>BTHU01000014.1:83654730-84254730 GCA_036184795.1 Tokudaia tokunoshimensis
CTGGGTATAGTAGTCTAGGCTGGCATTTGTGCTCTCTTGGTGTCTGCATGAGTTCTGCCCAGCATCTTCTGGCTTTCATAGTCTCTGGTGTGAAGTCTGATGTGATTCGAATAGGTCTTCCTTTGTATGTTACTTGGCCCTTTTCTCTTACTGCTTTTAATGTTCTTTCTTTGTTTAATACATTTGATGTTTTGATTATTATGTGACGGTAGGTATTTCTGTTCTGGTCCAGTCTGTTTGGAGTTCTGTAGGCTTCTTGTACATTCATCGGCATCTCTCTCTCTTTAGGTTAGGGAAGTTTTCTTCCATAATTTTGTTGAAGATGTTTACTGGCCCTTTAAGTTGCAAATCTTCACTCTCATCTATACCTATAATCCTTAGGTTTGCTCTTCTCATAGTGTCCTGGATTTCCTGGATATTTTGGGTTACACGTTTTTTGCATTTTGCATTTTCTTTGACTGTTGAATCGATCATTTCTATGGTATCTTCAGTACCTGAAATTCTTTCTTCCATCTCTTGTATTCTACTGATGATGTTTGCATCTAGGACTCCTGATTTCTTCCCAAGGTTTTCTATCTCCAATGATGTCTCCCTTTGTGATTTCTTAGTTGTTTCTACTTCCTTTTATAGATCCTGGATGAATTTTCTGAGATCCTTCACTTGTTTGTTTGTATTTTCCTGTATTTCTTTAAGGTATTTTTGCATTTCCTCTTTCAGGATTTCTGCCTGTTGACCCACGGTCTCCTGTATTTCTCTAAGTTATTTTTGTGTTTCCTCCTCATGGGCTTCCATCTGTTGATCCATCACCTCCTGCATTTCTTTAAGCAGTTCTTGTGTTTCCTTTGTACCGGCATCTATCCGTTGATTCATTTCTTTAAGCAATTTTAGTGTTGCCTTCCTCTGGGCATCTGTCTATTGACCCATATTATTCTGCATTTCTTTATGCAATTTTTGTGAGTCGTTTGAAAGTGCATCTAACTGTTGATTCATTTCTTTAAGCGATTTTTGTATTGTCTCCTTGTGGGTCTCCATCTGTTTATCCATGTTCTCTTGCATTTCTCTAAGCGATTTTTGTGTTTTCTTTGTAACGGCTTCTAACCCTTGATTCATGGTCTCCAGTAATTCTTTATTAGATTTATTTGTGCCCTTCTTGTGATCCTCTAATAGCATCATGAGAAGTGATCTTGTCTTTCGGGTGTGGTAGGGTATCCAGGACTTGCTACTGTTGAAGAGTTGAGTTCAGATGGTGCCATATTACTTTGATTTCTGGCAATAACCTTCCTACATTTGCCTTTTGCCATCTGGTTACCTCTGGTGTTAGTTGGTCCTGCTGTCACTGGCTGTTGGTTGGACCTCCTGTGAGACTGCAAAGCTATTTCTGGTCCCCTGGATTACCAGGATTCCCCTCGCACCGATTTCTGGAGCCTGCACTGCTCCTGAGTGACTTTGGAGCCCTGATGTGCCTTGCCCCAAGAGATGTTATATTGGGGAGTCCCTGCACATCCAAAGGGTCAGTGTAGTGGATTCCCGGAGCAGACGTCACCAAAGGGAGGCTGGTAGGCTCCCGCCCTGTGCAGGGGTGTATGATCTCTGGGGGGGGGGGGCGAGGGGGCGTCCCTCTGCAGGGCAGAAGTCCCACAGCAGGTCTGGCTCGTTGATTACTGCAGACCTGCCCAGCTCTTGGAGCAGGTTACACACAAGCTGCCTGAGGCCCAAGCGATATTATGCCTGTCTGTCTCTGAACCTGGCAGTCCCAACTACCTGGACACTGGAGCAAAGATGGTGGCGTGCACTTTGCACTCTCTTGGTGGCGCAGGTCACCCTGCAGGGGGGATGGCCCACAGCAGAGCTGGCGCCCAGACTACCACAGTGCTGTCCAGTTCTTGGGAGCAGATGGAAGCCCCAACAGGCTGTGTCCCAAGCGATGTTATATTGGGGAGAACCTGGGTACCTGTCTCCTCAGTGCAGTCGATGCTGGAACAGAGGTCGCCAAGGGGAAGCTGGTAGGCTCCCGCCCAGTGCAGGGGGGGGGTCCCTCTGCAAGGCAGAAGTCCCACCGCAGAGCTGGTGCGCTGGTTACTGCAGATCTGCCCAGCTCTTGGAGCAGTTTACACACCCATCCTTGACTTATGATGATTGAAATATGAACGTTTTTTCTTCATCTTAAAAGTATTCATGTTTTTCTTTTTAGTACTAATTTGTCTTCATAACTTCATATGTATATATATATATATATATATATATATATATATATATATATATACTCTTTCTACCCATGAAATATAATTTTTCTAAGCTGTCTCACTTTTGCTTCCTGGCCACACTTAAATCACTGGCCGTCAGTGATATCACCTGCAAATGATGTGAGTTGTCCCACTATTACATGAATAAATTATTTATTTTGCACATGTCAGAGAATGGTGGACTAGATAGTTGTACCAATCATATATCACTTAATGTGTTTATCATGCATCGTTTTTAACATCATCTATATTTTTAGTCTCTTTTCCTGACCTCAGGATTGAAATTGTTAAAAAGAACTGTGGGTCTGTGGGTATAAAATATTGGTAGAGCAATCTCATTTATGCAAGTGAGATGAACTTTGTGGTAGAGCTCATTCCTGTTCTAAGTCACTTTACTCAGAAAACAGCTTATATCAGGCATATTTTATCTCCTCATAAAGTATAATGTAAATGATGACTGAAGATCTGTGTAATCTTTGGATAAAGGAATTTTTTGTTTGTATGTTATTTGTTTTGGGGGGGATTACTCAGTCTTTTGTTTATTTTTATTAATTATTTTATTTGTTTTCATTTCAAATGTTATCCCCTTCATGGTTTCCCCTTCACCATCTTCCCATTCCTATTCCAATACCCCCTCCTGTTTGCCTATAAGAGGGTACTTCCCCATGTACCCACCCACTCCCACTTCACTCTGCTATCATCACCCTTTACTCAAGCAATAAACCTCCACAAGACCAAGTGACTCCCCTCCCATTGACAACAGATAAGGCAGGCCTCTCCTACATTTGGAGTCGTGGCCACATCCATGTATACTGTTTGGTTGGTGGTTTGGTCCTGAAAGCCCTGAGGGTTCCAGTTAGTTGATATTCTTCTTCCTATAGGGTTTCAATTCCCTTCAGCTCCTTCAATCCTTCCCCTAACTCTTCCATTGGGGTCCCCAGGATCAGTTCAATGGATGACTGTATCTGCAAATGTCTTAGGTGCTTACAGAGCCTCCCAGCAGACAGCTATACCTGGCTACTGTCTATAAGAACTTCTTGGTGTCAGAAATCATGTTGGGGTTTGGTGTCTGAGAATGGGATGGATCCAAAGTTGGGGCAGTCTCTGGATGGCCTTTCCTTAAGTCTCTTCTCCAATTTTTGTCCCTGCATTCCATTTAGACAGGAACAATTCTGGGTAAAAGATTTTGAGAAATGTGGGTGATCCCATCCATCTACTGGGGGTCACATGTATTTATTAGAGGTGGTCTCTTCAGATTCTATCTCCCTGCCATTTGGGTATTTCAGGTAATGTTATTCCCATTGGGTCCTGGGAGCCTCTCTCATCCCTGACACTGGGACTTTTTATTGGCTTCTTCCATTCTCCACCCCCTAAAACTACATGTTTCTATTCACTTTCAGAGCTCCCTGGACTTCTTTTCTGTCTCTTCACATACCTGATCCTGCCCTGCTTTTTCATTCCCCCTCCACTTTCGCATGTAGGTCCCTCCATCCCTCTGTGTCCCATGACTATTTTGGACCCTTTTTAAGTGGAATTGAAGCATCCAAACTTTGGCCTTCTTTCTTATTAACCTTCATGTGATCTGAATTGTACTCTGTATTCTGAGATTTGGGGTAATGTCCAGTGAGTACATACTCTTGTGGGAAATATTAAAAAATATTAAAAATTATTAAAAAATATTAAAAATATTAAATAAATTAAATAAAAATATTAAAAATATTAAAAAAGAACCTGCAAACTCTCCAACTGTGAACTCTCTGGCCTTGCTGGGTAACAGGGCTCCCACTGGGTGCTCTCAACTCAGTCAGAGGGGGGCAGGGGCTCCAAGTTCCTCTCACTACCACACAATGCCCCACATACCCCATGGTCAGCCATAACAGCACCCAGTTATTCAGTAGGATTAAAACTCTTAAAGCTTATAGTTAACCAAACACATTTATGTATTAATAAAATCACAATTTTCAAGATGCCAATACAATAATTTCAGAGCCAATTGATAGTAACAAATGCTTTATTCCAATTATTCTTATTTTTCTTTTTTTATTAGATATATTCTTTATTTATACTTCAAATGTTGTTCCCTTTCCTGGTTCTGCCCTACCCTGAAAATCCCATAAGCCATCTTCCCTTCCCCAATCAACCCTCCCCCACTTCCCTGTCCTGGTATTCCTCTACACTACAGCATCAAGGACCAAAGGCCTCTCCTCCCTTTGTGTCTAACAAGACCATCCTCTGCTGCCTATGTGTCTGGAGCCATGGGTAACTCCATGTATACTCTTTGGTTGATGGTTTTGTCTCTGGGAGCTCTGGGAGTACTAGGTGACTCATATTGTTTTCCTCCTGCAGCTCTGCAAACAGCTTCACCTCCTTGAGTCCTTTCTCTAGCTCCCCCATTGGGGACCCTGTGTTCAGTTCAATGATTGGCTGAGAGTGTCCTCCTCTGTGTGTGTGATGCACTAGCAGAGACTCCAAGGTGATAGTTATATCAGGCTCCAGTCATCCAGCACTTGTGGGCAACCACAGCAGTGTCAGGGTTTTGTAACTGTATATAGGATGGATCCTTAGGTGGGGTAGTCTCTGAATGGTCTTTCCCTCAGACTCTGCTCCACCTTTTGTCTTTGTATATCCTTCTGTGGGTACTTTTTTTTCCTTTTCTACAAAGGACCCAAGGATCCATACTTTGTTCTTCCTCCTTCTTGGGAATCATTTGATATGTGAAATGTGTTTTGGGTATTCCAAGATTCTGGGCTAAATCCACTTATCAGTGAGTATGAGTCATGTGTGTCCTTTTGTGATTGGGTTACCTCACTCAGGATGATATTTTCCAGTTCCATCCATTTGTCTAAGAACTTCATGAATTCATTGTTTTTAATGGCTGAATAATACTTCATTGTGTATATATAAAACATTTTCTGTATCCATTTTTCCATTGAGGGACATCTGGGTTCTTTCCAGTTTCTAGGTATTATAAATTGGGCTGCTATGAACATAGTGGAGCATGTGTCCTTATTACATGCTGGAGAAGCCTCTGGGTATATGCCTAGGAGTGGTATAGCAGGGTCCACCAGTAGTATTATACCCAGTTTTCTGAGGAACCGCCAAACTGATTTCCAGAGTGGTTGCACCAGTTTGCAATCCCACCAGCAGTGGAGGAATGTTCCTTTTGCTCCACAACCTCTCCAGTACCTGCTGTCTCCTGAGTTTTTGATCTTAGCCATTCTGACTGGTGTGAGGTGAAATCTCAGGTTGTTTTGATTTGCATTTCCCTGATGACTAAGGATGTTGAACATTTGTTTAGGTGCTTCTCAGCCATTCGATATTCCTCAGGTCAAAATTCTTTGTTTAGCTCTGTACCCCATTTTTAATAGGGTTATTTGGTTCTCTGGAGTCTAAATTCTTGAGTTATAATATCATAACTGCGGCTGTTTCAAGCCATGCTGCTTCATGCCTGCCTCCATTCTTCTTCCTTCTTCTCCCCTGAGATGCTTTTTGTCTCTGCCACTTTTAGCTCCATCTTTTCCCTTTTCAAATTCCAATGACAGGCCTCTTGTGCCCTAATGTGATTAGACAGGGAAAACCCTACAACATTTTACCCTTTCTGTTTAATTAAAAAAATAGATTTTTTTTCTCAAGATGTATAAAATGAGCACAATTATTACCATTTTGTAAATAATAAAGTGTAAGATAGACCTAACACCCAGTCCAACAATTTTGTCAATAAAATAAAACACTGCTCTCTATCCTAACTTGAAAGACTCTAATTCTGTACCTGACTTATGTCCTGGCTTTAGATTGAATGCCATCTGAAAACCATCCTCTCACATCTGTTCTTTCAAAGTAAATAACCTGGGTTGGCTAGGAGACTATATAGTTTTCAACACCATCAGAAATCGAAGAACAACTACCTGAAAATATGAGAAGCACAAAATATAGCTTCCAAAATTTAACCAATTTATAGAGACCGCTGGTCACCTGGATAGTCCCTTACTTCAAAATGTTGGAGCTTCAGTCTTCAGCCTGTGGGCCCAAGATCATCTGACAGATCTTTGAGAATCAGGATATTAAAAGCTAACCTATTCTCTCTTGACAGAACCAAGCTGTCCTAACCTGTAATTGTGTCTTTTCTTTGGACACTATGTATTATCATTAGAGGAAATGAGGCAATTCTTGCCTAGTGGCTGTCTCACCACAACTGGAGTAACTCATAGATGCTCAATTTCTTCTTTGAATCCAAGAAGTGGAAAACTGTCAGGAGCAAACTAGTCTGAGCAACAAGTGAATAAATAATGTTAAATGTCACATTCTGTGGATTGCTGATGTTTTTGAAAACCAACTCTCTATGTAAAGTAATCTGGATTGTTCTCTGATAACTACTCTCAGCTATTTCTAATTAAACTATCTGTAAATACACTAACAATAAACTCTGAGCCATGAATTTTCTATTTGGCCCTTAACTCACAGGCTTAAACATCTCAGATCAGTTAATAAAGTCAGTAATAGAAACTGTGTAGTTTCAAATTTTTAGTATTACTAGAAAAAAAATGTGTGCCAGTGAAAACCTTTGATTTTGTATCAAAATAAATCATGTACCATTTAAGAAATTATGACTTCAACTTATTAACAATTATAGAGACTTATATCAATTGAGATTATGGCTATACCTATAATTACCCTCTCTAGTCCCAGAGCCCAGGGAACTGGGTCTACAGTTCTTCATAACTCCTTCAAATTGAATATGGGCATTGGGATATTATGAATGGAGAGGGGAAGTATAGGAAAAATAGGATTGATTAGTTTCGGATGTCTGTGTCTTGACTGGATCTGGCTGAAAGTTTAGGACAAAGTTCAACAAGTCTGATGAGGAGATTCACCAAGGCTATATATTCTGTAATATATAAATCTCAAAACAAAATTTTAGCCTCTGAAATCTAATTTTCTGGGAATCTACCTCTATCAAATCTGATCCATCTTACTCCAGAAGATGTATAAATACATCTTTCTTAAAATGCAAAAACAAAACCTTTTTTCCAAAATAGCATATCCTTGAGTCAGAAACCAGAAAAACCTTTTGGACCTCTCTCCCAGAGAAATGATATGACCACAAAACTCAAAATCATAACCATTTTGAGAATTAAAACAATCTAAAACAATCGAAAATGAAATAAACTAAAATACTGTATGCGCCTATACTTTGGCCACTCTTATTTGCCCAGCAGGATAAAATCCCAATATTCTTGTGGAGTCCACGTTAGACAGAATATGAGTATCATGTGGCTGGTTAAGTAGTCTTATACCATCTACCATTTGGCTCTCTGCCTAGAGCCACAGACATATTTTGTTAATGCCTGTATAATATCTATCTGTTGATCTCTCTACCCTGAGCCACAGACACTAATAATAATGATTATTGCTGCACTCTCTACTCTGGAGTCAGTGACTGATATTCCCTATTCTAGTTCAAATTAAAACAATCTAAAATAAATGAAGCAAACTAAAATACTGTATGTGCCTATCCTTAGGCCTTTCCTACTTTGCCATGCAGGATATAAAACCCAATGTTGCCATGGAGCCCATGTTAGACTAAATATGAGGATCCTGCAAGGCATGTAATGCAATCTTATACCATATTAAGGTTCGACTCTCTGCCTAGAGCAGCCGACTTCATTCTTTTTCTCTCTCAGAAAAGCCAGTAATTTCCCACAGCAGGGACCTCAGGACTGATAGCAATTTCTTTGTTTCAAAGTTCCTGTGCTTGAAGCCATGTGGCTCATCAGCAAGCCCCAGTTACTCACTTACCAAAAATAAATAAATAAATAAATAAATAAATAAATAAATAAATAAATAAAAATAAAACTCTAACTTTCAGACTAATAATCTTAAATTCTGTCTCTGTCTTAGAGAAGGCTGAATCTCCTAAAAAGAGGGGATCTCAGAGTATGATAGCAGTTTCTTTGTTTCAACTCTTGTGCTGGATAGAGTTCCGGTGACTCATCTCAGCCCTCACTAAAGAAAAAAAAAAAAACAAAAAACAAAAAAAAAACAAAAACAAAAACAAAAAAAACCCTCTAACTCTCAAGCTAATAATCTTAAATTTCTAGTAGATTCTTGCTCATATGTGGGGTCACTATCTGTTGAGGGAAATATTAAAAAAGAACCCACTAACTCTCTGCACACCAACTTCTCTCAACCTGCTCACTCTCCAGTGCCCCTCCTCCGTTCCTTTCACTACCATGCAATGCACCATGCAACCCATGGTCAATCATCACAACATCCAGTTATCCAGTAGAATTAAAACTCTTAAAGCTTATAGTTAACCAATCAGATTTATGTATCAATAAAATCACAATTTATGCCAGTGAAATAATTTCAGAGCTAATTGATAATGATAAAAGCTTTATCCCAATTATTCTAACCTTATGATATCATAACAGTGGAGGTTTCAAGCCATACTGCTCCATGTCCGCCTCCATTCTCCTTCCTCTTCCCCTGAGATGTTCTCTATCTCTGCCACTCTTAGCTCTGCCTACCTTTCCCCTGTCTAATCACAGGTCTCTTGCTGCCCTAATGTGATTGGACAGGGAAAATTCTGGAACATTTATAGCATGTATGTCCTTTCGATCTGGGTTACTTCACTCAGGACATTTTCTGGTTTAGATCATTTGGCTGCTGAATAGTATATTATTGTGTAAATGTACCACATTTTCAGTATTTATTCTTCTGTTGAGGGATACATAGGTTGTTTCCATCTTCTGGCTATTATAAATAAGGTCACTACGAACATAGTGGAGCACCTATCCTTATTATATTTTGGAGCATCTTTTGAGTATATGCCCACTAGTGGTATAGCTGAGTCTTCAGGTACAACTGTTTCCAATTTTTTGAAGAAGAGCCATATTATTTTCCAAAGTGTTGTACCATCTTACAATTCTGCCAGCAACAAAGGAGTGTTTCTCTTTCTTTACATCCTCCCTAGCATCTGCTGTCACCTGAGTTTTTTATCTTAGCCATTCTGGTTGATGTAAGGTGGTATCTCTCAGTCCTTTTGATTTGCATTTCCCTGATGACTAAGTATGTTGAAAATTTCTTTAGGTGTTTCTCAGTTATTTGAGATTCCTTCCTTGAGAATTCTTTATTTAGTAATGTACCCCATTTTTAAATGGACTTTTTGCTTTTCTGAATTCTAACTTCTTGAGTTCTTTGTATATTTTGGATATTAACCCTCTATCTGCTGCAGGATTGGTAATAATCTTTTCCCAATCTATAGGTTGATGTTTTGTCCTATTGACAATGTCCTTTGCCTTGCAGAAAATTTTCAGTTTCATGCCTTACCACTTGTCAATTGTTGATCTTACAGACTGAGCCATTGGTGTTCTTTTAAGAAAATTTTCCACTGTGCCAATGTTTTCAAGGCTCTTTTCCTCTCTCTCTTCTATTAGATTCAGAACATCTGGTTTTATATGGAGGTACTGGATCCTCTTGGACTTGAGTTTTGTACTAGGAGATTAAAAAGATCAATTTGCATTCTATACAGAGACTGCAAGTAAGACAAGCACAATTTGTTTAAAATGCTTTCATTTTTCCTACAGTATGGTTTTGTCTTCTTTATCAAACATCAAGTGGACATAGGTGTCTGGATTCATTTCTACTACAATTCTACTCCATTGATCAACTTATCTGTCTCTATGCCAATATCATGCAGTTTTAATAGTATTGCTCTGTAGCAGAGTTTGAAGTCAGGGATGCTGATTCCCTAGGAGTTTTATTGTTGAAAATTGTTTTCATTATTCTGGATTTTTTTTAAAGATGAATTTGAGATTAGCTCTTTCTATCTCTGTGAGGAATTGAGTTGAAATTTTGATGGGGATTGCATTGAATCTATAGATTGCTTTTGGTAAGATGATCCTTTTTACTATGTTAATACTACTTATCCATGAACATGGAAGATCTTTTCATCTTCTAAGGTCTGATTCTATTTTCCTTTGTAGGGCTGGATTAGTGTAAATATATTATTTAAATTTGGTTTTGTCATGGAATATCTTGGTTTCTCCATCTATGGTTATTTAGAGTTTTGCTGGGTATAGTAGACTGTCCTGGATCCACATTCTCTTAGTGCCTGCATGGCATCTTTCTAAGATCGTTTGACATTTACATTCTCTGTTGAGAAGTCTGGTGTAGTTCTTTTAGGTCTGCCTTTATATGCTACTTGGCTTTTTCCCCTTCTGTTTTTAATGCTCTTTCTTTGTTCTGTGTATTTAGTATTTTAATTTTTATGTGATGGGAGGAATTTCTTTTCTGGTACAATTTATTTGGTGTTCTGTAGGCTTCTTTTCCATTTATGGGCATCTCTTTGTTTAGATTAGGGAAGTGTTTTTCTACGATTTTGTTGAAGGTGTTTTCTGGCACATTTGAAATGGGAATCTTCATTCTTTTCTATTCCTATTATTCTTAGGTTTGATGTTTTCATTGTGTCCTTAATTTACTGGATGTTTGGGATTAAGAACTTTTTGTAATTTGTATTATTGTTAACTGTTGTGTCAATATCTTCTATGCCTGAGATTCTCTCTTTAATTTCTCATATTCTACTGGTGGTGTTTTTATCTGTAACTCCAGATTTCTTTCCTAGGTTTTCTATCTCCAGGGTTGCCTCCATTGTGATCTCTCTATGTTTTTATTCCCACTTTTAGATCCTGAATGGTTTTGTTAGATTCCTTCCCCTGTTTTCCTGTGTTTCTTTAAAGGGTTTACATATTTTCTCTAATTACTTCTACCTTTTTATCTGTGTTCTTTTAGGGAATTCTGTATGTCATACTTAAGGTACTCTATTATTTTCCTGAGATGGGATTTTAGGCCAGAATATTGTTTTTCAGATGTGATAGTGTATCTAGAGCTTTCTGTGGTAGGAGCTGGGTTTAGATGGTGCCAAGTGACATGAGTTTCTGTTGCTTATATTCTTGTGTTTGCCTCTTGCCATCTGGTTATTTCTAGTGTTAATTGACCTTGCTATCTCTGACTGGAACCTGTCTGTCCTGTGAGCTTGGTTATGACGGACCTCCTTGAGTCAAGCTCTCTCTAGGTGTGGGATGCAGTCAAGAGTGTCTGATCTGTGAGCCTAGTTATGACTGACCTCCTGAAAGTCAGACTGCCTCTGAGTGTGGGCTGGAGTTGGAGGAATGGAGCACCTGATCTTCCCTCAGGCACAGTTGTGTACTGTGGACTAGAAGGTAGATGTGCCTCTGACAGAGCAGATAGGTCCTGCATCCACTGGGCCCTGTGGGAGTACTAGTCAGGCCATATATTGGGGCAAGTTGTGGGTATCTCACCTGTGAGCCTGGTTGAAGGACCTCCTGGGAGTCAAGCTGTCTCTGAGTGTGGGCTAGGGGTGGCTGAGTACCTGATCTGCCCCCAGGTACAGTTGTGGACTAGAAGTTGGATAGTATCTTAACTATGTAATAAGAATCCATGAATATGTAATTTAACTGATTATATTTTTTAAGTAAAAGAGGCAATGTTGGGGGTAGAAATGTAACAGAGGTTGTCAAAAATATGTATGTGAAGTTAGGTCAATAAAGCTCCTTCATCTGCTGTAGGAACAATCCATAGGGAAATATGGTAGTTGATAAGCCTACAAAATTAAGATGTCTTTTAAAGAAGAATTTGAATGAAGGTATGCTTTATGGGTGTATGAAAGTGGTTCCAGAAACCGTAGGTTAAACTAAATGAAGGTCTTAGTGTCATATGTAAGCTGCCTCTCAGTCACTGCAAAGAAGGCTCCTGTACTCTCTGAGACAAAATAGGACACTGAGGCAGTTTGTGTGTATTTATTTCAACAGAGAGAACACAGATCTTTCATAGATTAAAAGTTAATTAGGATCAACAGAGAACAACCACATCTACATTTTAGTACCTATGAGAGCATAGCATAATTGACAGCATCTGAGTCATCTAAATGGTCAGAGATAGCAATAGATAGTAATAACTACTGTTGAAGATATCATAGAACCTGCTGAGAGATTGTAAGGGATGTGTCCATAGAGGTAGACTTTAAGGTTTAAACACCTGAACCATTTTCAACTAGCTTTCATCTACTGCTCCTGTGCCATGCCTATTTGGTACCATGTTCCAAGTCATGGACATAAATTTATCCTCTGTAATCCTTTCTTAATTTTTTTCTTCTATAGATTGCCTTTGTCATAGTAATTTTGCACAGCAGTGAAAATTTAACTAGTACAATAATCAATATATTCATGGAAAAACATTAAGAAGCTGACACTAGTGTATATAGCTTGCATTTGGAACTTACCTTTGCTTTGGACTGAACTGTGGAAACTGAGTTATTATTTCATAGCTCCATGCTAAATATTAAAACTGTGTATATATTTGATCATTATTCACTGCTCTGGGGAGTCCATTGTGGCTGTACTCAAATAAAAACTCAGTTTTATTTTTTTTTTATCTGAATGTTCAGCTGCTTATTTTTGCTTGAGTGGGTTATTGATTATGACACAGGAATTTAGATGGTCTTGTAAATACATGATGGGGATGCCAGTGAAATATTTACACTAAAACATTATTTTTAAACACAGCTAAGTGTGGATATTCAGTATTCCACACTAATCCTTTTTGATTGAGTATATGGCAGGGGGTTGAAAGTCCAAGCACTTGCTCAACTTCAGAACATGGACAGCACTGAAACTTCTCAAGAGACTATGGACAGGTTTTGGATTTTTTTTTATTGTTTTGCTTGTTTATTTTGTTGTTGTTTTAGTTTTTGTTTTTGGGATTGTTCCCTCTTACTCTCTTTTAGTTTGGATTTTGAAAAATAGCATAGTAAGTATAAATAAGATGATAAAAATGCATTCCAAAATTCATTTCGCATTTAGATTAGTGACAATTGCTAACCTTACTAATAATGATATACATCTAAGAAAAAGGGTTCTTGCTTCTAATTTCACATACACATTATTCATCTAAACCATTATTGTGTTTATAGTCATTTATAGTGTTTTCCAATTGATGAATAGCAGATAGATAAATTCAGTGTGCAATGAAGTGATAATTTTCTTTTTCAAAATCCCTTCAAAAGTTTATTTCTTTTGTTAAAAAATTTTATTGGATATTTACTTTATTTACATTTCAAATGTTATTGGTGTTCCAGGTCCCTACCTCCCAAATCCCCCATCCCATTCCCCCTCCCCTACTTTTATGAGGGTGTTCCCTCAACCAACCAACCAATCCAGCCTCCCTGACCTCGAATTTTCCTAAACGAGCACATCAAGCCTTCACAGAACCAAGGGCTTCTTCTTCCATTGATACCCGACAAGACTATCCTCTGATACATATATGGCTGGAGTCATGGGTCCCTTCATGTGTACTCTTTAGGTGGTGGTTTAGTCCCTGGGAGCTCAGAGGTTTCTGGTTGGTTGATATTGTTGTTCTTCCTATGGGGTTGTAAACCCCCTCAGCTTCTTCAGTCCTTTCTCTAGCTACTCCATTGGGGACTATGTTGGGGACCCCAAGATCAGTTAAATGGTTGGTTCTGAGCATCTGCCTCTATACTTGTCAGAGTCTGACAGAACATCTCAGGAGACAGCTATATCAGCCTCCAGTCAGCATATACTTCTTAGCATAGACAATAGTCTCTAGATTTGGTGACTGTATATGAGATAGATCCCCAAGTGGGGCAATCTTTGGGGGACTGTTCCTTCAGTCTCTGCTCCACACTTTGACTCATTATATGCTCCTGTGATTACTTTGTTCCCCTTTTAAAGAATGAACAAAGAATCCACACTTTGGTCTTCTTTCTTCTTGAGTGTCATACGAATTATATCTTGGACATTGCAAGCATTTGGGTTAATATCCATTTATAAGTGAGTGCATACCATGTGTGTTCTTTTGTGATTGGGTTACCTCACTAAAGATGATATTTTCTAGTTCCATCTATATGCCTAAGAAGTTCATGAAGTCATTGTTTTTAATAGCTGAGTAGTACTCTGTTGTGTAAATGTACCACATTTTCTGCATCCATTCCTCTGTTGAGGGACATTTGGGTTCTTTCAAGCTTCTGGCTATTATATATAAGGCTGCTATGAACATAGTGGAGGATGTGTCCTTGTTATATGTTGGAGCATCTTTTAGGTATATTCCCAGGAGTGGTATAGCTCGATCCTCAGATAATACTATGTTCAATTTTCTGAGAAACCTCCAGACTGATTTATAGAGTGATTGGAACAGCTTGCAATTCCACCAACAACGGAGATGTGTTCCTCTTTCTCCACATCCTCACCGGCATTTGCTGCCACCCGAGTTTTTAATCTTAGCCATTCTGGCAGATGTGAGGTAGAATCTCATGGTTGTTTTGATTTGAATTTCTCTGAAAACCAAGGATATTGAACATTTATTTAGGCACTTCTCGGCCATTTGGTATACTTTAGTTGAGAATTCTTTGTTTAGCTCTGCACCCCATAATTTTATTTGGTTCTCTAGAGTCAAAATTCTTGAGTCCTTTCTATATTGGATATTAGCCCTCTATAGGATGTAGGATTGGTAAAGATATTTCCCCAAACTGTTGGTTGCCACTTTGTCCTATTGACAGTGTCCTTTGCCTTACAGAAACTTTGCAAATTTATGAGGCCCCATTTGTACATTCATGATCTCAGACATTAAGCCATTAGTGTTCGGTTCAGGAAATTTTCCCCTGTGCCCTTATGTTTGAGGATTTTCCCCACTTTCTCTTCTATGGAATTCAGTGTATCTGGTTTTATGTGGAGGTCCTTGATACACTTGGACTTGAGCTTTGTACAAGGAGATAAACATGAGTTGAATTACATTCTTTTACATGCTGACCTCCAGCTGAACCAGAATCATTTGTTGAAAATGCTTCTTTTTCCCACTGGATGGTTTTAGCTCGTTTGTCAAAGATCAAGGGACCATAATTTTGTGGGTTCATTTCAATTCTTTTCCATTGATCTACCTGCCTATGTCTTCACCAATACCATGCAGTTTTAAACACTATTGTTCTGTAATACAGCTTGAGGTTAGTGATGTTGATTTCTCCAGAATTTCTTTTATTGTGGAGAAGAGGTTTTGCTATCTTGGATTTTTCAGTATTCCTAATGAATTTAAGAGTTGTTCTTAACTCTATGAAGAATTGAGTTGAAATTTTCATGGGGATTGTGTTGAATTTGCAGATTGTTTTTAGCAAGATGGACATTTTTATAATATTAACCCTGCTAATCCATGAGCATGGAATTCTTTCCATTTTCTCAGATCATCTTCAATTTCTTTCAGTAGAGACTTGAAGTTCTTGTCATTCAGATCTTTCACTTGCTTGATTAGAGTCACACCAAGGTATTTTGCATTATTTGTGACTACTGTGAATGGAATTCACAATATACCACAATATATGGAATATTTCTTTTTCAGTCTGTTTAGCTTTTGAACCTATAGGAAGACTACTGATTTGCTTGAGTTAATTTTGTATCCAACCACTTTGCTGAAGTTGTCTACCAGGTTTAGGAGATTTCTGGTGGAATTTTTGGGCTCACTTATGTATATTACCATATCATATGCAAATAGTTATATTTTGACTTTTTCCTTTCCAATTTCTATCCATTCGACCTCTTTTATTGTCTAATTGCTCTAGCTTGATCTTCAAATACTATATTGAACAGATAGGGAGAGAGTGGGCAGCCTTCTTTTGTCTTTGATTTTAGTGGGATTGCTTCAAATTTCTTTCTATTTAGTGTGAAGTTGGATATTGGTTTGCTGTATATTGCTTTTGGTATGTTTAGGTATAGGCCTTGAATTGCTGATCTTTCTAAGACTTTTAACATGAAGGATGTTGAATTTTTTCAAATGCTTTTTTCAGCATCTAATAAAAATGATCATGTGTTTTTTCTTTGAGTTTGTTTATGTGGTAGATTATGTTTATATATTTCTGTATATTGAACCATCCATGCATTCTTGGGATTAAGTCTACATGATCTTGTTGAATGTTTGTTTTGATGACCTGTGGAATTAGCTTTGCGTAAATTTTATTGTGGATTTTTCCATCATTATTCATAAGGGAAATAGATCAGAAGTTCTTTTCTGTTTTGGGTCTTTGTGTTCTTTAGGTATCAGAGTAATTTTAGTTTCATAGAGCGAATTGGGTAGTGTTCCTTCTGTTTCATTTTGTGGAACACTTTGAAGAGTACTGTTATTAGGTCTTCTTTGAAGTTCTGAAAGAATTCTGTATTAAACCCATCTGTTCCTATGTGTTTGTTTGTTTGTGTATTTATTTATTTATTTGGGAGATTTTTAATGACTGCTTATTTTTCTATAGGGGATATGGTACTATTTATATGTTTAATCTGATTCTGATTTAACTTTGGCACCAGATATCAGTCTAGAATTGTCCATTTCATCAAGATTTCCCCATTATGTTTTCTATAAGCTTTTGTTGTAGGATCTGATGATTCACAGAATTTGCTCAATTTCTGTTGTTATATCTCTCTTTTCATTTCAGGTTTTTTTTTTTTTTTTAAATTTGGATACTGTTGCTATGCCCTCTGGTTTATCTGTTTAAGGGTTTATCTATCTTGGTGATTTTCTCAAAGAAACAGCTCCTGGTTTTGTTGATTCTTTGTATAGTTCTTTTTGTTTCTACTTGGTTGATTTCAACCCAGTGTTTGATTATTTCCTGCCATGTACTCTTCTTGGGTGTAATTGCTTCTTTTTGTTCTAGAGCCTTCAGAAGTGCTGTCAAGCTGCTAGTGTATGCTCTCTCCAGTTTCTTTTTAGAGACACTCAGAACTGTGAGTTTTCCTCTTAGCAGTGCTTACATTAAGTTCCATAAGTTTGGGTATGTTGTGCCTTCATTTTCCTTAAATTCTAAAAAGTCTTGATTTCTTTATTTTTTTTCTTATTCAAGGTATCATTGAGTAGAGTATTATTCAACTTCCATGTAGATGTGGGCTTTCTGTTGTTTCAGTTGTTATTGAAGACCAGCTTTTGTTTGTGGTGATCTGATGGGAAGCATGGGACTATTTTACTTTTTGTATTTGTTGAGGCCTGTTTTGTTGCCAATTATATGGTCAGTTTTGGAGAACATACAATGAGGTGCTGATGAGCTATATTCTTTTATTTTAGGATTATATGTTCTATACATTTCTGTTAAATTCATTTGGTTCGTAACTTCTGTTAATTTCACTGTGTCTCTGTTTAGTTTCTGTTTGCGTGATCTGTCCATTGATGGGAATGGAGTGTTGAAGTCTCCCACTATTATTGTGTGAGGTACAATGTGTGCTTTGAGCTTTAGTAAAATTTCTTTTATGAATGTGGGTGCCCTTGCATTTGGAGCATACATGTTCAGAATTGATAGTTAACCTTGGTAGATTTTTGCTCTGATGCATAGGAAGTGTCCTTCCTTATGTTTTTTGATACCTTTTGGATGAAAGTTAATTTTATTCAATATTAGAATTGCTACTCCAGCTTTTTTCTTGAGACCATTTGCTTGGACAATTTTTTCCAGCCCTTTTCTCTGATGTAGCACCTGTCTTTGTCACTGAGGTACATTTCCTGTATGCAGCAAAATTCTGGGTTCTGTTTATATATCCATTCTGTTAGTCTATGTATTTTTATTGCTGTGTTGGGTCCATTGATGTTGAGATATTAAGTAAAAGTGATTGTTTCTTCCTGTTATGTTTGTTGTTAGAGGTAGAATTATGCTTGTGTGGCTATCTTTTGTTTTGTTGAAAGATTACTTTCCCTCCACGTGTTGGAGTTTTCCATCTATTATCCTTTGTAGGGCAGTATTTGTGGAAAGATACTGTGTAAATTTCATCTTGTCACAGAATATCTTGGTTTACCATCTATGGTAATTGAGAGTTTTGCTGGCTATAGTAGCCTGGGCTGGCATTTGTGTTCTTTTAGGATCTGTATGACATCTTCCCAGGTTCTTCTGGCTTTTATAGTCTCTGATGAGAGGACTGGTGTGATACTGATAGGTCTGCTTTTGTATTTTACATGACCTTTTCCCCTTACTGCTTTTAATATTCTTTCTTTGATTTTTGCATTTGGGATTTTGATTATTATGAGAGAAGAGGAATTTCTTTTCTGATCCAAACTATTTTCAGTTCTGTAGACCTCTTGTATCTTTATCAACATCTCTTTCTTTAGATTAGGGAAATTTTCTTCCATAATTTTGTAGAAGATATTTACTGGCCCTTTGCAGCCACCTTTGCCACCCACCACCTCTTCCAATGAAGACTCCAACAGCTTTCTCACCAGAGTCCGGGGACTCAACTAGTTTATTACTCACAGCATTGGACCACTGGCATGCGCCACCTTGTCAGATGTGACAGTGGACACCAGCTCCAAGATCACCACCAAGGACTTGAAGGAGATTAAGGATGTTTTGGAGGAGACTGAGAATGGAAGAGATATACCTGCCAATAGGAATGCTCAAAATGAGACAAAATGGGGAGCAGGAGCATGACAATGATGTAGATGAATAAGAGGAAGAAGGCTTGGAGGAAGAGGAGGAGGAAGAAGGTGATGTGAGGAAGAGGATGGAGATGAAGATAAGGAAGCTGAGGTTCCTATAGGCAAGTGGGTAGCTGAGCGTGATGATACTGACACCAAGAAGCAGAATACTGAGGATGACTAGACAGTAAAAGGAAATACTAACCTTATGTACCATGATCAATTCAGCCTCTACATCCAGTCTCAGAATTTAAAATTGGTCACCTTCGAGTAGAGAAGCAGATCATG
This sequence comes from Tokudaia tokunoshimensis, assembly GCA_036184795.1. Classification (NCBI taxonomy): domain Eukaryota; kingdom Metazoa; phylum Chordata; class Mammalia; order Rodentia; family Muridae; genus Tokudaia; species Tokudaia tokunoshimensis. The sequence continues at coordinate 83,673,726 of BTHU01000014.1, forward strand.
TCCATCCACAGTGGGCAATGCCAACCACAGATGACATGAACTCTCTACCACTCCTCCAAAACCACAACATAGATTGGCAACATGGGAGAGAAAAAGAACCAGAACTATTCAGGCCTTGCTTTTTTTTCTCAAAAATACTTTAAAAGGAATATAATTTGTTTGTAATCTTTATTTATATTTTATATTTTTGCACATATTGTTAGGGGTCAGCCATTTTTAATGATAATGGGTGACCAAACCATCCCTCAGAATGTTTTCTGTCCTACTTCAGATTTTATTTGTGGTGTGATAATGTTCATAATAATATCAAAAAAAAAGTCCTTGTTAAAACAACAAAAGCAACAACAACAAAAAAATTCTATTCTGAGCATTCCAGTAACATTTTATGTATATACTTAGCTATACAATAAGTAGTTGGCTTGTATGATATGGTTAAAAAAGCCAAAGATAAAAAGGTTCTTCCCAGCCGGGCGGTGGTGGCGCACGCCTTTAATCCTAGCACTTGGGAGGCAGAGGCAGGCGGATTTCTGAGTTCGAGGCCAGCCTGGTCTACAGAGCGAGTTCCAGGACAACCAGGGCTATACAGAGAAACCATGTCTCGAAAAACCAAAAAAAAAAAAGTTTTTCCCTATTTTGTTGTCTATGAAGTTGTTGATGTATTTTTTGTTGTTGTTTTTTGTTTTGCTTTTTTTGTTTTATTTTTTGGCCTCTGATGTATGCTTGAAACAATGTCCAACAATAAACCAGAATTTTATTTTGCTGAGTGGTTCTGAAAAAAACACATTAATAATTGTGTTTTACAGATTTTTTTTTCTTTTTTTTTTTTTAATTTACATTCCAAATCACTTCCCCTTTCCCGTTTCCTCCCTCCCCGAAAGTCCCATAAGCCCCCTTCCCTCCCTCTTTTCTCCGTTCAACCCCCTCTCATTACTCTGTCCTGGCGTTCCCCTACATCCAGTCTTTCCAGGACCAGGGGTCTCTCCTTCCATCTTTTTAGAAATCTATTGATATGCTGATTGTGTCTAGGGTATTCTGAGATTCTGGGTCAATATCCCCTTATCAGTGACTTCATACCATGTGTGATCTTTTGTGATTGGGTTACCTCACTAAGGATGATATTTTCAAGTTCTGACCATTTGCCTAGGAAGTGTTTTACAGATTTTAAGAAAAATTATTCTTTTAGATTCTGTCTGGGAAGGAGAAGGATGGTCATAGATTCAGGTAGCTCCTAAAAGTACCAATATTTCTGTAGCCCCTCTAGAAGGTTATGGAATCAGTAACCACAAATAGAACCTGGAGATACTTTAGCCAGTCAAGCTGTTGGGATGATGTTTTTCTACCTCTCTAGGTGGCAGTGTATTGTTCAGAGAGACTAGAAAAGCAGCTTTTATGAGTTACCATCTATGCTGGTGTGCACACTTTGTTGAATTTGCTGTCTTTAAGTCATCCATGTTTGAATAAGGAACCCTGGTAAATTCATTAGTCTACTGATGTGGACTTAAGCATAGTAACTACTTTGATCTATAATTGTTTCCCTATCTGAATTGAGTAGACACTTCTTTGTATCATGTTCAGGAAAGTCCTCATGTAATAATGAAAATTATTTAGAATATGTCATACATTTTCTTGTACAATCTATAACACTGGTTGCAACTGCATAAGTTTACCTTTCATAGACAATTCTGAATATCCCTTGGCTTTCTTCCATTCAAAAACACTTTTGCTTTCTAAAAATAAAAACGTTCAAGTTCTTTGTCCCTACCAGTCAACATATATTTTGAAATAAATATTGATGGCTTCCTTTCATTGACTCTTGCATGATACCTTTCAGTAAGATGAAAGTTAGTCCTCAGGGGGCAGTTTTAGTTCAGAGGGCTCTCATTTCAGTTTTGGGAGTACATGGTGTCTAAAACAGTAGGTGTTTACCTTCTACTTGTGGGAGAAAGGTCTGTGTTACCTCACCCATTATGATGTTTTCTAGATCCCATAATTTACCTATGGAATTTGTATTTCATTTCTTTTTGTAGGCCATACTATCTACACAGCCATGGCATCTCTGAACCACAAAAAGACCAGCATGCAATGATAATCCTAAGGAAGCAGTGACATGTATATTCTGGTGAAAACCAACAATTGCCAAATTGGATTTAAGATGTGCTCATCTAGAGCAATATCATACCTGGTTCTTGAAAGCTAACTAACTACCTAGAGACAGTGAATTCATGTATCTGGAAGGAGAACATACGACTACCACTTTACTAAATGACCATAATCTAAATAAGTGTACTCCTTATCCATCATCAAGAAAACTTCTATTGTCAATCCATGGAAGCTGTGAGAGAAAACCAAAGCCAAATTAAATAGGGGTTGTGAATCACAGTCTCAAGGATGAAATCTACCACATAACACCTGCACATAAGGCTCAAAGATCATTTTGCAATGGGGTTAATATAAAGTTCAGATGATTAGGGAGTTTTCTGTGAGACTGTATCACCTAGAAATGCCAGAAGCTACCACAGTAAACTCACCAACGTGCAGCTTAAACATGAACTGAAGAAGGAAAACAATATTGGCCATGCTACCAAGGACAGGGAAAAAGCCATTCATGGTCTCAACCCTAGACAAAGAGCTCCATGCAACTAAAGAATACTGAGGGGGGAGAAATAGTATTCTCAAGGAGAGAGCACACCAGTTGGCTATCCAATACCAAATGATCAGCCCTTAAAATGTACATAAAAGTAACATTATATAGACTGAGAGTAAGTTCTATTTTTATATTTGGATATATATATATATATATATATATATATATATATATATAGTTATATGTCAATAACACACACACATATATATATATGTGTGCTATATATATATATATGTGTGTGTGTGTGTGTGTGTGTGTGTGTTATTCACATGTACACATGTAATAGCAACAACTATGAAAAGGCCATACACTTAAAAGATAAATGGCAGGGGCAGCATATATGAAGATTTCAAGGGAGGAAAGGGAAGAAGAAAATAATGTATTTATATTTTTATTATAATCTGAAAAGAATCTATTGAATTGAGGGGCTCTGACCATTAGAAATCATGTGACTCCCTTAAATTATCACTTTTATGTATGATTCAAATACTGTTGCTATCTTTATTAAAATGATTTTAAAAAATAGTTATCTTATTGCTCATACCAACATGTTGATGATGAATGGTCTAATCAAAAATTGTAACAATAGTGAAACAACCTAACAAGAAGACTATATTCTCCATAAAATAGTTCATGTCTTCATTTTCTATCCAACTTGACATCCCCTAGCATGTTTTCCCTGTACAAATTTGACTCTTAACAGGAATGCCCATGACAATAGCAATGGCAATAAGACTCTTTGATTGTGCTACATAGGTGACAATGAATGCTGTACTCTATTAAATCCATCAATAATGTAGCTGTGACTCCGTCCATGAAGGCTTAGTTAATATAAACTTATAAAAGCTCTAAATTCCTCATACACTATCACTTTTACATATTCTCCCGATATCCATTATTCTTTGTGGGATCAGTAGAATATTCATAATTAAAATGTGTGTTCAAATATTATAATAATCTTCTGAAACATCTACAAATTCATAACACATGGTAAATTTAGACATTTTCTGTTTTTGCTGTTTCCATTAATATATACTAGGTGACATAATACAGGTACACTAATATCATGCATCATCTAAATGGAGAGGAAAAATGACTGACTTATAGATAAGTTGGGAAATTGGTATATCACTTACCTGTGCTGATCATATTAGAACATACTGACACTTTTCTCAGAAGCCACATTCAGAATTCCTGAATATCAGGGACCAGGAAAACACAGAGATCTTCATAGCTATGATGTTATACAACAATGAGCATAGTTTCAGAACTGTTTTAATCTGAGAAAAAATTTGTTTTTAGTCACAGTATATTTTTCTTTTGTTTAAAAAAGGTAAAAGAGGCATTTTTTTCTTTGGTGACTGTGCAAGTACAGCCAGGAGTATAAGGAACACAAGAGTGTCAGAACAGCTGGGACAGGATCCTTCCAGGCTCCAACTGTACCCAGGAGCTGGGCTGAGCCACAGTCCACTCTCCAGAGGTGTTGAGACAGGCTTGCAGCCCCATAGGAGGCACAAGCTCCAGTCAAAGACAGCATGACAAACTAACACCAGAGATAATCAGATGGCTAAAGACAAACACAAGAACTTTGCCAACAGAAATAAAGGTGACAAGGCACCATCCAAACCCAGTTCTCACAAAACAGCGAGTCCTGGATACCCCAATACACAGGAAAAGCAAGATTTGTATTTAAAATCACAGCTCATGATGCTGATGGAGGACTTCAAAAAGGACATAAGTAAGTCTTGTAAAGAAATACAGGAAAACACAACCAAACAGGTGAAGGAATTGAATAAAACCATTCAGGATCTAAAAATGGAAGTTGAAACAATAAAGAAATCACAAAGGGAAAAAACTATGGAGATAGAAAACCTACCAAAGAAATCAGGAGTCATAAATGAAAGCCTAAACAACAGAATACGAGAGATAGAAGAGAGAATCTGAGGTGCAGAAGATACCATAAAAAACATTGACACAGTAGTCAAAGAAAGTGCAAAATGCAAAATGATCTTAACCCAAAAACATCCAGGAAACTGGGACAAAATGAGAAGACCGAACCTAAGTATTAGAGGTATAGAAGAGAGAGAAGATTTCCAGCTTAAAGAGCCAGTAAATGTCTTCAACAAAATTACAGAAGAAAACTTCTCTAACCTAAAAAAAGAGCTGTCATACAAAAAGCCTACAGATCTCCAAATAGAATGGATCAGAATTGCAGGCTGGTACAACCACTCTGGAAAGCAGTCTGGCGGTTCCTCAGAAAACTGGGCATGACACTCCCGGAGGATCCGGCTATACCACTCCTGGGCATATACCCAGAGACTTTACCTGCATGCAATAAGGACACATGCTCCACTATGTTCATAGCAGCCTTATTTATAATAGCCAGAAGTTGGAAAGAACCCAGATGTCCCTCAACGGAGGAATGGATTCAGAAGATGTGGTATATCTACACAATGGAATACAACTCTGCAATTAAAAACAATGAATTCACGAAATTCCTAGGCAAATGGTCAGATCTTGAAAATATCATCCTTAGTGAGGTAACCCAATCACAAAAGAACACACATGGTATGCAGTCACTGATAAGGGGATATTGACCCAGAATCTCGGAATACCCTAGACACAATCCACATATCAATAGATTTCTAAAAAGATGGAAGGAGAGACCCCTGGTCCTGGAAAGACTGGATGTAGGGGAACGCCAGGACAGAGTAACGAGAGGGGGTTGAATGGAGAAAAGAGGGAGGGAAGGGGGCTTATGGGACTTTCGGGGAGGGAGGAAAGGGAAAGGGGAAGTGATTTGGAATATAAATTAAAAAAATAAAATAAAATAAATAAAAAAAAAAAAGAAAAGAAATTCCTCCTGATACATAATAATCAAAACACCAAGTGCACTAAACAATTTAAGAATATTAAAACCAGTAAGGGAAAAAGATCAAATACCATATAAAATCAGATCTGTCAGAATTACACCAGACTTCTCGCCAGACACTATGAAAGCTAGAACATCATGGGCAGATGTCATACAGACCATAAGGGAACACAAATTCCATCCCAGGCTACTATACTCAGCAAAAATCTTATTTACTACAAATGGAGAAATCAAGGTAGTCCATGACAAAAACAAATTTACACAATATCTTTCCACAAATCGAGGCATTAAAGGACAATAGAGAGAAAATGCCAACAAAAGGAAAGAAAATACACCCTAGGTAAAGCAAGAAAATAATCTTTTAACAAACAAAGAGAGCCATTCAAACATAACTCCACTTCTAATACTAAAATTAACAGGAAGCAACAATCACTTTTATTTAATATCTCTTAATACCAATGGATTCAATTCTCCAATGAAAGGCCGTAGACTAACAGGCAGTATAGACAAAAAGGGCCTAATGTTTTTGCAGCCTACATGAATCTCACCTCAAGCAAAAAGAAAGACACTACCTCAGAATAAAAGGCTGGAAAACGATTTTCCAAGCAAATGATCTCATTAAACAAGCTGGTGTAGCCATTCTAATATCGAATAAAGTCGACTTTCAACCAAATGTAATCAAAAAAGATAAGGAAAAACACTTCATACTCATCAAAGGAAAAATCTACCAAGATGTACTCTTAATTCTGAACATCTATTCTCCAAACATAAGGGCATTCACATTCATAAAAGAAACTTTACTAAAGCTGAAAGCAAACATTTCATGTCACACAATAGTGGGAGACTTCAACACCCTACCCTCATCAATGAACAGATCATTGAAAAAGAAACTAAACAGAGGCACAGTGAAACTAACAGAAGTTATGGACCAAATGAATTTAACAGATGTCTATAGAACATTTTATCCTAAAACAAAGAATATTCTTCTTCTCAGCACCTCACATTACTTTCTCAAAATTGACCATATACTTGGTCACAAAACAGACCTCAACAGATATAAGAAGATGGAAATAATCCCATGCACCCTATCAGATCTCCATAGACTAAGGCTGGTCTTCAATAACAACAAAAACAACAGAAATCCCACATTCGCATGGAAACTAAACAACATTCTACTCAATGATAACATGGTCAAGGAAAAAATAAAGAAAGAAATTAAGAACATTTTGGAATGTAATATAAATGAAGGCACAAAATACCCAAACTTATGGGACACACTGAAAGCAGTGCTAAGAGAAAAACACACAGTCTGAGTGCCTGCAAAAAGAAACTGGAAAGAGCATACACTAACATCTTGACAGCCCTTCTGAAGGCGCTAGAACAAAAAGAAGCATATAAACCCAAAAGAAGTAGATGGCAGGAAATAATCATACTCAGTGCTGAAATCAACCAAGTAGAAACAAAAAAGTATTATACAAAGAATCAACCAAACCAGGAGCTGGTTCTTTGAAAAAAACAGCAAGATAGACAAACCCTTAGCCAAACTAACCAGAGGGCACAGAGTCAGTATCTAAACCAAGAAAATCAGAAATGAAAAGGGAAACATAACAAGAGATACTGAAGAAATCCAAAACAATCATCAGATCTTACCACACAAGCCTATATTCAACAAAACTGGAAAATCTAGAAGAAATGGACAATTTTCTAAACAGATACAAAATACCAAACTTAAATCAGGATCAAATAAATTATCTAAACAATCCCAAAACCCCTAAAGAAAAAGGAATAATTGATAATCTCCCAACCAAAGAAAGCCCAGGGCCAGATGGATTTAATGCAGAGTTATATCAGATAAACAATTAAGTCCTAATCCCAATCATCTTGAAACTATTCCTCAAAATAAAAACAGAAGGAACACTACCTAATTCATTCTATGAAGCCATAATTACCCTGACACCTAAACCACACAAACACCCAATAAAGAAGAACTATTGACCAATTTACCTTATGAATATCGATACAAAAATAATCAATAAAATTCTTGCCAAGCAACTCAAAGACGACATCAAAAAGATCAACCACCATGATCAATTAGATTTCATTCCAGGGATGCAGGGATGGTTCAATATATGGAAATCAATCAATGTAATCCACTATGTAAACAAATTAAAAGAAAAAAAGCATCACGATTATTTCATTAAATGCTGAGAAAGCATTTGACAAAAAAAAAAAAAAAAAAAACAAAAAACAAAAAACAAAACAAAACAAAAAAACCTTCCTGATAAAAGTCTAGGAAAGATCAGGAATTCAAGGCCCATACCTAAACAAAGTAAAAGCAATATTCAGCAAACTAGTTTCCAGCATCAAAATAAATGGAGAGAAACATGAAGGAATCCCACTGAAATCAGAGACTAGACAAGGCTGTCCACTCCCTCCCTACTTGTTCAATATAGTACTGGGAGTCCTAGCCAGAGCAACTAGACAACAAAAGGAGGTCAAAGCGACACAAATTGGAAAGGAAGAAGTCCAAGTATCACTATATGCAGATGGTATGATAGTATACTTAAGTGACCCCAGAAATTCCACCAGAGAACTCCTAAACCTGATAAACAATTTCAGCAAAGGGGATGGACATAAAATTAACTCAAACAAATCAGTAGCCTTCCTATATTCAAAGGATACACAGGCTGAGAAGGAAATTAGGGAAATGACACCCATCACAATAGTCACAAATAATATAAAATACCTTGGTGTGAGTCTAACCAAGCAAGTGAAAGATCTGTATGACACGAACTTCAAGTCTCTGAAGAAAGAAATTGAGAATACCTCAGAAGAGATTAAGATTAAGAGATCCCCCTCCTGCTCCGGGGATCAACTGCACTGAGCTTCCAGGTATTCAGGGACTCTCCAATATAACATCACTTGGGACACAGCCTGTTGAGCTTCCATCACTTAAAGAAATGAATGAATGGGTAGATGCCCTTACAAAGGAAACATGAGAATCACTTAAAGAAATGTAGGAGACTATGGATTTACAGATGGAAGCCAATGAGAAAGAAACACAAAAATCGCTTAAAGAAATACAGGAGAACTTGGGTAAACAGGCAGAAATCCTGAGAGAGGAAATGCAAAAATTTCTTAAAGAAATACAGGAAAATATAAAAAAAACAAGTGAAGGATCTGAGCAAATCCAGCCAGGATCTAAAAAAGGAAGTAGAAAAAACTAAGAAATCACAAAGGGAGACAACTTTGGAGATAGAAAACCTTGGGAAGAAATCAGGAGTCATAGATGCAAACATCAACAATAGAATACAAGAGATGGAAGAAAGAATCTCAGGTGCTAAAGATACCATAGAAAGCATCGACTCAACAGCCAAAGATAATGCAAAATGCAAAAAAAAAGTGTAACCCAAAACATCCAGGAAATCCAGGACACAATGAGAAGACCAAACCTAAGGATGATAGGTATAGATGAGAGTGAATATTTGCAACTTAAAGGGCCAGTAAATGTCTTCAACAAAATTAAGGAGGAAAACTTCCCTAACCTAAAGAAAGAGATGTCGATGAACATACAAGTAGCCTACAGAACTCCAAACAGACTGGACCAGAACAGAAATACCTCCTGTCACATAATAATCAAAACACCAAATGTACTAAACAAAGAAAGAATATTAAAGGCAGTAAGAGAAAAAGGTCAAGTAACATATAAAGGAAGCCCTATCCGAATCAAATCAGACTTCTCACCAGAGACTATGAAAGCAGATCTCATACAGACTCTAAGAGAACACAAATGCCAGCCTAGACTACTATACCCAGCAAAACTCTCAATCACCGTAGATGGAGAGACTGAGATAAAACCAAATTTACACAATATCTTTCCACAAACCTAGCCCTTTGTGGAAACTGCCAATGCAAGGAGAGAAACACACCTTGGAAAAAACGAGATAGTAACCTTCTTTCACCAAACCCAAAAGTAGATAACCACTTAAACATAAAGATAGCATCAAGAATAGCAGGTGGCAATAATCACCATTCGTTAATCTCTCTTAATATCAATGGTCTCATTTCCCAATAAAAAGAAATAGACTAACAGACTGGAAAAAAAAAACAGGACCCAGCATTTTGCTGCATGCAGGAAACGCACCTCAGTTTCAAAGAAAAACACTATCTCAGAGTAAAAGGATGGAAAACAAATTTACAAGCAAATGGTCCCAGGAAATGAGCCGTGTTAACCAGAGTAAAGTAGAAAGAAGTATTAGAAGAAAAGAAATATTTAAAGAGATTTATTAATATCAGGAGTAGCCATCGTAATAACAGATAAAATTGTCTTTCAATCTAAAGTCATCAAAAAAGACACAGAAGGACACTACATACTGATCAAAGGAAAAATCCACCAATAAGAAGTCTCAATTCTTAATAGAATACTACTCTGCAATTAAAAACAATGAATTCACGAAATTCCTAGGCAAATGGTCAGAACTTGAAAATATCATCCTTAGTTAAGTAACCCAATCACAAAAGAACACACATGGTATGCAGTCACTGATAAGGGGATATTAACCCAGAATCTCGGAATACCCTAGACACAATTCACATATCAATAGATTTCCAAGAAGGTGGAAGGTGAGACCCCTGGTACTGGAAAGACTGGATGTAGGGGAATGCCAGGACAGAGTAACGGAGGGGTTTGAATGGGGAAAAGATAGAGGGAAGGGGGCTTATGGGACTTTCGGGGAGGGAGGAAATGGGAAAGGGGAAATGATTTTGAATGTAAATAAAAAAAACTTAGAAAATAAAATAAAATAAAATAAAAGAACTCTCAATTCTGAATATCTATGCTCCAAATTCAAGGGTACCCTCATTCGTAAAAGAAACTTTATTAAAGCTCAAAGCACACATCGTACCTCACACAAAAATAGTGGGTGACTTCAACACCCTGCTTTCTGAAATGGATCGTTCAGGAAAGCAGAAAATAAACAGAGACACAGTGAAACTGATTGAGGCCCTGGACCAAATGGAACTAACAGAAATATATAGAACATTTCACCTTAAAGCAAAAGAATGTACTACTTTTTTAAATTTAATGAAAATGAAGGCAAAACATACACTAACTTATGGGACACAATGAAAGCGGTGCTAAGAGGAAAATTCATACCCCTGAGTGCCTCAAAAAAGAAATGGGAGAGAGCATACACTAGCAGCTTAATGGCACAATAGAAAGTCCTGGAACGCAAAGAACCAAATACACCCAAAAGAAGTAGAAGGCAGGAAATCATCAAACTCAGGCCTGAAATCAATCAAGTAGAAACAAATAAAACCATACAAAGAATCAACAAAACTAGGAGTTGGTTCTTTGAGAAAATCAGCAAGATAGATAAGCCCTTAGCCAGACTAGCCAGAGGACACAGAGACAGTATCCAAATTAATAAAATCAGAAATGAAAAAGGAAACATAACAACAGAATCTGAGGAAAGTCAAAAAATCATCAGATCTTATTACAAAAGTGTGTTTTCAACACAACTAGAAAATCTGGAGGAAATGGACTATTTCCTAGACAGATACCAAATATCAAAATTAAATCAGGATCAAATAGACAATCTAAACCTTCCTATAACCCCTGAAGAAATAGAAGTGGTCATTGGAAGACTTCCAACAAAAGAAAAGCACAGGTCCAGGCTATTTTAGTGCAGAATTTTATCAGACATTCAAAGAAGACCTAACACGAATATTCTTCAAACTATTCCACAAAATAGAAACAGAAGGAACACTACCCAACTCGTTCTATGAAGCCACAATACCAAAACCAAAGATCCGACATAGGAAGAGAATCTCAGGCCAATTTCTGTTACGAATATCGACGCAAAAATACTGAATAAAATTCTTTCCAACCAAATCCAAGAACATATCAAAAGGATCATTCACCATGATCAAGTAGGCTTCATCCCAGGGATGCAGGGATGGTTCAATATAAGGAAGTCTATCAATGTAATCCACTATATAAACAATCTCAAAGAAAAAAACACATGGTCATTTCATTAGATGCTGAGAAAGCATTTGACAAAATTCAACATCATTTCTTGTTAAAGGTCTTGGAAAGATCAGGAATTCGAGGCCCATATCTAAACATAGTAAAAGCAATTTACATCAAACTGGTAGCCAACATCAATCTAAATGGAGAGAATTTTGAAGCAATCCCACTAAAATCAGGGACTAGACAAGGCTGCACTTTCTCTCCATATCTTTTCAATATAGTACTTGAATTTCTAGCTAGAGCAATTAGACAACAAAAGGAGATCAATGGGATACAAACTGGAAAGGAAGAAGTCAAACTATCACTATTTGCAGAAGATGATAGTTTACTTAAGCGACCAAAAGAACTCAACCAGAGAACTCCTACAGCTGATAAACAACTTCAGCAAAGTGGCCGGATATAAAATCAACTCAAGCAAGTCAGTAGCCTTCCTATACTCAAAGGATAAGCAGGCTGAGAAGGAAATAAAAGAAATGATACCCTTCACAATAGCCACAAACAATATAAAGTATCTCGGTGTGACTGTACCAAACAAGTGAAAGATCTGTAAGTCTCTGAAGAAAGAAATTGAGGAAGACCTCAGAAGATGGAAAAATCTTCCATGCTCATGGATTGGCAGGATTAATATAGTAAAAATAACCATCTTGCCAAAGGCAATATACAGATTCAATGCAATCCCCATCAAAATCCCAACTCAATTCTTCATAGAGTTAGAAAGAGCAATTCAAATATTCTTCTGGAGTAATAGGAAACCCAGGATACCTAAGACTATTCTCAAGAGTAAAAGAACTTCTGGGGGAATCAGTATCCCGGACCTCAAACTTTACTACAGAGCAATAGTGTTAAAAACTGCATGATATTGTTATAGTGACAGGCATGTAGAAAAATGGAACCGAATTGAAGTCCCAGAAATGAATCCATACTCCTATGGTCACGTGATCTTTGACAAAGGAGCTAAAACCATCCAGTGGAAAAAAGATAACCTTTTCAACAAATGGTGCTGGTTCAAGTGGAGGTCAACATGCAGAAGAATGCAAATCGGTCAATTCTTATCTCCTTGCACTAAGCTCAATTCCATGTGGATCAAGGACCCCCACATAAAACCAGACACACTGAAACTAATAGCGAGGAAACTAGGGAAGAACCTTGAACATAAGGGCACAGGGGAATATTTCCTGAACAGAACATCAATAGCTTATGCTCTAAGTTCAAGAATTGACAAATGGGACCTCATAAAATTACAACGTTTCTATAAAGCAAAAGACATTGTCAAAAGGACAAAGCAGCAACCAACAAACTGGGAAATGATCATTACCAACTCTCCATCCGATAGGGGGCTAATATCCAATATCTACAAAGAACCCAAGAAGTTAGACTCTAGAGAGCCAAATAATCCTATTAAAAATGGGGTACAGAGCAAAACAAAGAGTTCTCACCTGAAGAATATCTAATGGCTGAGAAGCATGTAAAGAAAGGTTAAACATCCTTAGTCATTAGGGAAATGCAAATCAAAGCAACCCTGAGATTCCACCTCATACGAGTCACAATGGCTAAGTTCAAAAACACAGGAGACAGCAGGGGTTGGCAAGGATGTGGAAAAAGAGGAACACTTCTTCCCTGCTGGTGGAATTGCAAGCTGGTACAACCACTCTAGAAAACAGTCTGGCGGTTCCTCAGAAAACTGGGCATGACATTCCCAGAGGATCCTGTTATACCACTCCTGGGCATATACCCAGAGGGTTCCCTGGCATGCAATAAGGACACATGTTCCACTATGTTCCTAGCAACCTTATTTATAGTAGCTTGAAGCTAGAAAGAACCCAGAGTTCCCTCAACGGAGGAATGAATTCAGAAGATGTTTTATATTTACACAATGGAACACTCCTCTGCAATTAAAAACAATGAATTCACGAAATTCTTTGGCAAATGTTCAAAACTGGAAAATATCATCCTTAGTGAGGTAACCCAATCACAAAAGAACACTCATGGTGTACAGTCACTGATAAGGGGATATTTACCCAGAATCTCGGAATACCAAAGACACAATTCACATATCAATAGATTTCCAAGAAGATGGAAGGAGAGACCCCTTGTCCTGGAAAGATTGGATGTAGGGGAATACCAGGACAGAGAAGCGTGATGGGGTTGAATGGGAACAGAGGACCGGAAGGGGGCTTATGGAACTTTTGGGAAGGGACGAAACGGGAAAGGGGAAATCATTTAGAATGTAAATAAAAATATAGAAAATAATAATAATAATAAAAAAAAGAGGTCTCCCATTCTCACGGACTGGCAGGGTTAATATAGTAAAAATGGCTATCTTGCTTAAAGCAACCTACAGATTCAATGCAATCTCCATCAAAATTCCAACTCAATTCTTCATAGTATTAGAAATAGCAATTTCCAATTTTATCTAGAATAGCAAAAAACCCAGGATTTCAGAAATTATTCCCAACAATAAAAGAAGTTCTGTGGGAATCACCGTCCGTGACCTCAAACTATACTACAGAGCAAGAGAGATAACAACTGTATGGTATTGGTACAAAGACAAGCAGATAGATCAATGGAATAGAATTGAAGACCCAGAAACAAACCCATATACCTATTGTCACTTGATCTTTGACAAAGGAGCTAAAACCACCCAGTGTATAAAAGAAAGCATTTTCAATGAGTGGTGCTGTTTCAACTGGCAGTCAACATATAGAAGGACGCAAATTGATCCATTCTTATCTCCCTATGCATATCTCAAATCCAAGTTGAGCAAGGACCTCCACATAAAACCAGGGACACTGAATCTAACAGAAGAGAAAATGAGGAAGAACCTCGAGCACATTGGCAAAGCAGAAAATGAAGCTTCCTGGGAATTGCTCATGAGTGGGTTCTATGTGGATGAAGAGCTGAAGAATGAAACAACGGGGGTCGAGAGAAAAGAACACACAGAGACATTAATGCGTGTCTGTACAAAATCTTTCTCTCTTCTTTGGGGATAAGAGCGACAATATATGTGCTGTTCATGTGACACTCCCTCCCAGGGTCGAAGAGTCTTTTTAGTGCTTCTCAGCATGCCCTTGGCACCAAGTTTCGAGGAAACTGACCCCATATGGTCTGTTGCTTTGCTGGAGGCTGAGGTGTGACAAAAGGCTTGTTCCCAGAGCTCTGCCAGCTCCGCCAGGTGGGGGGAGGTGTGGCTGGAATTCTTCAGATCGGAGTACGTGAAGAATGCAGGCAGCTGAATTTGACTCTCAGGTTTATGGCATTACAATGACTCGCTACAAGAAAATGTCTTGAACAGAACACCAATAGCTTATGCTCGAAGATCAAGAATTGACAAATGGGAACTCATAAAATTGCAAAGCTTCTGTAAGGCAAAGGACATTGTCAATAGGACAAAATGACAACCAACAAATTGGGAGATCTTTACCAATCCTATATCTGATAGAGGACTAATATCCAATATATAGGAAGAACTCAAGTGGTTAGATTCCAGAGAATCAAATAACACTATTAAAAATGGGGTACAGAGCTAAACAAAGAAATCTCAACTGAAGAATACCAGATGGCTGAGAAACACCTAAATAAATGTTCAACATCCTTAATCATCAGGGAAATGCAAATCAAATCAACGCTGAGATTTTACCTCACACCAGTCAGAATGGCTAAGTTCAAAAACTCAGGTGAGAGCAGATGCCAGCGATGAAGTGGAGAAAGAGGAGCATTCCTCCATTGCTGATGGGATTGCAAGCTGGTACAACTGTTGTTGAAATCAGTTTGGTGGTTCCTCAGAAAACTGGACATAGTACTACCTGAGGACTGAGCTATACCACACCTGGACATATACCCAGAGGATTCTCCAAGATGTATTAAGGTCATATACTCCTCTATGTTCATAGCAGCCTTACTTTTAATATCCAGAAGCTGGAAAGAACCACGATGTCTCTCAACAGATGAATAAATACAGAAAATGTGGTACATTTACAAAATGGAATATACTTAGCTATTAAAAACAATGAATTCATGAAATTCTTAGGCAAATGTATGGAACTAGAAAGTATCATCCTGAGTGAGGTAACCCAATAACAAAAGAACATGGAAGGTATGTACTCGCTGATAAGGAGATATTAGCTCATAACTTGGAATACTCAAGATACAACTCACAGAACACATGAAGTTCAAGAAGAAGGAAGACCAAAGTGTGGTTAGAAGGTGGATCAAAATACCCGTGGTTCACAGCCAACCAATAGATTGAGCATAGGGTCCCCAATGGAGGAGCTAGAGAAAGAAGCCAAGGAGCTGAAGAGTTTTACAGTCCCATAGGAGGAACAACAATATGTACCAACCAGTACCCCCAGAGCTCCCAGGGAGTAACCGCCAATCAAAGCTGGAGCTATTGCTCCAGCTACATATGTAGCAGAGGATGTCCTTTTCAGACATCATGAGAGGAGAGGCCATTGGTCCTGTGAAGGCTTGATGCCCCAGTGTAGGGGAATGCCAGGTCAGGAACGTGGCAGGTGGGATGTTAAGCAGGGGGAGGGGGATGAGATAGGGAGTTTTCGGTGGGGTAAGGAGTAAAAGGGATACCATTTGAAATGTAAATAAAGTAAATATCTAATAAAATAAAAAATTTAAAACTGCTAAAGTAGAAAAAATATAAAACTTTAATATTGTGATAAATGATGCAATTTTAGTGCAGTTAATATGGTGGCTAGCATGTGAACACCTCACAAGGTACACATATAACAGTTTGAATGAATTATCATAGCTTATAAACAATAGGGAAATTTAATATTAAATGTCTAAAGTTATAGTTCTATATATTCATTATCAAAATTGTAAGCACAGGGAAGTAAAACTAGAGATTAATAACATTTCATACATCTTATCCTTTTTTGCAAGTTAAATCCATTAGTAATACTAATACATAACATTTAGGTTATGCATTTACATAAATTTGCATATTGATACTCTGTATTTATCTCCTTACAAACATGTGTATAAGAGAGTGAGAGGCATCCGTTTCTTCTAATTTGGTAGACACATGCCACTTCTGCCACAGGGAAGACCTACCCCACTTTCTGATACTTTGTAGAGAACTTGCAGCAGAAGGGCATTTGGTAAGAACCATCTCTCCACCTCTGGAGGCCCAGAGGCACTGTCTGGGACTCACTACCCAGCAAACACCAAAACCCACCGTCCCTCCAGATCACCACTCCCCTTCCATTCCTTCTATCCCTCCCTCCTCCCCCGCCACTGCGTGCCCCATTCCTTCCAATATGGTAAACCCATGCCACTTCTGCCACGGGGAAGACCCCACTTACTGATACTTTATAGAGAACCAGCAGCAGTAGGGCATAAACAACAGCTGGGCATTCAAGAACCAGCACTGCGCAGTGCATTTGACCCTTGCCAAGTCTGCCACTGGGAAGACCCCATCTCCTGATACTTCTTGGGGAACCAGCTGAATGCAGATCATTTCAGAGAAAGGGAATCCTAGGAAGACAGATACATAGACCTGCAGGACAGAGAAGTCAGTCAGAGACAGCAAGGCCAGCTAACACCAGAGATAACTAGAGGGCCAAAGGCAAATGCAAGATCATTGCCAACAGAAACCAAGGCAACATGGCACCATCAGAACCCAGCATTCCCACAGCAGCAAATCCTGGATACTCCATCACATCGGAAAAGCAAGAGCTGGATTTAAAATCACATCTCATGATGATGATTGAGGACTTCAAGAAGGACATTAATAACTCCCTTAAAGAAATGCAGGAGAACATGGATCAACAGGTAGAAGCCCTTAAGAAGGAAACACAAAAGTCCCTTAAAGAAATACATGTGTCGACAGGTAGAACCCCTTAAAGAGGCAACACAAAAATCCCATAGGAAATTATGGGAGAAAATTGGTCAACATGCAGAAGCCCTTAAAGAGGAATCACAAAAATCCCTAAAAGAAACACAGAAGAATATGGGTCAATATGTAGAAGCCCTTAAAGGGGAAACACAAAAATCCCTTAAAGAATTATAGGAAAACACAAACAAACAATAGAAGGAACTGAATAAAACTATCCAGGATATAAAAATGGAAGTAGAAACAATAAAGAAATCACGAAGTGAGATGTCTCTGGAGATAGAAAACCTTAGAAAGAATTCAGGAGTCAATAGATACAAGCATCAACAATAGAATTCAAGAGATAGAAGAAAGAATCTCAGATGCTGAAGCTTATAGACAATATTAACTCAAAATTCAAAGAAAATGCAAAATACAAAAAAACTTGTAACCCAAAACATCCAGGAAATTCAGGACATAATGAGAAGACCAAACCTAAGGATTAGAGGTATAGAAGAGAGCAAGAATTTGCATCGTAACAGGCCAGCAAATATCTTCAACAAAATTATAGAAGAAAACTTCCCTAACCTAAAGAAAGGGATGCCCACAAACATACAAGAAGCCTACAGTACTCCAAACAGTCTGGACTAGAGCACAGATTCCTCTTGTCACATAATAATCAAAACACCAAATGCGCTAAACAAAGAAAGAATACTAAAAACAGTAAGGGGTAAAGGTCAAGTAACATATAAAGGCAGACCTATCAGAATTACACCAGACTTCTCACCAGAGACTATGAAAGCTAGAAGATCCTGGGCAGATGTCATACAGACTCTAAGAGAATATAAATGTCAGTCCAGACTACTATATCCAGCAAAACTTTCAATTACCATAGACAAAGAAAATAAGACATTCCATGACAAATGCAAATTTGCACAATATCTTTCCAGAGATCCAGTTCTACAAAGGATAATGATTGGAAAATAACTACACAAGGCAGGAAACTATAATGTAGGTAAATAATCTTTCAACAAACCCAGTAGAAGATAGCTACACAAACAGAATTTCACCTTTAACCAAGAAGATAACAGTAAGCAACAATCACTTTTCCTTAATATCTCTTAATATCAGTGGTCTCGATTCCCCTATAAAAAGATGTAGAATAACAAACTGGATATGTAAACAGGACCTAACATTTTGCTGCATACAAGAAACCCACCTCAGTGATAAACCCATTCACTATTTCAGAGTCAAAGGTTGGAAAACAATTTTCCAAGAAAATGGTCCCAAGAAACAAGGTGGAGTCGCCATTCTTATATTGGATAAAATTGATTTTCAACCAAAAGTTGTCAAAAAAGACAAGGAGTGACACTTCATACTGGAAAAAGGAAAAGTCTACCAAGATGAATTCTCAATCCTGAACATCTACACTCTGAATGCAAGGGCAACTACATTCATAATAGAAAATTTACTTAACCTCATAGCACACATTGCACCCCACAATAATAGTGGGAGTCTTCAACACCCCACTCTCAACAATGGGCAAATCATGGAAACAGAAAGTAAACAGAGTTGCAGTGAAACTAACTGAAGTTATGGGCCAAATAGATCTAACTGATATTTATAAAACATTCCATCCTAAAGCAAAAGAATATACCTTCTTCTTAACACCTAATGGTAACTTCTTCAACATTGACGATATAATTGGTTACAAAACAGGCCTCAACAGATACAGGAATATTGAAATTTTTCCATGTACCTTATCAGATCACCATGGCCTAAGGCTGGTCTTAAGCTCAAACAGAAACAATGGAAAACATACAAACATCTGGACTTTGAATAATGCTCTTTTCACTGATAGCTTGTTCAAGAGAGAAAGAAAGAAAGAATTTAAAGACTTTTGAGAATTTAATGAAAATGAAGACACATCTTACCAAAATTTATGGGACACAATGAAAGCAGTGCTAAGAGGAAAACTCATAACACTGAGTGCCTCCAGAAAGAAAATGGAGAGAGCTTACACTAACAGCTTGACAGTGCACTTGAAAGCTCTAGAATAAAAAGAAACAAATACACCCAAGAGGAGTAGACGGCAGGAAATAATCAAACTCAGGGCTGAAATTAACCAAATAGAAACGAAAAGAACTATTCAAAGAATCAACACAATCAGGAGCTGGTTCTTTGAGAAAATCAACAAGATAGATAAACCCTTAGCCAAACTTACCAGAGCGTATAGAGGCACTACCCAAATTAACACAATCAGAAATGAAAAGGGAGACATAACAACAGAAACTGTGGAAATTCAAAGAAGTCATCCTACTAGAAGAGTTTATACTCAACAAAGTTTGAAAATCTGGATGAAATAGACAACTTTCTAGATACATACCAGGTGCCAATGTTAAAACAGGATCAGATAAACCATTTAAAGTGTCCCATAAATCCTGTGGAAATAGAAGCAGTCGTTAATAATCTCCCATCTAAAAATGCCCAGGACCAGATGGGTTTAGCAGGGAATTCTATCAGATCTTCAAAGAAGAGCTAATACCGATACTCTTCAAATTATTCCATGAAAGAGAAACTCAAGGAACACTACCCAACTCATTCTATGACGCCACAATAATGCTTATACCCAAACCAAACAAAGACCAAACAAGGAAGGAGGACTTTTTATCAATATCCCTCATGAACATCTATGTAAAAGTACTGACCAAAATTCAGGCCAACCTAATTCAAGAATGCATAAAAACTATAATTCACCACAATCAGGTAGGCTTCATCCCAGGGATGCAGGGTTGGTTCAATATACGAAAATACATCAATGTAATCCACTACATAAACTCTAGGAAAAAACAAACAAACAGAGGAATGGATACAGAAACTGTGGAGTACTTTTCAGCTATTAAAAACAATGAATTCATGAAATTCTTAGGCAAATGGATGGATCTAGAAAGTGTCATCCTGAGTGAGGTTACCCAATCTCAAAAGAATGCATGCACATGGTATGCACTCACTGATATGTGGATGTTAGTCCAAAAGCTCAAAATAAGCAAGTTACAATTCACTTAGCACTGGAAGCTCAGGAAGAAGGATGACTTAAGTGAGGGTGCTTTGGTTCCTCTGAGAAAGGGAACAAAATACTCACAGGAGAAATAAAGGAGACAAAGTGTGGAGCAGAGACTGAAGGAAAGGCCACCCTAATACTGCCCTACCTGGAGATTCATCCTATAAATAGTCACCAAACCACAACAGTACTATGGACGACTAGAAGTGCGTACCAAAAGGAGCATGCCATGGTTGTCTCCAGAGGGGCAGATGTCAGAGCCTTACACATACAGAGGCAGATGCTAGCAGCCAACCACTATACTGGGCGTGGGGTCCACAACGGAAGAGTTGGAGGGTGGTCCAGAGGAGCCGAAGTGGTTTATAGCCCTATAGGAAGAACAAAGATGTTGATCAACCAGACGCCCCAGGAGTCCTAGGGACTAAACCATCAACCAAGGGGTACGCATGATTCTAGCCAAAGATGTGGCAGAGGAATGGCTTTTCGGGCATCAGTGGTCCTTGGAGTGGTCCTTGGTCAGATGAAGGCTTAATAGATGCCCCAACAAAGGGAAACCTACGGGTGTGCGAGGTGGGAGTGGGTCGGGTGGAAGGGCATATACTTGGAGGCACGGGGTAATAGGAGGGGTTGGGGGTTTTGGGGAAACTTGGTAAGGTTTTACCATTTGAAATGCAAGTGAAAATTATAATCAATAAAAAAAAGGAAAAAAAAAGAGAAACTTTACCAGTATATATATATATACATGCCTAAGAACATTTCTTTCAAATATTAAAAAACAAATTCTGAACATTTTGATGACCATGTAAAAAATAATATTTTTTCCTCTAATGGAAAATCCCTAATATAAGTTTATTATATATATATATATATATGTATATATATGTCACACACACACACATATATATATATAATATATATATACACACATACACACACACATACATGTAGATGTGCGAGAAATGCATGCCAATTTCTGGATCAAGTAGGAAGTTAACAGGATACTCTTATCTCACAAAACACTGAGTAGGAAGCACATGCCCAGGAAAACCTTGGAATGCCATATTCAAACGCTGGTCAGCCACCACACCTCCCAGTACAAGTGTACCTTCTCTGGATCAGTAACTTCATGTCTGGAAAGTAGAAATTAATTGAATCAATAATGAATCAAACAGATATTTGCTACTGAAATATTCTGATTCTCTCACCAACTCATACATTCATCCCTAACAAAAGGTTGTATTGATTCTATTTCCTATAGAAAGAAAAGAAGTTTTTAAGCTTTTCAATCCTTGCTCTTTTTAAGCAGCTTGTGGAAAACTCTAGTGTTCTGTGGAGTAGTGTCTGACACTGGAACCTATATGCAGATGTGCAGATAGCCATAACTCTTCATTGTGTTCAGGCTTCATGCCTGAAAGTAATAGTGTGCAGAATGACAGTACAGATAAACAACTATACTAAACTTCTGAGAAACTGAAATTGGAGTTATATAGCTCACTGCTTCAAATGAAGGGCATGATCATTTAGTAAGTAGTGGGCACCATGTGCACAGAGATTGGTGTACATTCTGACTTTGAGAAAATAAAGTCTTCAGAGAGCTTCAAGAGTCTGGTAGCATTGATTACAAATGAGGTCTTTAAACAGTGATACTCAGAGTGCCCTGCTGAGTGGAAATGGAGGCTGTGGCCAGGGCTAGAGTGCCCAAATCGGCTAAGATTAATGGGAGTAAATTACCATTTTTCTCCAAAGGAATGTTTGGACACCAGTGAAAAATGAGTCTAAACAAACTGAATATCCACAGTCTTTTAACATTGTATTAAACATTTAAATTGTGTAAAATCTTTCTAGACCTCGGAATTACTTTGTGTCATTAATGCTATTTGGGTAACTTGCGTTTTAGTATAAAAACACCATGAAATAACAATTTTTATTGAGGCCTGGAAATGGTCAGAACTTCTTTAAGCTGACAATGAGTGATTTCTTCATAGTTACTTAAAATCATTAAATAACGAAAAATAATGAAAATAGAGGAAGGGAATCAGCATTCACCAAGATGCAACAATGCCAGCCACTGGGTTTATTCATTGTTAGATTGCCTCAAATTTATTGTTTTTCTAAAGAAAAATATGGAAGAAGAATCATTTGGTTTCACTTCTCAAATAAATATTAAGTTTCAAAAATGAAGTCATTGTTGGTAAGCAAGCAGTGAGTTTTGATAGAAAAAAAGAGTTTCTCTCAGAAAATGAAGAACACAGTGATTGTGAAGATTTCCTTAAGAACTTGTTTAAATACCTTGGTGTTAAGTGTAAGGACAGTGTTGTGGTTTATATGAGAATGACCCTATGATTCATATATTTGCATTCTTCATCCACAATTTGTGGGTCTGTTTGGACAAATCAGGAAGAGGTGTGTGACTTGTTGAAAGACGTGAGTCATTAGGCCTTGAAGTTTTGAAAGCCCATGCCTTTCACAGTTACTTCTCTCCCTCTCCCCCTCCCCTCTCCCCCTTCCCCTCTTCCTCTCCCTCTCCCTCTTCCTCCCCCTCTCCCTCCCCCCCTCTCTCCCTCCCCTCCCTCTCCTCCTCCCTCTCCCTGACTCCCCCTCTCTCTCAGCTCCTAATATAAATTTAAGCTCACAGATACTGCTCTAGCACTATGCTGGCCTGCTTGCTAAGATGATCTCCACATAAAGGCCACGATTATATTAACCAATGGGATCATGATCCCCACATTAAAGTCTTGTATAAGTTAGCTTGTTCGTGGTGCTTTTTCATGGCAGTTGAAAAGTAGCTAAGACAGACACATAATCACTTGCTTCTTCTCTTTAATTCTATTTCTTTAAACATAATGTAAAATATCAGAAATACACATAAGATGAGCTTCAGTATATTTTATATATTCACAAAAATATAAATTTATTAGCTACATTCAAGGTCATATCAATAGGGTAAGAATACATGACATTCAATGCACACAAGAATAAGGGGAAATTAATGAGTACAAGTGTCATTGTGTCTGTTGTTCTTGAATGTCTCCATGCCTGTGTTTCAGTACAGATGAGCACAATCTAAACAATGGTAGCCAACATTCTCCAGGAAGATACTACTTGCCAGTTTAATCAAAGGCAGAGGTGTATACTGGGAGAAAAGAACCCTTAAGAAGAAGAATCATATTAGATTGGACAAGGGATTTATCCCAGTTTGCACTTGCCTGTTAATATGAATTACTTCAGATCCACTGGTCCATCTCTTTGCTAAGTTACTACCATGGTAGAAAATATGAGCCTCCAGAATCATCTAAGTTTTTCTCTTCTTAGCTCATATAAGAATGGCTAAGAGGATATTCAATCAATCGGAAGAACTGCTATCACATAGGATGGCCCTGGTTTCCCAGTCAGCCTGTGAGGGATGGGCACATGAATGACCCACAGCAAGTTGATGGCCCTGGTGCAGATGGAAACCATTAATTTCAAAACATTTAGAAATGGTGTTTTCCAGACCATGAAATGATACCCTGGAGTTCCCAATTCTCCTGCTACAGCTCACTTACCTTGGTTTTTCATCTACCATGGCACTGAAGCACATTTTATCACACTCATGACCAGAGCCAAAGTGCTTTACAAACACCACTTAGATTTTCATCCTTTACAATGTCTTGTTGTAGGGAAATAAAAAACCAATGTTTTCCATCCATTTCACAAAACATTTTAAACATTACAGACAGTTACACTATCTACAGTCATGCTGTTCTTTCACATTAAAAAATGTTTTAGAAATAGAAAATATTTTTAAACAGAAAAAAAGTAATTGACTTATCATTTAAGAGATACATGATATGATAATATGCTACTGTAAGAAAATAGAACTCAGAATTAAAATGGAGTCCTAGCTATATAAATCCTTGCTTAAACATGCAGAATTGGTTTGTTTGCCTATGTAACAAGTGGCCAAATGTTATGAGTGCATCATACTAGTACATTTGCTTGCCATGTCTTTGGATACATGTCCATTTTCAATTCTGTTTGTCTTACTTTTTAGTAATAAAATTCAATATATTTTATTTCTATAAAGTACAACTTAGATATAATTTTTTTTCTGAGTTCCATTTGTCTAATGATGCTAAGCAAAATTAGTCCCTGTAAAGTACCTAAAGTGCCTTCAAATTACAACATGAAGCAATCTTTCTGGGATTAACATTTATACATTTCAATTAAAGCTAAACATATTAGCATAAATATTCTACAATATACTGTGAGTATCTGAACAAATAACCAATAAAGGATGAATAGAGAAGCAAGATGTGCTTAATACAAATTGGTGCAAAACAAGAGACGATGTTATTTGTAATGTTGATAACATAACAACTTAAATGGATATTACTTGACATCCCTTTGACAGGCAAATATATAGATGACAAACAGATCCATGAGTACTGGGCTCTCATAGCTGAGATGAATAAGTAGAAATTTATAAGGTATATGTGATCTCATGTGTCAAATGCATGCCTAATAGTAGGCATGAAATCTTATTCTAGAAAATATGCTTGTCACCAATGCTAAAGTTCTTGAAGAATATTTTACAAAAGGAGTAGAGTTTGATGGTTTTTTCTTTTCCTGTGAATTTGATGATTATAGCACTCAAACACGAAAATGATGCAAGTCTGTTTGTCTCAACTGTCTGAACCTATTTTTATCACAATTGTAAGCAGGGCACCACAGTTTCGATAATCCAGGATCAGTTCAAATAAAAATAGAATGCCTTTGGGATTACATATTTTATTTAAACTTATTGCGGCAATACAAAGAATGTTACTGGATAAACTGAACATAAAAGTATAGAAGCAAAAGGTTTTGTTCATTTCTATTAAAATGTACAAAAGTAACTTAAACTGATGCTAGACCTTAATGAAAGATGAAACTGAAACTTATAGAGTAAAACATAGAGTACATACTCTAATATATGCATATAAGGATAAACTTTCGGAAAGGATTCCAACAGCAAAGGCAGTTGTCCTAAGATTTGGTAGTGGGATTGCACAAAAGAAAAAAAAAAAAAGAAAAAGAAAAGGAATAGGAAAAAACACTACATGACAAAAGATACAATTAATTAGCTCTTTCAAGAACAAGATTATAGGTGTTAAAAGAAAATATTTGCAAACTACACCTAGATGATAGCTTAGTATCCACAGATACTAACATATACAGTTGCATATAGAGCTATCAAATCCAACACACATGCAAAAATAATATCTTCAAATAAAAGTTTGGTTACTGAACTAAATAATTCTCAAAAGAAGAAAGACAAATGGTCAGTAAATATATGAAAATTGGTATGAAAGCATTTGGATGCAGGGTAAGGAAAATTATAACTATTTTAAGATTATATCTCACCCAAGTCAGAACCATTAGCATCAAGACAAAAGCAACAAATGCTCATGAGTCACTGGTTATAGAGATGTCTTATATACTGTTGGTGGCAATGTAAACTGGTACACACACTGTGGAAACTCATAAGAGTTCCCCAGAAAAGCAAAATAGAACTACTGGATGATTCATTTATACTATTTGTGGGTATCTATTGAAGGGGATTTAAGGCAATACACCAAGGAGACCCTTGCATATCTGTGTTTATTTTGTTGATATTCATAATAGCCAAGATATGGAGCCAGTCTTGACGTCTATGAACACAATGAAAGAGGAAAATGTGCAGTACACACTAGCGTTTCCCTCAGTCATGAATCCTGAAATTATGACATATATACAAAACGTGAAAGCAGAGAGCATCACAGTAAGATAACCAAGTTTAAGAAACTAAAATAATTACATTTGGCCTGTGATATAAAAGCAAAGAGGAACTGTGAGAGCAAAGAGGTAAGGAACAAACAATAATGGAGAAAGAAGGAAGACACATGTATATTTTCTTTAGGTATATATTGAACATATACATATATATACATATGTATATATTTATATGATATATATTATAAATATGGAAGAGAAAATTTGGATAGTGTAGAATGGACAAGGTGAAGTAATGAAGGGCCAAGTATGAGAAAAGTACAATTACAAATGTGTATGGAAATGTCATAATGAATCTGCTGTTTTATATACTAACTAAAATATTAAAAAAAGCAATAATAACGAAACTGCACTTTTACTGTTTATAATTATGTCCACTTATCTTAATTTTCACAAGCTGTTAGTATGTTTGATTTAGAGGAATGCAAGCTCTTTCTCTTGATAAATTTATTATGTATGTTCCTTATTTTTTCAGCCATTATTGTAACATCATAGTCCAGAGTCCTGGAGGATACATACTCAGCCATGACTTATGATCCAGCACTAAATATACTGGCATATATTTTCAGATATTGGCATGCATATTTTTCAGAAAAAAAAAGACATTCAGTCAAAGTAACTAGTATTCTATATTTCCTCTCTGTTGAAATCTATAAGAAAAAGGCAGCACTTAAATCCTGCTCCTGGGCTAATGCTGTTGTGGCATTTGAAGCCCATCTTGAACTCTCAGAGGTGTGATATAAATTCCTGTAAATTGGAATTTATAATGGAAGCAGCGTGATACTTTAGTGAAACTGCACAAATGAAGCTCCACTTGGAAACAAGAAAACAAAGCACACAGCAGACCACCCTCCACTCTTCTTTTACTAACTTTCTATTTCCAGCCTCAGAGAGCCTGTCAGTAACGCCTGCATTTCAGTTGACTTCTCTGTAACATTCTGCTTGGTATTTGCAAGTCACTGAATGTGGTATTTTACTTCATCAACTGATACACTTTGGAGAGCACTTGAATGTGAAAATCTCAAGTTTATGACTCTAGCTCTCATATATGTGCAGACTAATAGAACCAAAGTTTCTGTGCTGAATTGGAAGGCAGACTTTGACAGATCATGGGACTATAATGAAAGTCATCATTTATGTTCATGAACTATAAAGCTTCCATTTTCTATAGCAGAAAATGATCCAGGAATGACTCTCCATTTCTATCTATGGAGATTATTAGGAAGAATGATGAGAAGGAATTTGATTAAGTAATCCACAGTCTCAGTCCGATTTACTCATGCTTATTATTTGGTGCGTCAGCTCGGTACTCTCAGGAATTAGGTATCTTATGTCTCGGTCTGTGCATTTGACACATTCAATTTTTTGAAGTGCTCTACTCAGGCCATTGAGTGGGTTTCAAAGGACATTCAAATTGAGATGTTTTTTGTCTCATAGTCAGGGGTCAACATTCCATTAAGAAAAAACAAGCAAGCTGAACAAATGTGCAAAAAAAAAAAAAAAAAACAAAAAAAAAAACCTCACAAATCATTACTATGCATTGGTCTCTCTTTTTGTCTAAGAATTTAAGATGAGTGAAATGTTTTAACACATAGATGCTTTAAAATATGTACTGATCAAATGAACAAGAAAAAAAAATTTGGTAAGCTCAATGGATGTGGAAATTTTCTTTGATAAAAATTGAATATATAATCATAATTTAAAAGGCAAATAATAAAATTCTCATATTATATAACTTCTCCAAAAGCAGAACAAGGATAGTGAAGGATGAGACCATTGAAACTTCCGTACTTCCTTTCTTAACTAACAGTGTAGATACCATCATGTCCACTTAGATTTACTCTGAAAATCTAAGGAGAACCTTGGGAGTTTATGATCAGTGGAGGCTTGTTCTGTTCACCGAAGCAAATGAGTGCTAGATGCTCAGTGCTTAAAACCAGTGTTACATTCTGTAGTCTCAATTCAACTAGATAAGCACAGGCACTCCACCCCACCCCAAGACACACTCTTCTGTCTTTCCTTCCCTCTCTAGCTCCGTATACATTTCTCTGTCATATTAGGAGCTATCCTATTTCTAATTTCATGTTCTGAGAAAAGGATCAATAGATTCAGACAGCTCCATTTTTGGGTGGAGAAAGCAGGAACAAACATCGGTCAATCATAAACTAAATGAAAAACTGAAATTAAAACCTTTTAGCAAAATTAAGATACTGCTTTTAAAGTAGAAGTATATATACACACACACATTTTCTTTTTTTTAAATTGTCTTAAGAAGTAGCTTAGGAGATGGCTTATGGTAGTGCTTCTCAACCTGTGAGTAGCAACTGATTCTTGAGAGTAACAAAATTGCAGCTATAGAAGCAGCAACAAAATAATTTTATAGTTTGGGATCACAACAACATGAGGAACTACATTAAAGGATCACAGCATTAGAAAGGCTGAGGACAACTGCCTTAGTGTTCAACAGTTGGTCTGTTCTTCCAAAGTATCCATGTTCTGTTCACAGCATTCACTCAGCACAGCTCATATCTCCTAGAAACCCAGATCCAGTTGGGTCTGCTGCCCTCTTATGCAGGTCTTGGCCACCTGCCCACACACGTATGTACTTATACACATAATTTTTTTTAAATGACTTAGAAAAGCTTTGGACACTGGAAATATGGCAAAGCGGTAGCATATCTGCCTGGAATGCACAAGGCCCTGGGGTCTAATTTCAGATACTACAGAAGAAGAAAATGCTCTTTTTAGGACAGCTGCTTTCTCAGTTGTGTGGGACACTAGGCCTGGCCCCTATCTGAAGTGTCCTTAGTGTCAGGGTACCAAGAAATCTAAATCTCAGAGGAAAAAAGGTCTCTCAGGAAAGACTGGTCACATGTCCTCTGTCTTTGTTTCAGGCAGTTATGAGATATTCTGTTCTCTCCTTTCAGCTTTAAGAAGGAGGATTAGGTCAGGTGGTCCCTGAGCATTTTTTGACAGGAATTGTAGAAAAGAAAATCTGCTTACTATCCACAAAAGACTTTGGCTACAGAGCTATGAACAGTGCATGCAAAGCTTACCATTAACACAATAATAAGGTAAGAACTGTTTTTTTTCCCCCTGGGGTTGACACACCTACTCTATGACTTTGCTTTAAGATTTACATTTCTACACTCAATGACCATGATGCTTGCTCCTTAACATCTGCTAAATTCTCCACTCTAAATGACCTAGAAGCTTGAGCATTAACTGGGTTTAGAATCTCTTTGGACTGAAAACTCAGTGAGAGCCGGCCTTCCTTGACTACTTGTGGAATAAGTGAGTATATAATTTTGAAATCGTGCTTGGAGTTAATTATATATAACAAGTTTCAACTTAGTTAACTTGTGTTCTCACTTTTATCACTGGTGAAACAGGTAAGAAAAAAAGGTATCTCTCATAGTTCCTGGTTCTGGAATAGAAGATAATGAAGTAAAATGTCTCTGGGGCCATTAAGCACTCAATAAGTAGCAATTTCTTTGCTATTTTTCATCTTGTGGAGATATTTTGTTGCCTAGATTTTGAAGTTTCCTTCTCGGGATTTTAGGGATTCTTTCCTATATTAGGTGGGTTCTACTCATAGGAAAAAAAATTAAAACACAACCACAGATTACAGTGGTCTAGACATAGTACATGTTTATTTATTTTTCATTTAATTATCCCAAGTTGTTTAGTGTTATGTGATACTTTCTGGAGAGATATGAGCAAAAGCCTACTAGCCCCAGAAAGGGCATCAAAGACAGACCAAAAACAAACAAACAAAACAGTTACAGTAATAATCAGGCATGATTTACTAGTAAGCTGTTACTGGATTTATATAGAAAACATAGTAAGCTTCAGTAACAGGATCATGGAAGACTCAAAGACAGCTGCTTCATCAGAAAACCCATCCCAGCATGGATCCTGCCTCATAAAAGATCCTTTGCTTACTAGATCCTCCCACAACTTGCAGGGAGCTCAGCCAGGGCAAGATGTTTTTCTCTCTGGCAATTGTATACTTAGCTGCTTTTGTAACCATGACAAGGGTCCTTGTGAAGCTTTAATTTTCAAGGAGCCTCTTGAACCATCTGAATTTCATATAATTCCTGTTTCATGTAAACTTCCCTCCTCTCTTCAGGAGGGAACATATCAATTTGGAGGAAACAGCTACTTAGCAATTAGAAAAGTGCATGAAAAATGTGTTGCATCTATCCATGCATGGTGTTCAGAAAGCTAAAGATGAATCCCCCAAGCCAAAGCCATCAAGTGGATTCCAGACCTAGTATCATTAATATAGTGGACAGGATGGATGCATACAGCAGTGAGGGGAGATGGGAAACAACATTTGCTTTTCTTCCCGTGGACTTGAATCCTCTTCAAGAGAGCAGATTTGATTGTGTGTTCCTGACAAAATTCTTTGGAAAGGCAAACAGGAAGATTGGAGATAAATGTCACACAGTTCAAAAAATTCAGACTGGATAAACTTCCTTTAATACGATGTTAGGTCCTTAAGCTGTTCTTTGTAAAAAGCTTCCCCCAAGTTCTATAGTGAAATACATTACCAAACACTGTTTTTGTTTTTTTTTTTTTGGTATGTTTGTTTCTAAAATACACTCTGCCATTTTGTTCCTCATTTTAAGCTGCCAGATGAATTTCTTTTGTTCATTTATAAAACCCAAATCTTTTTAAATGTTTGATTTTAATTTTGTGTATATATTGGGGGAGGGTTATATGAACCAGCAGAGGCCAGAGGTGCAGCATCGCTTTGGATCTGTAATTAAAGCATTTGTAAACTGACCCATGTGGTCTCTGGAAACTGAATTGAATCCTTTGCAAGAACAACATATATTATAAACTGCCAAGCAATCTCTTGAATTCCAACTCCCAGATCTTGGACTCATCATTAGCCTCTATCATATAGAACCGCATTCCTACGGGTAGCTGATGTTGTCTCATTCCTCTGTCTACAGCTGGTTTTGTGGTAGAACTGCTCTTGTGCTCATAGTGTCTGTATGTATCTTAATGCTGGTGTCACCATCAGTTTCCTTCCTATGCTGAAAATTCATCCTCTATGTGACAGTATTCAGTAGTCAGATCTTTGGTAGGTTAGTATGCTGTGAGTAGTTGGCTTTCATACACAGGGTCCATGTGTTTATATATGAGGTCTGAGAAGCTTGGTGTTCTCTTCAGTCATGTAAGGACTCACACAACAAATGCAATCAGCAGTGGATTCTTCTCTGCACTGATCTTCAATTTTCCAGAATTCACACTTGTGAGAAATAAACTTCATTCAATTGTAAACCTTATTGCATATGGTATTTTGTTACAGCATCCTGAACAGACCAAGGAAGATATGATCTAATGCATAGTTGATACTACTAAAAATGAGTAAATGAAGAAACTTAATTTCTTCCCATTCCAAACAATTTCTGCATATCCTGTGTCTCCGGTTCTTCCAGTTATAATTTCTTCCTAAATGTACTGGTATTTTAGTTTTTTAGGGGAAGGCAATAGAGAAACCCATGCTAACCAAACTGCAATACTCATCTCTGAACTTATGAATGGTCTTCCAAGTTCAGGTAAGGCCTTTTGCATTTTTATAATGTTTGAAAATCTCTTAAGTGTGGGAATTTAAAATGTGAAATTCACATTCTATCTAGAGAAACTTTAAGAGATAGCAGTGATTTCCTATTTCTAGCTATTGAGTTTTGACCTACATTCTTTATATTTAGTATAAAAATACTGTGGTATAAAGAAAAATGGTAGACGACAGGAAAGGCTAAGTCACTGTCAGCAAGTAGGTCTTGCTTTGAAAATCAGCAAACATTTGTCTGCTTAAATTCTTATTGTGCACAAAGCTTAGCTTTGTGAATCAGGGATATTCAATGTAAATGTGTGCTTTAAGGACCTAATATTAGATGATGTGATAGAATGTGTAGACTCTATTGCATGTTTAACCAAACCTCCTGATTTTCCCTAAACTAAGTTTATTTCCACACCACCTTCCCTATAATGTACATTTAAATATCTCACTTTTATATGTATAATGATTAAGTTTTTTTCCCTTTTATTGGATATTCTCCTTAATTACATTTCAAATGTTATCCCCTTTCCAGGTCTCTTCTATTTCTTGTATTCTGTTGGTGATACTTGCATCTATGACTCCTGATCTCTTTCCTTGGTTTTCTATCTCCAGGGTTATCTCCCTTTGTGATTTCTTTATTATTTCTTTTTCCATTTTTAGATCCTGAATGGTCTTGTTCAATTCCATCTCTTGTTTGGTTGTGTTTTCCTGTAATTCTTTAAGGGAGTTATTTATGTTCTTCTTAAATGATATCATGAGATGTGATTCTGAATTGGAGTCTTGCTTTTCTGTTGTGTTCATGTATTCAGGGCTCACAGTGGTGGGAGAACTGGGTTCTGATGATGCCAGGTAGCCTTGTTTTCTTTTGCTTATGTTCTTTCCATTGCCTCTCACCATCTGGTTATCTCTGGTGTTAGCTGGTCTTGCTGTCTCTAACTGTGGCTTGTCCCTCTTGCAAGTGAGTGTATCAGTACTCCTGGGAGACCAGTTCTTTCTGGGAAGACTATAAAATTAGAGAACTGTGGAAGAAGAAGAGAGAAGTTTCAGCTTCGAGGCATGGATAGAAACAGGAAGTATCCTGTCCCCAGCTATTCCTCTGTCCTGATGTCCTCTTGGGCCAGGAATTTGAGCAGAAGTGGTGGCCTTACCTGTGCTCACTGTTGTGTCAGCACTCCCGGGAGACCAGCTTTCTCCTGATGGTACTTGCATATGGAGATCTGTAGTATCAGATAATCTCTGGGTGCTGTGGCACAGGATCTACTCGAAAACAGGAAGAATCCTGTCCCAGGATGCTCCTCAGTTCCTATGTCCTGAGCACTCTTGGTTCGTCCCTAGGAGTGGATGTGATGGTCTTTCCTGTGTTCACAGATGTGTCAGCACTCCTAGGAGACTAGTTCTCTCTTGGCAGTATTACAGTATGGAGAACTGTAGCACAGTATCATTTCTAGGCACACATGGAAACTTGAAGCATGATTTGACTTTTATATTTATATGTTAATCAATTTGTATGTGTAAATTTTCTTCCTATGATATGTCAAAAATTATACACACACATATATGTGCCTTTTGGTGTATTCAACTGATATATTCTCCATGGGACCTACAGTATTATTTTATGTTATAGAATTCGTTAGTGCTTATCAAATTTTGTAGTTTGAATGAGATTGGTCCTAGAAGGACAATATATTTGAGTACTTGGTCCCTAGTTCGGGGAACTGTTTAGGAAGGATTAGCAGGTGTGATACTGGTTGTTGGCTTTGAGATCTCAAAAGGCTTAAACCCTTCTTAGTCTCCCTTCTCTGTTTTACAAATGTCTTAAGTTGTAAATTCTTAGCTCCTGTTCCAGTGCCCTGTCTGCCTACTTGTCTTCACGTTCCCTGTAATGATAGTCATGGACTCGAATCCTCTGAAACCATAAACCAAAATTAAATGCTTTATTTTACATATAGTCTTGGGTATGGTGTTTTACCATAGAAATGAAAGGTAACAAAGCAAATATGAAGATATATCCTTGAATTTTAACATATAATACTGCTACAATAAAATTTCCTGAAATAATTGATGGTCATTAATGAAGATGAATTATGTAAATATACACAAAGTGCAAATTAAGGTATAAAGAATTATATAAAGGTGAAGAAAGCAGTGTAAATTTAATAGCACCAAAATGCTAGCACAAGAAAGCACTGGACACTCAAAAGACTGAAGACATCTTCTGTAAAATTCTTAAATTTTCTGTATCCATTCTTCTGTTGAGGGACATTCTGGGTTTAATGAATAAGGCTGCAATAACATAGTGGTGCATGTGTCCTGATTAAATTTTGGAGCATCTTCTGGGTATATGCCCAGGAGTGGTATAGCTGGATTCTTTTTCCTGAGGAATTGCCAAACTGATTTGCAGAGTGGTTTTGTCAGCTTGCAATCACACCAGCAATGGAGGAGTGTTACTCTTTTTCCACATCCTCAACAGTATCTGCTGTCACCTGAGTTTTTGATCTTAGCCATTATAACTGGTGTGAGGTGGAATCTCAGGTTTGCTTTGATTTGCATTTCCCTGATAACTAAGGATGTTGAACATTTCTTTAGGTGCTTCTCAGCCATCCAATATTCCTCAGTTGAGAATTCTTTGTTTAGCTCTGTACCCCATTTTTAATAGGGTTATTTGGTTCTCTGAAGCCTAACTTCATGAGTTCTTTGTATATATTGGATATTAGCCTTCTATGAGATGTAGGATTGGTAAAGATCTTTCCCCAATTTGTTGGTTGTCATTTGTCCTATTGAGAGTGTCCTTTGCCTTACAGAAGTTTTGCAGTTTTCTGAGGTTACATTCATCACTTCTTGTTCTTAGAGCATAAGCTATTGGTGTTATGTTCAGGAAATTTTCCTCTGTGTCCATGTACTCAAGGCTCTTCCCCACTTTCTTCTCTATTAGTGCCAGTATATCTGGTTTTATGTGGAAGTCCATGATCCACTTGGACTTGAACTGAGTGAAGTAACCCAATCACAAAAGAACACACATGGGACACACTCACTGATGAGTAGATATTAGCCCAGAAGCTAGGAATACCCAAGATACAATTCACAGACCACATGAAGCTCAAGAAGAAGAAAGACCCAAGTGTGGATACTTCTGTCCTTCTTAGAAGGGGAATCAAAATACCCATGAGAGGAGATATAGAGACAAAGTGTGGAGCACATATTGAAGAAAAGGCCATCTAGAGACTCCCCCACCTGGGGATCCATCCCATATACAGTTAGCAAACCCAGACACTATTGTGAATGCCAACAAGTGCTTGCTAACAGGAGCCTAATATACCTGTCTTCTGAGAGACTCTGCCAATGCCTGAAAAATACATAAGTGAATTTTCACAGACAACCAGTGGACTGAGCACAGGGTCCCCAATAGAGGAGATAGAGAAAGAACTGAAGGAGCTGAAGGGGCTTGCTACCCCATAGGAGGAACAGCAATATGAACCAACCAGTACCCCAGAGCTCCCAGGGACTAAACCACCAACCGAAGAGTACATACTCATGGATGGACCAATGGTTCCAGCTGCATGTGTAGCAGAGGATAGCCTTGTCAGACATCAATGGGAGGAGAGGCTCTTGGTCCTATGAAGGGGAATGCCAGGACAGGGAAGTAGGAGTGGGAGTGTTGGTGAGCAGGGTGAGGAGGGATGTTACAGTGGTTTTCAGAAGTGAAACAAGAAAAGGAGATAACATTTTAAATGTAAATAAATGAAATATATTAAACACATTCTTAAATTTAACAAGTCTTTTCTCTTTTTCTCCATCTCCCTTCCTCCATTCCTTACTCCTTCCCACGCTCTGTCTCCCCTGTCTCCCCCTCTCTCTCTCTGTGTCTGTCTCTGTGTCTGTCTCTGTCTCTCTCTCTCTCTCTCTCTCTCTCTCTCTCTCTCTCTCTCTCTCTCTCTCTCTCTCTCACATCAACCCAGTACATTAAACACACAATAATAAAGCAAGCAATATACAATGTACACGTAGCCAGCCGGCAAGGTATGAAGGGTCATACTTTCCCCAGGAACATGGAAAATGATGGAAATCATTCAAGTTCTGTTCAGATTTTTTGTTATTGTTATTGTTTAAGTGTTATAAAAAGAACCTTATTACAGTGTGATGAGAGAATTTGGGATCACAGTAAGAGAACCAACAGATACATTCAAAGGGAAATAGACCCTGTGAAGGACAGCAGACATCCTGGCATCCCTTCTTGTCTGACCTCAGACACTTGGAGTAGAACACTAGAAATCAGTGCATGGAAGATGGAGAATGTTATCATTGAATTTTACTGTTCCTATTGAATATGTTCAGGAAAATGCTCCATCATTTAATGCACATATATTTCTGTTTAGATGTGTAGCTTAATATTCTTCTCAATAATAGTTCAATTATATACAGACATTTTCTTCATATTTTAGGTTGTTTTATGGAACAAGATTTTGTTGTGTGGCCTAGTCAGATCTTGAACTTGGAATCTTCTACTTCAAACTACTGAATGCTGAAGATATATCTAACCATGTCCTATAGGTCTTCTGCATATTTATGCCAGATATTAATCCATTAATGAAAGTATTAGAGTCTCAGAGATGGTCTACTGAAGTATGTACAACTCTACAATATCTCTAGTTGTTGCTGAGAAAAGTTATATGGAATTAGTTAAAGGTTATAATCCATAATCCTTCTAAGTAGTTGCTATAGGCCTTATTGAATAATTTGAGAAGTCTTAGGTACAGGTCCTTTGAATCTCTGAGATTCACACAATCCTTTGTGTGGAGACAAACTGTAGCCTCTGCTTCCAGTTTACCTGCTCCACAGTGAAGCGACCTAGCTAGTTTCTTTTAATAAATCTCTTCAAATATTTATTTTATTCTAATTCTTCTTTTCTACTTTACTCTGGCTAACACAGGCTTTATAGCAGAAATGCAAAAAGGCAAAAAGCCATTGCCCCTGAGGATATGACACCAGAAAGATTTATTTATTTTTTTCTGTTCTGTGATAAAACAAAAATTGGCCTTAGAGAGTCTTTTGATCCATGTAAAACCTAGATCTGAAAAACTGGGCAAAGCAATTACAGTAGACAAGTTGAGTTATTATTCAGAATGTGACTTGATGCAATATTTTTTTCAGATTTCATGTGCATTTGTTTATTAACAGTCTTTTAAACCTTTGCTTTCTGATTTAAATCTTCTACACTTCATCCCCATAATCTGAATTTTCCACTAACAGGCTTGAGATGTGGAAACTGCTAGTCTGTGAGCCACATGTCAAGCAGTATGAACTTTACAAAAAATGGATAGTCTAGGAAAGTATCCAGCGTTCTTTCTCAGAATCAAGTCTTTGGGGGGGGGTGAGTGCTGAATAAAGGCAAGAGGGAAGGAGGTGGCTTTCCCTCTGCTTGAAAGTTTCCAATTCCATTGCCTCCTTTTTTTTCCTACTGGTCCTTTGTCCTGCCTATAGTCAGTCAGGCAAAGAGACAGGGCTAAGAACGTTTCTGTGTGGTGGGACCCAGGATTTAAAGACTCTTTATGTTGCTTCTCTAAGGAACTTTCAGTTCTGCTCAAAGGGCATTTTAGAATGGCACTGAGATACTAGAAATACACATGATCTAACCACAGTCTGGGAGGAAAAACTAGAAGATTTAACACTGGGGCTGTTTCCAGCATTCCACACTACAGATTCATCACCACTGCTATATGGAGAAGTGAAATCTCAGAGATCATCCAACAGGCTGAGACTGAGCCACACAGCTTTGGGGCTTCTGACCATACCTTCAAGAAAAATACACACTGATTCTTCTACAGTTCAAACCTGCCAGAAGATCTCAGGTAGTCTGTATGCTCTCTTTGTTCCCTCTGCAGACCCAATCCCTGGGGCTCTTCCCTAGCACTGCAACAGAAAAACATTTACAGCCTTCCTCCTTTCCCTCTTGCTCATGTCTCCTGTGGATCCCACAGACCATCCCCTCCTGACACCTCTTCCCCACTGCTGCTGTGTCTCCAACTCCAACAGGCATCCCCTGTGAACATACTAAGTGAGAAGGCCAGTAACACAGATAACACAGCCATCACACTCCCTGAAAATCTAGAAAGGAATCAGAAACCAAGGAACAAAACACCTACCTAAGAAAGACCAATGCCGAAATCAGCACCTGCACCAATAATTACCCAAACCCACCTGCCTGGGTGGGACAAATTTAAGCATTGAATCGGTTAAAGGTGTTTTATGTTTTGGTTGGCAATCATAGCCATCAAGTACATGCTATATTTCCTAGAGAGGTTTTAAATTGTAAAAAAAAAAAAAAAAAAAAAATTGAACCTGTTTAATAAACTAGCCATGATGTAGACAATATTATGTAACAAGTACATCTAGCTGATTCAGGAAAAATTCTGCCATAAGCAATGACAAAATAAGTTGTTTATAAAGATTTTTCCTGCTGAAAACCATTAGATAAAAACCTAGATGAATTATATATTCATGGTTTATAAGAACAGTAGAAATAAAGGCTTCCTCTCCTGGTTAGGTGGAAGGACCTGAGTTATGTTACTTCTTCAATCTTCGTCTTTGAAGCAACTGCCTAGACAGACTGGGTTTCAGAGGCACTCAGAATCTTGTTCAAGCTCTGGGGGGATCAGCAAGCTCCAGGTTAGGATAATATACAGTATAGGAAATACCAATGAAGCTTCCTAAGTAAGAAACTTATTGTGAAATATGTCAGTGAGAGCAATATTATAACAAGAATGCTGTTTTAGATTTTTTGACATCTGACAAGATTGCCCCAATTAAATAAAAGTTAATATAAAAGTGACTGGTACCTGATCATAACTATGAAGGATTTTTAATTTTTCTGGAAATAATTGACATATCAGTCTATCAGAAAAAAAAAACAATAACAAAAAATAATGACAAATATAATTTATCTTACTGACTTAAATAGAACCCAAATCCAAAGGTTTGGAATGATTCCCAAGAATCCCTTTAACTTATAATGCAATCAATCATCTACCTGACAGCAATAAAGCAAGCAGGATTAATCTGGCACATGCCCTGGAAAGCAAATTGTATACTGTTTTCAAAAGTTCTATAGCATATTCTTATCTTTTTTTCTTAATGCATTTTTTTACATACTAAGAAGAAAACAAGAGAGCAAAACAAGGTTTTATTTCCTTTCTTCCTTTTTTTCCTTCTTTCCTTCATTTGAAAATAAGAATAGCAGGTGAATGCACAAAAATTTCTACATAGTTAGAAAATATTACAGCAAAAACACATGCACAAATGTATACAAGTAGTGACATTATGCTATTAAAATTATATTTTAAAAAAAAATTTTAAGGTACTAAAATATATTCATAATTAAATCTTAGAATGGAGTAAAAATGTTGAAGCAGTGGGGTTTGTCTCAACATAATCCTCTAGCACCTGCTCTGAGGCTGATAACTAAGATATTCAAGAATAAAAGCATCATCAAATATATTTTTGTACCAAAATTTTTACTCGTCCCTATTTTCTTCTTTCCTTCTTCTTTTCCTTCCTTCCCCCTTTCCTTCCTTCCTTCCTTCCTTCTTTTTTGCTTTCTCTCTTCTTCTCATTGTATAACTAGCCTAGAATTCAGAACTTACTAGACCAGACTAGTTTCAAACTGACAGAGATCTACCTACTTCCACCTCCACAGGGTTGGAATTAAAGAACCAGTTCAGTTTCTGAGAACTATTTTCTGTCTTGAATCAGTATCATTTATAGTAATGAGAACATCAATATTGACATAACATTAAAAGCACAATACTGAAACTTATGTTAGAGCACCAAATGAATTTCAGAGTCATACAGAGTCTATTTTGAACCTACTTGTGACAACATTATTATCATAGACATGTGGACATAGTTTCTCTACAAGCATCCTACTGTGGCAGGATGAACTCTGGCATCTCTGTCTTCCTTTTTCATTTTTTTTTAACTTCTGGTCAGTAGCCACCCGTGCATCTGCTTGCACATGTATGTGTGCACGTGCACACACACACCCATGTGCACACACATATGTCAGTTACTCAAGAAATGCCTTTGTAATATACAATGGTACCTACTCTGTGTAATCTCCATTTAGGGTTGGAGAAACAATGGTAAAGGGGAACGGAGAAATCTATTTTTTTTAAATTAATTACCTGTTACAAACACTCTAGGGTAGCTAGATCACTAAAACATTGTCCTAAACCTATAGTAACCTTGGATTCAAACACAGCAGGGCCTCTTGGACAGATCCCCTCCCAAATAAGCAGTTCTCTATTGTTATGAGACTAAATCTTGAAGCAGGACTAATTACTTTGTGGAAAGCAGATTACTCCCCTCAAGAAAGAGGGGCTCCTCAAGTAACCCCTCAAGAATCAGAACTGTGACAGTAACAGCCAGCACATACCTCAACCAGGACTGCTGTCATGCATACATCTTGACACCCTAGCCACTTTCTCCTCTATTTAAACTTAAAACTCACCTCAGTACATCTTAACAAGTTGGAAGTTAGTGGGTTGCTGCATCTAATCCTCTACCCAATTATCTCCATTGATTAAACCTTTTCCCTAATTTTTTAACCATTAAATTCATCTTTATTAATGCAGTGAGGCAAATGAGAAAGCCTAATTATTTGGGATTTCTAGAGCGGAGCTTAGATGTAAATTTCTGGTAATATTATAGATTTTGCTTTGGTTAAAAAAGACAATTTCTAACATTATTTTTAATATTGATAGAAAAAATATCAAAGCAGTTACTGAAGAGCTAGTTTTATTTTATAATCCCTCAAAAGACGTGATATGTGGGATACTATTCTGAATAGTTTTCCTACTATGCTAGCCCTTGATCATGTCATACTCTTTCCAGTGTTGCTGAGGTGGGTCAAGTCTCTGTTATTTTCTCTTCACTGCTTCCTTTTATATGATTGCCCAGGGACACATGTTAAACTAGCAAGGCAATGCAACCATTACTCCAAAATCTGCAGAACAATCTGAGGTATTCCCTGACACGTTTGCCTTGCAAACCATTAAAATACCTCACTTTCCTGTGGTTCTCCTATTGTGAGGGATCCTGACTCCAACTGAAGATATTTAAAAGATTATAGAACACTATTTCCTGGCTTCAAATAAGACATTTACAGGAAAATCATACCACAACATCAGAAACCGCCACCCCTATGGCAATACCAAACAGATTATAACCAGGAGATGACTTAAATTGTGGAACAATGTCTCCATATATATCCTAGATTCACCTCAGCCTCAGGATCTTCCTGCATAAGTGAACAGGTGACAGGAGCACCCACTGATCGCCGACAATAGAAGATCTTTCATTGTGAGCTTATAGAATGAAGCCATTGAACAAAGACCTCTGTGAACCAAATGTGCAATTCTGGTCCATTCTTTTGGTCATTTTATTGTCATGTGTGGTGGTTTGAATGTGCTTGGCCCAAGGCTTGTCGGAATAGGTGTTGCCTTGTTTGAGAAAGTGTGTCACTGTGAGGGTGGTATTTTGAGGTCCTCCTCCTAGCTGCCTGAAAACAGTCTGCTCCTGTTTTCCATTGGATGAAGATGTAGAGCCCTCAGCTCTTCCAGTGCCTTACTTTCCTGGAAGCTATGATGATAATGGACTGAAGTTCTGAACATGTAAGCTAGCCCTAATTTTCCTTTATAAGAATTGCCTTGGTCATGGTGTCTCTTAACAGCAATGGAAACCCTAACTAAGACACCATGGGAAAATGTTTACCTTTCTTATTAGAGACAAAGCGAGGGAGTATTTTTCCATTGAAACTGCCATTCCTTTATACTGGAGAAAAAACATGTAAATACTGATCTAATTCTCACCAGAATTAGGATATTAATCAGTTCAAAGTAGACAAAGAAGAGGAGAGTGAAAAACATAATCACAGCTCAGATAGTATAGGGTGAGTGCAGGGGGAAAAAACTGCTGAGAACTAAGTAAAAGTTTTTTTTTTAACATCTTGATAAGAATAATCAAGGTTGAATCAAATTATAAGTATCAGCCTCAGAATTAGATTATAGCATAAGCAATGCCTCACAATTTTCTCTTACTGTCATAATTATAACTAATAAAACTGTCAAAATCATAGCAAACTGGTCCTAAATGCCTACTTATGATAGATTAGCAAACAAACTTTCAAATTATACCCAATTCCCAAATACTTTCATGGATTCTATTCTGTTGATGGAAGTTA
This sequence comes from Tokudaia tokunoshimensis, assembly GCA_036184795.1. Taxonomy (NCBI): domain Eukaryota; kingdom Metazoa; phylum Chordata; class Mammalia; order Rodentia; family Muridae; genus Tokudaia; species Tokudaia tokunoshimensis. Next base: position 83,715,763 of record BTHU01000014.1, read on the forward strand.
AGCTTGCTGTCTCCATAGTTTGCAATTCAGATTAGCAATGCAATCTTGTGAATGTTTTATTGACACATCTAAAATAACATTTTCATTGTTCAGAATCCTGAAAAACAAGGAAAAGAATTTTTTATAAAATTGAAATATTCAATATTTCTCATGCACCCTTTAGTGAGTTCTAGTACTAAAAACTAACTGGAGTAAAATGAAAATAAAATAGGATAAAAATAAAATAAATGGGATTTAGAAAGTGAAAATCATTTAACACGTTCATGTTGTACGCACATACACATGGGTACACATATGGCTTAGTAAGCTCTCGTACTTGTTTCCATTTAGTCTATATTTTTTATAGATAAGAAAGATGGACAAGTAGAAAGATTTAGAGTAGAAGGATAAGGTGAAATATCTGCCATCTCAGACTGGCTAGTCTGTCAAGTTTATTCACAGGAAAATATGGTGATATCTGATTTTCAATCTAGTTGGTTTTTAAATCATTTATTACATTTATTTATTTGCTTGTTCATTTATGTTATGAAAATGTGTATGTGCATGCACATGTGTTTTTGAAAGTATGTGAAGACATGCCACAGAACATATGTGTAGGTTAATATGTGTAATTCTCTCTTTCCATTTTGTTGGTCCTAGAGATCAAACTCAGGTTCTCTTGCTTGATACATTTGATCACTAAATCATCTAACCGACTTCTAGTTAGAGTTTTGAATCAAGGGTTGTTTATGCTTTCAGGCATGTTGATAAGTCTCTTACTATAACTAATTTTTTGTTGATTAATTTTGATTTATAATGCTTAGTAAACTTCTTTACTCTCTTCCCAGGCGGTATAAGTTTAGACCATCTCAGAATTATTTTCTTGTCAATACAATTCAGTAGTTACTGGTTTTAGTTTTTAGCACCACAGTCTGCACACTCACCTTCATTGATGGAATGGCACCTGGGTTTCTTCCTTCTCTTCATCTATTCTTATATTAACTTTCTCTTTTTGTGACAAAAATACTAAATATGATCCACTTACAAGGAAGAAATGTTTATTTTGGGTCACAGCTATGAAGGTATCAGTCTGGCATTGGCTGACCTGTTGCCAATGGACTTGTGGAAAATCTTATCATAGCAGAAAATGGTGCTGAGGAAAGGGTTACTCATGACAGCAAGGAAGTAAAAGTGAGATACAGGGAGATACTGAGGGGCAATACTCTCATCAATCTAGTTTCCTTTCAGGAGGCCACACTTTCTAATGATTTACCACCTTTCAGTCTTGACACATGTCATAGAGACTAAATGTTTAACCCATGTACATGTCAATGCTAAAACACAGGTCTCACCTCAAAGGTGAAATGGTTTATTCTGCAGATAAATATGAGTGATCATGGCCCAGAAACAGTCAAGTTACTCCAACTAAATACCAGGTTCTACATGGTTATAATTTCATGCAATTTTTTATTAAATACAGAACAAAGAAAATTAAAAAAACAAAGGCACTTTCCAAATACGGACTTGGAAATATCAGGTAAGCAATTCCTAGGAAAGCAGGAAAACCCCAGCCAATGGTCTCAGATGCTGCACGCCTACATTCTCAGCCTTTTGACTAGTGGAATGGAGGGATCTTTTTGTACATTCCCAAGGATTTGGCTAGTAATTACAAAGATGTTAGGTCACATACAGAGGAAGACAATGAATCGCTGTTAAGGGGAGTGTCCCAAAATATTGTTTCTATTGACTTCAAATGTTGCAAGTTCTCCACAATCTTTGAGTTCTCATAAGCTATTCAGCATACTGGAAGGACCACATATGGTAATGTTCCTTACAGAAATTTGTGTACACAAATTTTAGGAGACATTTCACGTTCAAACTGTAGCACTCTGTCTCTGGTACCAAAAGGCTCACAATCATATCACAAAGCAAAAGGCATTTGCAACAATCCCCATATCCTTATCACTTCCTACTTGTTATGATTCTAACTCTAAAGTTTTCTCAGAGAATTCAGGCAAACCCAGTGGGGAATTCTTAAAATATTAAAATGCAAAAGTTATATATTTTCCAGATACCATGGCACAGGGTATACATTCCTACTCCAAATGAAAATACTGGGAACATAAGAAGCTAGCAGACCAAATCAGGGCTGAAGCTAACCCAGGCAGACATTAGATATTTGTGTTCTTTGTCCAGAATCCATGGCACACAGTTGCAGTGTGTGAACCTCAAAGGACATGATGGGGTTGGCTTTGCTTTCTTTCATAAGCTTTCCTTGGCAGGCTGCACACAGCTGACATCTATAAATTCCAGTCTTTTGACTGTATTTTCAGTTTCTGGTATCACTATGTTAAGGCTTCCTACTGTGCATGCCAGTTCTCCCAGCCTTTTTTTTCCTCCATAGACAACAGAATGGCACAGCAATTCTGCAATCTACATGCATGCCTGCATCTTAGAAGCATATGGAGGATGCCAAAGTCTATGGCCAGCTTGAACTATGAATTTGAATTTCGGTCAATGAGTCTGTGATGGGTGGGGTTGCTTACTGAGTTCTAAACTACCTTATCCATGTTTTCCTTATCCCAGAGCAAAGCTTCTTTTAAAAAAATACTTTCTTTTTTAAAGCTGTGTTGATGAGTTTTTAAGTTGTTGAAATTATTTCTTCCTGGCTGGAATCACCAATATCGTTTACATTGTGCACTCATTCTTTCCCCTAGCTGAGAATTTTAAAAATCTATTTGCTTTGTCATTTTGTTGCTGTTTGTTTTTGTTTTGTTTATTTGTTTGTTTTGATTCAATCCTTAATGTAAACTTCACTAAAGCAGACAATCATACCAATCTCAGAGCCTAAGGACTTTGTTCTCTTAAATCTTTTCCATCAGGAAGACTTCTAAATGTCCTTCAACCTTAGACTTCCACATGCTCAGGGCACAGACAAAATATATCCACATATTCAGTCATGGAATGAAAAAAAGCTGACCTATAATCACATTCATAACAGCTCTGCCCCAAATTTCATCAGACTAGCCTTTCTTGTTCACATTCTCTTCACCATTCCTGTCTTTGCACCCCTAACAATCTCTCCCAGGAATGTCTACTTAAAGCATTTTAAGGCTATGCTAATCTTTCTATAGCCTGTCCTTAAAACTCTCCTGTGAGTGTATTATATTTCTTCCACAGATTTAAATAGAATTTAATTATTCTCCATTATTGTATATAGTGAAATATTTGAAATAATTAACTTATATAGAAAAAAGTACTTTTGTAATAAAAAAAATGTCATTATATAGTCTAGGCTCCAACAAACTCAAAAATGACCTGCTGGGATTCCAGGCTGTTCCACCTTGCTTGGTTAAGAAAAGATTAGTCTTAGAATATTCCTTTAGAGAGTTCAGTGCAAGAGAATGAAATACAATTACTCTGGGCATTTAGTTGTTTGTGCTGTATGGCAAAAACATCTTATTTCATCTAAAGGTATGAAGCAAAGAAAAAGATGGGGTCAGAGCTCCCATTATAAAGGATACATTTACAGTGATCCATGATATATGATTGGACTCTGCTTTCCAAAGGTCTCATCTAAGAGATCAAGAATAGGCCTTTGGGAAACATGTATAAAGCCACAGAAGGAACTCATAAGATTCTCTTAATTTTATAGTCAGATTGATCTCCAAGCTCAGATTTTTTTCAACTGCAAGGATACTTTTCTGTCTTTTCCTTCTCCTTATAGCAAGCATCATCTATCAAGATATGCTTATAAAGCACTTCTTGTCAATGTAAGATGAGATTTTAGATGTAACACTGCACCATCTTTTAAAAAGGGGGAAATAAAGAAACAAGGGAAACCTCACTGGACGCTTACATCTTGACTGTTCTTTTGCTCAGAAATAAAGTAATGTCCCTTTGCTCAGCTCCAGTCCTTATTACATTCCAGATTTGCCCTTGGTTTTGTAACAGTTTTATTCTCTTGAATATTTACCTGTTCTGTTTAGTGCAAAGAAAAAAGTTATTGTCTTCAAGAAGATGTAGTGGGTATCTGATGGTTTCAATGGTATAATCAAATATTTTATAACCTTCTGAAGAGGGAAAATTTTACATAATGAGACATTCTGGAAAGTAACCTACTAACTGTTGCATTTCAAATCTGAAACATTTGAAAATAAAACTTGCAAAATAAGCTCTTTCTTTGTGAGTGAAAATCTGATGAGTTGACTCTTTTTCAACATAGAGGACAGGGAATGAAGTATTGAATATTTAAACAATACAATGTGCCTTGACACTCTTCTATTTATCATTTCACTTGATAAGGATGTGTGTGGCAAGCTCTGCAGGTATTGGCTAGTGCTGAGGGTAGAACCATCTTCTCATTCTGGTAGTAGGATGTTATTATATTCCCATTCTTAAAATGACACTTCTCTGTTGTCCAAATTGGATCATTTCTGGTGACCCATGCTCATTTCCACCTATTCTAGAGCGCTTCAAGAAATGCTATCCAGTGATAGATGCTGTGGTGAGCTGGTGGTTCAACCTGAGGTCTCTGTTGAAATAGTAGGCAAAAACATTCCCTCAGTCTCTGTTTGTCTACATAGATTGTCCAATAGGGATTCAGTTGTTATTCATTTCCTCATTATGACTCATCTTCACTAAATACAGACCGAACAGTAAGGTATCCCTCACTCTCCACAAGATTCCCCCTAAGCACCTTCCATCATGCCTTGCATTTAGCTGTAGAACAAGACATACATTCTCCATGAACTTATGCATCTCCCGACTCTCATCTTGCATAATGTGTGTGTCCATCACTCAGAGGCAAAATCACCTATTCCATACAGAGCAAGGTACTGTCTCTCCTGAGTGATAAGACCTGGAGAAGATAGAAACTACTCTTGGACTTCTGCATATTCTAAAGCCTCCATGCATTTATTATTAGTTTTACTGCTGTGAACAGATACCATGATCAATGAAAGTTTTATAAAAGACAATATTTAATTGGGGCTGGCTTACAGGTCAGAGGTTTAGTCCATTGTCATCAAGGCAGAAGCATGGCATCATCCAGGCAAGCATGATACAGGAGGAGTTGAGGGTTCCACATCTTTATCCAAAGGAAACCAGGAACAGAGTGGGCATGCTCCCACAGAGACACACTTCCTCCAACAAGGCCACATCTTCTAATAGTGCCACTCCCTGGGATGAGCATATGCAAACCATCACAGATATCTATTATTGTTAATCTAATTCATGCAACTTTGACAGGGTAGTAGCTTCTCTGGAGAATTTGGAAGGCTGGAGCAAAGACATTCCTAATTCCCTACAAAACCTGTAGGCTCTCTCTTGCTACTGTATTTATCGTGTCAGAGAATAAATATTTTCTCCTCTATTTTCTCTAACCTCTCTGGGACTCTCCTCCTCTTTTTTCCTCTGCCTTATAAATTCAGCCTGCTAATCATAATAACTAGAGATATTTTATTGAGTTCATGTTTGATAATTTATTTATCTGTAGATGTCTTTACATTTATTATCTCTCTCAAAATTAATTTCATTGAAGGTTTTGACCGTCTCTAAGAATCATGTTTTAGTTTTGATCTGTTAATTCTTATATATTCTTTTAATATCTATTAAATATATCATCTCAGTATGTTCATGCAATTGTTTTGCTTTCTATACATAAAAACGATGGATTGTATCTTGGGCATTTCAAGAGTGTGTTATTATTCTTGCTTAAAGTTTACACTGTAAGTGTTTTTCACCTTATCATAATAGATTAATTACTTTCATGTTGCTAACTCTGAGGTGTGTTTAGTGCTCTCAAGTTCTCATATGTCTTTCTCTTCCTAATCTTCTGTAGTTGTCATTTTCATCTCTCTGTCATTTGCACATCACTCTGTGTCTAGTCTTCACCTTGAAGACTGTAGTTATGTTTGGGTCTCAATTTGTTCACTGTGCTGGAGTGATTGGAGGGATGATATGAACGGTCATCTCATCCTTGCTGATGTCATGCTTTTCCTACTCTTGTAGACTGTGTTGCCATGATTCATGGGCCAAGAGATATGCTCACCCCTCATTTTAGGAGCTGCATCCCAGCAATGAGACAAATAGTTAATATGAGCTCAGCACATGACATACCCTCTTTCAGTTCTCTATCTAAAGGGCCAGGACTTTTACTTTCTGCATGGCAATATTGAGCTAGTAACTAGAGACCAGTGATCAAAAGACAGAGAGGCATGGATCATCAGTGTGGCTTCCTATGATATGTGAAAACAGCAGATATATCTACAAATTCGGTTCCCATTCTATTTACTGTTATAAGTTTCCTATGGATAGTGGTCTAAGAGAAGATATAGGGGGGATACCCCAAATGACTTCACTTGCTCTCTAAGCTTTACCAAGTCTCATCTCTACAAGACAGACTAGAAGGCTTTTATGTTTATTTCCAATGTCAGGAATACCAAGGGAGGAAAACAAAACAGATAATTCTTAAGAATTTATGTGGCTTATTAAATTCTCATCCTCTTTAGTTAATCTTGTACTCTACTTTTGAATCCTAACATACTAAGCTAAAATTTCTCCTTGGTGTGATTTCTTTGGACACTGTTTATACTTAGTTCCCAAAATACTACCACTGTACCCTATTAACAAATACTAACTAATATCTGTGGTATAATCAATAGTTTCAATATGGTTTTACTATGTCATGAGTGTTCATGTTGTAATAGAGAAACATATTACATTTCTAACCTGTCTCTGTGGAGTCCTCACAGGAGTAGCCCTTGAACCAGGAGAGTAAATTATCCTCCCTAGGATATACAAATTAACTTTATCACATTGCCATTTAAAATAGTATTTAATTATATGTCTTCAAAATTTTTCTTCATCTTTCTATCGATAGCTTTATTGACTAAAATTAGGAGTTAAATTTGTCTACTAGAACAATAATATTAAATAATTCCTTCATTTGGAGAACAGCTTTTCTTTTAGTGAATCGTATAGAATTGGTGTTAGTGATCCTATTCAATTTTCATCCAAAGTTACACATTAAACAGACATACAGAGGATGTATGAGCAGTTGTAGATTTCTGTCTATCAGGTCCTTCTCTGTCTCTTTAGGCCTTTCTTAGTGACCTAGAACTTTACTTACAAAATGCTGTTTTCAGCGTTGCTCTGAAGTAGAGATCTTTTTGAAGAACTTGAACATTTGGAATTTTCATTCTCTCCCATGGTTGATCTCATGTGCCTTCAGTTTCTTTTCTTGCCTTTTCCATGTGAGTTAGAAACAGACTGTGATATAAACAGCATGCTGCCAAGGAAGCCCAGGGAACAGCCAGGTAAGGTTACCAATAGGAAACCTGCAAGTGCCATATGGGCTACATTGCCTTTCTGTCTTGAATTCTGACTTTAATTAACTAATTAATTCATTAATTAGGAATTGATTAATTAATTAGTCCCTACCTTTTCTTATGAACACAACTTCCCAGTATTTGCTAGTACCTAAGATACTTAGGCCAATGATGTCTATCTTAGGAATAGTTCTACCCTAACTTTCCTCAGAAACTGAAATGTTTATTTCTGCTATAACATTATGCCTATATATCTGAAATATTCCTACAAGTGACATGTCACTCAGGAAATGGTCTTTTATTTTTTTTCAGATGGTAACAAATAAGGACCATTACTTTGGTATGTTATGGTTCTTAAAAGCTCCCCCATGCCCTGATATTTGTGGCAAATTATTTTTTTTCCTGTTAAATTGGTACACTGCCTAGAAGACTGTTATGTCAACAGAAAAAAAAAAAAAAACTCTTTCCATAAAGACAAATAGCGTTTAAAAACTTTCAAATGTGGTGACCAATTAAACTCAAGAAGACAATAAAATTCCAGTTAAAGAATTTGCAAAATCAGATGAAACTTCTTAAAATAAAACGACATCTTCACAAGTTTCAAATAGCTCGATCACCTGTTTTATTATCTCAGATTTAAAAGGCATAGACATTGGGTGAAAAAAAACCTCTTATTACATATTTCTCTATGGTATGCATAAAAGGCATTTTCAAACACAGCAAGAGTTCCCAGTGTGTCATTGCTTAAAGCTACAAGCCAGCTGGACTCAAAGGAAATCTTCTTATGCAGAGTCGCTTCTCTGAGGGCATGACTGACATATCATGCATGGTGTGGACCATTTCCTGTGGATCCTGCAGCACATGAGGTACAGCCCTTTTGCCTGATTTCTGTTCTTGTGTTTTAATAAACATCCACATGTCTGTCTTTACCTAGATCTGATGAGAAGTGTTACCACATGACTTCCCTGTTACTAAGTTCCTCATGTACCCAGTCCATCTTGCTTTAATGAGCACCATTCTCATGCTCTGAGTAAATACTCAGGAATGCTTGGGACCATATTTACTCGTTCTTTTGGGGGGAAGGGAGACTGAATTTGTTCTCTTTCATGTATTATTTTACTTACATAATTAAGTTTTTGTTACAATAGGATTTCAATAAATTTTTTTGAATATTTGATCTATAACAGTTTATTAGTTGTATGAAGACAGAGAATGATATACTATTTTATTAAAAAAAAGCACAAGACAATTGTTCTTTGGACAAGTAAATTTTGATCAGTCTTGCTAGAAGTTGTGGACTGCATGTGCTGTCTGATAAAAAGTCAAGAGCTATTGGGGGAGGAGTGAAATACATTAGGTCTCTAAATGTAAATTTGATATAGGTCAAACTATATTTACCATATGAAACTGGTTCTTAAGTCTCCATAACAACCACTGAAATGCTAAACAACAGATATTTTATCAGAGGTATCAATATAAGCAAATGCTGTGCCTGGTATTTCTTTAAGATTTTCTACCATGTACATTTCAATTAGAACAGGGTTTGTCTTGATGGGCAGATATGATTACTAATTCAAGAAATGAAGTGTATTACTTTAATATAAATGGAATCTGGCACTAATCTCTATATTAGAAAGGATGTGGTTGCATTCACTTGGCATTTGGTTTGTGTTATCATATAATCATCCCACCTGGGAGAAACGTGGGAATTTAAGTTCTTTCCTTTGCTGTGATAATTTCATGATTTTGGCCAACTTGACAGAAAGCAACACCTTTTTAGAAAACTGATAAAACAAGACTCTTGTTGGGGACCAACTCATTCATTTTTTTGTGTCTCTTGTGTCCATAGAATGCACATTTATTAATGAGACAGTACTTCTTTTTCTCTCAGTAACCTGTCTTTTTGCTGTGTATAAAATTAGAACAGGGGAAATACGGGAAAAGTGATTTTTTTTCCTTATCCACTACTGGTTTCAGTGCTAATTAAGACAAAGTATATTTTAAGTAACAAATATATGCTTTCTTTATAAATTTTTGAGGCCTGATACAGTAAATGTTCAATTCTATAAATGTGAAATATTTTGTGTTCAGCTTAATGCTGATTTTCAGCCACAAATGAACACACAGTAACTTTCCCAAACATCTCTTTCATATTGCTTTACTTTCTGCAATTTTTTATTCTGCTCCAGAGAGATGCATGAGACAGTTTAAAAATAAATTTCAACAAAGTAACATTAGATGACAAAGGACAGTTTAATAGGAAAGAGTGAAAAGTTGATATATATATATGTAAATATATAAAAGTTTATAAATTTGATGTACTCATTATCTTCATGGATAGGTTCATGTTATTTTTCACATTACTTTGTTTATGTGTATTCGTGTGTGTGTGTGTGTGTGTGTGTGTGTGTGTATGTGTGTGTGTGCATCTATCTGTCTGTGACTATGGCAAACATAGGGACCTTAAGAAATTATACAGCAATGGTTTTAAAGGACAGTAAGATATGCCACTCCAAGCGTGATACTTTGCAGAAACTTTATTTTGAACTGAAAGCAATTGAGAGGATATAAGAAAAAGACTCTGCAAACAGTCTGCCTTTTCTTGTGTGGCTAGAAACAGGTCATGTTTATGAGAAGATATCTCTCTACTTTGTGTCTGGAAGGTCATAAGCTTAGAGACTGAGTTGAGTTTGTATCTTAGTATCCTGTGTACAGACTTTCACAACGAGAGTGTTTCCCTGTATAAGTGTTCAATGAGGTGCTGGATTGTGCGGGCTCTCCAAAAGCTCAGAATAACCAAGATACCATTCACAGACTACATGAAGCTCAAGAAGAAGAAAGACCAAGGTCTGGATACGGGTCTTTCTTAGAAGGGGGAACAAAATTCTCACAGGAGGAAATACGGAGACAACGTGTGTAAGAGAGACTAAAGGAAAGACCGTCCAGAGACTGCCTGACCTGGGGATCCATCCCATATACAGTCATCAAATCTAGACACTGTTGTAGATGCCAAGAAATGCTTGCTGACAGGAGCCTGATATAGGCTCTGTCAGAGCTTGAGAAATACAGAGGTGGATGCTTGTAGTCAACCATTGGACTTAGCATGTAGTCCCAATGGAGGACTTAGTGAAAGGACTGAAGGAGCTGAAGGGGCTTGCAACCCCATAGGAAGAACAGCAATATCAACCAACAAGAACCACAGAGCTCCCAGGGACTAAATCACCAACCAAAGTATACACATGGAGGGACCCATGGCTGTAGCCACATATGTAGCAGAGGATGGCCTTGTTGGGCATCAATGTGAGGAGAGGCCTTTGGTCCTGAGAAGGCTTGATGCACCAGTGTAGGTGAATGCCAGGATGGAGAAGTGGGAGTGAGTTGGTGGGTGGGGGAACACTCTCATAGAAGCAGGAGGAAGGGAGATGGGAGAGGGTGTTTTCAGAGGGGAAACCAGGAAAGGAGATAACATTTGAAATGTAAATAAAGAAAATATCTAATGAAAAGATTAAAAAAAAAAAGACTATCTTACTATGTTGTCCAGTGCTGTGGTTTATAGGTGTTAAAGCTTAATGAAAACTATTAACTGTTTCTTTTCCTTCTCAAGAATCCATACCAAAAAAGGGAGCCCACCAGTGACACTAACTAGAGGACCAGAAAACAGAAGCTGGATGGCCCAGGGACCTAGAATAGAACCAAATGCATTGGAGGTGGGGAGAGGAAAGAAATGATTCCTAATGATATTCTACTACATTTATAGACAGCGATCTCACATAATCACCACCAGAAAGGCTTGTACAGCAACTGATAGAAACAGATGCAGAGTCCCACAGCCCAACTTTAGACAGAATTCACTGAATCCAGTGGAAGAAGGAGAATAAGGTTTGAAGCAGTCAAAAGGGTCACGGACACCACAAGTAAATTCCCAGAACCAACAAACCTGGACTCATAGTGGCTCACTGAGACTGAAGTAAGAATCAGGGAGCCACTGTATGTATATTATGGTTGTGTAACTTGGTATTTTCGTGGACACCTAAAAGAGTGAGCAGGGGCTGATTTCGATTAATTTGTCTGCTTTTAAGTACCTTGCCCTCTTCTTGGGGTTGCTGTTTCCAGCCTTAGTATGGAAGGGTACCTAATCTTGTTATAACTTTAGAAGCTGTGTTTGGTTGATCTCCCTGGGAGGTCTGCCCTTTCCTAAAGGAAAATAGAGGAAGAGTGCATGGGGAGGGTTGAAGGACTGGGAGGAAAGGGGGAAAACTGCATTCAGCATGTAATACATGAAAGAATAAATTAAAAGAAAAATATAAAACATAATACATTTTTAAAAAATGAAAAAGGACACAGCTGTTAATGCATTTATCACATGCCAACATATATATGTGTATATATCACATACTACATAGAAGAAAATAAGACTTGTCTGAATACTATCTACCTCAGCAAAAAAATTTTTAAAAGCCAAGTCTTCCCATTATATATTAGAAACATAAACAACATGGCAGCACATGTTCAAAATCCCACCACTTGGGAGGTAGACTTAGGAAGATACTACAAATTAAAGATCAGCTTGGGCTATGTTAGGAGTTCTAGGATAGCTAAGATATATAGCAATATTCTGCCTCAAAAATATGAAACAGCAAGAAAAAAACCTTTCCTGCTTCTACTTAAGTTTAGTGTATGTCGTATATTAAGCAAGAGTAGTCAGAGAAACCTTCCTATTTCTAACTAAGACTAGAATATGTAATATGTAAAAAAAAAGTATCAGTCCATAAATGTAGATGGCATGTAATTCACTTCAGGTATGAGGTTTAGAATTAAATTGTCTTAAATTAACAGGTGCTAAGGAATGAAGATTGCTGAAGACTTGCCCCAATTGTGAATATAATAGGATTTTCCATCCAGAGCTGTGTGTACTCAGATGACCATAACCTATTACCACTATTCTCTGATTACTAGTCTAACTGTACAGAGTAATACTAGTCAATTTCCCCTGCTTATTTCCTAGAAAATAGACAAAATTACACACAAAGGCACACACACACACACACACACACACACACACACACCAGAGACATTCACAGAAAATAATCAAAGAAACATAACATTTTGAAAATCCTTATATTTTCATAGTTGTAATAAAACAAAATTCTCTTGGTTCAACTTAATGAGGAAAAGAATAAAAATGATGTAATTGTCTCCATTTATTCAAAAATTAAATGAAAAAGAATAGGGAGGGAGAAATTAGAGGAGCAAGCAGAGGAGGAAATGGAAGAAGAGGAAAAAGGGATGAAGAATAGATATAAAGTCATTGAAGGACAGTACTCCAAAAGATTAAATTATGCATCTGTTTTAGGGATAAGATATGGGATGTGTTTTAATATTTTTGAGCTTTAAACAATGTAGTGTTGAATAGTGTTCTGTCGACTTTACACAACATAAAATCATCTGAGAAGAGGACACCTTAATTATAAAAAATGCCTCCTTAGAATCTGGATGTAGGCAGGCTGGTCAGGCATTTTCTAAATGAGTAATTGATGAGGGAAGTCCCAGTCCATTGGGAGTGGTACCATCCCTGAACTAGTGATCCTGGATTTTATAAGAAAGCAGGCTGGGCAAATCATGGAGAGCAAGCCAGGAAACAGCAAACTTCCATGGCTTCTGTATCAGCTTCTACCTCTGGTTCCTGCTCTGCTTGAGTTCCTGCAATGATGAACCATGACACAGAAGTGTAAGCCAGATAAACCCTTTTCTCTCCAGATTTCTTTGGTCATCATATTTCAGCACAGCAATAATAACCCTAACTAGGACAATGACATAATTGCTTGAATTAATTTTTTAGAAGAATATTGAGACACACAGTTAATTTTCACTGAATTCTTCTGCATTACATGCAGTGCTTTTGACTCTCCAAGCAGTTTCCTTTTACTCATGAAGTGTGTGTGTTTGTGTGTGTGTGTGTGTGTGTGTGTGTGTGTGTGTGTGTAGTGCAATGCTTTACTGTGAGTGCTCAGTTTTCATGGTTTAAGTGTGAACATTTGCACAGGGCCAACTGTGTTGTCTCTACTTTATGATGCTGCAAAGTGTTTTGATATTTCAAGATTGGGTGATTGGAGTGCCCCATTCAGAACCACCTGACACAACTTGGGAACTTCTCAAATTAATTGCACATTTATAATTCAGTTGAGTAGCTAATATGGAATTCAAAACCAATTTATGTTAAACAGTGCTTTTTAAATCTAAGTGTTTTATATCTCTAAGCTATAAATAATATTAATAAATTATTGCAGTAATTCATAATGACATAAACATGGGGATATTGTTGAGGGTCTGAAATTCAGAAATTTAATTAAATTTAGTTAAAATTTGTGGAATGATCAGATTAAGTTCTATGTATGTGCTGAGTTACGCAAAGGAGTGGGAGAATTTACAGAAGAGACACTTACACTAACAACCTCAGTGACTATAATCTGTGCGCAAATGGCAACTTAGAGTGGAAAATGTATGCATCGTGTACTACATAGCAATAACCAGAAGGTGACAAGTGATAGAGCTTTGATATCCTCTGCTTTGTCCCTGTGGCTTTTCTGTTTTAACTCTCCTTTTTCCTTACTAAGATCACAGCCAATACAAAATAATAGTGTTCTGTACCAAGTACCCCTCATGTGAACTGCCCAACTGTGTCTTTAAAAGTTTTCTTCTTGTTTTATTATTTGTTTGCCTTCAATGCAATCTCCAATATGGATCAAAGAAGTAAATCCAAACCCAATCCCTTTTGCTCTTATAATGGCCGCAAAGGTCCAAAATCCACACCCCCAACATCACACACATGTTGCCATTGTCGTTGGATTTGAAATGTTCCCCCAAATCTACATGTTGATGTTGGGCTCAGCATGTGTTGATATGCAGAGGTGGGCTGTCAGGAACATGCTTCTGCAGAGGACATTGTTGCCATTCTTTTGGCCCCTAGTAGAGAAAAAGGACAGCTTAATCAAAGGTGTGCTTAAGGTTGCATACTGCCTCAGGACAGGTTCCGAGCAATGGAGACAATAGATCCTGAACTAAAACATCTGAAATTGGGAGTCAAACAGTTCCTGTCAACTACTAGTTTCTTTCAGGTATTTTATCACAGAGGCAGGAGGTTTCACATCCTTAAGTATATCTTTTTCCAGACCCTTGTACCTCCTCTGCCCTTCTCTGCTGCCCCATCTGTCCCTTAGCATATTTAGTCCTTACATTTTCCAATCTTATACTATAACCACCCTACATGTTACACATCCTTTAACCCCAGTGACTCTCATTACACCACTTGAGTCATGTATACAGGCTTCATTATCTAAACTCATTGTACTCATTTGTCTGCATAACTATCATTATCCACTTCTTCTCCTGGAGCCTTCACAAGACAGAGAATGCTCTATTCTTGGCTGCCTAGTATTCACCGCAGTAACAAGAACATTGCAAGATGCATAGTTGACACCAAATAGGATTGACTTGGCACTAATGGATAGATGTCCCATTCCAGCACTTCTTGTTCAATCTGCCTTACTCATGACCCTTGTGAGAATTTTTATGAACAATAATTTGCTACCTTAATTTTTAAAATTTATGATGAAAGCCATCTTTATTCCTGCTACTGGCCTTACAGTGATGAGGAGGCTAAAAGACAAGGAGCATGTCTCTCATGCTCCTGGGTCTTTAATTTTTTTTTTTATAATTCTGTCAAAATCACGAAGCTTCAGATATGTCCCCACATTATCTGTTTCCTGTGAATTTTCTGTGACAGTAGACAGTGCTAATAATCCTTTTTTTTGATGATTCCACATATGACTAGTATATTTATATAATTGTCCCATCCTTCCTCCATCCAACTCCTTCTATGACACGCATGGCCTCTTACGTTTTTATCTGTTTGTACATCTATGTTTCTATGCCTGTATGTATGTATGCATGTATGTATGTATGTATGTATGTATTTATCTATTGTAGATGGATTGAAAAACAGATATAGATTATAGATATGGATAGATAAAAACAGAGATAGATGTAAATATGATATAGAAATGGGGATGGAGATAGAGATAGGTGAGATAGAGATAGAGATAGACATATAGAAGCTTTTCGTGAGGAGTGAAAACTATGTATCTGTTGGTATAAAGATAAATATTCAGAATGCAGTTATATATAATGTAGGTTTAGGAAATTGGTAATACACCAGGCACAAGTAGTATTACTCAGGACTAGATAAAGCATACCTACTGCTATCCAGGAGATTTGTTGCTGGAGAGCATCCCTGGATCTTTCCAGACTGAGACCTCCTCTCCAGAGTGAGACCTTCCATCCCGAACTCTCTGTGGATAATGTGTAGTTGCTGTTTGATTTGAGGCAATGGCTGGAGGGCCTGAAGTATTTATTTTCTCTGACTCTGCCTGAGATGCTAATACATTCTTCTCACTTGCATGTCTCACTGTTCTGTCAGCTTAATGCACCAATGTATATACATGAATTCTACCTTTTTACATTCTTATAAATAAGTATTTTTAGTACGCTGCTTATTGACTGCTTATAGGGAAGTTTACATTTCTTTTTTTTTCTGTCTTTTACATGATTTTATTTTTACTATAATATTTTAGCTAATGAAAGCATTCTATATTCTTTTTATTATTTATTTTTTTTTAATTTACATTCCAAATAACTTCCCCTTTCCCGTTTCCTCCCTCATTTCTTATAAAGTAAATGTCATCTCTACTCCTTGAGAAGTGCTGAACATGATTACACTCTCTTCATTCTATGAAGATAGTACTGATTTAAATTCTGTTTAAAGAGAAGAAAAGGATATTAAATTACTTTATTTATTCCTAAAAATATTATGTTAAAACAAAATTCAGAGACAATAGATTAATTGATTTTTAAAAGTAATTATCTCAGTTTGAATTTTATTTCTGTGAAGAGATACCAAGTCCATGACAACTCTTTAAGACATGATTGCATTTATAATTATAGAAGTATATTCATTATGAGTTTCAGGTTTTTTGTTTGCCTTTCTATACCTTCCCACTTCTCCTTTCTTATGCACAAATACATCTCTTATTGATTCTGGTTGTCAGGGAAACCTTAGCCAGTACATATTTTAGTACCACGAATGGTTATAGAGGCACAGAATCATAGCAATGAATTATTTTAATGGATTATAGTGTTCCTGAAAGATTCTAATCTAATTAGATTTAAATATACTGATGACTTTATTTCAGTATATGATTTTGACTGGCAACAAAGAAACAAAATTTCTTACCATTCTATTATCTCAATCAAATACTCACAAAAAAGAGAATGTGCAATGCCATGGATATTGTACTTTTAAACATCTTATCAAATGAATATAATAAGGTCTTCTATCTTCTTTAATGTCACTGGACAAGTGAGGGACATAAACACATGAGCACAGTAAGACCTTGTTAAGCCAGAGAGACTAAAGTCCATAAATTCTGAGGATGTCACCCTCCAAGAAAAGGAGGAGGTTCACAGTCACCTGAAATTATTGAGCAAAGGTTGTTTGGAGAATTTCAGAAAATTTCTTCTAAGGCGGTATTGATTCTCAGGACCCTATTTTTCCTCACTTCTTGATATATAACTACATTCAGGTAAGGGTAATTAACACACTTAAAAAGGTGTGTGAAGCACAGTCCAGGAGGAGGCCTACTGTCTTCCAAAAGAATTATTGAAGTTTCTATATTTGTACAGACAGAAATCTGTGATAGATGAGGGAACATATATGATGGGTATAGGTTAACAGCAAAATGAATGTCAATAGGCTATGTCTAATTTATAGAATCAGGCTAATTTAAAGGAAATTCCATATATATGTATAGAATAGAAAAGAGAAGGGGATCTCTGCTTTTCTTCATCTGCCTGAAATATGGACACACGGACCAAAGATTAATATATTATAAGCAAATTCAGAATGTTCATTTTTCCTTGAATGCAGTGAAAGAGATTCAAAGACTCAGGTAAATGAGACTGTTATAACATATTGGACACCAGAGGCACAGCTGCCCATTGTGTAAGAGTACAGAAGATTTGTGTTTAGCAGGGCTAAGAGTTTTCTTAGAAGAACCACAATCCTTAGATAACTACCATTGCTATTTATAGGTCTGACCTCATAAGAGGAGACATGTCCAGTGAAGTTGGAAACCTAAATGCAATGAAGAATAGGATTCTATTTTAAGATTCATACACGAAGATATTTTTTTTTCTTAGGACTTCAAATGGAGATAGATTATTTTAGTTTGCACATCTTCCTACAACCCCCAGAGAAAAGACAAGTACCAGCCAAGATGTCTGCTAACTTTAGAGATGCTACAAAAGAAAGTATCTGTAAACGCCAACACTGGTCGTTATAGTTTTTTGATTAACTGACTGGGGTTGTAGGAATGAAAAATAATAGACACTCATATAGAAAAGCTGGACTCAGAGAGCTGTGCACTCTGTTGGAAACTCAACAGCACCCTGGGAACTCAAGAGTGTTTGTTGCATACAGCACAAATGTAAAATTGGAGGGTTATCTAAGATTGGTAAGCATCTTTTATAGCTTACCAATTTAAGTCTGCAGTCATAAAGGAGGAGGAACCTTAAATTGACTATTTCATTTAACAAAAAAACTATTTCATTTTATTGTTATTTCATATAACATCAAAATCTAGTAAGAGAAAACTAGATAACTTTCTGAATATACTGTTCTTAGCCAAAGAAGCCTACTGTTTGGACCACGGCAAGATTTTGTCACTCCTCTGAGCCTGTTCTGGGGAGGACATGGCTACTTCCATTGTTCTGTTGTATTGGGATCCTTGGCAGTGTCATGCTAATGTCAACCATAAACATTCTCTCAGGACTTTACCTGCTCCCCAAATAGCATGTGGTCAGGTACAGGAATGATAACTGTAAGTCCTCTTTTGTCATTATCATTAAAGGGGCATTTTACTATCAAGTTTGTTTTCAATCTTCAATTTTAATGGCTCTTTTATCCCCCCGACATTAGATGATGGGTTTTCTTTATGCCATAATCTTTCAGCATTGTTAACTTTAGTATAATATTTAAATGTTAGCTTATCAATAAGTATAACACTAGACAAGGACTTTGTTGCTTTTCTGGTTTGCACAATTAGGCTGTGGCCTGTTAGGCACTAAAATGATATTGTCATTGTCTTTGCTAGCATGTTAGGATTAAAGAAGGTTCACTAACATGCCACATATTCAAGACATTGACTTGTGAGTGGATTCTGTGTAGCAAAATAGGAGGTGGCTTGAATGGGGCATTTTAAAATGTTTTTATGTGTTATTTTGTTTATTTACACTTCAAATGTTATCCAGCTCCCTGGTTTTCTCTCCAAAAACCTCCCATCCCACCTACCCACCCCCTGCCTCTTCGAGGGTGCTCCTGCACCAGCCCACCCACCTCACTGTCCTAGCATTTCCCTACAGGGGGGAATCAAGCCTTCACAGGAACAAGGGTCTCCCCTCCCTTTGATTCTAGATAAGCCCATACTCTGCTACATACGTAGCTGGAGCCATGGGTCCCTCCATATGTAGTCTTTGCTTGGTGGTTTAGTCCCTGGAAGCTCTAGGGCTCTGCTTGGTTGATATTGCTGTTCATCCTAAGGGGTTGCAAAACCCTTCAGCTCCCCCAGTCCTTTCTCTAACTCCTCCACTCGGTACCCCTGCTCAGTGAGATGGTTGGCTGCAAGAATCTGCATCTGTATCAGTAAGGCTCTGACAGAACCTCTCAGAAGGCATCCATAATAGGTTCCTGTCAGCAAGAACTTCTTGGCATCAGCAATGGCGTCTGAGTTTGGTGTCTGTATATGGGATGAATCTCCAGGTGGGGAAGACTCTGGATGGCCTTTCCTTCAATCTCTGCTCCAATTCTTGTCTCTGTATTTTCTTTAGATAGGAACAATTCTGCATTAAAATTTTGACAAGAGTGAGTGGTCCTGTCCCTCAACCCCAGGCCATGCCTAACCTGTGGATATAAACTCTAAAGGTTCTCTTTCCCCTTTGTTGGGTATTTCAACTAATGTCATCCCCTTTGGGTCCTGGGAGCCTCTTACTTTTCTGGTGTCTGGGACTTTCTGTTGGCTACCCTCAGTTCTCCATCCCCCATTGCTACACATCTCGGTTTAATTTCCTGACCTTCTGTACATCTACCCCATCTTCTCCCACACCTGATCTTACCCACCGCTTCCCCTCTCCCCCTCCTCTCTTCTTCCCAAGTCCAACCCACGCTCTACCTCCTGCAATTTTTTTGTTCCCATTTCTAAGTAGAACTGAGGAATCAACTTTGGTCTTCCTTCTTGATCTTCATATGATCTATAAGTTGTATCATGGCTATTCTGAGCTTTTTGGCTAATATGCACTTATAATTGAGTACATACCATGTGTGTTCTTTTGTGACTATGTTACCTCACTAAGGGTTATATTTTCTAGTTCCATCAATTTGCCTAAGAATTTCATGAAGTCATTATTTTTAATGGCTGAGTAATACTCCATTTTGTAAATATACCACAGTTTCTGTACCCATTCCTCTGTTGAGGGACTCTTGGGTTCTTTCCAGCTTCTGGCTATTATAAATAATGCTGCTATGAACTTAGTAGAGCATTTGTCCTTATTATATATTGCAGCATCTTTTGGGTCTATTCCCAGGAGTGATATAGCTGGGTCCTCAGGTAGTACTATGTCCAATTTTCTGAGGAACCATCAGACTGATTTTCAGAGTCGTTGTACCAGCTTGCAATGGGGTACAGAGCAAAACAGAGAATTCTCAACTGAGGAATCTCACATGGCTGAGAAACATTTAATGAAATATTCAACATCCTTAGTCATCAGGGAAATGCAAATCAAAATGACCCTGAAATTCCACCTCACACCAGTCCGAATGGTTAAGATAAAAAACTAAGGTGACAGCAGATACTGTCAAGAATGTGGAGAAAGTGGAATACTCCTCCACTGAATGGGAATTTTAAGTTTGGAGAGCTTTGAGTTAGAGCACATCCCCATCAATTGAAAGCCTGAAGAGCACCATAAGAGTATCCCCTCTCATTTTAAGCACAGTACATCCAGAATTCATCTGGGCCTTGTTGCCCTGTCAACAGCTACAGGCTTACTTCTGGAATTACATCGTCTATAGCTCCTACTAAATGCACAATCCAGTTCTTTATGATAGAGCTCTTTACAAACGTAAACACAAACTCTAGTCCTCTATCCCTGTAGACCCTGAATTACTTTACTGTCCTGCAGTAATTTACCAAAGCATTGTTGATTAGAATTTTTCTGAAGGTTTTTGGGTAACTTAGCTGAGAATTAAAACTAATTCTTTTGTATATGTTACAGCTGTAAACATCAAATCCTGTTCTGATTCCAAAGGACCTTTCTTTAGGCTACTGTGGTGACCATGCAAAAATGTATAATGGTGCTAAATAAAAATAAATGTGGTTAGGATCATGCTAACTCAGACACTGCTCTCAAAATTGGACAACTGGATGTGTGTGTGTGTGTGTGTGTGTGTGTGTGTGTGTATTTTGGATGACTTTCTCATGGTAATAATAGACACCCAGTAAACATTAGCAAAGGTAGGTCTGGGATTTAAGGCTGTAAATGTATCATATTTTTTAAGTATATGAAAATAGTCTCTAGCTTAATTAAATTTTTTCCAGCAATAATCCTTTGGTCCCTCGAGGTTTATATGCAATGATGGCAAAGAGAAATTTAGTTTTTAATCAATAACCAATTATATCACGAATATTGAGGAAAAACCCTTGTTTAACTACTAACACATGAGCTCCACAGCAGAAAGATCCAATTCCACAGCTAGCACTGTGACTGGTGGTGGCTTGTCCATTGCTAGTACTGCTTCATGACTTAATGTTAACCTGCTATCTTGAAAACTCTGCAGTTGTTAGATTTTAACATGAAGGAATTCAGTGATAACATTTTGTTTTGTGTCTAAGGAATTGAGCAGCAAAAAGTAAAAACATAATTGTATTTTAACTATAATCTCTGTATAATTTATTATTGGGCATGTTGAAGATCCCATCAATCAGTACCAACTAAATCCATGGGTCCGTGGACTCTGGAATCAATTTAATAGTAACAACTGTTAATCATATATTCAAATATTGAAGTCCTCTAAATATAAATGTTTTAATACTAGAAACAAGATCTCCTGTAGTCACACGGGAGAGTCCACAGCAAAACATGGCTTTCCCCTTATTAAAATCATTTCATGGACATATCAGAAAACTACTGAAAGAACATGAAAAAATAAATATGAAAATATTAAAATAATGGGAATTTTCATAAGTTGTCGAGACTATGAGGTAATCCATAAATTGGAAACTTTAAAGTAAATGTGTGTCAGAAAATGAACTTATTTATTTGTGTTCTGAAACTGAACACTAGGTTCATAATTTATTAGGTATGCAAGTTCACCGTAGCATCTAACCTACAGAACAAAAGCAATTCACTTTATCTGACTAATTAGAGCATAATAATTATAATGATCAGTCTTGTAGAAAATAAAAAAAGGCTCATTAAAAAGAAGATGTGAACAGGAGTGCAATGTTAATTTGGTTAACATGCCTAAATCCATATTGATTTTTAAATTGCTATTCTTGACTGTCCAAAGTTCAAGAATCCATAAAAAGTAGACATGATCGTCAGTTCTTGCTTTATGCAATTAACCAGATCAACTCTTTGAAGTGATGGAAGCTGTTTTACTTTTAAGTTTTCAGTTTAGAATGTAGAATTTATATGCTTTGGAGCATTTATAATATCTGTAAGCAAAGTTGGCTGAGTGCCCATGGAGCCCGGGCACTCCAATGAAGTAAAACATATGAGATCACATGCAGAGAGGGCTGAGGCATTTGAGAATGTGATACCAGCATTTCCTCCCCCCAAAAAAAACCCATTTTGGCTCAATGGCTAAAATTTCATTAGGGAACAGGCTTGATACTGAACCCTGCAAATCATCGTGAATGCCATTCATTCCTATCAGATGTGACAGAGCCATCACAACTTGGCAGGTGATTCTCATGCCTTGATGGATTTGTCTCAATAAGAAGCAAACCCAAGGAGAGACCATAACCATGAGGAAAATCCCTGTGTGCTATAGAAAATACTTTCTGACTTATTTCTTATTTTTGCCTTGGGCTGAAGTTGTTCAATTCATAACATGGAAAGCTGGATCATCTGTTGACAGGAACAGTTAGTAAACTGAACAGATACTGCCCCTGAAATAGACAATGATATATTCTAGAACTGCTTCAAATCATAGAAAAGGGATATGAAATACTTACTCTTCCTGAGGCAAGAAACACTATGCATTTAAATTTGAGTGCATTCAGCCACAATTTTCCTTTCAGTGGTCAAAGTTCTTATTAGTCCAAAGATTGTGTATCTTCACAAAGAAGATTATCAAAAGAGAGTCCAAATGTGAATTGCACTTATACTAAGGTGGGCTATTCTATTGCTGATGAGAAAGTCTTTCTCAGAAATGTTTCATAACGTCTGAATCTTGAAACATAGAAAAGTAAAATGAGCTGGGTGAGGTCATTGTGTTGCTTTGTGCTGTTCACGTAGGTGGAGATGTTGCCTCTCTGCCAGCAAGTTCCTTTTTCACAACTCTATCTTAAAAATGCAAGATGTGCATGGGTTAGTTCAAAGAACTGAGTGACATAATTACTATAGAGGCTAAAACCAATGTTGAAAATACACAGCTAGACCATGGGATTAAGAAGTTGACCTATGAAATAGATACCTTAGTTTTGACATCAAATTGAAACAATATAAGAATAAAGTCTACCCCTTAGTGAATAATTAAAGATAATTTTCAGGCTTCATAAATGAGAATGCATTCAGTAGAAATAACTGTTTAGCTTTTACTGTATTGATATCAGATGAGGTTTCTAGTGAGTAGTCAGACTATAGATTATCTGAGGTTTAATGAGCTGAATGCCAGTTTGGCCTTGTTTTCTATGCAAGATCAGAACAATGCTAGGTGAATAAATTCATTCAAGTCTGTTTGGTTTAATTTTCTTGTCTCTATGGTGTGATGCCTTATTTCATCTTGTGAAATACTATGTCCAATGTCCAAAACCAGCTACCCTGAACATGTTTCCTAATGCATATGTTCTTCCAAATCAAAGACAGAGTTGTAGTGGTAAAGTACTCTATTTCCAGTGAATACTCTCTTAAACTGTACTTTTGGAGAACAGAGTAAGAAGTACCGAGATGCTGCCTTTTAAACTTTTCTGTGACTGAAGATCAAGGCACTGGCTCTGACGTATACTCTGGGTCTGAATGCTGACTCAGTAAAACAGCACATGCTAACACTTTACAAGGCACAATTCAATCTTCAGAACAATAATATAAACAGAGTCAGTTAAGGGAAATTGGGCTGAATTTGGACACGTTCTACTCTTTCAAATTTAACACAGGTGATGCTAGTAGATAACTCTAGCTGATGTCCAGAAGGCAAATCCTTAAGAATAAGGAATACTTCTTTTGATTGAGAACTAAGCACAAGTCTGTAATTTTTAAATACATATTAAATTCATTTTATTCTATACTCGTATGTGCCAGGCAAAACCAGGTAGTTGTAAGAGCATGCTAGACTTCTGTAGTATATGCAAGACTGGAAAAGATAAAAGTCACTATATTCATGGAATTTACAGTCTAGCAATTAGAATGAGAATAAAACTAATTGTGATAAAATGTAAATTTTCAAGCACTCTAAAAGGTTACAGATTCGAAAATAAGATGTACGGATGGTGAAGTGGTTCTTGCAGTGTTGGCAGGATCCATGCTGGAGTTCAAGCAGGCTGCTGAGAGTACTTTGAGTGAGAGTAATGAAAAATATTTGGATTCCGGATGCACAAAAAGCAGAGCTAGGAGGATTTCTTGATGGATTGGACATGGAAAGAGAGAGAAGGGCGGCAAGATTCTTGAGGGAATCAGCCTGGATGAAAGTGTCAAGTCTTGGTAAATGAGAGAGGTGGTCTAATTCTTTCAGACTTGTGCAAAAATTGAAAATGCACAGAGAGACCGCTATACCACCCAGGCAGCTCTGCATGCTTGTTTTCCATGGTTTTGGGTCCGGGCCTTCCCCTGTGTCATATTTATGATCCTTTTGTCAGAGGATGCCTAAGAAATATCATCTGAAATGAGAAGTTCTGAATAATTTCTCTTCACTCAAGTTTTAAGCATTTGAAACTGAGCAGTTTTCAAGTCCAAGTATCATTTTGCTAAGTTGTACTATTAAAACTGTGACATACTCAGCTGAATTAATTCAAGGTAGGTCATGTATTAAATGTTCTCTTGCAATTAGTCTCTGGAACTTGCAGGTCCCATGACAGCCTGACTAATAGCAAGTCAGGTGCTCAGTGAAACTGCAGCAGAGATGCTAATGTGGAGCTCTCAGAGTGAGGACTAATCAATTCTGTTACAGAATTAGAAGTTACAGACCCTGGGCATCTATTCAGTCTTAGAAGTTCACAGAGATAAAACTGTTTACAAACACCTTCACCTCCTGGCTCCCTTGGCAGCTGTAAGTCATCAGGGGTGAAATGACTGCTTACTCTTCAGTCTGGTAATATAGATTTTGTGCCCCAGGGAAGGACACGTTCAAGCAAGTATGACCACTGCTTACTTGAAAACATGCGATTTTTTGTGCAAAACAGACCCTTTAGAGAGAGAAGAGAGGGAGAGAAGGAGATGGAGAAAGAGGGATAGAGAAAGAGAGATATTTTGGTTATGTTTAAAATACATTTTGAGCAAATTCATACCCTCTCTACTTGCATAAAACACATAAGTGGATGGTAGAGACAAGCACGAATTCACTAATGTACAAAAGATTTAAATAATGTGAATATTTTAGTAGAAAAAAAATAGAACCAAATAACTATGTAAAAACCTGTATTAACAAGGACATTGAAGGCAGTACTTTCCCCATGCAGAAGTCAACTCCACCCTGATACTCTGTGAATTGAATGTGTCTTTCTACTTTTGTTATTTACCTTTCTCTTGATTTTCCATGCCACGCACTGAGTCTTGTGCAATACTCCCTTCAAGGTGTCTCTATAACACCAATGGCGTATATCCATGGTATAGTATTATTCTTAAAGGATCAATATATTGATGTATGAACCTGTGGTTCAACAAAATCTTTGGAAAGCAGTCATGCCCTATAGTATATTAAAATGTCTGTGCTGGTGTAGGGCATGAAAATGGAAAGAAAAGGAAATTCTGGTTCTTGGGTCCTCAGAAAAGCCCTGAGTTACACCTTTGGATCCCACAAAGTGTCATGAAAAAAAAAAAACAAACTCATGGTAGTTATCCTTGGTCCACTATATGAACCATACATGGTGGGTATGTGACAGCATTCACATATGCACAGGTACACTTGGCACACACACACACACACACACACACACACACACACACACTTTAGCAAATCCATAAATATTCTTTCAAAGAAAATTTATATCAGAACAAGGCTAGAGAAACTCATGATTGAGACCACCAATTAGATGTGTACAGTCTTATGGAATCACTTCCACCTTGAATCACAATTCTTACCTAAACAAAGTGATCATGTTCCTTCATAGATATCATAGTTAAAGTAGTTAAGGTTTATTTATTCCCTGGATGGGGATTTCTTGATAAATATGAGGATAAGTAGTAGCATCACAGATTTTTCTAACTTCTGCTCAGAATGTTTACTTCACCATTACCACCCCAACAATTTACATCCTATGTGAACATCAACAGATCTATTTTATTTTTTTTATGCTTCCCTCTGCATATAACTGGCACCATTGGTGTACGATTAAAATGTACAACAGGAATAACAAACTATTAACTATTGCTTGGCCTGACATAGTTCACCAGGGAAACTTCCATTTGTATACTCAAGAGAAACCTTACTGGTAGGCATGCAGGCCTTTGAGTTCTAAGCAATGTATTCTAAAGGAGCACTGCCTAGGAAGTAGGTTTATAGAAATGGAGCTCAGCCATCAGGTAAGTCAGGTCAAAGTTATGCTTCATCACTCACTAGACTGAGTAAACTATAACAATAACCTGAATACTTTTTTTTCCCTGACTAAAGACTGGTGATAAAGTAGTCCTCATTTTATACTGCTCTTGTGGAATTTAAGCAAGTTTATAACTTATAAAATGTTGAAATTTGTGATTACCACCAAATATGCACATAATAAATATCATCTACTGCATATCCTACTTCCCATGAGATTGTAAAATTATAAGAATTTCTTTTACATGTTATTCACTTATAGTTCATCT
This sequence comes from Tokudaia tokunoshimensis, assembly GCA_036184795.1. Lineage (NCBI taxonomy): Eukaryota > Metazoa > Chordata > Mammalia > Rodentia > Muridae > Tokudaia > Tokudaia tokunoshimensis. The sequence continues at coordinate 83,742,420 of BTHU01000014.1, forward strand.
AAGCACAGTAACTAACTTCTTACAGAAGCATTGTAAAACTTCAGCTCCAGGAGGAGGGATGCTGACGATAGTTTTATGGTTGATACATATAACTTTGCATCATAACTGAATAATTTGGTGACTTAAATATGCAGTGTTCATGATAGCTGCCTTTTAAAGCTTAGGGATTTGTACAGCATTACCAACATAATCCTTTTCTGTGAATTGCAACAGTTATTAAATATGACTTTATTAGGTTATTTTTCCAAGTATATGTAAGAGAAATTAATTACCAGCAGCACAGCGACTTATAAATGAATAATGAATTATGCAAAATCCTGTCTCATAATATATTTATCCTATGGACATTGTCCTTGAAAGCTAGTAGAATGCTTTAGGTTTTTTAAAGGAAATCTTTAAAAAAGAAACATACAAGCAGTCACTACATTTGTTTACATGGAAGGATTATTCTTTTTTTATATTAGATATTTTCTTTATTTACATTTCAAATGTCATCCTGTTTCCTGTTTTTCCCTCCAAAAACACCCGAATCCCATCCCCCCTCCCCCTACTCACCAACCCAACCACTCCCTCTACCCTGTCCTGGCATTCCTCTATACTGAGGCAACTAGCCAGAAAATTATTTAATGGAGATCAATTATAAACTAGAATGTCTATACCAATCCAAATTATTAAAACAACCACTGTTCAGGAAAAAAAAGAAGGATGTTGGTGATTCTTGGTGCAGGGATGGGGATATTTAATCCAGATAATATGCAGTAATGTGAACAAGTCAATCAATTCTTTCAAAGGCCTTGCCCCTGAAGCATGCACAATGGTTTCTCCAGCCATGAAAGTTAAACTATGGAACTGTTAAGGAGACTGTGTGTCCAGGCTACAAGGATGCTCTATTTTTCATTACAGTGTGTGTTCTATGGGAAAAAAGACAAAATGCCAAAAAGAATAGGTTTCAAAAATAAATCTGCTCAGTCTTTCTGTTGAATGGGTTGAACTTTTGTGTTTCTATTCAACTTTCAAAACTGCTTCTTTTATTCAGTGTGGTAATAAAGGGTTCAAATGTATCATTCAATATAGTTACTGGTTCTAGCAAGGAAGGTAAGGATGGTAGGCCAGCACTTTCTGGGTACCTGAAGCAATTTCCTTGACATATTAGTTGTTACTCTTTCAATAACAGTTGAGTCAAAGTTGTTTTATCAGGTGGCTGGGTGAACCTCATCTCTCTGTTTGCTCTGGCATTGTGGCAGTTGTAGTAGGGCACTGTGTTAGAAATTTTCCTAGTGCCATGTTGATCACTACTATAAGCCATAGTCTGCCAACTCATGATCTATTGTCAGTTCCCACAGTCAAGCTTTGGCTACTAGTCCACCACTAGGAAAATAGTTGCACATATGCTTCAGTGCAACAGGCAATGTCTCAGATGTTATTGAGAAGACAAATTCTCATTTATAAATGTCAACAAATTTGCATAAAACACAAGGTTAAACATTTCTCAAGCTTTGAAGGAAGTCTTGGTAATAATGGAGGGCCAAATATTTATTTCCAAGTTTTAGTTCTCAAATAACCATTAGAATCAATATATTCTCTGGCTTCCTATAGTAGACATCCAACTAGAGACTGCAGTTGTGAATTTTCACTATAATGGAAATTAGTCATTTGAAATTATCTATATAAAGTTCTCTTAGAATATGTTGGAAAATACTGCCCTTAATAACTAACTAGATCATGCACATTTTTCTTCAATGTATTGTATTACAATTTTGCATGTAAGGAATTATTGATATCAGAGCCATATCTTCAAAAATAAATGCTTTATATGGTGGCGATTGGGAAATTAAATATGTAAAAGAAAATGCTGTAGTGACATATATAAGGGCACATTTCTGTCAGTTGATGTGTTTCTCTAGACAAACAGAAAGAGTAGGGTGGTGGTGGCACATGCCTTTAATCCCAGCACTTGGGAGGCAGAGGCAGGAGGATTTCTGAATTTGAGGCCAGCCTGATCTACAAAGTGAGTTCCAGGGCTACATAGAGAAACCCTGTCTCGAAAAACCAAAAAAAAAAAAAAAAACAAAAAAACAAAAACAAAAACAAACCAAAACAAAAAACAAACAAACAAACAAACAAACAAAAAAAAAACAGAAAGAGTACAGGAAAAAACATAGCTGGAGATTAGTATTGGGGAATGATCCAGATAGTGATGGGGTAAGTGTTATTGTCAATATCAGGCTAGACTAACATAGATTGGCATAAATAAACTATGGCTTTATAAGACTCTCTCTGCTGATTCTGAAAAAATAATCTGTAAAACATGACACAATGCAGAGTTTATGAATGACCATTACAAAGTGGTTTTACTTTCAGATCTTTTATCTTCCAGGAATAACCAAGAATTATGAATAAGAAATAGCTTAGTGTCTTCATCAATGAGTCTTCCAGTGAACTAAAATGCAATGAGGTAAAATTTGTTTATGTTAAACTGGTTTTAGGATCAGTGTATTATAAACTATAATACCAGGAAATAATAATTTTACACAGGAGCACACACATCCAATAGTGTGATGTTTCTGTTTGGATAATTATTCTTGGAAGTAGCAAAAAAACTGTATATTGTCTAAGAATTTCATATAAAGTAACCCCATATTTGCTGGATCACTGATTTTTGGAGCTGTGATTTTTGATTATGGCAGCATATGGCTCCAAATTGTCTTTATCCCTGAGTGTTTTGAATATACTGGATCAGAATTGAGGATGGATGCTAAACAAGCCTAAGAGAGATGAGGTAGGTAATCCTGAACTCATGGGTGTGATTCTTACATTTGTCTAGAAAGTGGGACATGGAGATGAATTTCATCCATGTTAGTAAAGGGCTGAATAGAGAAGAAACAGTTATGAAATGCATTGAGACAGACATTTTCACTGACCTGAGATAAAGCTATTCATTCTTTGGCTTGCCTAGTCAGTACTTATTTAGTCAAGTGTGTCTCTAGCATGTTTTTAATCATTCTTAAACAACGTATCTAGTAATCTAACTAAGAGTACCTGATTCTTTTAAAAATTTATTTCAAAAAATTCTCTTGATTCTTGAGAAACTCATAGTAAACAATGAAACATCTTTTTCCCATCCAGCTCTCCTTTTAAGAAGTTATTACCCGAGAGAGTACACCGGGAGAGAGTGCACCAGCCTCCCCTTAGTGACCTCTGCTCCAGGGATTGATTATACTGAGCCTTCAGGTAACGCAGGGATTCCCCAGTATAACATCGCTTGGGACACAGTCAGCTAGGCTTCCATCTGTGCCCAAGAGCAGGGAAGCTCTGTGGTTGTCTGTGCAGCAGCTCTGCTCTGGGCCATCTGCCCTACAGAGTGATCTGCGCTGAGAGGGTGTTCAGTACACTCTGCCATCTTTAATCTGGCAACAGAGGAATTGGGACCTCCATGCACAGAGATAACCGAGCATAACATCGCTTGGGACTCAGCCAGCCTGTGTGCACCCTGCACCCAAGAGCTGGGCAGTTCTGTGGTCATCTATGCACCAGTTCTGCTGTGGGACATCTGCCCTGCAGAGGGACCCGCACCTGGAAAGAGCTCACCAGCCTCCCCTTAGACACCTCTGCTCCTGGGATTGACTACACTGAGTCTCCAGGTATGCAGGGATTCCCCAAATATGACATCAGTTGGGGCAAGGCACATCAGGGCTACAAAGTCACGCAGGATCAGGGCAGCCCCTCAACAATCGGTTTCAGGGGAAACCCGGTCATCCAGGGGGGCAGAAATAACCTTGCAGGCTCACAGGAGGTCCAACCAACAGTCAGTGACAGCAGGACCAACTAACACCAGAGATAACCAGATGGCAAAAGGCAAACATAGGGACATTACTAACAGAAATCAAGGCAATATGGCACCATCCAAACCCAACTCTCTGACAGCAACAAGTCCTGGATACCCCATAACATCCGAAAGGCAAGATCTGGATTTAAAATAACTTCTCATGAAGCTATTAGAGGATTTCAAGAAGGACTTAAATAAATCTCATAAAGAAAAACAGGAGAACATGAATCAACGGGTAGAAGCAGTTTAAAAGGAAACACAAAAAAACACTTAAAGAAATGCAGGAGAATATGAGTCAACAGATGGAGGCCCATAAGGAAGTAACACAAAAATCGATTAAAGAAATACATGAGAACATGAATCAATGGATAGATGCCCTTACAAAGGAAACACAAAAATGGCTTAAAGAAATGCAGGAGAATATGGATCAACAGATGGAAGCCCATAAGGAGAAAAACAAAAATCGATTAAGGTAAAATTGGAAAACATGAATCAATGGGTAGATGCCCTTACAAAGGAAACACAAAAATATCTTAAAGAAATACAGGAAAATACAAACAAACAAGTGAAGGATCTGAGCAAATCCATCCAGGATCTAAAAAAGGAAGTAGAAACAACTAAGAATCACAAAGGGAGACCACTTTGGAGATAAAACCTTGGGAAGAAATCAGGGGTCATAGGTGCAAACATCAACAATAGAATACAAGAGATGGAAGAAAGAATCTCAGGTGCTGAAGATACCATAGAAAGCATCGACTCAACCATCAAAGATAATGCAAAATGCAAAAAACGTGTAACCCAAAATATCCAGGAAATCCAGGACACAATAGGAAGACCAAACCAAAGGATTATAGGTATAGATGAGAGTGAAGATTTGCAAGTTAAAGGGCCAGTAAATATCTTCTACAAAATTATGGAGGAAAACCTCCCAAACCTAAAGAGAGTGATGACAATGAACGTACAAGAAGCCTACAGAACTCCAAACAGAATGGACCAGAACAGAAATACCTCCCGTCACATAATAATCAGAACACCAAATGTACTAAACAAAGAAAAAATATTAAAAGCAGTAAGAAAAAAGATCCAAGTAACATATAAAGGAAGACCTATCCAAATCACATCAGACTTCTCACCAGAGACTACGAAAGCCAGAAGATCCTTGGCAGATCTCATACAGAATCTAAGAGAACACAAATGCCAGCCTAAATTACTATACCCAGCAAAACTCTCATTCACCATAGATGGAGACACCAAGATATTCCATGATAAAACCAAATTTACACAATATTTTCCCACAAACCCAGCCCTGTAAAGGATAATAGATAGAAACCGACAATACAAGGAGAGAAACTACACCCTGGAAAAAACGAGATAGAAGCCTTCTTTCATCAAACCCAAAAGTAGATAACGACTCAAACATAAAGATATCGTCAAGAATAGCAGGTGGCAATAATTGCTATTCTTTAATCTCTCTTAGTATCAATGATCTCAATTTCCCAATAAAAAGACATAGACTAACAGACTGCATATGTAAACAGGACCCAGAATTTTGCTGGGTGCAGGAAACTCAACTCAGTATCAAAGACAAACACTACCTCAAAGTAAAAGGCTGGAAAACAATCTTACAAGCAAATGGTCACAGCAAATGAGCTGGAGTAGCCATTCTAATATCAGATAAAATTAACTTTCAACCTAAAGACACAGAAGGACACTACATATTGATCAAAGGAAAAATCCACCAATAAGAACTCTCAATTCAGAACATCTATGCTCCAAATGCAAGGGCACCCTTATTCGTAAAAGAAACTTTATTAAAGCTCAAAACACACATCGCACCTCACTCAATAATAGTGGTTGACTTCCACACCCCACTCTCTGAAATGCATCTTTCAGGAGGTCAGAAACTAGGGACACAGTGAAACTAAATGAAGCCTTGGACCAAATGGAACTAACATATCTATATCTATATCTATATCTATATCTATATCTATATCTATATCTATATCTATATCTATATCTATATCTATATCTATATCTATATCTATCTCTGTCTCTATCTATCTATCTATCTATCTATCTATCTATCTCTCTCTCTCTCTCTCTCTCTCTCTCTATATATATATATATATATATATATATATATATATATATATATATATATATATAAAACATTTCCTCCTAAAGCAAAACTGAATTCAAGAACACATCAAAACGATCATTCACCAGGATCAAGTAGGCTTCATCCCAGGGATGCAGGGATGGTTCAATATAAGGAAATGTAATCCACTACATAAACCATCTCAAATAAAAAAAAAACATATGATCATTTCATTAGATGCTGAAAAAACTTTTGATAAAATTCAGCATCCTTTCATGTTAAAGGTCTTGGAAAGATCAGGAAATCGGGACCTATATCTAAACATAATAAAAGCAATTTACAGCAAACTGGTAGCCAACATCAATCTAAATGAAGAGAAATTTGAAGCAATCCCACTAAAATCAGGGACTAGAGAAGGCTACCCTCTCTCTCCTTATCTTTTCAATATAGTACTTGAAGTTCTAGCTAGAGCAATTAGACAACAAAAGGAGGTCAAAGGGATACAATTTGGAAAGGAAGAAGTCAAACTATCACTATTTGCAGACGATATGATATTATACTTAAGCGACCCAAAGAACTCCACTAGAGAACTCCTACAACTGATAAACAAATTCAACAAAGTGGCCAGATATAAAATCAACTCAAGCAAATCAGTAGCCTTCCTATACTCAGAGGATAAACAGGCTGAGAAAGAAATAAGAGAAATGATACCCTTCATGATAGCCACAAACAATATAAAGTTTCTTGGTGTGACTCTAACCAAACAAATGAAAGATCTGTATGACAAGAACTTCAAGTCTCTGAATAAAGAAATTAAAGAAGACCTCAGTAGATGGAAAAATCTTCCATGCTCATGGAATGACAGAATTAGTAGAGTAAAAATAACCATATTCCCAAAAGCAATATTCAGATTCAATGAAATCCCCATCAAAATCCCAGCTCAATTCTTCATAGAATTAGAAAGAGCAATTCAAAAATTCATCTGGAATAACAGAAAACCCAGGATAGCTATAACTATTCTCAAGAGTAAAAGAACTTCTGCGGGAATCAATATCACAGACCTCAAGCTTTACTACAGAGCGATAGTGTTAAACACTGCACAATATTGTTGTAGTGACAGGCATGTAGATCAGTGGAACAGAACTGAAGACCCAGAAATGAATCCACACTCCTATGGTCAGTTGATCTTTGACAAAGAAGGTAAACCATCCAGTGAAAAAAAAAGATAACCTTTTCAACAAATGGTTCTGGTTCAACTGGAGGTCAGCATGCAGAAGAATACAAATCAATCCATTCTTATCTCCTTGTACTAAACTCAATTCCAAGTGGGTCAAGGACCTCCACATAAAACCAGACACACTGAAACTAATAGAAAGGAAGCTAGGGAGGACCCTTGAACATATGGGCACAGGGGAAAATTTCCTGAACCCAACACCAATAACTTATGCTCTAAGATCAAGAATTGACAAATGGGACCTCATAAAATTACAATGTTTCTGTAAGGCAAAAGACGAGGTCAAAAGGACAAAGAGGAAGCTAACAAACTGGAAAAAGATCTTTACCAACCCTACATCCGACAGAGGGCTAATATCCAATATGTATAAAGAACTCAAGAAGTTAGACTCCAGAGAGCCAAATATCCATATTAAAAAATGGGGTACAGAGCTAAACAACGAGTTCTCACCTGAAGAATTTCTAATGGCTGGGAAGCACCTAAAAATAATTCTCAACATCCCTTGTCATTAGGGAAATGCAAATCAAAACAACCCTGAGATTCCATCTCACACCAGTTAGAATGGCTAAGATCAAAAACACAGGAGACAGCAGTTGTTGGCGAGGATGTGGAGAAAGAGGAACACTCCTCCACTGCGGGTGGGATTGCAAGCTGGTACAACCACTCTGGAAAGCAGTCTGGTGGTTCCTCAGAAAACTTGACTTGACACTCCCAGAGGGTCCTGTTATACCACTCCTGGGCATATACCCAGAGGCTTTCCCTGCATGCAATAAGGACACATGCTCCACTATGTTCATAGAAGCCTTATTTATAATAGCCAGAAGCTGGAATGAACCCAGATGTCCCTCAAGGAAGAATGGATTCAGAAGATGTGGTATATTTACACAACGGAATACTACTCTGCAATTAAAAACAATGAATTCACAAAATTCTTAGGCAAATGGTCAGAACTTGAAAATATCATCCTTAGTGAGGTAACCCGATCACAAAAGAACACATATGGTATGCAGTCACTGATAACAGGATATTAATCCAGAATCTCAGAATACCCAAGATACAATTTACATATCAATAGATGTCCAAGAAGATGGAAGGATATCCCCCTTGTCCTGGAAAGAATGGATGTAGGGGAATACCAGGACAGAGAAGCGAGAGGGGGTTGAATGGGGAACAGGGGGAGGGAAGAGGTCTTATGGAACTTTCGGGTAGGGAGGAACTGGGAAAGGGGAAATCATTCCGAATGTAAATAAAAAAAAAAATAGAAAAAAAGTTATTACCCTTCTTCTCAATTCCATGTCTTATGTTCCGTTTGGTCTTTGATATGTACAGTTGATACATAAATGGGTATATTATCATCTATTATTAAGGTAATCCTACCAGAAGACACGTCATCCATAAAGTACCATTCTCCCTCACTCAGTTGCTATCAGGGGCCTATAACTCCTCTGTAAATGTTGCATACTAGTGACCATTTCCCACATTTATTCTGGAAATTTCGTTTGTTTGATCTTGTATAGATTTTATGTAGATAAATACAGCTGCTGTGAGTTCAGCAATATGATAGCTATGGCATGCCTAGACTATAGTGCTTTAGAGCAGTCCACCCTACTCCATCTCTTACATTCTTCCAGTCTCCATTCTTCAATGTCCCATGAGCTTTAACGTGGAGGGAGCTAAAATAGGTGTTCTTTTGGGTTAAGTACTCAGTTTCTTATTCTTGGCAATTTAACCATTTATGTATCTCTCTAATAATTTCATCCTAGAGCAAACAAACTTTTCTGATTTTTGTTTAGAACATCTCAAGTCTACAAGTGCATGCACAATAAATTTAACAGTGTGAACACTTAAAAAAATAACAAAGCCCATTCTACTCTGTGACTGTCTAGCTGTCATCTTTTAACCAGTAGTCTAGTACTAGACATGGAGTTTCCTCCTATGGAAACAATCACATTTTTAAAAATGTTGTATATTAAATGTTTGTGTTCTTACAAGTTGTTTTCTACTCAGATACTGAAGTTACTATAAATGAATAGAATAGCAAAGAATTGGCACTTCACATTTCTATTTGTTAATACAAAGGCTGTTTTCCAGGAACTATATAATTTGAAATCAAAATTGGTATAAAGTACTATGCTGTTTTTTCCTCCTCTTCCTCTTTCTCTTGTCCTTTTTTTTTCTGGCTTCCTTTCTTTACCCTGCCATCCCATGCTGACTAATATAGTTCTTCAATATGGCCTTCCTTCAGACCATGCTACCCTGTCGAGACCTGTAAGCCCAATACAATAGAACAAAAAATGGAAAATAAATTCTAATAATCAAACAATGTTTAAGAAATGTTTTTCTTTTTTCCTGCCATATCATTAGTGTCAGCAGCATCCATGCCTTACAACTAAGCTGGACAGGTCTTCTTGCTGTAAGCCAGATTTCAAAAGAGCCAGAGACATTTTTAAAACACCATTTTTTTTTGAAAGATAACAATTCTTGCATGTTCTTTTTCAGATGCATTTCTTTCTGTGACTGTTCTTTTTTTTTTTGAGACATCTCAAACTATTGCTCACTGATAAAGTTTATGTAGTCTCGTTCACATTTAAAGCATAACAAGTAATAAGTTTTATTCTGCATCTCATAACTTCAGAATTTAGTTTTTTTTTGAAGGCTAACTCAGCTCTGGCTGAGTCTCACTATTGTCTTTATATTTTGTATATTAAACTGAATTAATATATTCCATATGTTTTCTGTTGTAATACTTTTTAAGAAGTATGGATTTAAGAAATATGTTTAAGAAGTTATGGATTTTAGTTTTTCATCAATCACACACAGAAAATGCTAACTTGGAAACTGTTTACACTAAAGTGTTTCTCTTGATTGTCTTTTGTTTTACAGTATGTTAAAAACATACAAGCACAATGGATATGTATTCTCTATTCTTACAAGAGATGACCTGCAGCCTTATTTTTTCAGAAGAGATCATTCACTTTTCTTCACTCAAGGTAAATCCTGAGATGGATGGATCTTCCAGATGTCATTGGGTGAGATTATTTCTATATATCTTATTTTGATAGGAATCACAGTTCTCCTGAAGGACATAGCTCACTCCACATGAAAACTTGTAGGCTCTCCATTGCAGCATTGACTTACACTCATTAAAATGAGTGATTTTATGAATTGATGGACTCCTGCTGCTCTGCATTATACTTGCTCCTGATTTCCCATTTTATGTGTTATTTTTAGCTTGTTTTAGTGCATATCTATGGCACTGAAATATAGATAAGCATTTCCATTCAACCATACAATGAATTTTGAGATGATTTCTCTCATATTACTCCAATCTCCCACAATTCAGCCTTCCACCTTCAGGCTAGTTTCCATGTTCACTCACAGTTTCATTTCTATTTTCATGTTGTGTACACATATTTTGATGTATTAAATATTAATATAGTATATAGTTTTACAGTATACATAGTATATGGATGCAGCATGTATGTGCTACAAATGACAGAATGCATATATTGTTTGTCTTTCTGAGCCTAGCTTATTTTACTTAATGTTAATTTATTTTGCCATGTATTTTATCCATTTTCCTCTACCTGAAATAAGTTTGTTTTATCCTATTGAAAAAAATTCACTGCGTGAATATACATTTCCTTCATTGCTTCTCTGATGTTGGACATTGTAAGTCCATTATATAAAACATTTCTTATAACTGTTGGTACAATAAGACTCAAAAGTTAGTATCTGTGAACTATATTGACTTGGATTTCTTTGGGTATGTATCCAAGAGTGGTATACGTGTGTTATATAATAGACCGTTTTTAGTTTTTAGAGCAGCATTCATACCGATTCCCATACTGGATAGACTGGTTAAATTCCCACCAGCAGTGTTTGAAAAGTCCCTTTTGTCCTGCCTGGCAGTCAGTAGTATTTATTTAGGTTGTAAAAATACACTATGTCTATTTTAAAACTTGCTAAAAAAAAAAAACAACTATCATACACTAACAGTTATCAAATTAAAAAAATCTACATAATGCAATGAATTTCTATACAGTTAAAATAAAAATTCTTAATGACATCTGTGGAGTGTCACATTAAATTTTATACTTTCAGTATCAAATATACTTTATGAAATTATATACCACCCACGCCAAATAGTCCATGAAATGGTTAGAACTAGAAAATCTTTGTACCTATCCTCTTTAATTACCAGTGTCTTGTCTAAATTCAATTGTCCATTATCCTCTTATATTTAGTCTTTCTTGATGTCCTTCTTCATGCTATAATGTGCCCAGCTATATATTTGTTATCATGTAGTATTGGCTATATTTTGCACATTAAAGAAAAATGAATTTGTTCTTTCAGAAATTATGTGATTTTACATAATTATACATTCAAAGTTTACCCATTTCTCTAAAAATCTATCTATCTATCATCTATCTATCTATCTATCTATCTATCTATCTATCTATCTATCTATCTATCTATCATCTATTTATCTATCTATCTATCTAATCTATATATCCATAAAACATTAGCACATTTTACTATGCATTCACCTGTTCATGAAAAACTAAGTTGATAGTACAAATATCCCTATGATAGGATCTGGAGTTCTCTGGATAAATATTTATGAGTGAAAAAAATTCACCATACATTTGGTTGGTCAACTCTTATTTGTTTTGAAAAATCTCCAAAATAGTTACCCTAATGGCTGTATTAATTTTCATCTCCACCAACAGTGAATAAGAATTCCTCTCTCTTCACATGTTCTCCAATATCTGTTGTCAGATTTATTGTCAAAGTTGTTGATGAAAGCCTTTCTCACTGGGATGAGGAGGTAGTTTTAATTTACATTTCCCTAATGGCTAAGGATATTGAACACCTTTTAGAATAGTTACTGACCATTCTATTTCAGAATACTGATGATTCTCTTCACTTTCCCATTCATTAGTTGACTGGCAATTGTGTTTTGTTCTTATTTGATTTCTACAGTTCTTTGCAAATTCTGGATACTAGCTCCTTTTTTGAAATGCAACTGCTAAACATTGGATATTTTAATGACTTCTAAGCTGATTGAGTGAGATACATTTTCAAGGCAGTTTTAATTTGCTTTTCCCTAATAGCTAGGTTATATTTAATATTTTTCATGTTTGTTAGTTATCTGTACTTCATCTTTTGAAAATTCCATATTTACTTGATCACTCCATTTTTTTAACTGGGTAATTTTATGACTTACAGGTTTGTTTTTTAGTTCTATGTATATTCTATATATTAATCCTCAATCAGATATATAGATAGCAGAGACTTTTCTCCCATTGTTTGGGTTATTTCTTCATTCAATAAATCTGCAATGCAGAAGATTTTTAATTTTGTCAGATCTTATTCATCAACTGTTGACATTATTTTCTTGGTGACTAGAGTCTTATTCAGAACATTCTTATCTGTTTCTCTATGCTGAATTGTCTTTCTTACCCTTCGCTTACTACTTCAGAGTTGCAAAACTTATATTAAAACCTTTAAGTTGTTCAGTATTGAATTTATACAGGGCCATAGTATGAGATCTGATTTCATTATAATGGAGGATATCCAGGTTTCACATTACCATATTTGAAGAGAATTTTTTTCTTGAATTTATTTTCTTGACTGTTTCTTTTCAAAAGAGCAGATGATTTTTTATGTATAAGTACATACCTGGTTTTGCTGATCTATTCTACCAATCTATGTGTTTGTATTTATGTTGGTATCATGCTGTGTTGTTACTACTACAACATTGTAGAATAAATTGAAATCATATATGGGGATATCATTCGCCTTTTTCTCAGGATTCATTTTTCTGTCTTGGATCCATTTGATTTTTAAGATTATTTTTCTAATTATGCAAGTGTATTTGAGCTTTTAACCAGTAGTGCATGAAATTGTGAATTGCATTTGGTAGTACAGTAATTTTCACAAAACTAATTCTACAAATCATTGGCCGCAAAATATCTTTCTATATCTAATATTTTTTTCATAACAGTATTTATTGTTTACAAGGTTTCATGGTGGAGATTTTTCATGACTTGATTAAATTTAAAAATTCAAAAAATTTTCCCCTTAAGGCAATTGTTAATGAGGTTGTTTTCTTAATTTTTTTCTCAGAATATTTGTTATTTGTTTATTTGGAAGGCACTGATTTCTGTGTGTTAAGACTCTATCCTCTCACTCTTTAAAAACATTTATTACTTCGAAGAATTTTGTAGTCAATCACTTTTTGTATGTATACAGAATCAATTCATCAACTAATTAACATGCATTTTTCTTCTTCCTTTTTCATATGCATTATGTTCATTTCCTTCTCATATCTTATTGCACTGGCCTAGACTTCAAGCACAATACTAAATATGAAAACAGAAATGGGACACCAGTTTTTTTTTTTTTTTTTTTTGAGACAGGGTTTCTCTGTGTAGCCCTGGCTGTCCTGGAACTCACTTTGTAGATCAGGCTGGCCTCGAACTCAGAAATCCTCCTGCCTCTGCCTCCCAAGTGCTGGGATTAAAGGCGTGCGCCACCACCACCCGGTGAAACACCAGTTTTTAAATCCATTTTAGTGAAATTACATTGTATTTTTCTCTATTTAATATAATATTGCTTAAATATTTATCATAGGTAGCATTTAGTATATTAACACATACTCAAACATTTCTAGGTTCTTCATAATTTTAATCATGAATGGAACTTAGATTGTCTCAAAAGATTTTTCTGCATATATCAAAACAATTTTGTGATTTCTGACTTTGAATTTATTTCTATGCTGTATTACATTTATTGATTATCATAGGTTGCACTCTCAGTACATCTCAGGGGTTTAACTAACTTAATTCAGGTGAATGATCTTTTTGACATTTCCTTCTACAAAACTACAGGAAAGAATAAAGCATGCTAGGGCAGGAGTTACACAAGTGAGGAAATAGTACAGTAAAGAATAAAACAAGGTACAAGAGGAGTTACACAAGTGAGGAAAAAAGAACAGGAAAGAATAAAGCATGCTATGGCTACAGTTACAAGAGTGGGGAAATAGTACAGGAAAGAATAAAATATTCTAGGACAGCAGTTACATGAGTGAGGAAATAGAAAACACAAAGAAAGAAAAAAATCAATCCAGTGACAAGAATCAATACCCAGCTTTCAATAGTGAGTCTGTATATTAATGGTCTCAATTATCCCATAAGAAGAAACAGATTAGCCTTTTGCATTAGTAAACAAATCCATGTATTTGCAAACTGCACCTTCTCACCAAAGACAGACAGAAACATAGGGTGACATGATTGAAAGTGATATTCCAAGAAAATGTCACTGTTTAAATGTTAAAAAATACTTTAGATCAAGATAATTGAGAAATGATGAAGGTAGTTTCATAAGTATTACTATAACAACCCATGAAGGAGATGCTATAATTTCAAACACATGCACAGTACACATTAATGCACACAAAGAAGCTGGAAAGGAACCAGATATCATTTAGCAGAGGAATGGATACAGAAAACATGGTACATTTGCATAATGGAGTACTACTCAGCTATTAAAAACAATGACTTCATGAAATTCTTAAGCAAATGGATGGAACTAGAAATTATTATCCTGAGTGAGGCAAATCAATCACAATAAAACACACATGGTGTTCACTCACTGGTAAGTGGATATTAGTCCAAAAAACTCAGAATATTCAAGATACAATTCACAGACCACATAAAGCTCAAGAAGAAGGAAAACCAAATTATCCACACTTTGGAACAAAATACCCATGAGAGGAGAAACAGAGATAAAGTGTGGATCAGAGACTGAAGGAAAGACCATCCAGAGACTGCCTCAGTTGGATATCCATCCTATATACAGTTGCCAAACCCAGACACTATTGTGTATGCTAACAAGTGCTTGCTGACAGGAGCCAGATATAGCTATATCCTGAGAGGCTCTGCCATAGCCTGACAAATACAGAGGTGGATGCTCACAGCTAACTATTGGACTCAGCACAGGGTCCTCAGTAAAGAAGTTAGAGAAAAGACTGAAGGAGTTGAAGGGGTTTGCAACCCCACAGGAGGAACAACAATATCAACCAACCATAAACCCCAGAGCTCCCAGGGACTTAACCACCAACAAAAGAGTACACATGGAGCAACCCATGACTCCAGCTGCAAATGTAGCAGAGGGTGCCCCTGTTGGACATCAATGGGAGGAGAGGCCCTTGAACCTGTGAAGGCTTGATGCCTCAGTGTAAGGAAATGCAAGGTCAGGGAAGTTGAAGTGGGTAGGTGGGTGGGGGAGCACCCTCACAGAATCAGGGGGAGGGAGGATGAGATAGAGGGTTTTTGGAGGAGAAACGAGGAAAGAGGATAACATTTAAAATGCAAATAAAGAAAATTCTAATGAAAAAAATTTCAAAAAAACACATGACTGTGCCAAAATTCAAATGGAGCTAACAGACATTTACAAATCATTCCATTCAAACATTGCAGAATTCATTTTTCTTAGCAGTTCATAGAATTTTATTTAAAATGACACATATACTAAAACACAAAGTAAGTCTTCTTAACTATAGAAAAAATGAAATAACTTCTTGTATGCCACGTGTTTGTAATCAAATGCAGTTAACAATCAGCAGCACTGCAAAGTACAGAATGTTCACAAACTCATGAAGATTGAAGAACACACAAGTAAACACAATTCATTTTTGCATTTCCCCTTCTACTACAGCCTATAGAGCAATATATGATTAACAATCCTCTAGCTAAACTAATTTAAGAACGTAAGACATAATATATTTAGCGATGAAAAAAGAGAGATTATAACAGATACCCATAAATTCAGAATATAATTAGAACATATCTTGGAAACATACATTGCTCTAACTTGGGAAATCTAAAAGAAATGATTGATTTATCGATACATATGGTCTACCAAAATTAAATAAAGAAAGAATACAATTTAAACATACCTGTGTGAAGTAACAAGATTAAAATATTTCATAACTGAAACGGTACAAGCCTAACTGGCAAAAGTGCCGAGTTCTAGGCCTTTAAAGAAAATCTGGTATCAATTCTATTTAACCTATTTGATAAAGTACAAAAAGACTCAAAAGTGCTTTAGAACATAGTGGAGTATGTATCCTTGTTACGTTTTGGAGCATCTTTTGTGTATATGCCCAGTAGTGGTATAGCTGGGTCTTCAGGAGGAATTAGTTCTAATTTTTTTGAGGAACTCCAGATTGATTTCCAAAGTGGTTGTACCAACTTGCAATCTCATGTGCTCCACTATGTTCATAGCAACATTACTTTAATAAGCAGATTCTGGAAACAACCCAGATGACCCTCAATGGAAGAATGAATTAAAAATTGAGGTACATTTACACAATGGAGTACTACTCAGCTATGAAAAACAATGACTTCATGAAATTTGCAGGCAAATGGATGGCACTAGGAAATATAATCCTGAGTGAGGTAACCCAGACCCAAAATCACATATATGGTATGAATTTACTGATAAGTGTATATTAGCCCCCAAACTCAGAATATCCATGATACAATTCACAAACTGTATGAAGCTTAACAAGAAGGAAGGTCAAAGTTTGGATGCTTCATTCCCACTTAGAAAGGGCAAAAATCATAGGAGGTAGAATGAGGGAGGGTCTTCGGTACGAGAGGGCTGGGAGAAGAACGAAGCGGGGGAGCTGGACAGGTCCTGGTATGAAAAGAGAGAGAAGAGAATTCTAGAGGGGCAGAAGCAAAAATAGAAACAGAGCTATGGGGGGGCGGGGAATGGCAGAACCAGTCCTAGATGCCAGGGATACAATATGCCCCCAGGACCCAATGGAAATGACATTAACTGAAATACCAATCAAAGGGGAGATAGAACCTGTAGAAACCACCTCCAGTAGATAGGCATGACCCCCTACCCCAGTTGAAGGAAGTGGCCACTTACCCATCTCAAAATTTTTAACCTAAAATTTTTCCTGTCTAAAGGAAATGCAGGGACAAAAAATTGAGCAGACAGAAGGAAAGGCTATCCGTAGATTCATGGCCTTTGGATCCATCCCATCCTCAAAAACCAAAGTCTTATACTACTGTTAATGCCAAGAAGTGTTTGGAGACAGGAGATTGCTATAGCTGTCCTCTGAAAGGTTTTGTCAGTACCTGACTAAGACAGATGCTGACACAGCAAACCATTGGACTGATCCCAGGGACCCTAATGGAAGAGTTAGGGAAGGACTGAATGAGCTGAAGGAGAATGTAACCCCATAGCAAGAAAAACAATATTGAAAAATTAGAACCCTCAGAACTCCCAGGGACGAACCCACCAACCAAAGAGTATACATGGATGAGTCCATGGCTGCCACTATAGATGTAGCAGAGGACTGCCTTATCTGGCATCAGTGGAAGAAGAGTCACTTGGTCCTTTGGAGTCTTGGTGCCCCAGAGATGGTGGATGCTATAGGTGTGAGGCAGGAGTGGGTGGATGGATGGGTGGGTCAGGGAGTACTCTCTTAGAGTCATTGTGGAGGGGGAATGGGATGGGGGTTTGCAGAAGGGAGATTTGTTAATATTTGACATGTTAACAAATAAAATAATCCACATAAAAAAAGAAAAAAAAAGCTTTTGATGAAACCAGAATAATGCTGAAACCTAAACCACATAAGGGTGTAATGGAACAATAAAACTATCAACCCATTTCCTTAGTGAACATAGATACAAAACCTTTTCAACAAAATACCTACAAACCAAATTGAAGAACACATGACAAAATGTTAAGCTGTTTTACTATGGTAACATGATGTTTTATTATATTCACATGAGGTAATATTTTCATCAGGGATTTTCCTTTCTGAATTATAGATTATGCAATAATCTGACTATGTAATTATTTATGATAAGCAAAATATACTTTTAATACCAAGTTAAGACTAAGAAATTAAATAATAACCTCTCCTGAGAGTTCTGTATTACACACTGCAAATATGCTTTTACAAACAAAATATGTATCTCTACTCCCTTCAACTTCTTCCATATATTCCTCTACTTCTTAAATTGATGGTCTTTTTTTCATTGATTATTATTGTTACACACACACACACACACACACACACCCCAATGGTTTTCTGACCCATTTTAAGACATTATCATGTGTCAACTACACAACTACTATGTGTGCATTGTATCATATAGATATTAATCATAAGTACATACCTACATGTATAATATATGTATAAGTACATACACAAATATGTCTATGTACCACAACATGTTTGAATACACTTTCATTCTTTGGTATCCATTAGTAGATTTACTCTAAAATTATATGAAATCTTTGAAAACTTATTTTAAAGAACCTGTGTCTACAGTGATATCAAACTATGGTAAGTGCTCTAATTTCTTGATACTCTGTTAGAAATTGTGGAAAAAATATTTAGTGACTAAATCTCCATGTATAAAGAGCTGTACAAAAGTAATTACTGAAGAGAAATACTACAAAAAGGAATATGCTAAAATTGATCTCCAAGAAAGCATATGAATACTTTTGATCCTTGAATAATAGTAGTTTGAGAGGCACACAAAGGTGATTGTCCTATGGAGCAGTTCCAAAGACTCAGCCTGTGGGATATGCGTGTCAGTGCATTTTCAACATGGTAAATCAAATTCTTCAGTAATATCACAGAGATAAACAGGTAGGGTCTGTAGCTTTGCAGTGTCTTGGCAGTGCATTCAACAGAGAAACATATAGGTAATAAATCTGATGGGAATAAAATGTTCTCTGAAGAGAAATAATTGAGTTTATCCATGAAAACATCACTGCTAACATCTTTTTTTTTTTACATACTTCATTAAGAGATAACCTTGAATAGAAAATATCTTCTGTTTGGTGCATTTTCTCTAGACTTCATGAGTTTTCTATTTATCTCTTATGAAAACCATATCCCTATGCACCACAGATGTGTCAACAGAACTGTCAACATTTTCAAATGGAGAAGAATTGGGGAAATTTTATGAAAATTGATCAAAAACCTTATAATACCAGTAGCTTGTTGATGAGTTAGTATTTGGGATCCCTTTAGGTAATGAGCTGAGAAAACCATGGATTTGTTGAAATAGTTAAAATAATTCAATGTTAACACTAATAGCATGTAAAAGCAAAGGATAAGGATAACATTTTTTAGAAGGGCAAATTGTAGAAAATGGATCATAAAGAATAACATGACCATGTGGTTTTTTTCTTTGAGATTGTTTATATAGTGGATTACATTGATGGACTTCCTTATATTGAACCATCCCTGCATCCCTGGGATGAAGCCTACTTGATCATGGTGAATGATCCTTTTGATATGTTCTTGGATTTGGTTGGAAAGAATTTTATTCAGTATTTTTGCGTCGATATTCATAAGAGAAATTGGCCTGAGATTCTCTTCCTATGTCGGATCTTTGATTTTGGTATTGTGGCTTCATAGAACGAGTTGGGTAGTGTTCCTTCTGTTTCTATTTTGTGGAATAGTTTGAAGAATATTCGTGTTAGGTCTTCTTTGAATGTCTGATAAAATTCTGCACTAAAACAGTCTGGACCTGTGCTTTTTTTGGTTGGAAGACTTCCAATGACGACTTCTATTTCTTCAGCGTTTATTGGACGGTTTAGATGGTCTATTTGATCCTGATTTAATTTTGGAATTTGGTATCTGTCAAGGAAATTGTCTATTTCCTCGAGATTTTCTAGTTGTGTTGAATAAAGGCTTTTGTAGTAGGATCTGATGATTTTTTGAATTTCCTCAGTTTCTGTTGTTATCTCTCCCTTTTCGTTTCTGATTTTATTAATTTGGATACTGTCTCTGTGCCCTTTGGTTAGTCTGGCTAAAGGCTTATCTATCTTGTTGATTTTCTCAAAGAACCAACTCCTAGTTTTGTTGATTTTTGTATGGTTTTATTTGTTTCTACTTGATTGATTTCAGCACTGAGTTTGATGATTTCCTGCCTTCTAATCGTCTTAGGTGTATTTGCTTCTTTTTGTTCCAGGGCTTTCAGGTGTGCCACTAAGCTGCTAGTGTATGCGGTCTACCTTTTCTTTTTGGAGGCACTCAGGGCTATGAATTTTCCTCTTAGCACTGTTTTCATTGTGTTCCATAAATTAGGGTATGTTGTGCCTTCATTTCGTTAAATTTTAAAAAGTTTTTGATTTCTTTCTTTATTTCCTCCTTAACCAAGTTATCATTGAGTAGAGCATTGTTCAGCCTCCATGTGTATTTGGATTTTCTGTTGTTCTTGTTGCCATTGAAGACCACCCTTACTCCATAGTGATCTGATAGGAGGCATGGGATTAGATCGATCTGCTATCTTTATGTTTGAGTCATTATCTACTTTTGGGTTTGATGCAAGAAGGTTACTATCTTGTTTTTTCCAGGGTGTGGTTTCTCTCCTTGTATTGGTGGTTTCCACTTACTATCCTTTTCATGGTTGGGTTTTTTGAAAGATGCTGAGGAAGCATTTGACAAAGTCCAGCATCCTTTCATGCTAAAGGTCTTGGAAAGATCAGGAATTCGAGGCCCATATCTAAACATAGTAAAAGCAATTTACAGCAAACCAGTAGCCAATATCAATCTAAATGGAGAGAAACTTGAAGCAATCCCACTAAAATCAAAGAGTAGACAAGGCTGCCCTCTCTCTCCATATCTTATCAAAATAGTACTTGAAGTTCTAGCTAGAGCAATTAGACAACAAAAGGAGGTCAAAGGGATACAAATTGGAAAGGAAGAAATCAAACTATCACTATTTGCAGACGATATGATAGTATAATTAAGCGACCCAAAGAACTCCACCAGAGAAATCCTACAGCTGATAAACAACTTCAGCAAAGTGGCCAGATATAAAATCAACTCAAGCAAGTCAGTAGCCTTCTTATACTCAAAGGATAAGCAGGCTGAGAAAGAAGTAAGAAAAATGATACCCTTCACGATAGCCACAAACCATATAAAGTATCTTGGTGTGACTCTAACCAAACAAATGAAAGATCTGTATGACAAGAACTTCAAGTCTCTGAAGAAAGAAATTGAAGAAGACCTTAGAAGATGGAAAAATCTTCCATGCTCATGGATGGTCAGGATTAATATAATGAAATGACCATCTGGCCAAAAGCAATATACAGAATAAATGCAATCCTCATCAAAATCCCAACCCAATTCTTCAAATGTTAGAAAGAGCAATTCAAAAATTCATCTGGAATAACAGAAAACCCAGAATAGCTAAAACTATTCTCAAGAGTAAAAGAACTTCTGGGGGAATCAGTATACCGGACCTCAAGCTGTACTGCAGAACAATAGTGTTATAAACTTCATGGTATTGGTACAGTGACAGGCATGTAGATCAATGGAACAGAATTGAAGACCCAGAAATGAATCCACACTCCTATGGTCACTTGATCTTTGACAAAGGAGCTAAAATCATCCAGTTGAAAAAAGATAGCCTTTTCAACAAATGGTGCTGGTTAAAGTGGAGGTCAACATGCAGAAGAATGCAAATTGACCCATTCTTATCTCCTTGCACTAAGCTCAATTCCAAGTGGATCAAGGACCTCCACATAAAACCAGACACACTGAAACTATTAGAAAGGAAACTAGGGAAGAACCTTGAACATATGGGCACAGGGGAGAATTTCCTGAACAGAACTCCAATAGCTTATACTCTAAGATCAAGGATTGACAAATGGGACCTCATTAAATTACAAAGTTTTTGCAAGGCAAAAGACACTGTCAAAAAGACAAAGCGGCAACCAACTCACTGTGAAATGATCTTTAACAACCCTACATCCGACTGAGGGCTAATATTCAATATATACAAATTACTCAAGAAGTTAAACTCCAGATAGGCAAGTAACCCTATTAAAAAATGGGGTACAGAGCTAAAAAAAAGAGTTCTCACCTGAAGAATATCTAATGGCTGAGAAACACCTAAAGAGATGTTCATCATCCTTAGTCATTAGGGAAATGCAAATCAAAACAACCCTGAGATTCCATCTCGCACCAGTTAGAATGGCTAAGATCAAAAACACAAGAGACAGCAGTTATTGGCGAGGATGTGGAGAAAGAGGAACACTCCTCCACTGCTGGTGGAATTGCAAGCTGGTACAACCACTCTGGAAAGCAGTCTGGCGGTTCCTCAGAAAACTGGGCATGACACTCCCGGAGGATCCAGCTATACCACTCCTGGGCATATACCCAGAGGCTTTCTCTGCATGCAATAAGGACACATGCTCCACTATGTTCATAGCAGCCTTATTTATAATAGCCAGAAGCTGGAAAGAACCCAGATGTCCCTCAACGGAGGAATGGATTCAGAAGATGTGGTATATCTATACAATGGAATACTACTCTGCAATTAAAAACAATGAATTCACGAAATTCCTAGGCAAATGGTCAGAACTTGAAAATATCATCCTTAGTGAAGTAACCCAATCACAAAAGAACACACATAGTATGTAGTCACTGATAAGGGGATATTAACCCAGAATCTTGGAAAACCCAAGACACAATTCGCAATATCAATAGCTTTCCAAGAAGATGGAAGGAGAGACCCCTGGTCCTGGAAAGACTGGATGTAGGGGAATGCCAGGACAGATAAACGAGAGGGGGCTGAATGGAGAAAAGATGGAGGGAAGGGGGCTTATAGGACTTTCGGGGAGGGAGGAAACGGGAAAGGGGAAATGATTTGGAATGTAAATAAAAAACTTAGAAAATAAAAAAAAAAAGAAAAAAAAAGAAAGGAAACTATGGAAGAACTTTGAACATATGGGCATTAAAAACAATGAATTCACGAAATTCCTAGGCATATGGTCAGAACTTGAAAATATCATCCTTAGTGACTTAAACCAATCACAAAAGAACACACATGGTATGCAGTCATTGATAAGGGGTTATTAACCCAGAATCTAGGAATACCCTAGACACAATTCGCATATCAATAGATTTCCAAGAAGATGGAAGGAGAGACCCCTGGTCCTGGAAAGACTGGATGTAGGGGAATGCCAAGACAGAGAAGCGAGATGGGGTTGAATGAGGAAAATAGGGAGGGAAGGGATTTATGGGATTTTCGGGAGGGAGGAAACGGGAAAGGGGAAATGATTTTGAATGTAAATAAAAAAAACTTAGAAAATAAAAAAAAATAAAATGTGATCACAAAAAAAAAGAATAACATGAGTTGTACATAAGAGATATAGTAGGGAATTAATATGGAAATATTTAAAGTAATGGGAACACAAAAGGAAGAAACCTTCTTAGTCACTGTTTCCATAACCTCCAAGACCATAAGGTTTCCACAGTATCTAACACAGAACCAAGAAAATAGAAAACTTACTCTAGATAGTTTGATATCAGTGTGGACAAAGGTTCTATAAAAGAAGTATTTTAAGATTCCATACACAACTTGGCTTCATTAGTGATGCTCCTTAGTATTTATGTTTCCTGACAAGTAATAGGATTAAATGCACATTTGCTCAATTAATAAACCAAGGAGCTATACCTTGATTTGATCTCTTACCATGATTTCATACCATGGTTGATCTCTTTCTATAGAATAAGCTTCAAAGAATGCATGTGAAATTGAGCTTAATTACAAAGTCAGTACTTCTGTATTGAATTTGGGTTTTGAAAATTGGCTCTACTAAAATTATCAAGAAATTTTTCATGAAGTAAGAATTCTGATTATCTTCATCTTGTTTTTATATGTATATGTACAAAGTTGTCAATATTATAAATGAATGGCATTTATAACCATAAAACTAAATGGTAATCTTATACATATAAAATAAGAAGAAAACAATGGCACATACTGTGTCAAACAGCAACAACATATAAGGTGAATTGTATAGGGACATGACTTTATGAACTAAATTCATTCAATCATAATTTGATTCTAACATTCTTCTTTCTTTGCTTTTTTATTCCATGGATTTTCTTCTGCTTGGATTCACTCACCATAGCGTCTATTTAATTGAGAATTCCAATGAATTCTCTGTTTGAATGTCTTAATAATAAATAAGATTTGGCTGCTGGATGCCAAAGATGGTAATTAAGCACCCAGTGACATGCCTGAAACATCAAGGCAATCAAAGATAACCATTACAAAGCGTGGGTCAAGAAAGAACAGTGGGCATATCAAGCTATAATCCATGCTTTGTCTCAGGCACTTCTGTGTCCCTCTAAGAGTATCCTAGAGATTGAAAAATGTCCAATTACTTTTTCTTGTTGCTATTTTCTTGAAGAGAAGGAATTACTTTACTTCAGGATTCTTGAGCTTTCATCTTTATACTTCCATGCCACAATACCACTGATTTCAAATCCACTCAGTGCAATTGGCTGAGAAGACATTGTCCAGCCATTTGTCAGTTGCTTCTGTGACTTTTTTCTTAGCATCTTAATATTTGCTCTATCCAAATAAACAGATGACTTTTGTTCTTTCAAGAGAAATAGCAGTGTCAACATCACACTCATTTCATGATGGAAAATCTTTGCCATCATAGTTTTCACATGAAAGATATATTTGCTACTTCTCAAGTGTCAAGTCTAATATAAAGGGGATAAAAATGATACATTTCTTTGTAGCTACCAACCCTTTAAGGTTATGACAGGATGTGACATAGCTATTTATCATGATAAAGTAAGCAGTTTTACCGGTGTCTTGAAATTTTCTTTTAACATTTTCAAGTTCTGTATGTAGTCTGAGTTTATTTGCAATGATACCAACTTTGGTTGCATGGATCCTGTCAGGCCTTGTATATAATCAATTAAATTGTCACTGCTAGTCTATCAAATGTTAACTATTCTATTGCAATTCTCACATATTTTTGAATTAAGTTTCTATTATGGAGCTCTATTAATCTGAGTTTACATTTTTAAGGTGAAAATAAAATCTAGCTTTCAAAGTAGTGCAATAATAATCTACTAGGGAATCCAAAGTCATATTTATAAATTTTTCTAAACGTAGCTATTAAAACCTTTGTTTATCCATACAAATCTAATTTTTATAAAACTTGATGCTATTTTATAAATGGGTAAAAGAAAATCAGTTGAGTACCTAATAGTAAAGGAATAAAATAAGGAGATAGCTGATAGAAAGGGATCTTTAGGATCTTATTTTAATCTTTTGTTTCTATCCTAGACATTCTTTATAAGGCAAAGACAAATGTTAGTCATTTTGAGTAATTTTCAGCTTTTAAAGCATTTCTACATTTAAAAATAACAAACACAGTTCTCATACAGCAAAGTCATTCCCAAGTGATAAAAATATTTACAAGCCAGTTTGCCCTATATAAAGGTACACAGAATGTGAATGTCCACTGGACCCATCTCTGCCAGCAGCAACATCTGTGAGCTTGTGGGATGGCTCTCTCTCATGCTTTCACATTGGAGTCTGCACCGGAGAGACTATTTGTACAGAAGTAAAATTTTGGTCCTTAGAAAGTCATTGGAAAGAGAATTTTGGTCTAGTTTACCTGTCTGAGAACTATACATATTCATCTGTGTGTTTAATTTTTCATAATACACATGTCTTTTGTACATAAATGAGGTTAAACATAAATTATACTGTGATTCAATTTTAACCGAGAACACTGCCAGTGCTATGGAAAATCTCGGGTGTATTTAGAGCCCTGCAGCTTTCGGTTGTTCCCCGAACATATGTGGCTTTGTTTATCAGACTGAGGATCCAGAGAAAACTGTTTCTCTGTCATAATAAGTTGGATGAAAGAAAGTATAACACATCTCAGAGAAGCATAGTGAGAATCACTGTGAGCCGTGCATGGACCAGTTCTGTGATGTAACTGATACTATGTGGATGGGAAGTAGAGCCCAATGGATCATATTGTTTCGTTCTAAGCAGGCTCCTAACAAACAGGGCACAGCTTTGTGAGTAGTAGCAGTCACACTACCTTGTTCTCACAGAGGGGGGTGTGAATTCAGACAAGATGGAATGATTCTGGAACAGATGAAGAAGTGAAAGTTCCTGGAAACAATGAAGAATCATCAGTGTGTTATGGGGAAAGATACTTAAGCAGTACTTCCTTATTCATTACTTAAATCTTATTTTTAAAGATTCATTTATTTATTATATATAAGTACACTGTAGCTGTCTTCAGACACACCAGAAGAGGGCATCAGGTCTCATTACGGATGGTTGTGAGCCACCATGTGGTTGGTGAGATTTGAACTCAGGACCTCTGGAAGAGTATTCAGTGCTCTTAACCACTGAGCCATCTCTTATTTAAATCTTAATGAATACATACTATATTAGCCATGGACCTGTGCATCTTCTGAATGTTTTTAGAAAAACAAAAGCAAACAAAAATAACCTTAATCTTAAAGTGAAGAAAAATGACTTCATTTCTGGTCATGTTAAATGTGCTGTTCCCAATTTTCTAATATAAATACAGAAAAACATGTCTTGTACAAATTCTCCTGAATTCTAGGCCATAGCCACTACATTCCAAGAATGTGATCTTTTTCATTGTCGGCAGTACTGTGCCCTTCCAGATGAGACCAGTGAAACATGAATCAGTGAGCCATGGGCAAAGCAACCTGAGCAGTTCTATGAACCAATGCAGGGAATCACTACCTCCTGTAGATTTCAGAAAGACAGGCCCATTATGAGGCCATGTTATAAACTGGAGGCAAGAGAGGCCATGTTGTGGGTTTGTTACTATGCTAAGTAATGGTTTAAAAACCTCTTGGGAAAGTATGTATCTTTACCCTAGAGCTGTGTTGCCAGAAAATGGGGGCGAATTCTTGAGAGGCTGTGGGTGGCCTTGGTTGCTAGTGACAGAAAGGGCTTAGTACCGCTGAGATTTCTCAGGTATTTTGTATTTGAAGAAGTACTGTAGGCAGAAGACAAATGGGCTATATTTAACCAATGAAACCACTTGACCAGTTCAAGTAATGAATGAATCTTCAGTAGTGGTTTGAATATGCTTGGCTCAGGGAGTGGCACTATTAGGAGGTGTGGCCCTGTTGGAGTAGGTGTGACCTTGTTGGAGGAAGTGGGTGACTGTGGGGGTAGACTTTGAGAAACTTTCCTTCTAGCTACCTGTAAGCCAGTCTTCTCTTAGCCACCTTCAGATGAGGATGTAGAACATCAGCTCCTTCTGCACCATGCTTGCCTGGACACTGCCATGCTCCTGCACTGATGATAATGGACTGAACCTCTGAACATGTAAGCCAGTTCCAATTAAATGTTGTCCTTATAAGAAAAGAAAAAATAAAAAAAGTAAGTATTACATATATCTTCTTTGTACTCTGTATTTGGAGATAAATGCTGTGTTCTGAGTAGTAGTGTGGATTTACCAACCCAGCACATATTCTAAATACTTAAAGATTTATAAAAGAGCCATCTATTAGTAACAACAACAAAACAGCAAAACAAAGAAAAACTAGTGATCATGTTGTATAAACTATCTGCCCATAAATTGGAGGAGGAACTTTTTGTTTTCTTAATTCTGAAACCTCTAAGACTGAGTCATTCTATTTACAAGAGAATAATAATCATAAGTTAATTGATTGAGGAGTTGTAATACTTATTATATATATAATACATTATTTAACACACACATTGTGCTTAGTGATGGGTGTGTGTAAGTGGTTGTATAACTACTTCTAAGGAAAACATCAATAACAGAGTCATTGTTAATCCCCACTCCTGCACAAGAGACTAAAGTCCTAGAAGATACTTCCCTTCATACCCCTGCAAGTGGTGTTACTCCTAGCAAACACAGTGGTCAGCAATTGAGCAGTGGGACCCTGGCTGGAGACTAACTAGTCTTTCTTTTTATTCTCTTCTGTACTTCTCCTACATCACTGACTTTTTTTGTAACTATGTTTTCTCTTCTTTGTTCTTTGTTCCTGTATTTAACTTGTGGTAAGTTGTTATGATGTTATATTTCAAACATCTCATAAACATAAAATTGTGCACAGGCTCTCTCACTCAATTATACCTTCTAAAATCTGTGTATTATTTTCTATTTTTCTTTTATCAAAAGTTGATTAGATTCATACACTATTTTTTAACTGTTTCCCCTCCTCAAGTCCTTACAAGCTCCTCCCCTTTTCTCCTTCCATGGAAATCCACACCCTGTCTATCTCCCTTTAGAAGACAAATGGGCACCTAAAGAATAAAAATAAAATTAAATAAAACATAGTAAATGAGAACAAACAAGAATATGACAAATCAAACAAACAATAGAAGGACAAAAAGAAAGAGCACAAGGAACAAATATTTAACAATACTTTAAAATGCTGGCAAATTTCTGCTCTAACCCATCAGTGCTGGGGCTTGGGGGGCATTGGAGACATTTGATTATTGCTTCTATTTTGCTATGGTTTATAAGTCTGCTTTAATTATTTATTCAATCCAGATTCAATTGTGTGGGGAATGTATACAAGGAAAATTGTCTGTTTCTTTTAGATTTTCCAATTTGGTAAATATAGGAATTTAAAATATGTCTCATCTCTGGATTTCCTTTGTATTCATTGTTATGTCCTCTTTTACCTCTAACATTGTTTATTGGATGCTTTTTTCTCGCCTTTTTTTTCAATTTGACAAAGGGTTTGTCAAATTATCAGTTTTCTCAAAAAAAAAAAACCCAAAAAAAACAAAAATATCCCCTGTATTTCATTGATTCTTTATATTGTTTTTGGATTTGTTAAGGTTTCTCATTTTTTGTTATTTTCAGCCCTGAGATTCATTATTGCTTTCTATCTACTCAATTTGATTATTTCCTTTTAATGAATTAATTAAGACATTTCAGGTATGCTGTCAATTAATAGTATTAGTGTCTTCAAAATATTTTGGGTATTGTGTAGGCATTTAGTGTTACAGACTTACTATTTCGTGCTATGGACTTGCCTCTTAGAAGCATCTTCACTGTGTCTCATTGTAGAGAGAATCTCTTATGTACAGTGTGAAAGTATCTCCTGTCAACAAAGAACTGATGGAATCTTAGCAAAAGGTAGGAATTAGAAGGTGGGAGTTCTGGAAGAGAGATTTGAACTCTAGAAGATAATCCGGTACAGGAAGACTTGCCCCAGAGTCAGTGGAAGTATACTTATAAAATGAAGGAGAAGAAACCAGACATGTATCTGAACTCAACTTAGAACAAATATGTTAATGTTAGGAGACAATAGGAGAACAAACAAAAGCTTATGACTTACCACTTGGGAACTGGGGTATGGGTAGAAAATCACTAGATTACAAATGGCACACTGAGCCTGAGAACTTCCTGAAGACAGTTTCCTGAAGTGGAAAACTCAGAGAGGCACTGCATAAAAAAACAAAAAACAAAAACAAACAAACAAAAAAACCAAAAACAAACAAAAAACCCTGATGAATAGAAAAGCTGGATCTTCTACCAGTACTTCTTCCAATGGATGGTTTCACAGAATGCTTGGAAAGCTCTTGGTCGGGGGACACAGTGACACAGATGGCCAGGGGACACATTGGTACAGAGCCACATGGGGGTGTTCCAGTTATGGGGGAGGGGGTAGTAGCCAGCAGCCTGTTAAACTGAGGTAAGAGGGTGGACACCAGCTACAGATGCTGGCCTGAGGAGCCTGCATACACACAGAAGTGCAGAAGGATCATTTTCCAGGAGCTGTGGTATAACTAAGGAGGCCCAAACTTCTTAACCATAAAGGTATCAAGTTTGAAACCAGTAAAAGAGAAAAGAAACTGTGTATAATAAACCATAGAAGGAAATATTAAGTTTGAAAATAAGAAAATAAAGTCTCTGAAGGAAAGAAAGTGTTTTAAAGATTAGAAAGAAAAATATTTTGTGTTATGAAATGGAAAACCCAATTATACAGAATGCCTCTAGACCCCACATGATTTTGCTTTACTTAGCCTATAAATAACTATTTTTTTCAGTAATGATTACAATTTTCTACATCCTTTGAAAGAGAGATCAGAAATAAAAGACTAAGAGAAAGAAAAGATAGACAAATTAAATGCTAGAATGGAGGCACTATTAAAGAGATTAGAGAATTCTTTAAATCAGAACAAAGAATCTTCAGAATAATACAATCTAGAATCTAAAATGACAGCAAAAAGTTGCATCACATAGAAAATTTCACAATAGCTTGAGAAATTAGAATGGCAACCCAAAGAGATACAAGATACTGAGTTAAAAATACAGATTCTGTTAAATGGAATCACCTTAAAGCAATGTCATACTATATCTTATATGTTTCATTTCCAAGAGTTTGAAAATTTAAAAATATATACATAGGTTAATACATCATACAGTTGATGCATACTCAGAATTTCAAGAAGCTTCTGCCTTGAGATCTGAAATGAATGGTCTTGAGATTGCACATTGATTAGAGATGGTGTCTATCTTGGAGATGCTTTTACAAATTAAAACTAATGATGCTGCAATATTTTTATCCATTATAATACCAAAAATTTTTAAACATTATCACAAAGAAAATGTGACAGCTATATCCTATAATGCTACAGGACAAGCAATAGTACAGAGATGCAATCACACTTTAAAAGAGAACCTTTTTTGATTGAGTTATTTGGTACTTTAGAGGTTAACCTCTTGAGTTCTTTATATATTTTTGATATTAGCTCTCTATTTGATGAGGAGTTAGTGAAGATTTTTTCCCAATCTCTAAGCTGCTGATTTGTCCTTTTAGCTGTGTCTTTTGCCTTACAGAAGCTTTTCAGTTTCAAGAGGTCCCATTTGTCAATCCTTGATCTTAGAGCCTGAGCCATTGGCATTCTGGTAAGGAAAATTTGCCCCCATACCAATGAGTTTAAGATGCTTTCCCACTCTGTCTTCTGTTAGATTCAATGTATTTGGTTTTATGTTGAGGTCCTTGATCCAATTGGACTTGAGCTTTGTGCAAGGTGACAAATATGATTTCATTTTAATTTTTCTACATATAGAATGCCAGTTAGACCAGCACTATTTACTGAAGTTGTTTTCATTTTTACATTGCATATTTTTGGCTCTTTTTGTCAAGGATCATGTGTCCATAAATGTGTGTGTTTATTTCTGGGTCTTCAATTCTATTCCATTGATCAACCTGTCTGTCTCTATACCAACGCCACACAGTTTTTATCACTATTGCCCTATAGAATGGCTTGAGGTCAGTGATGGTAATTGCCCCAGAAATTCTTTTATTTTAAAGAATTGTTTTCACTATCTTGGCTTTTTTTTATTTTTCCATATGAAATTGAGAATTGAGGGAAACCCATAGGAAGACCAACAGATCCAATTAACCCAGACCCTTGAGATCTCTCAGACACTGAACCACCAATCAGGCAACGTACACGAGTTGTTTCAAGGCCCCCAACACGTATATAGCAGAGGACTGCAAGGTCTGGTCTTAGTGGGAGAAAACACACCTAATCCTGGAGATACTTGAGGCCCCAGAAAGCATGGAGGCCTGACCAAGGAGGGAGCAGAGGGAGAACATCTTCTCACAGATGGCTGGGGGGCAGGGGAGGAATGGGATGAGGAGCTGTGTGATAAGGAAATACGTGAGAGAGGACCAGGAAGGGGGCAATGGCTGGATATAAAAAAAAGCAATTTTTAAAAGGGGAAATCCTTAACAGAGAGATGTTTCAAAGACCCACAGAGATAGATTACACAGTGCTTTATCAATTTTAAATATTTTGAATGAGAATGAACAAAAAAATTGACAGCTGAGGAGAGGCATTGGATTATGGAAAAAAACTGCCAAACTAAACCAGGCTGTTTATATTAAAGATGTTGTAACTTCAGAATGAAAGGAAGTAAATGTGTTATATTGGGGAAGAGGTTTGGTGTTTGTTTCAACAGGAGAAGAAAAGTCATGGATTCCATCCAAATTAGTGGATATGGGATTTGAGCAGGCAACACATGCTGAAGATCTTGGCTACAGACTGAAAGACAGAAATCAAGAAAACCAACAAAACAGATAACATGAATTGCTGATCCTTTTACATGGGAATAGTTCCAATACTTTCTGAGACATGAAAATGTCTCCAGCCAGGACTTCAGCTAACCATAGCCAAATAAATATTGTTGGTTACAGAATCCATAGGACTTATCATGGTATTCTTTCAAATGGCATGGATAAAAATTGATACTAAAGTTCAGTTATAGAGTCCAAAGTAGCTTATATTAAAAAGAAACCTGCTCAAACTGAGAGCAGAGAATCAACTTTAGCTGATTGTGCGTACCACACATTCCATACATATGATAATGCAAAATGTGTATTACCTGTGAAAGTTTTTGTGTTTATAGACATCAATGAATGAAAAACAGTACTTACGAGATTACTTTGAAGGTGCTGAAAAGAATGCTGAGATGCTGAGACATATTTATTCTAGTCTCTTACTTAATCCTACCTCAGACTACTTCAATGAAGCTTCCTCAATAAAATCTGCATCCAAGACAATTTCAAAATAGCTTAGCTAGACCTTCTAGCATCACAAACTGATGGAGCCAGGACTATATTGAATCCTTGCTCTTTCACAGGACAGAGACTGGACAGCAAAGGTTGCAGGCAGTTTTCTTTTCTTTTTTTTTTATTAGCTATATTCTTTATATACATTTCAAATAATTTCCCCTTTCCTGGAATCCCCTTCCCCAAGCCCTCTTCCCTTTCCCTGTTCCCCAATCAACCCCTTCACACTTCCCTGTCCTGGGATTCCCCTACACTGCTGCACTGAGCCTTTCCAGGACTAGGGACCTCTCCTTCCTTCTTCTTGGGCATCATTTGATATGTGAATTGTTTCCTGGGTATTCCGAGTTTTGGGGTTAATATCCGCTTATCAGTGTGTACATATCATGTGTGTTCATTTGTGACTGGGTCACCTCACACAGGATGATATTTTCCAGTTCCACCAACTTGCCTAAGAATTTCATGAATTCATTGTTTTCAATAGCTGAATAGTATTCCATAGTGTAAATATACCACATTTTCTGTATCCATTCCTCCACTGAAGACATCTGGGTTCTTTATAGCTTCTAGCTATTATAAATAGGGCTGCTATGAACATAGTGGAGCATGTTTCCTTATTATATGCTGGAGAATCCTCTGAGTATATGCCCAGGAGTGGTATAGCAGGGTCCTCTGGTAGTATTATGCCCAGTTTTCTGAGGAACCACCAGACTGCTTTCCAGAGTGGTTGTACCAGCTTGCAATCCCACCAGCAGTGAACAAGTGTTCCTCTTTCTCCACATCCTTGCCAGTACCTGCTGTCTCCTGAGTTTTTGATCTTAGCCAATCTGACTGGTGTGAGGTGATATCTCAGGGTTGTTTTGATTTGCATTTCCCTAATGACTAAGGATATTGAACATTTCTTTAGGTGCTTCTTAGTCATTCGATACGGGCACAGGGGAAAGTTTCTTGAACAGAACACCAATAGCATATGCTCTAAGATCAAGAATTGACAAATGGGACCTCATAAAATTACACAGTTTCTGTAAGGCAAAAGACACTGTCAAATGAACAAAACGGCAACCAACAAATTGGGAAAATATCTTTACCTACCCTACATCCATCACAGTGCTAATATCAAAGATATACAAAGAACTCAAGAAGGCAGACTCCAGAGAGCAAAATAACCCTAGTAAAAAATTGGGTACAGTGCAGGTACTTTTCTTAAGACTGGCCAATATCCCAATTAACTTTGCTCCCCTAAAAGAAAATAATGCCTCCAGACAGCAGGAAGCAAATTTAAGATAAAAGTGTTCCCATTCCAAAGAGGTGGTGTGGATGGAATTGGTTATTCATTGAATGATGGATGTTTGTTATTGTTTATGGAGGGATGGTTATAAGTTGTTAATGGGCTTGCTCAGGGTGGAAACAAAATAAGGGTATAGACACAATAATTTCATTTTCTCTTTCTTTTTTCTCTATCATTCTTTCCTATCTAGTGTCAAAGAAAAAGAGGGAAAGAGAGAGGATAAAAAGAAAAAAATTAGGATATAGAAATAATTTGCTTAAAAAGTAGATTATAGAATCTTTTTTTAGACCAGAGAATATCAACATGCCAAATATTTTACATTTGGTATGAACTTTACATAGTGATACAAATTTAAGATGTGTATGTGTATGTTTCAACTCTTTTTTAAGGTATTCTACATTTGTAATTTTTAAAATATGCAATGCTAACATCTAATCCATTTGAAAACGGCTATTACAAACTGTTGAGGGATAATTTAAAAATGATAGTTGGTAACTAATCAAACTTATGGTCATGTTAGATACTAATATAGTTAATTACAGAAGTATGCTTTTTAGGTTGAAGAGATAATAAATAGCTATAAACAAGCAAGATTGCCTATACTACAGATAGATATATGGTCTCTAAAAAACCAAAAGAGCTAAAGAATATGGCCTTTAAAGATGTTTTGTTAACATAAGGTTTTCCATGACAGTGAAACATATCTGCTCCTGGCAGCAAGCCCATCATACTACTTCAAAGATGATGAGCATTTCAGAACCTCAACATGACGACTTCTATTTCTTCAGGGGTTATAGGACTGTTTAGATGGTCTATTTGATCCTGATTTAATTTTGGAATTTGGTATCTGTCAAGGAAATTGTCCATTTCCTCGAGATTTTCTAGTTGTGTTGAATACAGGCTTTTGTAGTAGGATCTGATGATTTTTTTAATTTCCTCAGTTTCTGTTGTTATCTCTCCCTTTTCATTTCTGATTTTATTAATTTGGATACTGTCTCTGTGCCCTCTGGTTAGTCTGGCTAAAGGCTTATCTATCTTGTTGATTTTCTCAAAGAACCAACTCCTCGTTTTGTTGATTTTTTGTATGGTTTTATTTGTTTCTACTTGATTGATTTCAGCCCTGAGTTTGATGATTTCCTGCCTTCTAATCGTCTTAGGTGTATTTGCTTCTTTTTGTTCCAGGGCTTTTAGGTGTGTCATTAAGCTGTTAGTGTATGCTGTCTCCCATTTCTTTTTGGCTGCACTCAGGGCTATGAATTTTCCTCTTAGCACTGCTTTTATTGTGTCCCATAAATTAGGGTATGTTGTGCCTTCATTTTCATTAAATTTCAAGAAGTCTTTGATTTATTTCTTTATTTCCACTTTGACCAAGTTATCATTGAGTAGAGCATTGTTCAGCCTCCATGTGTATGTGGGTTTCCTGTTGTTTTTGTTGCCATTGAAGACCACCCTTATTCCATAGTGATCTGATAGGAGGCATGGGATTAGTTCTATCTTCTTATATCTGTTGAAGAACTTCAAGTCTCTGAAGAAAGAAATTGAAGAAGACCTCAGAAGATGGAAAAATCTGCCATGCTCATGGATTGGCAGGATTAATATAGTAAAAATGACCATCTTGCCAAAAGCAATATACAAATTCAATGCAATCCCCATCAAAATCCCAACTCAATTCTTCATAGATTTAGAAGGAGCAATTCAAAAATTCATCTGGAATAACAGAAAACCCAGGATAGCTAAAACTATTCTCAAGAGTAAAACAACCTCTGGGGGAATCAGTATCCCGGACCACAAGCTGTACTACAGAGCAATAATGTTAAAAACTGTATGGTATTGGTACAGTGACAGGCATGTAGATCAATGGAACAGAATTGAAGACCCAGAAATGAATCCACACTCCTATGGTCAATTGATCTTTGACAAAGGAGCTAAAACCATCCAGTGGAAAAAAAGATAGCCTTTTCAACAAATGGTGCTGGCTCAACTGGAGGTCAACATGCAGAAGAATGCAAATTGACCCATTCTTATATCCTTGCACTAAGCTCAATTCCAAGTGGATCAAGGACCTCCACATAAAACCAGACACAGTGAAACTAATAGAAAGGAAATTAGGGAAGAACCTTGAACATATGGGCACAGGGGAGAATTTCCTGAATAGAACTCCAACAGCTTATGCTCTAAGATCAAGAATTGACAAATGGGACCTCATTAAATTACAAAGTTTTTGCAAGGCAAAAGACACTGTCAAAAAGACAAAGTGGCAAACAACTAACTGGGAAATGATCTTTACCAACCCTACATCCGACCGAGGGCTAATATCCAATATATACAAAGAACTCAAGAAGTTAGACTCCAGAGAGCCAAATAATTCTATTAAAAATGGGGTACAGAGCTAAACAAAGAGTTCTCACCATAAGAATATTTAATGGCTGAGAAGCACCTAAAGAGATGTTCATCATCCTTAGTCATTAGGGAAATGCAAATCAAAACAACCCTGAGATTCCATCTCACACCAGTCAGAATATCTAAGATCAAAAACAGAGGAGACAGTAGTTGTTGGCAAGGATGTGGAGAAAGAGGAACACTCCTCCACTGCTGGTGGGATTGCAAGCTGGTACAACCACTCTGGAAAGCAGTCTGGCGGTTCCTCAAAAAACTGAGCATGACACTCCCGGAGGATCCGGCTATACCACTCCTGGGCATATACCCAGAGGCTTTACCTGCTTACAATAAGGACACATGCTCCACTATGTTCATAGCAGTCTTATTTATAATAGCCAGAAGCTGGAAAGAAACCAGATGTCCCTCAACGGAGGAATGGATTCAGAAGGTGTGGTATATTTACACAATGGAATAGTACTCTGCAATTAAAAACAATGAATTCACGAAATTCCTAGTCAAATGGTCAGAACTTGAAAATATCATCCTTAGTGATGCAACCCAATCACAAAAGAACACACATAGTATGCAGTCACTGATAAGGGGATATTAACCCAGAATCTCGGAATACCCTAGACACAATACGCATATCAATAGATTTCCAAGAAAATGGAAGGAGAGACCCCTTGTCCTGGAAAGACTGGATGTAGGGGAATGCCAGGTCAGAGAAATGAGAGGGGGTTGAATGGGGAAAAGAGGGAGGGAAGGGGGCTTATGGGACTTTTGGGGAGGGAGGAAACAGGAAAGGGGAAATGATTTGGAATGTAAATAAAAATATAAAAAATAAAATACAGTATATATAAATAAATAAAAAAAGAGAACCTCAACATGGAATTTGCTTCTCTGTAGCAAACTAACTAGTGGTCATAAAACTACCCTTGCCTCAACTTCAGTAGCATCTGTCCAAACTGAACAAATGGGCTACAGGGAAGTCACCTACTGGGCTTTGAAAGGACAAGGACGGCAATTCCTTCATAAATCCTGCTTTTAAAAAAATGTATATCAGATATTCTGTGCCAAGAAGGTCAAATATGATGCTCTGAAAACACAATGACTGCCCAGGTAGATAGCAACTTCTCTCATTTCTACAATTTTGGAAGCTGCTTGTTTTGCACTTCCTATTTGCTAAGGTAATATTTCCTTCTTATATCTTTGATGGGTTAAAGACTAGAAATTAAGCTCAATTTGTTTAAGATTCATGAAAATGTTTTAAAGTCTAAACATATATTCTTAAGTTTATGAATGCAAGTTATGATAGAAAATAATTTAGGTACAGAATTTTGAACCTGCCAAGAGATGATATGTAATAGAGCATTTTCTCCAAAGTTGCCAAGTGCATTTGGACTGTATATTGTCAATGTAATTCTTTCCTGATAGTTTTCATAATTATTCTTATTTTATATAGTTTATTGATCTTAGAAAAAGAGCCTTTTATTGGTCTAAAGGGGAAAATGTAGAGAGAATCTCTTATATACTGTGTAAAGCATAACCTGTCAATAAAAATTGGATGACCTATTATAAAAATGCAGGAAATGGAAGGTGGAAGTTCTGGAAGAGATATTTGTTCTCTGGGAAATAATCAGGCTATAGAAAATTTGTCCTGGACTTGGAGGATATGGACATATGAAACTCAGGAGAAGAAGCAAGTCATGTAGCAGAGCTCAATTTAGAATAAATGAGTAAGTAAATTAGGAGCTAGTCAGGAAACAAGCCAAAGTTCATGATCTAGGCATTTATTCATAAATAATTATGCCTCATAGATATTATTTGGAAATTGGGGTAAGCGTAGAAAATCCTGATGTTGCACCTCATAAGTTTGGGCATGCTGTGTTTTCATTTTCCTTTAATTCTAAAGAGTTTTTAATTTCTTTCCTAATTATTATCTTGGCCCCATTTTTTTATTTAGACATGAGTTGCTCACTTTCCATGAGTTAGTAAACTTTTTGTTATTTTGTTGTTGATATTCAGACTTATTCTATGATAGTCAGATATAATACAAGTTATTATTTCAAGGTTCTTTTATTTTAGACATGCTTTGTGTCCAACTAATTATGTGGTTCATTTTGAAGAAGGCTTCATGAGATACTAAAAATATGTTACATCCTTTTTTGATTTTCATTAAATGTTCTGTACATATTTGTTAGGTTCATTTGGTTTGTGGCATCAATTAGCTCTAACATTTCTAATTATTCTTCTTATTTTTCTAGATGACTTGTCCATTAGCAAGAGTGGGTAATTGAGGTCATCTACTGCCTCGCTTACTGTTCTATTGCTGTGAAGAGACACCATGACCAATATAAAAAGATCCTTATAAAAAGAAAACATTTAATTGTGAATTTTCTAACAGTTTCTGAGGCTTAGTCCATTATTATCATGGCTGGGAGCATGGCAGCATGTAGGAAGATATGGTGCTAACATGGAAGCTGGTAGTTTTACATCCTAATCCATGGGGGGGGGGAGGGAGAGAGAGAGACTGAGAGAGAGAGAGAGAGAGAGAGAGAGAGAGAGAGAGAGAGAGAGAGAGAGAGAGAGAGAGAGAGACAGAGAGAGACAGAGAGAGACATAGAGAGACAGAGACAGAGACCGAGACAGAGACTGAGATTTGCATGAGCATTAGAAACCTCAATGCCCACTCTTATTGACTCATTTTCTCCAACAAGGCAATACTGCTGAATCCTTGTAATCCTACCAAATAGTTCCACTCTCTGGTGACTATGCACTCAAATACATGAATTTACCATTACCATTCTTCTTCTTAGGACCATACTCATTATCAGTTTTTGATGGTCAGTATGAGATTTTAGCTGTATAAGTGTTTTTTTGATGAACCTGTTTGCTCTTGCTTTTGGTGCATAGATGTTTAGAACTGTGGTATCCTCCTGGAAGATTTTTCCCTTTTATAATAGTGGGATATCCTTCCCTATCTCTTATTTTTAGTTTTGGTTTGATGTCTATTCTGTCATATATTAAAACTGCTGAAACTTCTTGTTTCTTGAGACCACTTACATAGACTATCTTTTTTCATCCTTTTACTACAAGATACTTCTAACAGAAGGATTGATCACCTTTACAAATCCATCTTTTAGTCTATGTCTTTATATTGGGGAATTGAGACCATTAGGGTTTAGAGTTACCAATAACCTCTGTTTGTTGATTCCCAATTGTTGTGGGGAATATTAAAAACAGATGGCATACCCAACGAGGTGGCTGGGCACGAATCCACTAGAAATTTGAGATTTTTAGCCTAAGAGTTGGAGATTTTATTTTATTTTATTAACTGATTAGCACCAAACATGAGTCACGTGACTCAAGGGCAGGTAGTTTTAACAAAGAAAAGCTAGCAATGTTGAGGAACCCTACTGTGGGAAATTACAGGCTGTTCTGTGTTAGGAGAAGATTGGAACTTGCTTACCTCTTAGAGCCGAGGATTTAAACTGTGAATTTAACATTAGGATTACTTGCTTTTAGTATAGATTTATATACAGATTTTCTCTGAATCACGTGGGGAATTTTGTCCGTGGTTAGGAACTAGGATAGAGAAGATTAGTCACTGACTCCAAGTAGAGAGAACAGTGATAATTATCTGCTATGAACAGGTATTAATTAATGGAAGTCTGTGGCTCCAGGTAGAGAGCAAACAGATAGACGGTATAAAAAGATGGCTGCTCTGGGAAGAGAGCCAAACAGAAAGATAATATAGTTTGTTTACTTAGCCAGAGGAAGCTCATATTCTTTCTAACTTGGTCTCTCATGGGATATTGGGTGCCTTTTCCTACTTGGCTAGATAAAAAAGTCTAAGTAGAGGCTCTTACAGTATTTTATTTTACTTCATTTATATTAGATTGTTTTAATTTGAACTAGAATAGAGAATATTAGTAACTGACTCCAGAGTAGAGAGTGCAGTGATAACCATTGCCTGCTTTGAATAGGTATTAATAAAATATGTCTGTGGCTCTGGGCAGAGAGCCAAATGGAAAGATAACAAAGTTTGTTTTCTAAGCCAGAGGAAACTCGTGTTCTATCTAACATGGTCTCTCACAGGAATATTGGTTGTCATTTTTCTACTTGGCAAGATAGTAAAAGCCTAAGTAGAAGCTCTTACAATATCTTAGTTTATTTCATTTGTTTTAGATTGTTCTGATTTTCAAAATGGGTGTGATTTTGAGTTTTGTGGTTATATTATTTCTCTGGGAAAGAGGTCTAAATAAAGGGTTTTCTGATTATTGCCTCAAGGATATGCTCATTTGAGAAAAGTGTTTTGTCTTTGTGGTTTTGGCAAAGGTTATTAAGGCATTTACACCTTCCAGAATTATATGGATCAGATTTGATATAGGGAGACCCCTAGAGAACTATTTTCCAGAGAATCAAGCAAAAAAAAAAGTTATCTTGATGATATTAAAATTTTGCTTTGAGATTTGTATATTACAGAATAAACAACCTTGGTGAATCTGCTCATCAAACATGCTAAACTGACTTGCTTGAACTCCTGATGTCCTGAACTTCAGCAGAATCCATTCAAGTCACAGATATCAGAAATTAATTTATCCTAATTTCCCTACACTTTCCCACCCCCTTTCATAATATCTCAGTGCCCATATTCAGCTTGAAGTAGTTGTGAAGAGTCATCAACCCAGTTTCCTGGGATTTGGGGCTGGAGAGAGTTATTAATAGATTGTCATTCTAGGAAATGTAGAAATGGTCATATTTGGAACAGGGAGGAAATAGCTTGATTGTATAGCCATACTCATTTGGTAGAAATCTTTGTAATTGTTACTAGGTGAAGTCATAAGCTCTTATTTTGGTAAAGATTTTATTTTGATACAAAAATCAAGGTTTTCATTAGTATAAATTTCTTCTTCTGGTACTAAAAAATTGTAAGTGCTGGGCTTAGAACAAGTCTTTCTATCGCTGTTATAAACAGTTCTATGATGATTTAGCCTGGGAGTTTAGGGCCAAATAACAAGTTCATGGTTCTGAGTTAATTGTTAGGATGTTTTAAGATTTTAATTGGAAATAGCTAAGAGTAGTTAGTGGACAACAGTCCAGATTACTTTACATAGATAGTTGGTTTTCAACAATGTCAGAAATTCACAGAATGTGATGTTTAATATTATTTATTTCACTTGTGGAGACTAGTCTGCTCCTGAAAACTTTCCCTTCCTTGGATTCAAAGAAGAAATTGAGCATCTATTGGAGTTGTTACAGTTGTGGCAGGACAGCCACTAGGCAAAATTTGCCTTTCTTCATCTACAGACATGTACTGCCCAAAGAAAGGACTCATTTACAAGTTAGGACAGCTTGATTTCTGCTGAGACAGAGTTGTCTAGTCCTGTTTCTCTAAGTCTGTCAGATGATGCTGGCCAATAGGCTGAAGACCAATGCTCCAATGTTTTGAAGTGAAGTACTGTCCAGGTTTTCAGTGGTTTCTATCAATTGGCTAAGTTTTGGAAGCTATGTTAAGCTTCCTATATATTTTTAGCTATTATTAGTCACTCTTGGATTTCTGATGGGGTTGAATACTGGTAATCTCATAGCCAGCCCAAGCTGTTTAGCATTAAGAAAGAAGATATAGATTTTAGAAGATGGTTTTCAGATGCCATATAATTTAAAGCCAGGCCATGAGTCAGGTGTAGAATGATAGTCTTTTCAGTTAGGATAGATGACAGAGGTCCTAGTTAATTGACAAATATGCTGGACGGGGTGTTAAATCTATTTTATACCTTATAATTTACAAAATGGTAATAGTTGTGCTCAATTCACATTTTAGGAGAATTTTTTTTAATTAAACAGAAAGGGTGAAATGTTGCAATACTTTCCACGTCCAATTATATTAGGGAAGTGGAAGACCTGTGCTAGACAGGAAAGGGGAGGTGGAAATAGGAGTTGGGGAGTCTCAGAAGTCACAGGAGGAGACAGAAGGAAACAAGATGGCTTGGGTCATGGCCTGTGTGACATCTCCTATCCAAAACAGCTAAATTTTATAAGGTTAGAAATATTGGGGTAAAGCTTTTATCATTTGGCTCCTAAATTATTATATTGGCCTCTTGTAAATTGTATTTATAATATACATAAATCTATTTGGCTGACTAAATAAGCATTAAGAGTCATGCTTTTACCAGGTAACTGGATAGTGAGCTGGCAGACCATGGTTGTGTGGGGCACTGTGTGGTAGCAAGAGGAACTCAGGGTCCCCTGCTGGACAGATGGCTAACAGAGGGAAGGCTTAGTGAGATGGCCCAGCAGAGACCCTATGGCCCTTAAGGGCCAGAGAATTTGTGGGCATAGAGACCACCATCTCCAAAGAATTGGAGGTGGCAGCAGGAGCGCAGGAGGTGTGTGGTCAGAACCCACAGAGAGTTGGTGTGTCGTCATTTTTAATATTTCCCACAAGACCCAATATTTTCTTTCTTTTTTTTTGTG
Organism: Tokudaia tokunoshimensis; assembly: GCA_036184795.1. Taxonomy (NCBI): domain Eukaryota; kingdom Metazoa; phylum Chordata; class Mammalia; order Rodentia; family Muridae; genus Tokudaia; species Tokudaia tokunoshimensis. The sequence continues at coordinate 83,785,160 of BTHU01000014.1, forward strand.
GTAGTTTTTGTTTTTCTCCCACACTCTTGCAATTTGCAGATCTGATATTATTTATTCCTTGTGTTTTCTTGGGTGGTGTTAATCGCTTCAGATTATGTTTTCTTTTAGCACATTTCTTTTTGCTATATTTATAGAAACATTCTCCTTAAATTTGGTTTTATTGAATAACGTCTTTTTTTTTTCCTTCATTTATTATGACTGAAAGAATTTGGTATTGTTGACCATAGCAATCTGGTCTGGCAGCTGTAGTCACTTAGATTTTATATAACATCTCTCTGGACCCTTCTGGTTTTTAGAATCTCCATGGTCAAATCAAGTGTAATTCTCAGAAGTCTGCCTTTACATGTTATATGCTTTTTTCCCTTGCAGATTTTAATATTATGTTTTTTGTTTTGTTTTGTATACTTAGTATTTTAATTATTATGTGAAGTAGGAAATTCATCTGGTATATTTGTTATTCTCTATCTTTGTTGTAACATGTAGTTATAAGAAGCCTTGTACCTTGATAGGCACTTCATTCTTCAGGTTAGGGGAATTTTCTATGATTTTGTTGAAAACATTTTCTGTATGAATGGGGAAAAGAGGGAGGGAAGGGGGCTTATGGGACTTTAGGGGAGGGAGGAAACAGGAAAGGGGAAATGATTTTGAATGCAAATAAAAAAAAACTTAGAAAATAAAAATAATTAATTTTGAAAAAAAAATCACAACCAATCAAAATACTGATGTGAGGAACCTAGTCCCAGTGGAGACACCTATAATTCAACTTCCATACCTAAGGCATAGGGAACAATATATATACAAGAGCGCATTAAAAGATTGTAAAAGCCAGAGGATCAGGGATTGTGCAGTGAGGTTGTGTCTCCTAATAATGTCAGGAGCTCCATTCATAATTTCTTAGCAACATGACTTACTAAACATGAGCTGAACAAAGTTAACCTAGTGAATATGTGTAAGTTTTTAGCCTTGCACACAGAAGTACAGAAACTAAGTTATGCTAAATATAGACAAAATATTCTTCCATAGGGAAAAACACACCAACTACTTGCCTATTATCAAATGGTCAGCCTGAAAAACAAACATCAAAGTAACATTGAGAAGACTAAGTAGGTTGTGTATAAGAATATATATATATATATATATATATATATATATAGATAGATATATATATATAGATAGATATAGATATATAGATATGGTCATGGATGTGTATGAGAAATAAGGGAAGGTATACAGAGAACTTAGAGAAAAAGAAATGGGGGAGTGATGCAATTATCTTATAATCTCAAAAATAAAATACATAAAAAACAAATAAACAGTGATAGGAAAGAATCAAGTAGTTACTGGTTGCTTTGCAAACAGCTTACACATAACTTTTCTTTAGTGCTTGTGGCAGTCTTGGTCTTCTACTAGAGGAGAGAGATGCAGAGAATGAAGGAGCATTCCACATGGGATTATACTATCCCAGCAGGTACAATGGTGCTGGAAAGAGGAATGTTTAATCTTTAAATGACTCCCAGGACAAATTACTCTGGTGAAGTAGCTCCTTGAAGGTTGGATTTATACATTTCGGACATAGTAACTAAATGTTGCTTTGTTCTGCTAAATCATCAGAATGATTTTTAGTTCAAACAAACACCAGGTCTATATGTCAGAACTGCATAAAAAGAAGAGTTTAGAATAAGCATGGTGGACCATCATGAGCAGTGATGGAAAAGAAAACATTATAGACCCAAGAGGCTTCTATTGAAAGTCAACATCTTGTTCAGAAGCAGGTAAAATTGAACTACAGCTGGCATAGTAGTGAGAGCTTGTGTGATGGGTTTTCCTAGTGAAATACAATATACACACATCTGCTCACAACTGTAAGGAACAGATGATAAACTGAAGCAATATTGCACTAATGTTAAAGTTGGTGAACCAGTAAGTTTATACTGGTGTAACCAACAGAAGTAATAGAAAGAGATTACTCATATGGAGCAGGCATGATCGAGAAGGAACCCTGTCACTGAAAAGCCCAATCATATGGGTGATAACTCAAGAGTGCTAATGATGACTCAGGTGGTCGTGGAAATCTCTGACCAGTTTTTGGGAAGCTCAATATTCTAAATCTCTCCACTATGCAGTTGGACTGGCCCATCTCCTCTCCACAGAAGTTATTTATTCTTTCTTGTACTTCAGGGGAGGGGCCTTAGTGATCCTTTCAATTTGTTTGCCCATACTTGTGACCTTTTGTTTATCTTGTGAATCCCATGAGTCTCCCCTTCCCTTCTGGAAGAAATGTTTTAAGGAGGAAGAAAATGAATTTGAACAGATGCTCTGGGTCTGTGGGTGATAGAAAGGATGTAGAGGAAAAAGATGCTCTTTTATGTAAACTGTTTTTCTTTCAGATATATTCAGTTGAAGTCCTGAGACAAATCCCTTCTCACCTTTTTTCTGTCTCCAAAGCTTCATTTGCATGTTTAAAGTGTAGCTTATTACAGTTTTATCTTTACTTGTAATCAAGCAAGTTTTCTTCGGTCCTAGTTTATAGTCCTCCATGAAACAAAGATGAAGACACAGGAATTCACATTTATGGTTAATCTATGCACAAAATGGTTCAGCCTCTTGGTAAGAAAGGTTACAGCATCTCCCAAAACTCTTATCATGTAAATAAGCAACTTTGTCTGTTAGATTTGAAAATATACATCTCAGAAACAGTACAAAATAAAACAAATATGAATGTTTACAGCAGCTCTATTCATAATTGCCAAGAACTGGAAACAAATAAATAAAATATCCTTCTGTATATCAATGAGTAAATAAACAGCGACTCATCAGTGTATTAAATCTTTTTTTTTTAAATTTTAGTTTCTAAGTTTTTTTTATTTACATTCCAAATCATTTCCCCTTTCCTCCCTCCCCGAAAGTCCCATAAGCCCCCTTCCCTCCCTCTTTTCCCCATTCAACCCCCTCTCATTTCTCTGTCCTGGCGTTCCCCTACATCCAGTTTTTCCAGGACCAGGGGTCTCTCCTTCCATCTTCTGAGAAATCTATTGATATGCAAAATGTGTCTAGGGTATTCCGAAATTCTGGGTTAATATCCCCTTATCAGTGACTGCATACCATGTGTGTTCTTTTGTGATTGGGTTACCTCACTAAGGATGATATTTTCAAGTTCTTACCATTTGCCTAGGAATTTCATGAATTCATTGTTTTTAATTGCAGAGTAGTATTCCATTGTGTAAATATACCCCATCTTCTGAATCCATTCCTCTGTAGAAGGACATCTGGGTTCTTTCCAGCTTCTAGCTACTATAAATAAGGCTTCTATGAACATAGTGGAGCATGTGTCCTTATTGCATGCAGGGAAAGCCTCTGAGTATATGCCCAGGAGGATCCTCTGGGAGTGTCATGCCCAGTTTTCTGAGGAACTGCCAGACTGCTTTCCAGAGTGGTTGTACCAGCTTACAATCCCACCAGCAGTGGAGGAGTGTTCCTCTTTCTCCACATCCTCGCCAACAACTGCTGTCTCCTCTGTTTTTGATCTTAGCCATTCTGACTGGTGTGAGATGGAATCTCAGGGTTGTTTTGATTTGCATTTCCCTAATGACTAAGGATGTTGAGCATCTCTTTAGGTGCTTCTCAGCCATTAGATATTCTTCAGGTGAGAACTCTTTGTTTAGCTCTGTACCCCATTTTTTAATAGGGTTACTTGCCTCTCTGGAGTTTAGTGTATTAAATCTTGTGTATTGAGATGGTACTCAGCAAAAAAGAATAAAGAACTATCAGGACACACAGAGATATGGATGGATACATAGTACTAAGAGAGGAAGAACATTTTGAAAAATGATTATTTCATTGTTTCATTTACATTGTACTATGGAAAATGTGTAATAAAAAGAGGGTGAGAAGATATGTTGTTATGAGCCTGAGGGGAGAAAGGGTTAAATAGGCAAAGCTCATATGACTCTTCTGTTGTGTATTATATATGAATATATATGTACATGTATTTATATGTATATATATATATATATGTGTGTGTGTGTGTGTGTGTGTGTGAGTGTATGCATATATGTGTGTTTGAACATGGGGGTGTATTGACATTGAAATGATATATTTATATTGACACACAAATTTAAAAGAAAAACCAGTAACTTGTATAAAAGGGTACATGGAATATAATGTAGGTTTAACTGGATCAGAAACATATAAAACAACCTCACTAAACAAGCTAAGTGCATATGTTAACCTATGTGACTTGGATATCAATGACCTTTAGAAGATTTAAGAAACAGTAGATCAGTATTGAATAATAAACACAAGTGTATATGTAATGGTACAGGCTAACCCTTTTACAAGTACACTGAAATTGAATAGCTAATTACAATCAGGGTCTAAGTTCTAACTGGTAGTTAAGTTATGAGTAGCAGAGGTTAAAAGGATTCAGAAACAATTGGGTTAGAATAACTCACAACAGTATAAATTCCAGCTTAATACAAATATAAATGGTTGCCAATATGTATAGCTGTACATATTGATCAAGATCTGCAATTGTCCTCTTAAGGCTGAAAGCATATAATTAAAACTCATGAGCAACAAACATACTCAGCACACACCTTCATTTTTTTTAATACTGGCAATTTTTTTAAAGGAACAAGTGATTCTAAACACAGCAAATGAAACAAACAGGAAATAACAAAAGCAATTAAAATTAATGTTATCTAAGAAAACATAAAATGAAGTGATCGACTTGTAGTACAAAATAAAACTCACATTTTGATAAAACAACTAATTGATTAATGAATCAGTAAGGCAGCAGAGGTAGTAAGTGTGCTTCAGACTTCAATATCTTTTCCATAGTGGTCCCTCTCTCTATCCAGAAGAATTTCAACTTGCCACTCTGTAGTCTTCAGAAGTGCATTCAACTATTAGTCATTTATCTTGGAAAAAATTCCACTGTTATGAATAAAACCTGCCATAAGCAATTCATAGGAGGGAAAAGCTTACAATGATTTGTGATTTGGGTCAATGATTTCTTGGTATTATTGGCTGTGAGTTTACAGAGACAAAGAAAATCACAAAGGGAGAAGGTGGTTAGATGTCTGCTCATCTGATTTTGAGCATGGGGAAGGAACTGGAGTCCCAGCATCCCATTAAAGGACACAACACTAATGAGTTATCTTCTTCCCATTGCGTTTGACCCTTTAAAAGTTCCACTATTTAACAATAGTACAGGCTGGTGTGTAAGTTTCTTGCATTTGGGCCTTTTGGGGACATTTGATATTCAAACTCTGTAGGAATTGACTGTGAAGACTGACTTTTTTCAAAGAGTGCAAATAAGATAGGATAGTAAAGGTAGTCTGAAGTGTACAAACTTGGTGAACCTCACACAGTTGGTCATGAATAAAAGCAGCCGTCAAACACTGGTTTTATTGCAAAACACATGGCAATCATGTTATGCAAATGGCATTGACCTCATTGTTTTTCCCCACCACGCTCTTACCCTGAGAAATGTGGACAGATCGCAATGGAAAAATATTCTGCCTAACAACTGACCATTGCTACACAGAACTGTCAATGTTATCAAAAAACCAGGAATGTCTATAAATCTGTCCCACTCATAGAAGAGATATACCAACTAAGGCCAATGCAGAATCCTATATGGGATTCTGAAATAGAAAAAAGAATGTTGGGAAACTAAGAAAATAAGACAAAAATGAAGACCTTAGTTAATGACAGCGAGTCCATGGCACTCCTGTTGTGGTAGGTGCCTCTTACTGGTATGAGGTGTTCATCTTTGGAAATGGACGTGGAATAGACAGGAAGACTCTACTATACTTGTAAAACTTCAAGAGTTTGAAATGAAAGGTTTGTTTACATGTATAAAATTCATTTATTTATTTCTCTTAAATATAGGCACTTTTGATTTGTTTTTCTTCATAGCCAAAGGGTCATTTTTCACCAATAAAACTTTAAAAATTAAGCTCCTTACCACACTTCAAAATCTAGGAGCAACTCAACTTCTGCAGACATCTCCACAGCAGTCCTTCCTCAAATATAACCTGTAACAGCTCCTCTTCTCTGGATTCAATTATTGCCTCAATCATTCATCTTACCCATTTGCTTCACTCTTTCATGCATGGCTTGATTTCCTAGAGAGCAGAATGTCCCTGCTTTGTGGAGGTTCTCTACTTGTTGTAATGTTTTGGGTGCCCAGACCCCCAGCAGTAAGAGTACAGTAAGTAGAGGAACCTTACACAATCAGGCAAATGTTCAGTTAGCTGTTCTGCATGGCTTCACTACTTCACTATTTTAATTTGCAAGCTCCTTCTCCTGTGCTTAGTCATAAGGCAGTTGTAGAGATGTCCTGCTGTACATTTGTGTACAAGGTGAAGAGCCAAATGATTTTATAAAGCTGGCAGATTCCACTCATGTCTACAATCCTCTTTCCTAGAGAACTTGACTAAAGCCAGAAAACAGTGTGCCACTCAAAAGTGCTGCCTAAAGGGCACAGCCCCACAGTCACACACCTTAAAATAATACTCCCCTTTCTCCCAGTGAAATATCGAGTATCAAATGTACCCTTTTTCTACTCATAGTCCTATTCTTGACACTGTCAGAGATGCACTGAACCTAAAAGGCTTTACTGCATGAGTGGCAGGTGGCCTTGACAGCCAGTCTTTGCAACCTGGCTTCCCTGCTCTTTCACATATTTCTTGCAGTCAGGATTTTTGTTTCTCAAACTGACAGTGACTGGAAAGTTATCCATTATAGGTTTCCATAAGTTCCACTCAAGTATAACAGTATAAAGAGCAAGCTACTCATGCACACTAAAAATTTCTGAATGCCAGAGTTAAATCATACACATTGGAGACCTTTCATCTTATTCCATCATATTAAAGCATTGCTTCTACACAGGCTTCTCATGAATTGAGTTGGTTATGCTTAAATTTACTTGTAGCAGACTAGCAGAAATGACTTAAAATTCAGAAACATGTTTTATTTTAGCTGTTCTTTACAAAAGCACTTAAGAAACATGTCAACGTCAAAATTCTAACATCTTGCACACTATGAAAAGGAGAGAAAGAATAGGAAGGAGGGGAGATGTTTGAGTTTTTGTTTCAAGATGTGTTCGTTAAATGGTTAAAAATGATTTATCACACTTAACTACAGAGCCCCAGAGCAGTTTTCTAAAAAAAGAGTTGCTTAGAAAATGTAGCCAAAAATAAATAAATAAATAAATAAATAAATAAATAAATAAATAAGTAAATAAATAAAAACAAAAACTGAGCAGAAAAGGGAGAATTTATTAAATAATACTCCAGGTAGCTTCATTATACTGAAAATTGCCTTAGATTTACACAGACTTTCTGGTGCATAATCAGCAAAGAAATGACTATATCTACAAGGATAAAATATTAAAGTTTTGCAGTTATTTCATAACAAATGATCATTTATATTCAATGATACCAGTTTCAGCTAGGGTCTATACGCAGGATAATTTTTCATTTAAATTGTTTTAAATTATTATTTAATGCCCTGGTTTTTCTGGTGACAGAATCATTATCTGATTCTGTTGGCCATTATTCCACTCCTTTTACTACCCTTATAACTTTTAGTCACATATGTCTTACTGTCTATGTATTCTAATAAAATTTCAGCTAATACTTATGCTAGCAATGATAATATGACATTTTATGAGTATTATCTCTAAGATTTGACATAAAATTGATGGTCTTAAATATTCTTTGTTGTAAAAAAGGATTATCCTTGTGACCTACTTTTGAATGATGTTTGTGTATTATTTTCTAAACTGGAGATTAAAATTAATTACATCAAATATTTTCTAAGATTAAGAAAAATATACTTGTTTTGATAAATTATAAGACTGCATTTCTAAGTGACCCATAAACCATTATATCCTTGGTCTAAATTGTATTTAGAAGTAGTAGATTAATTTTCAATATATGATTTATTGTAATTATAATTTTTGTACTTAATATAGTTTTATACTATCATAATCCCTAATTGGATCTGATTCACCAAAGACTTGGAGTAAGGTTTGGTATACTATCATGAAATTAAAATCTAGAATCAAACTTCAAAATTGCACTTTGCCTCAAATTATACAAGCATCTGCTTACTCACATACTGCTAGAAGACATAGAGGATGCTGCACTTGTACACAACTGCCAGATAGTGTATTCATTTTATTTCTGATTTTAAATGACTACTGAAATACTGCAGGGCTTCTGAGAAGCACCCAATAGCAGCTGATGGAATTGTGAGGAAAAGCATAAGTTTTGACTTTCCACTCGCAGAAATTTTCCTCCTTCATAAGTGGCATTTTAAATTATTTGATTAAGAGATTACACATGCATGTATCTTTATAACACTAAAATGTGCTTTTCAACTGGATCTAGAAACCTAGTAAACCATCCTCCCTCCCCGGCCCCACTTAATTTAAGGATATGCTTGTCTATTGTTGGATGTCATCACTTGAGATCTGAGGACTCTTTCAGTTAGGATGCTAATAAGAAGGGTGGGACCAAGTACCTGATTTCTGTAGCAGAATGTCTGATGACTAGAGATGGGTTTGAGGATTAGGGATGATTCAAATGATGTCAGGGTATTTTCTGAGGAGATGTTACCTAACCATGCAAGATCATTTCTGTCCTTCTGTTCATGTTTTTTTTTTAAATTTTATTTTCTAAATTTTTTTTATTTACATTCAAAATCATTTTCCCTTTCCCATTTCCTTCCTCCCCGAAAGTCCCATAAGCCCCCTTTCCTCCCTCTTTTCTCCATTCAACCCCCTCTCGCTTCTCTGTCTTGGCATTCCCCTACATCCAGTCTTTCAAACAATATCACATAAGTATGCTGAAGGTCTCAGTTTGATAACAGCTTGGGTACAATATGGTTCCGTTTCCCAAGAAATCTAGATTCTGTGTTTTCTGTTTGCTTTTCCTTTCCTTTCTTTTCTTTCCTTTCTTTTTTTTTATTTAGCTATATAGAATATTTTTATTTTGAATATTGTAATTTGTAATGAATTTTTCTTACTTACAACTGAATACTTTTTGTTTGAGCAGAAATTGGATGTTACTGGATGTAAGAATAGCTGAAAGCACATGTCAGAGTTGACCTAAAAACAATAGAACATGAGACAGGCAGAATGCAATGAAAAGGAAACAGGGGTTAATCTACCAAGATTTGGGTCTTGAAAATCTAATCAGAGTTGAGTAAACTTGATGCTTCAAGAATGGAGCCTAAGAGGAAGGAAGACCAACACGTGGATGTTTCAATACTACATAGAAGAGGGGACAAAACAATCACAGAAAATAAAGGGAGGAAGGGAACTGAGAGGGAGAGAGGAAAAGGAGGGGAAGAAGGAGGACAGGGTGAGGTATTAGAAGGGACAGGAGAGAAGTCAGCAAACTAAGTAGAAATATGTAGCAGTGGGGCATGGGTAACTGGGGGTAGACACTAGAAAGTCCTAGACTCCAGAGAAGCAAGAGACTCCCAGGAGCCAATAGGGATGACTTTTGCCAACATATCCAACAAAGAAGATATAGAACCTATAGAGGCCACCTCTAGCAGATAGGCCTGGCACCCAGTTGAAAGATGGAGCCATCCACTCATCTCAAAAATTTTAACTGAGAAATGATCCTGTTCAAAGGAAAATCAGGGACAGAAATGGAACAGAAACTGAAGAAAAGGCCATCCAGAGACCATTCCACCTAGCCATCCATTGCATCTGAAGACATCAAACCCTGATACTATTGCTGATGCCCAGAAGTGCTTGCTGACAGGGGCCTAGTATGGCTGCTCCCTAAGAGATTCTATCAACAGATAATCAATACAGATTCATATACTCACTCTCAACCATCAGACTGAGTCAGGGACTCCAATGGAAGTGGTAGGGGAAGGACTGAAAGAACTGAAAGGGATTACAACCTCATAGGAAGAAAAATATGAATGAACCAGACTACCCAGAGCTCCCAGGGACTAAACCACTTACTAGAGTACATATGGAAGGACCATAGCTCCAGGTACATATATAGAAGAGGATGACCTTATCTGGCATCAATGTGAAGGGAGGCCCTTGGTCCTGTGAAGGCTTGATGCCCCAGCATAGGTGGTACTAAAGTGGTGAGGTGAGAGTAGGTAAGAGGGTGGAGAAGCACCCTCATAGAGGCAAATGGGAGGGGAAATAAAGGAATTCAGATGTGGATTTTGTGGAAGGGTAACTGGAAAAGGAGATATCATTTGAAATGTAAATGAAATAAATGCTTACCATCCCTGACCTCAAGCTGTATTACAGAGCAATAGTGTTAAAACCGCATGGTATTTGTACAGAGATAGGCATGTAGATCAATGGAACAGAATTGGAGACTCAGAAATGAACCCACACACCCATTGTCATTTGATCTTTGACAAAGGAGCTAAAACCATCCAGTGGAAAAAAGGCAAAATTTTCAACAAATGGTGCTGGTTCAACTGGAGGTCAGCATGCAGAAGAATGCAAATTGATCCATTCTTCTCTCCCTGTACAAAACTCAAGTCCAAGTGTATCAAAGACCTCCACATAAAATCAGATACACTGAAACTAATAGAAGAGAAAGTGGGGAAGAGTCTCAAACATAAGGGCTAGGGGCAAATTTCCTGAACAGAACACCAAAGGCTTATGTCCTAAGATCACCAATAGACAAATGGGAGCTCATAAAATTGCAAAGCTTCTGTAAGGCAAAGGACATTGTCAATAGGACAAAACAGCAACCAACAGATTGCAAAAAGATCTTTACCAACCCTACATTCAATAGAGGGCTAATATTCAATATATACAAAGAACTGAAGAAATTAGACTCCATAGAACCAAATAACCCTATTAAAAATGGAGTGCAGAGTTAAACAAAGAATTCTCAACAGAAGAATACTGTGAGGAAATGTTCAACATACTTAGACATCAGGGTAATGCAAATCAAAACAACCCTGAAATTCTACCTCACACCAATTAGAATGGCTAAGATCAAAAAATCAGGTGACAGCAGATACTGTCAAGGATATGGAGAAAGAGAAACAATCCTCCATTGCTGGTGGGATAGCAAGCTCGTACAACCACTCTGGAAATCAGTTTGTTGATTCCTCAGAAAATTGGATCTGAGGACCCAGCTATACCACTCCTGGGCATATACCTAAAAGATACTCCAACATACAACAAGGACATAAGCTTCACTATGTTCATAGCTGCCTTATCTATAATAGCCACAAGATGGAAAGGACCCAGATGTCCCTCAACAGAGGAACATATACAGAAAATATGGTACATTTACACAATTGAGTGCTACTCAACTATAAAAACAATGAATTCATGAAATTCTTAGACAAATGGATGGAACTAGAAAATATCATCCTGAGTGAGGTAATTCAATCACAAAATAACACCCATGGTATGTACTCACTGATAAGTGGATATTGGCCTAAAATCTCAGAATACCCGTGATACAATTCACATGAAGCTCAAGAAGAAGAAAGACCAAAATGTGAACATTTCAGTCCTTCTTAAAATGGGAAACAAAATACTCACAGAACAAAATGCGGAGACAAAGTGTGGAGCAGAGACTGAAGGAAAGGGAATCCAGAAACTGTCCCACCTGGAGATCCATCCCATATACACTCACCAAACCCAGACACTATAGTGGATGCCAAGAAGTATTCTTTGACAGAAGCCTGATGTAGCTGTCTCCTGAGAGACTCTCTCAGAGCCTACAAGTATAGAGGTGAATACTCACAGCCAATCATTATACTGAGTATGGAGTCTCAAATGGAGAAGTTAGAGAAAGAACTGAAGGAACTGAAGGGAAGGAAGAACAACAATATCAACCAACCAGATACCCCAGAGCTCTCAGGAGCTAAACCGCCAATCAACCAAAGAATTCACAAGGACGGTTCCATGGATCCAGCTGCATATGTAGCAGAGGATGGCCTTGTCAGACATCATTGGAAGGAGAGGTTCTTGGTCCTGGGAAAGCTCCATGCCCCAATGTAGGGGAATGCCAGTGCAGGGGTGGTGTGGGTGGTCGTTGAGTACCCTCACAGAAACAGGGGGAGGGAGGATGGGATAGGAGCTTTTTGAAAGGGGAAACTGGGAAAGGGAATATCATTTGCCATGTAAATAAATAAAAGGAATGCTGTAGAGTGGACAGTAGGAAAAGAAACAGGGAAGAGGTATGTGTGGGCTTCATGCTGTGAATTTGATTGCATTGTATAAAATGGAGGGAACTTAAAGAAAAGTGAGATATCCTGGCAGCTGAACAATGTAGGGTTTTGCATATGAAATACATCAGGAGAAAGACAGCAGGCTAGGACAAGTTTTATCATCACAGGTGCCCATGTTTTGGCCTATAAAAGTCACAATAAGCAATAGCAAAAATGGAGAAAGCCACATGTTTGAAGATGGCCAGTCAGCTTTGATCCAGGGAAAAGAAAGCAAATTCTTTGATCATTACTGCTCCTAGTTAGTGTCAAAAACAAGGCATCTTTACTACCTTTCCCCAGGGTCCCAACAACAGCCGGATACAATGTCACTAGCTGCCATATATAACACATTCCAACTGTCACCACAAGTCATCAATCCTCCCTCTGTGCATGCACTACATTCCCTCATAATAAATTAGTCCTACCTATTCCCACTCTGTTTTATCATCCACCCTCAACTAGAGGCAGCCTCTGTACACCCCTCCCCAGTAAACTTCCCCCAAGAGATCTGTTTCATGGTGTGACTTTACATCATTCAGTGCTTAGAACATAGCAGTAAGAACCTCTGCACAGAGTCTCCTTAGAAGACACCAACAGCTTTATTGTTAGTCCTCTACTTGATTCTTCCTGGAGGAAAGTGGCTATGTCAGCTTGGTCTCCTGACTATAAAGGCTACTCCCTATGGAATAAACTGAGAAGAACAAAAATTGAGCTGAGGTCTTGTGTGGAAATCAACAGTCCAATTCGTACCTTGCTCAGATGCTGAAGCCTCAATGCTAAAGTCCATATTCAAAGAACTGTAATGTGACAACTTGCCTAGATTGTATCTTTTCATAAAATTGGGGCAGGGGTGACTTATTTAGCTCACTAAGTCACCTTGGGGCCACCTCTAACCATTTTCTATTAATTTGGTCTTTCTTTTCTATTCTTCCGTGTTTTTGTGGTTCCTGGTCAGTTCTGATGTACTTCTACTACAGTCTAGCCAGCAATTATTGTTTTCTGCTACCCAGTGCATGAATGTATTTTTCTGTTGCCTGGGTTTTAACTGGGAAGGGCTCCTAGGTCCTAGACTTTATATGTAGGTTCCACTGACAAATAGGATAAAACAAAAACAAACAAACAAAAAAGGTTTAATCTGTTGAGTCCATTTACTCTGCACAACATAAATCATACACACACACACACACACACACACACACACATGCACACACACACACATCTTTCTCCCTCCACCCTTTCTTTTATTTCTAGATTGATCAATATATGTTTTTAGAGTCAGGACCTCTGAGCTCTCCTACATTCTATTGATCAGATAAGTCCTAAGTTCCAATAAACTCATTCATCTGCCTTGGCTATGTTTGTTTATTGCTTTTGATTAGCCCAAATGCATTTGTATAAATCCATATTGTACATTTCCAAACAGAATCAACCATAAATTAGAATATTATGAAGCACATTGCGTGTGCAATAATATGAGCATACTCTCCTTTATCATTGGAGAAATAGTGTAGCATAAATCTGCTTAACTGACATCTACTCTGCATTGGGTATTAGAATTAAGCAAGCCACATACAGAACATGAGGAAGGATTCATGTATGATATATCCTAGCACAAGAATCCAGGAGCAGCACTATGCTATGTAGCTAGTAAACAGTTCTCCTAGGACACTAACAAAGATGTGAAGAAACCCTGAGAAGGCCTGCCTAGTGAGATAAAGAATGCACAGACAATCAATTAAGTCTGCAGTGAAACAGGAAGACTTCTTAGACAAAGAGAAAGGTCTGCAAAAATAGGCAATGTCATCCATTTTATATCAATGATATAGAGATTACAGTGAAAAATACAGACACGGAAAAGCATAGACACAGAGAGAGGTCTGCATAGACAAAGAAAGAGGATTGTAAAGACAAAGAAGGAGGCTACTTAACATTGAGGATGACTGCACAGACATGAATCTATAATATATCTAAAACTAAAAGGAAGCTGTTTAAACACCAAGGAAAAATACAGAGACATTGATGAGTACCACATAGACATTGAAAGGAGGGCTGCACAAATACTCAGAAGATCTTCATAGACTATGAAGACAGAATTATTAGAACTGCCTAGATGTGAAGGAAAATGGTATAGACACAGAAAGAAAGACTGCATAGCTTCTGAAGGTGGATTACTTAGAGATGGAAAAACAACTTCATAGGACTGCATGGGATTTAATAGGACTGTATAGACACCAAATAAGGACTGCCTAAGCATCTACATAGACACTCACAGGCCTGTGTAGATACTGGAAATGGGTGTGCATAGACACCTGGGAAGGTGGGACAGACATTTAAAGAATGAGTATACTGACATTACCATTCAAGAGGACTAAATAGCTGCTGAAAAAAAAAAGACTGTATGCATATGTAAGAACTGTAGCATAAGTATGTAAATGAATAGAATTCTATTTAGATACATACAAAGGCATCATAAACATTGAAAGATGTCTATGTAGATATCAGGATCATTTGCTTAGACACTGAACATATGCTTTCATTGACCCCATGAAAACTGCATCAATATACAGAACAACAGTGTAGACACTGAAAGGGTACTACATGGAAACTCAGGAGTATTGAATAAATGTTGAAGGAATACTACATAAACACTGGTGAGGACTGCTGCATAGACATGCCTGGATGAATGCATATGCAATGAATTTTTTGTAGACATTTCGAAGGATTTCATATACATTAAAAGAGCTGTGCATATTTAGAGGAGGAGGTCTAAATAGGCTGAAACAAGTCTACATAATACTGAAATTGCATAGACACTGAAAATAAGATTGCAGATACATTGAAGAAGATTACATAGACCCTGATGGAGGACTTCTAGACATCCACGAAGACTATATTGATATGCTCAAGGACCGTAGACACTGAAGGATGTCTGCATTGACTATATGCAGGAATGCTACACACTGAAGCAGATCTGCTTATATATGTAGTACATCTGCACAGACATGGTGGAGATTGCATAGATGATGCAGCAAGAATTCATGGATAGCAAAAAGGACTGCATAGTCACTGAAGACTACACAGACAGCAAAAGGAGGACCCAATAGACACTAAAAGATGACTGTGGAGACACAAAAGTGGTTGCATCATCACTGAAAAATACTTCATATGTCGTGAAGAAGGATTTCATAAGATATTGGATAATGATTGCATACTTTACAACAAACACTGTGGCTAGATGAAACTCTTTTTATTGGATATTGAACATACCCAATTCCACTGTAACTAAATGCAGCATATTTTTAGCATCATCACTGATAGGTTTTGAGTCATGCTTGAGGCAATAGATAAACAACAGAGCCAGACTAGTGGGTGGGTACAGGATACCACTGGCTGCCAAACCTGTGATATTTGGTGTTGGTTTTCACACCAGAGCAGTGGCAGTTTTCTAAGGTATCATCCAACTATATTGTAGAAGTTATGGCTATAATAGCAAGGAACTTAAATTACAGAGGATAATTTGTTTTATTTATTATAGTTTAAGATATTTCACCAGCAGTTTTAAAGAAAAGAATATTTTAGAGAAAAATGCATTTTTTCCCAAAAGTCTATGAATATAGTGAACTAGGGGCTCCACCAAAATGGAGCCCACATTTTTAGATTAAGATGGTGGAGTACTATAAAGTGACATAGAGGACCCAAATTATGCTACATTAGGGAACAAGAAAGGAAGCTACTTGTTTAAATTCCCATGTGTTGAATAAGAACAGATTTTAGGACACCTAGTTGTACATGGGAAGTAAGTGTTTCCCAGGTACACATAAATACCTACACTTTCAGAACTGTCACACTATTGCTGGACTCTCTATCTGACTCTGGCAATACGTCCGGACCCTAGTTCACACTTTGCTGCAACATTGTCGTTAATGGCTGCATATCATGGTTCTACATCATGTACAGATCAGACTTGTAGTCACAAAGGCTCAGTGAAAGTTCAGGAGCTTGTACTGACAGACATAAGCACTTTTCACAGCATGTAGAAACAGCAACAGCTCTTAGGGGCCTTATTGTCACCATCTGTCTTTTGAGTGTCACCTTGGATTAATTTTCTTCATCTTCACCACTGCTAGGACATTGAGGCAGTAACATTATACACACTAGGTCTCCCCATCCCATACAGATTTTCCCTTCTGAGCTTCAGCAAAACCACTATAATGACACTTGTGGTTCAACTCCAAGAGAAGATCACATCATTAGGTAGCACTTTCACAGGTAACAAATGTATTGAACAAATGTGTAAACTTGTCCACAAATATCACTTAATAATAGTACATGAAGACAAGTGACCTGCAACAGTGCCTAAGAATTCATGGGAAAGGACCTCCAGAGCTGTCTGCATTCTTTCAATACTGGAAGTGTGTGTGTGTGTGTGTGTGTGTGTGTGTGTGTGTGTGTGTGTGTGTGCGTGCATGCACGCACGCGGGTGCACACTTGTCAGGGTTCTCTAGAGACACAGATCTAATGGAATGAATATCTATCTATCATCTATCTATCTATCTATCTGTCTGTCTGTCTGTCTGTCTGTCTGTCTGTCTGTCTATCTATCTATCATCTATCTCCATTCCTTTTTTTTTTTTTTTTTTTTGGTTTTTCAAGACAGGGTTTCTCTGTATAGCCCTGGCTGTCCTGGAACTCACTCTGTAGACCAGGCTGGCCTCGAACTCAGAAATCCGCCTGCCTCTGCCTCCCAAGTGCTGGGATTAAAGGCGTGCGCCACCACTGCCCGGCCATCTATCTCCATTTCTATCTAAAATATATATACATGTATGATATATAATATATATGTATATAACATAACATATACTATGACATATACATATATATGTGTGTATATATATCCATAGTTTGTCTCCAATAGTGGTTGGCTATGAATGGAAAACACAAGAATTTAGTAGTTGCTCAACCACATGAGGCTGGGCATTTCAGCGGGTCTTCAATTTAATATGGAATCTCAAAGAAGGTGGCTCCAATGAGAGTTCTGGCAAAATGAGTGTAAGGAGGCAAAGAATGAATGAAGCCTTCCTTTTTCCACTGTCCTTATATAGGCCTCCTGAAGAAGGTATAACCCTGATTAAAGGTATTTCTCAAGATCTAGATTGAAGGCATGTGTTGATATGGATCAAAAGCAGCTGCCATCCTACTTAAAGATCCAGATCAAAAGTTTATTTCTCTAAACAGAGATACAGTGAAACTAACAGAAATTATAGACCAAATGGATCTAACAGATATTTATAGAACATTTCATCCTAAAGCAAAAGAATATACCTTCTTCTCAGCACCTCATGTTATCTTCTCCAAAATTGACCATATAATTGGTCAAAATTCAGGCATCAACAAATAAAAGAAGACTGAAATAATTCCATGCACCCCATCAGAACACTACGGATGAGGCTGATCTTCAGGTTCTTCACAAAATTAGACATAGTACTACCTGAGGACTCAGATATACCACTCATGGACATATACTCAGAAGATGCTCCAACATGCAATAAGGACACATAGTCCACTATGTTCATAGCTGCCTTATTTATAATAGCCAGAAGCTGGAAAGAACACAGAATCCTTCGACAGAGGAATGAATATAGAAAATGTGGTATATTTACACAATGGAGTACTACACAGCTATTAAAAACAATGAATTCATGAAATTCTTAGGCAAATGGATGGAACTAGAAAATATCCTGAGTGAGGTAACCCAATCACAAAAGAACACACATGGTATGCACTCACTGATAAGTAGATATTACCCCAAAAGCTTAGAATACCCAAAACACAATTCACAGACCAAATGAAGCTCAAAAAGAAGGAAGACCAAAGTTTGGGTGCTTCAGTTCTTCTGAGAATGGGAACAAAATAGTCACAGGAGTAAATATGCAGATAAACCATAGAACACAGACTGAAGGAAAGGTCATCCAGAGACTTTCCCACCTGGGGATTCATCCCATATACAGTCACCAAACCTCAACACTATTTTGGATGCCAAGAAATGCTTGCTGAAAAGAGCCTGATATGGCTGTCTTCTAAGTGGCCTAGTCAGAGCCTTGCAAATACAGAGGCACATTCTCACAGGCAACCATTGGATTTAGTACACAGTCCCCAATGGAGGAGATAGAGAAAGGACTAAAGGAACTGAAGGGCTTTGCAGCCTCATAGGAAGAACAACAATATCAACCAACCAGACCCCCCAGATCACCCAGGGACTAAGCCATCAACCAAGAAGTACACATGTCTCCAGCTGCATGTGTAGCAGAGGATTGCCTTATCAGGCATCAATGGAAGGTGAGGTCCTTGGTCCTAAGAAGGCTTGATAGATGCCCCAGATTATGTGAATTGAGGGCAGGGAGATGGGAGTGGGATGGGCAGAGGAACACCCTTATAGAAGCAGGGGGAGGGAGGATGGGATAGGAGGTTTCTTGAAAAGGGTGAATGGGGAAAGAGGATGGCATTTGAAATCTAAATAAAGAAAATATCCAATTAAAAATGCATAAAAATTGTTTTTTCTAACTACAAGTTTCAGAGCAAAGTCATGTTGCCTTCCTGACTTAAGGGCTTGATCACAGATGTGTCCTCTACTTCTGGATTGTAGTTCATTCCATAATTTACAGCTGAAAACTGAGAATAGCCAACACAGTGGTGTGCATGTGTGAGCGTGTGTGTGTGTGTGTGTGTGTGTGTGTGTGTTTGTGTGTGTGTGTTTGTGTGTGTGTGTGTGTGAATGCTGCATTTAATAACTTCATTTCTGAACACATGAAAGGAAGCTGATAGCATCTGTACTAGAAGGTACTCTTCCTAAGTTATATGGAACAAGAAGTGAGAAGGTCCCCCAATAGATCTTTATCCTCTGAATCCTGCATTTGTAAAAATACCAGAGGCAGAGAGTGAAGACAGGAGGAATAGTGCTTGTAGCCTTGCAAAATATGCTTATTATAAGCTCCTCAAGTTCCTGTAAGGCCATGTCTGGAAAAGGTTGACAGACTAACAGGGATTAGATGGAGAGTATGCAAGTGGGAGCCAGGAAAAAAATAGCACAAGACATGAACTTTAAAATCATGAATGCTAAGAATACACTCAGACATGCATTTTAGAGGAACAGGAATGAAATGTTAACAAACTGCCTTATCACAAAAATGCAAGATGATTTTCATACTATGAAAAATATGAGAAAAGGTTACAAGATAAAAAGCTGAACAAGAAGGTGAAGCACAAGCATATCACTATGATTTCATAAATATTTCTGAGGAAAAGAGCCACTGACTAGGACAGAAAAAATCTACAGTCGTTTGAGGATTAATCAGTTTTTTAGATTGTGACAATGGAGATGAGAAGAAGAGCTTAAAAGATGGAAGTACAGTGGAGTAGCTGGGACAGGAGTCTTCCCTTTCCGCTGCCATCTGCTGCAGGGAACCAGGTATCTCCAAAGCCTTCTGTGCTTAGCCTGCCAAGAGAGAGTGATCTCCCAGCAGCGATTTCACTTCTGAGTGCAGAGGTGAGATCTCCACCTTCTCTCTGGAGGGGTACAGCTAGGAGCACACTGGGCATACAATCAGTGGAGCTGCTGGGACAGGAGTAGTCCCTTGTTGCTGCCATTTGGTTCAAAGAACTAGACAGCTCCACAGGCTTCTGTGCACGGACTCTGCCAGAAAGAGTTGGTCTCCCAGGAGAACAGACACAGGTTTACAGGTCCACAGGAGGCGCAAGCTCCAGCCAGAGACAAGACCAACTAACACCAGAGATAGCCAGATGGTTAAAGGCAAGCACAAGAACCCTACCCACAGAAACCAAGGCTACTGGCAACATCAGAGCCCTGTTCTTCCACCACAGCAAGTCCCGGATACCTCAACACACCTTAAAGTCAAGAGTTGGATTTAAAGTCTCATCTCATGATGCTGTTAGAGGACATCAAGAAGGACATAAATAACTCATTGTATTAGTCAGGGTTCTCTAGAGTCACAGAAGGTATGGGTAGTCTCTGTAAGGTTAGGGAATTTGTCAATGACTTACAGCTTGTAGTCAAACTCCCCAACAATAGTCAGCAGTACTTGTGGATAGAAGTCTGAGGATCTAGCAGTTGCTCAGTCACACCAGGAAAGCCAGAAAAAGCCAGAATGAATCTTCCTTCTTCCAATGTCCTTATATAGGTCTCCAGCAGATGGTGTGGCCCAGATTAAAGGCATGTGCCACCGAGGCTTCCAATTCCTGATTAGTTCATTCCAGATTTACTCAAGTTGACAATCAGGAATAGCCACTACACTCCCTTAAAGAAATACAGGAGAACATGGGTCAAATGGTAAAGGCCCTTAAAGGGGAAACACAAAAATCCCTGATAGAATTACAGGAGAACACAAACAAACAAGTGAAGGAACTGAACAAAACCATCCAGGATCTAAAAATGGAAGTAGAAACAATAAAGAAATCACAAAATGAGACATCTCTGAGGATAGAAAATCTTGGAAAATTTCAAGTTCTAACCATTTGCCTAGGAATTTCGTGAATTCATTGTTTTTAATTGCAGAGTAGTATTCCATTGTGTAAATATACCACATCTTCTGAATCCATTCCTCCGTTGAGGGACAACTGGGTTCTTTCCAGCTTCTGGCTATTATAAATAAGGCTTCTATGAACATAGTAGAGCATGTGTCCTTAGGAAGGAGAGACCCCTGGTCCTGGAAAGACTGGATGTAGGGGAATGCCAGGACAGAGAAGTGAGAGGGGGTTGAATGGGGAAAAGAGGGAGGGATGGGGGCTTATGGGACTTTCGGGGAGGGATGAAATGGGAAAGGGGAAGTGATTTTGAATGTAAATAAAAAAAGCTTAGAAAATAAAATTTAAAAAAAAAGAAAATCTTGGAAAGAATTCAGGAGTCATAGATGCAAGCATCAACAACAGAATGCAAAAGATAGAAGAAAGAATCTCAGGGGTTGAAGATACCATAGAACACATTGACTCAACAGTTAAAGAAAATGCAAAAGGCAAAAAGTTCATGAACCAAAACATCCAGGAAATCCAGGACACAATGAGAAGATCAAACCTAAGGATTATAGGTATAGAAGAAAGTAAAGATTTCCAACTTAAAGGGCCAGTAAATATCTCCAACAAAATTATAGAAGAAAACTTCCCTAACCTAAAGAAAGAGATGTCCATGAACATATAAGAAGCCTACAAAACTCCAATCAGACTAGACCAGACCAGAAAGTCCTCCAGGCACATAACAATCAAAACACCAAATGTACTAAACAAAGAAAGAATATTAAAAACAGTAAGGGAAAAAGGTCAAGTAACCTATAAATGCAGGCCTATCAGAATTACACCAGACTTTTCACCTGAGACAATGAAAGCCAGCAGATCCTGAGTAGATCTCATACAGATCCTAAGAGAAAACAAATGCCAGCCCAAACTACTA
This sequence comes from Tokudaia tokunoshimensis, assembly GCA_036184795.1. NCBI lineage: Eukaryota > Metazoa > Chordata > Mammalia > Rodentia > Muridae > Tokudaia > Tokudaia tokunoshimensis. The sequence goes on from BTHU01000014.1 coordinate 83,806,851, forward strand.
TACCCAGCAAAACTCTCAATTACCACAGATGAAGAAACCAAGATATTCCATGAGAAAACCAAATTTACACAATATCTTTCCACAAATTCAGCCCTACAAAGGATAATAGATGGAAAACCCCAGCATGAGGAGGGAAACTACACCCCAGAAAAAGCAAGAAAGTAATCTTTTTCCAACAAACCCAAAAGAAAGTAACCACACAAACATAAAAAGAACATCAAAAATAACAGGAATCAACAATCACTATTCCTTAATATCTTATAACATCAATGGACTCAATTCCCCAACCAAAAACATGGTTCAACAGAAATATTTTTCATGTGAATCTTCAACTTTATCAGAAAATTTTTGTGATTCCTCTTTCAATTTAGTAATGTTTTTTATGTCTACCATTTTAACTGTAGTTTTTTTCCATGATAATCTTTAATTTTAACATTTTTTCTATATATATATTTCTTCAATTTTATCAGAAATATTTTCCACGTAAATCTTCAATTTTGTCAGAAAATGTTTATAATTCCACTATCAATAAATTTAGGAATACTTTTATCCCTACCATTTTATCGGTATAATTGTTCATGATAATCTTCAATTTTAATGTTTCTCTATATTTTTCTTCAATTTTATCAGAATATTTTCCATGTAAATCTTCAATTTTATCATACAATGTCTATAATTTTACTTTCAATTAACTTAGGAACATTTTTATACCTTCCATTTTATCTGTATAATTTTCCATGGAATTGTCAGTTTTAACATGTTTTTCTATATATTTCTTGAATTTTATCAGAAATAGTTTCCATGTAGATCTTCAATTTTATCAGAAAATGTTTATAATTCCTCTTTCAAAAAACTTAGGAATATTTTTATGCCTATCATTTTATCTGCATAATTTTGCCATGAAATACGCAATCTTAACATTTTTTTTATATATTTCTTCAATTTTATCAGAGATATTTCCATGTAAATCTTCAATTTTATCAGAAAATGGTTATAATTTCACTTTCAATCAACTTAGAAATATTTTTATGCCTACCATTTTATCTGTATAATTTTCCATGATAATCTTCAATTTTAATGTTTTTCCATTTATTTTTTTCATATTTTTCAGAAATATTTTCCATGTAAATCTTCAATTTTATCAGAAAATGGTTATAATTCTACTTTCAATCAACTTAGGAATGTGTTTATTCCTACCAATTTATCTTCATAAATTTCTTCAATTTTATCAGAGTTTCCATGTAAATCTTCAATTTTATCAGAAAATGTTTTTAATTCTACTTTCAATCAATTATGAATATTTTTATGCCTATCATCTTATCCATATAATTTTTCATGAAATAGTTTTAATGTGTTTTTCTATATATTTCTTGAGTTTTATCAGAAATATTTTCGTTTTAGATCTTCAATTTTATCAGAAAATGTTTATAATTCCACTTTCAATCAACTTAGGAATATTTTCATGCCTACTATTTTATCTGTATAATTTTTCCATGAAATAGTTAATCTTAACGTGTTTTTCTATGTATTTCTTCAGTTTCATCAGAGATATTTTCTATCTATATTTACACAATGGAATACTACCCAGCAATTAAAAACAATGAATTCATGAAATTCTTAGGCAAATGGGAAACAGGGGGAGGGAAGAGGGCTTATGGGACTTTCAGGGAGGGGGGAACTGGGAAAGGGGAAATCATTTGTAATGTATATAAAGAATATAGAAAATAATAATAATAATAATAATAATAATAATAATAATAATAGAAAAAGGAAATAATATAGATGGAAGTACAGTTTCGGTCTTCACCCAGAGATTACCCTGTGCTACAGTGCTCCATACTCAAATACCACCTGGAGAAAGCTGGGCTCCCAGGAGTACTGACATGCCTGTGAGCACAGGTAAGACTACCACTTCTGCTCAAAGGGACCTACCGAAACCTTCAGTACAAAGGAAACAATGAGCAGCCTGAAACAGGACCCTTGCAGTTTCTCTCTGCTCTAATAGTTGATCCTGTGCCATGGCACTCCATACCTAAATACCATCTGGAGAGAGCTGGTCTCCCAGGAGTGCCTACAGACCTGTGAGCACAAGTAATACCACCACTTCTCAAATTCCTGGTCCAAGAGGAACCCACCCATCAGGACAAAGGAACCAAGACAAAGCCAAAGATAGGATTATTCTGGCTTCCCTGTGCACCCTAGAGCTTCCTGTGTGCATCCTGTGCCACATCTCTCCATTCCCAAATACCTCCTGGAGAGAACTGATCTTCCAGAAATACTGACTCACAGATTTGCAGGAGGGAGAAGCCACAGTTAGAGACAGCAAGACCAGCTAACACCAGAGAGAAACAGATGGTGAAAGGCAAGGGCAAGACCATAGGCAACAGAAACAAGGCTACTTGGTATCATCAGAACCCAGTTCTACCACCACAGTGAGCCCTGGATACAGCAACAAACCAGAAAAGCAAGACTCTGATTTAAAATGACATCTCATGATACTGATAGAGGACTTTAAGAAGGAAATAAATAACTCCCTTAAAGAAATAAAGTAGAAGACAGGTAAACAGGTAGAAGCCCTTAAAGAGGAAACATACACACACACACACACACACACACACACACATACACATACACACAAAACCCTTAAAGAATAACAGGAATACACAACTAAACAGGTGAAGGAATTGAACAAAACTATCCAGGATCAAAAATGGAAATAGAAACCGTAAAGAAATCACAAAGGTGGACAACCTTGGAAATAGAAAACTCTAGGAAAAAAATCAAGAGTCACAGATGCAAGCATCACAATCAGAATATAAGGGTTAGAAGAGAGAATCTCAGGTGCAGAAAATATCATAGAAAACATTGACACAACAGTCAAAGAAAATGGAAAATGCAAAAAGCTCCTAACCCAAAACACCCAGGAAATCCAGAACACAATAAGACCAAACCTAAGAATAATAGGGATAGAAGAAAGCAAAGACTCCCAAATTAAAGGTTCAGTAAATATCTTAAACAAAATTATAGAAGAAAACGTCCATAACCTAAAGAAAGAGATGACCATACACATACAAGAAACCTACAGAATGCCAAATAGATTGGACCAGAAAAGAAATACCTCTTGTCACATAATAGTCAAAACACCAAATGTGCAAAACAGAGAAAGAATATTAAAAGCAGTATGGGAAGAAAGTCAAGTAAAATGTAAAGGTGGACTTATCAGAATTACACCAGACTTCTCACCAGAGACTAAAAAAGCTAGAGATCCTGGGCAAATGTTATACAGTCCATAACAGAATGTAAATGCCAGCCCACACTATTATACCCAGTAAAACTCTCAATTACTATAGATGGAGAAATCAAGATATTCAATGGCAAAAACAAATTTACATAAAATCTTTTCACAGATCTAGCCCTACAAAGGATGACAGATGGAAAATTCCAAAACAAGGAGGAAAGCTCCACCTTAGGAAAAGCAAGAAATAATTTTCTTTCAACAAACACAGAAGTAGATAGCCACACAAACATCAAAATAACAACAAAAATAACAGGAAGCAACAATTACTATTCCTTAACATCTCTTAACATCAATGGAATTAATTCTCCAATACAAAGACACAGACTAACATACTGGATACATAGACAGGACCCAGCATTGGTCTGCATACATGAAACTTACCTCAGTGTCAAAGACAGACACTACCACAGAATAAAGGACTGGAAAACAATTGTCCAAGCAAATGGTCCCAATAAACAAGCTGGAGTAGCAATTCTAATATTGAATAAAATCAACTTTCAACCCAAAGTTTTCAAAAAGGATAAATAAGGACATTTCATATGCATCAAAAGAAAAATCTACTAAGAAGAACTCTCAATCCTGAACATCTACAAGGGCACCCATATTCTCATCAATGGAAAGATCATGGTAAGAAAAAAGAAACTGAGATTCATTGAAACTAACAGAAGTTACGTTTTTATTTGTATTTAACAAATATCTATAGAACATTTCAACCTAAAACAAAAGAATACACCTTCTTCTCAGCAACTCATGGTACCCTTTCCAAAATTGACTATATAATTGGTCATAAAAGAGGCCTCAACAGATACAAGAAGATTGAAATAATCTCATGCATCCTGTCAGATCACAATAGATGAAGGCTTGTCTTCAATAGCAACAAAAACAGCAGAAAGTCCACATATAAATGGAAGCTGTACAACGCCTTACTCAATGTTGGTCAAGGAAGAAATAAAGAAAGGAATTAAAGACTTTAGAATTTAATGAAACTGAAGACACAACATATCCAAACTTATGGGACACACTGAAAGCAGTGATAAGGGGAAAACTCATAGCTCTGAGTGACTCCAAAAAGAAACTGGAGAGAGCATACACTAGCAGCTTGACAGCACATTTGAAAGATATAGAACAAAAGGAAGGAAATACACCCAAAAGGAATAGACAGCAGGAAATAATCAAACACAGGGCTGAAAGCAACCAAGTAAAAACAAAAGGAACTATACAAAGAATCAACAAAACCAGGAGCTAGTTCTTTGAGAAAATCAACAAGATAGATAAACACTTAGCCAGACTAACCAGAAGGCACAGAGACAGTATCCAAATTTTTTTTTATTTTATTTTTTAATTTACATTCCAAATCACTTCCCCTTTCCCGTTTCCTCCCTCCCCGAAAGTCCCATAAGCCCCCTTCCCTCTCTCTTTTCTCCATTCAACCCCCTCTCTGTCCTGGTGTTCCCCTACATCCAGTCTTTCCAGGACCAGGGGTCTCTCCTACCATCTTTTTAGAAATCTATTGATATGCGGATTGTGTCTAGGGACAGATACCAAGTACTAAAATTAAATCAGGATCAAATAGACCATCTAAACCGTCCTATAACCCCGGAAGAAATAGAAGTTGTCATTGGAAGTCTTCCAACCAAAAAAAGCACAGGTCCAGATGGTTTTAGTGCAGAATTCTATCAGACCTTCAAAGAAGACCTAACACCAATACTCTTCAAACTGTTCCACAAAATTGAAACAGAAGGAACACTACCCAACTCGTTCTATGAAGCCACAATTACACTAATACCAAAAGCACACAAAGATCCGACAAAGAAAGAGAATCTCAGGCCAATCTTTCTTATGAATATCGATGCAAAAATACTCAATAAAATTCTTGCCAACCGAATCCAAGAACACATCAAAACGATCATCCACCACGATCAAGTAGGCTTCATCCCAGGGATGCAGGGATGGTTCAGTATAAGGAAATCCATCAATGTAATCCACTACATAAACAATCTCAAAGAAAAAACCACATGATCATCTCATTAGATGCTGAGAAAGCGTTTGACAAAATTCAGCATCCTTTCATGCTAAAGGTCTTGGAAAGATCAGGAATTCAAGGCCCATATCTAAACATAGTAAAAGCAATTTACAGCAAACCAGTAGCCAGCATCAATCTAAATGGAGAGAAACTTGAAGCAATCCCACTAAAATCAGGGACTAGACAAGGCTGCCCTCTCTCTCAAATTTTTTAACCCTTACATTTAATGGTTACCATTGGCTTTCTATTGATGGAAGTTATTACACAGGAGTTGTGGTTCCTGGCTTATGGGTGGGGAATTGCTATTATTATGATGCTTGATTTCAGAAGATCTACCTACAGTCCTTGGATTGATTCCCTGCCTCCATACTGGGTTCTATAAAATGGAGATGTTAAGATGAGTACTAGCATCCATCTTTTCTGTTTCTGACTGTGAATGCATTTGGATAGGTTTCTTTAAGCTCACATCTCCTCAGTTAGGTAAAGTAAATCCTTTCTCCCTTAAGTGGCATTTTGAAGAGAATTTTATCACAAGAACAGGAAAATAAAGTAAGAAACTCAGATTCCATTATACGTTTTCTTTTTTGTTAGAGTAGCAATGGTATATTGCCTCATTATCATTAACAATTAATTGATATTTAAAACTAAACAAGATGAGTTTGTGTAGGAAGTTCAAAAGTTGAAAATTTATCCCACAAAGAAGAAAGTCACTACTTACTCTCACATTCAGATTTGTTTTGAAGTTACTGATTTCTTATTTACCCTTCAAAATAGAATGTACTTTTTAAATTTAATTTACTATTCTTAAGTGTGTATCACCAGATAGAGGCAGAGCCTTCCAGGGCCATTGACACAAAAGTGTTTGGAATATGATTTGTCTCCACCTGCTCAGTCCTGGGCAGAAACATCCTGGACAATTTTCCACATTTTCCATTGACATGATCTAAGGAAATCTCCTTAGGCAGGTAGAAAAGCAGTAAGACTTATGTAATCTCTACTAGGAAAAAAAAAAAACTCCCATGGAGAGTCACCCAGACTCCAGAATATTTAGCCAGGGTGAGATATAGCACTCTCTCACTCACAGGTTACCTGTGACAGGTTTCCTGACATTAGTGCTCTCTATGGAGCACTCATGGTCCTCTGGACTTGAAAGGGCTCCATTACTCCAGCCATGCCATTGGAAACAGACATCGACTGTCTCATAGATTTAAGCCAGCTTCATTCAACAGTTGCTACTGTTCTTGGTTGTCATCCTATGGCACCAGCTTCTCCAAAATGCTGTCATTTGCACTACATCTGGGCTGTATCTTTACCAGGAGCCCCTCCTTGGCTTTCTTCTGTGATTTTTGACCCTACTACACAGTGCCAACCCTCAACTTGCCTCCATGAATATTTTGGTCCTCGAACTTCTAGTGCAACTGAAGCTGTACCTTCATAAATGGCCTCTCTTGGCCTCTCACAGTGTCAGTTATTGCTTAGTCTACTTGAACCATTCATGACTTCAAAAAACAGTACCACTTTAGAAACCATTGAGTTGCCAGCCAAGTTACAGTCTTGATACCCTCTGGACCACAGTTTTGTGTGCTGACTCTCATGAAACAATTCACAGAAGATTTTGCCTCAAAGATGCTAGTTTCTTCTTGATCGTAGCTAATTTCTTAGTACTAAGCAGCATTAATTGGTACAGCAAAGCAAAGATTTAACTTCAATGACTCCAATTTCTTGTTAATCATAGCAAATTTTTCAGCCCCAAGTGACCAAAACTACAGACTCTTAATTCAAAATAGCATGTGAATGGCCCTGATAGAGGATTTGTGGGATTCTTAAACTTCCTTCTGAAACTTCAACAACTAGGCATCCATCCTCAGCATTGATCTCAGCACTATCTTTTAAATTCCCAGAGTAGCCATTTATGATTTGAGTACTATTTTGTTTCAGCATAATGTTCCAAAAATTTTCCACAATTTTACCAAAACTAACATAGTCATGTCTGTCAAACCAATGCCATGAGTCTGGTATCAATTTCTGTCTCAGGGTTTCTTTTGTTGTGATAAAAGACCATGACCAAAAGAAACATTGGAGAAAAGGCTTTAGTTGGCTTATAGTGTTACTCCATAATGAAAAATGGTCAGATCAGGAATTCAAAGTTGACATCTGAAGGTAAGAACTGAAGCAGAGACCATGGAGTGGTGCAGTAGTGGCCTGCTCTCCTTGGTTTGCTCAGCATGGTTTCCTATACAGTCCAGGATCTCTTACTCAGACTGGTCCTCTCCACACCAATCATTGATTAGAAAAATGCCCTACAGGTTTACATCCAGGTCAGTCTTATAAAAGGTTGTGTTTTGGTTTTTCTTGTTGTTGTTTTTCTTGTTTTTTTTTTTTTTAGTCAAGTTTCCCTCTTCTCAGATATATCTATGTTTGGTTCAATTGACAACATCCAACTAGCATGATCTCACACAAGAAGAATTAAGGCCAACATGAATTTCAGAGGAGACAAAATATATTAAAACTGTATCAGTGTGTTCAAACGTGAAATCTAAAAGTTACTTTAGCTTTAGTAAATAAGTTTTCATTTCATTTATTTTTCAAAACCTGTATTTCAAGAAATACTCTCATATAAAACATATGAAACTGATGGCTTATGAAATAATAGAGGGTATTGTTATATTTTTTGACAACATAGTAGATGATGAAGTGTACAAGTATTCCACAGAAATCTCCTGTGTCTCACATCCTAATGAATAAACAAACAAATGTCAAACCATCATTGAGCCCTGAATAGCTCCTTCTATGACACATGCTATTATTTAGACATAGCTTTTATTTTCATGTTTTCCCTTAGAAAGTTAAGTATTTATTGTACAAAGTAAAATACTGAGCTTTCATGTGTTTAGTTCAGTGTGAACATGTTACATAAGTCACCATATTTTTTTTTAATACTGGTACATCTTTTCTCAAAAACATGTACTGAACACTGGATACAATTAACTGCATTAGAATATTATCTATACTTACTGTAATACACTTTATGAAGCATATGACTTCCACCAATATTTGTGTGTGTGTGTTTATAACTTTGTTACATATGTGTTTTCTTGTAGACTACTCTGTCTTCATTTCTCTTAACACTTTGTAAATAATATTTGAATAAATTTACCTAACACTAGAAAATGATCTTTGTATTATTAGGATTGTCTCTTATTTTATTTCATTTCATTTACTTTATCTTATTTTGTTTGCTTCCTGAGACAGGATTTCCCAGTTTCTGATTGTCCTGGAACTAGCTCTCTTGACCAGGCTGGTCATGAACACACAGAAATCTACCTGCCTCTACCTCCCAAGTGTTGGGATTAAAGGCATGCAGCACAACTTCTCAGTTGTATTACTCTTTTTTTATTTACTGTTTTTATAGTATGAATTGTTTTCTTACTTTATATAAAAACTTTTACTTTCAATATACTAGCAAAGAGATTATTTACATAAGAACAGAATTGGGGATTTGCAGCAGGGAACCAGGCAGCTCCAAAGCCTTCTGTGCTTAGCCCACCAGGAGAGAATGATCTCCCAGCAGCAATTTCATTTCTGAGTGCAGAGGTGAGATCTCCACCTTTTCTCTGGAGGGGTACAGCTAGGAGTGCACAGGGCATGCAATCAGTGGAGCAGCTGGGACAGGAGTCTTCCCTTCCAGCCACCATCTGCAGCAGGGAACCAGGAAGCTCCAAAGCCTTCTGTGCACAGACCCTGCCAGAAGAGAGTTGGTCTCCCAGGAGTAAAGACACAGGTTTACTAGCACATAGGAGGGGTAAGTTCCAGCCTGAGACAAGACTAATTAACAACAGAGATAACCAGATGGTGAAAGGCAAGCGCAAAATCCCTACCAACAGAAACCACGGCTACTTGGCAATATCAGAGCCCAGTTCTCCCACCACAGCAAGTCCCAGATGCCCCAGCACAACTGAAAAGCAAGATTTGGATTTAAAGTCTCTTCTCATGCTGTTAGAGGACATCAAGAAGGACATAAATAACTCCCTTAAAGAAATACAGGAGAACATGGGTCAAATGGTAAAGGCCCTTAAAGAGGAAATAAAAATCCATGAAAGAAATACAGGAGAACATGGGTCAAATGGTTAAAGCGCTTAAAGAGGAAACACAAAAATCCCTGAAAGAATTACAGGCGAACACAAACAAACAAGTGAAGGAACTGAACAAAACCATCCAGGATCTAAAAATGGAAGTAGAAACAATAAAGAAATCACAAAGTGAGACATCTCTGGATATAGAAAATCTTGGAAAGAATTCAGAAGTCATAGATGCAAGCATCAACAACAGAATGCAAGAGATAGAAGAAAGAATCTCAGGGGCTGAAGATACCATAGAAAACATTGACTCAACAGTTAAAGAAAATGCAAAATGCAAAAAGCTCCAGAGCCAAAACATCCAGGAAGTCCAGGACACAATGAGAAGACTAAACCTAAGGATTATAGGTATAGAAGAAAGTGAAGATTTCCAACTTAAAGGGCCAGTAAATATCTTCAACAAAATTATAGAAGAAAACTTCCCTTACCTAAAGAAGGAGATGTCCATGAACATACAAGAAGCCTACAGAACTCCAAACAGACTGGACCAGACCAGAAAGTCCTACCGGCACATAATAATCAAAACACCAAATGCACTAACAAAGAAAGAATATTAAAAGCAGTAAGAGAAAAAGGTCATGTAACCTATAAATGCAGGCCTATCAGAATTACACCAGACTTCTCACCTGAGATGATGAAAACCAGAAGATCCTGGGCAGATCTCATACAGACCCTAAGAGAACACAAATGCCAGCCCAAACTACTATACCCAGCAAAACTCTCAATTACCATAGATGGAGAAACCAAGATATTCCATGAGAAAACCAAATTTACACAATATCTTTCCACAAATCCAGCCCTACAAAGGATAATAGGTGGAAAACGCCAACACTAGGAGGGAAGCTACACCCTAGAAAAAGCAAGAAAGTAATCTTTTTCCAACAAACCCAAAAGAAAGTAACCACACAAATATAAAAAGAACATCAAATGTAACAGGAAGCAACAATCACTATTCCTAAATATCTTATAATGTCAATAGACTCAATTCCCCAATAAAAAACATAGTCTAACAGATGTTTTTCATGTGGATCTTCGATTTTATCAGAAAATGTTTGTGACTCCTCTTTCAATTCAGTAATGCTTTTTGTGCCTACCATTTGGCAGTATAATTGTCTAGGATAATCTTCAGTTTTAACATTTCTCTGTATTTTTCTTCAATTTTGTCAGAAGTAATTTTCATGTGGATCTTCAGTTTTATCAGACAATGTCTATAATTTTACTTTCAATCAACTTAGGAACATTTTTATACCTTCCATTTTATCTGTATAATTTTCCATGTAATAGTCAGTTTTAACATGCTTCTCTATATATTTCTTGAATGTTTTTTAGTAATATTTTCATTATAGATCTTCAATTTTATCAGAAAGTGTTTATAATTCCACTTTCAATAAATATAGGAATATTTTTATGCCTACAATTTTATCCATATAATTTTTCCATGAAATAATCATAATGCCTTTTTTATATATTTCTTCAATTAATTCAGAGATATTTTCCATGTATATTTACACAATGGAATACTACTCAGCAATTAAAAACAATGAATTCAAGAAATTCTTAAGCAAATGGGGAACAGGGGGAGGGAAGAGGGCTTATGGGACTTTCGGGGAGTTGGGAACTGGGAAAGGGGAAATAATTTGGAATGTAAATAAAGAACATAGAAAATAAAATAATCATAATAAAAAAACAAAAAAAAAACCCCAAAACACACAAACAAACAAAAGAACAGAATTGGGGAGACACAAAAATTATAATAGATGACATCTTGGGCCACATTTTGTGCCACATTCTGTGTTATTAAAATTTTAGGAAACTCAAGTCAGATATAATTGTGATGAACTCATTCCAAAAAGAATTCAGTATAAGCCAGCATGAAGCAGAGCTGGAATTTTGTTAAATATTTTCATATAGACTTCACATATGAGAATGAAGAAAGTGACACCCAAAAATAACACAGCTTGAACATGGAAAAATAATCAAATTTATTGCCTTAACAGTAGTCATATGGAGGATTTTCTTGGGGTTTGAAGGTGTGGCCTTCAAAGTGTTTTTAAACAAACAAACAAACAAAAACAAAAAAAAAATATTCTAAATGAAACTACATTCTAGGTCCTGAAGGGCAGATGATAGGATTTCCTCTGGCAATATCAAAGACTAGATATCTATGCCATAGAGAAGCAGGGCTTCTGTACTGTAAACATATATAGAGTGTAGGTTGTGGTTCCTAGAAATTGTCTGGGGAAGGAAATATCTCTGATCCAAGTTTATATACCTAAGTTTATAATCCAGGAAATTATGGCTATTTTAACATAAAATATCTGTACATGAAAGCAGCTTTCTTCCAGGCAGTGGTGGCACACACCTTTAATCCCAGCACTTGGGAGGCAGAGGCAGGCAGATTTCTGAGTTCAAGGCCAGCCTGGTTTACAGAGTGAGTTCCAGGACAGCCAGGGCTACACAGAGAAACCCTGTCTCAAAAACAAAACAAAACCAAAGAAAAGAAAACAAACAATAACAACAAAAAACGAAAGCAGCTTTCATAGCAAATGTTAATCCTGGTGGAATTCTCTATTTCTGAGAGATGCAGACTTCCAGGTGAGTGATGTCTTTCCTTTCTACATCATGTCATTTGCTGGCCTTTTAGCCTTCCTTAACACAATTATTTTCTTTGTGCCTTTCTTCAAAAGTTTATTTTGATATTTAAAAATCTTTTTACATGTTCACTGACATCATTAAATATACTCTGTACAATTTATAAATATCTGATTACAGTGAAGTTTTGTGCTTTGCTCACTTAAGTCCTTTCACATTGTTGTAGAGTGTGGGTTCATTGTTCATCACCAAGTTTAAAGGGTCCTTTATATATACCAAATACTAATTTCTATTCAGTTGTATGATTTGTGCACATTTCTTTGTCCATTCTGTGATATGCTTAAGATATTTTAAATCAAAAATATACTGAATTGTTGAAATTATATTTTGAGGGACTTCCAGGCGCAGGGATAATAGGGCATAATATTGCTTCAGTCTCAGCCAGCTTGTGTGGTCTCTGCTCCCAAGAGCTGGGCAGTTCTGTGGACACCTAAGCACCAGGTCTGCAGTGGAACATCTGCCCTGCAGAAGGACCCGCACTGGGGGAGAGCGAACCCGCACAGGGAGGGAAAACACCAGCCTCCCCTTGGAGACATCTGCTCCAGGGATTGACAGTGTTGAGCCCCCAGTATAACATCACTTGAGACACAGCCTGTTGGGCTTCCATCTGCGCACAAGAGCAGGGCAGCTCTGTGGTCTTCTGGGCGCCAGCTCTGCTGTGGGCCATCTGCCCTGCAGAGTGATCTGTGCTGAGAGGATGCACAGTGCACTCTGCCATCTTTGCTCTGGCAACAGAGCAATTGGGACCCCCAGGCGCAGCAACAATCAAGCATAATATCCCTTGGGATTCAAACACCTTGTGTGCTCCCTGCTCCCAAGAGCTGGGGAGTTCTGTAGTCACCAACATACCAGCTCTGCTGTAGGACATCTGCCCTGCAGAAGGACCCCCACTGGGAGAGAGCGCACCCTCAGAGGGAGGGAGCACACCAGCCTCCCCTTGGAGATCTCTGCTCTGGGGATTGACTACACTGAGCCTTAGGATGTGCAGGGATTCCCTAATATAACATCAGTTGGAGCAAGGCACATCAGGGCTCCAAAGTCATTCAGGAGCAGGGCAGCCCCTCAGCAATCAATGCCAGGGTAATCCCGGTAATCCGGAGTGGGAGAGGGGGCAGAAATACCCTTGCAGGCTCACAGGAGTTCCAACCAACAGCCAGTGACAGCAGAACCAACTAACACCAGAGGTAATCAGATGGCAAAAGGCAAACGTAGGAACATTACTAACAGAAATGAAGGCAATATGGCACCATCTGAACCCAACTCTCTGACAGCAACAAGTCCTGGATACCCCATCACACCCCAAAGGCAAGACCTGGATTTAAAATCACTTCTCATGATGCTATTAGAGGATTTCAAGAAGGTCTCTAATAAATCTCATAAAGAAATACAGAGAACATGAATCAACGGGTAGAGGCCCTTACAAAGGAAACACAAAAATCGCTTAAAGAAATGCAGGAGAACATGGGTCAACTGATGGAGGCCCATAAGGAGGCAACACAAAAATCACTTAAAGAAATGAATCAACGGGTAGATACCCTTACACAGGAACCACAAAAATTGCTTAAAGAAATACAGTAGAACTTGGATCAACAGGCAGAAATCCTGAAAGAGGAAATGCAAAAGTATCTTAAAGAAATACAGGAAAATGCAAACAAACAAGTGCAGGATCTCAGCAAATCCATCCAGGATCTAAAACAGGAAGTAGAAAGAACTAAGAAATCACAAAGGGAGACAACTTTGGAGATAGAAAACCTTGGGAAGAAATCAGGAGTCATAGATGCAAACATCAACAATAGAATACAAGAGATGGAAGAAAGAATCTCAGGTGCTAAATATACCACATCTTCTGGATCCATTCCTCCGTTGAGGGACATCTGGGTTCTTTCCAGCTTCTGGCTATTATAAATAAGGCTGCTATGAACATAGTGGAGCATGTGTCCTTATTGCATGCAGGTAAACCTTCTGGGTATATGCCCAGGAGAGGTATAGCCGGATCCTCCAGGAGTGTCATGCCCAGTTTTCTGAGGAACTTCCAGATTGCTTTCCAGAGTGGTTGTATCAGCTTGCAATCCCACCAGCAGTGGAGGAGTGTTCCTCTTTCTCCACATCCTGGCCAACAACTGCTGTCTCCTGTGTTTTTGATCTTAGCCATTCTGACTGGTGTGAGATGGAATCTCAGGGTTGTTTTGATTTGCATTTCCCTAATGACTAAGGATGATGAACATCTCTTTAGGTGCTTCTCAGCAATTAGATATCATTCAGGTAAGAACTCTTTGTTTAGCTCTGTACCCCATTTTTTAATAAGGTTACTTGCGTCTCTGGAGTTTAACATTTACACAATGGAATACTACTCTGCAATTAAAAACAATGAATTTACGAAATTCCTAGCAAAGGGTCAGAACTTGAAAATATCATCCTTAGTGAGGTAACCCAATCACAAAAGAACACACATGGTATGCAACGACTGATAAGGGGATATTAACCCAGAATCTCGGAATACCCTAGACACAATTCGCATATCAATAGATTTCCAAGAAGATGGAAGGAGAGACCCCTGGTCCTGGAAAGACTGGATGTAGGGGAATGCCAGGACAGAGAAGCGAGAGGGGGTTGAATGGGGAAAAGAGGGAGGGAAGGGGGCTTATGGGACTTTCGGGGAGGGAGGAAACGGGAAATGGGAAATAATTTTGAATGTAAATTAAAAAAAAACTTAGAAAAAAAAAGAATCTCAGGTGATGAAGACACCATAGAAAGCATCAACTCAACCATCAAAGAAAAGGCAAAATGCAAAAAATGTGCAATCCAAAACATCCAGGAAATCCAGGACACCATGAGAAGACCAAACCAAAGGATTATAGGTATAGATGAGAGTGAAGATTTACAAATTAAAGGGCCAGTAAATATCTTCTACAAAATTATGGAGGAAAACTTCCCTAACCTAAAGAGAGAGATACCAATGAACGTAAAAGAAGCCTACAGAACTCCAAACAGAATGGACCAGAACAGAAATGACTCCCATCACATAATAATCAAAACACGAAATGTACTACACAAAGAAAGAATATTAAAAGCAAAAAGAGAAAAAGGCCAAGTAACATATAAAGGAAGACCTATCCCTATCACATCAGACTTCTCACCAGAGACTATGAAAGCCAGAAGATCCTGGGCAGATCTCATACAGTCGCTAAGAGAACACAAATGCCAATATAGGCTACTCAATCACCCATCAAAACTCTGAATCACCATAGATGGAGAGACCAAGACATTCCATGATAAAACCAAATTTACACAATATCTTTCCACAAACCCAGCCCTGCAAAGGATAATAGGTAGAAATCGACAATACAAGGAGAGAAATTACACCCTAGAAAAAATGAGATATTAACCTTCTTTCATCAAACCCAAAAGTAGATAAACACTTAAACATAAAGATAGGATCAAGAATAGCAGGTGGCAATAATCACTATTCCTTAATCTCTCTTAATATCAATGGTCTCAATTCCCCAATAAAAAGACATAAACTAGCAGACTAGATACATAAACAGGACCCGGCATTTCACTGCATGCAGGAGAGGCACCTCAGTGTCAAAGACAAGCCCTACCTCAGAGTAAAAGGCTGAAAAACAATTTTACAAGCAAATGGTCCTAGGAAACGAGCCGGAGTAGCCATCCTAATATCAGATAAAGTTGACTTTCAACCTAAAGTCATCAAAAAAGACACAGAAGGACACTATATACTGATCAAAGGAAAAAATCCACAAAGAAGAACTCTCAGTTCTCAATATATATGCTCCAAACCCAAGGGGACCCTCATCCATAAAAGAAACTTTACTAAAGCTCAAAGCACACATCGCACCTCACACAATAACAGTGGGTGACTTCAACACCCCACTCTCTGAAATGGATAATTCAGGAAAGCAGAAAATAAACAGGGACACAGTGAATCTAATTGAAGCCTTGAACCAAATTGAACTAACAGATATATAGACAATATTTCATCCTAAAGCAAAAGAATAAACCTTCTTCTCATCACCTCATGGTACCATCTCCTAAATCGACCATATAATTGGTCACAAAACAGACCTCAACAGATATAAGAAGATCGAATTAATCCCATCCCTCTTATCAGATCACTATGGAATAAGGGTGGTCTTCAATAGCAACAACAACAACAACAAAAAAAAAAAACAAACAAACAAACAAAAAAAAAAACAGAAAGCCCAAATACACGTGGAAGCTGAACAATGCTCCACTCAATGATAACTTGGTCAAGGAGAAAATAAAGAAAGAAATCGAAGACTTTTTAAAATTTAATGAAAATGAAAGCACCACATACCCTGATTTATGGGACACAATGAAAGCAGTGCTAAGAGAAAAATTCATAGCCCTGAGTGCCCCCAAAAAGAAACGGGAGAGAGCATACACTAGCAGCTTAATGGCACACCTGAAAGCCTAGAACAGAAAGAAGCAAATACACCCAAGAGGAGTAGAAGGCAGGAAATCATCAAACTCATGGTTGAAATCTATCAAGTAGAAACAAATAAAACCATTCAAAGAATAAACAAAACTAGGAGTTGGTTGTTTGAGAAAATCAACAAGATAGATAAACCCTTAGTCAGACTAGTCAGAGGGCATAGAGACAGTATTCAAATTAACAAAATCAGAAACGAAAAGGGAGAGATAACAATAGAAACTGAGGAAATTCAAAAAATCATCAGATCTTTCTACAAAAGTCTGTATTCAACACAACTAGAAAAACTGGAGGAAATGGACAATTTCCTAGACAGATACCAAATACCAAAATTAAATTAGGATCAAATAGACCATCTAAACCCTACTATAACCCCTGAAGAAATAGAATTGGACCTTGGAAGTCTTCCAAGCAAAAAAAAAGTACAATCAAAAAATAGTGCAGAATTCTATCAGACATTCAAAGAGGACTTAACACCAATACTCTGCAAACTATTCCACAAAATAGAAACAGAATGGACACTACCAAACTCGTTCCATGAAACCACAATTACACTGATAACAAAATCATTCAAATATCCGACAAAGAAATAGAATCTCAGGCCAATTTCTCTTATGAATATCGATGCAAAAATACTGAATAAAATTCTTGCCAACCAATCCAAGAACACATCAAAAGGATCCTTCACCATGATCAAGTAGGCTTCATCCCAGGGATGCAGGGTTGATTCAATATAAGGAAGTCCAATGTAATCCACTACATAAACAGTCTCAAAGAAAAAAAACACATGGTCATTTCAAGAGATGCTGAAAAAGCATTTGACAAAATTCAGCATCCTTTCATGTTTAAGGTCTTAGAAAGATCAGGAATTCGAGGCCCATATCTAAACATAGTAAAAGCAATTTATAGAAAACTGGTAGCCAACATCAATCTAAATGAAGAGAAACTTGAAGCAATCCCACTGAAATCAGGGACTAGACAAGGCTGCCTTCTCTCTCCATATCTTTTCGATATAGTACTTGAAGTTCTAGCTAGAGCAATTAGACAACAAAAGGAGGTCAAAAGGATACAAATTGGAAAGGAAGAAATCAGACTATCACTATTTGCAGACGATATGATAGTATACTTAAGCAACCCAAAGAACACCAGAGAACTCCTACAGCTGATGAACAACTTCAACAAAGGGGCCGGAAATAAAATCAACTCAAGGATATCAGTAGCTTTTCAATACTCAAAGGATAAGCAGGCTGAGAAAGAAAGAAATAAGAGAAATGATACCCTTCATGATAGCCATAAACAATATAAAGAATTGGTGTGACTCTGGCCAAACAAGTGAAAGATCTGCACAAAAAGAACTTCAAGTCTCTGAGGAAAGAAATTGAAGAAGACCTCAGAAGATGGAAAATCTTCCATGTTCATGGATTGGCAGGATTACTATAGCAAAAATGACCATCTTGCCAAAAGCAATATACAGATTCAATGCAATCCCCATCAAAATCCCAACTCAATTCTTCATATTGTTAGAAAGAGCAATTCAAAAATTTATCTGGAATAACAGAAAACCCAGGATAGCTAAAACTATTCTCAAAAGTAAAAGAACTTCTGGGGGAATCAGTATCCCGGACCACAAGCTATACTACAGAGCAACACTGTATGGTATTGATATAGTGACAGGCACATAAATCAATGGAACAGATTTGAAGCCCCAGGAATGAATCAACACTCCTATGGTCACATGATCTTTGACAAAGGAGCTAAAACTATCCAGTGGAAAAAAGATAGCCTTTTCAACAAATGGTGCTGGTTCAACTGGAGGTCAGCATGCAGAAGAATGCAAATTGACCCATTCTTATCTCCTTGCACTAAGCTCAATTCCAAGTGGATCAAGGACCTCCACATAAAACCAGACACACTGAAACTAATAGAAAGGAAACTAGGCAAGAGCCTTGACCATATGGGCACAGGAGAAACTTTCCTGAAGAGAACACCAATAGCTTGTGCTCTAAGATCAAGAATTGACAAATGGGACCTCTTAAAATTACAAAGTTTCTTAAGGCAAAGGACACTGTCAAAGAACAAAGCGGCAACCAAGAACTGGGAAATGATGTTTACCAACCCTACATCCGACAGAGGGCTAATGTCCAATATATATACAGAACTCAAGAAGTTAGACTCCAGAGAGCCAAATAACCCTGTTAATAAATGGGGTACAGAGCTAAACAGAGAGTTCTCACCTTGAAGAGTATCTAATGGCTGATAAACACCTAAAGAAATGTTTAACATCCTTAGACATTAGCAAAATGCCAATCAAAACAACCCTGAGATTCCACCTCACACCATTCAGAATGGCTAAGATCAAAAACACAGGAGACAGCAGTTGTTGGCAAGGATGTGGAGAAAGAGGACCACTCCTCCCCTCCTGATGGTATTGCAAGCTGGTACGACCACTCTGAAAGCAGTCTGGCAGTTCCTCAAAAACTGGGCATGACACTCCCAGAGGATCCTGCTATACCACTCCTGGGCATATACCCAGAGGCTTTACCTGCATGCAATAAGGACACATACTCCACTATGTTCATAGCAGCCTTATTTATAATAACCAGAAGCTGGAAAGAACCCAGATGCCCCTAAATGGACGAATGGATTCAGAAGGTGTGGTATATTTACACAATGGAATACTACTCTGCAATTAAAAACAATTAATTCATGAAATTCTTAGGCAAATGATCAGAGTGGAAAATATCATCCTTAGTGAGGCAACCCAATCACAAAAGAACACACATGGTATTCAGTCACTGATAAGGGGATATTAATGCAGAATCTTGGAATACCCAGGACACAATTCACATACCAATAGATTTCCAAGAAGATGGAAGGAGAGACCCCTGGTCCTGGAAAGACTGGATGTAGGGGAATACCAGGACAGAGAAGCGAGAGGGGGTTGAATGGGGAACAGAGGGAGGGAAGGGGTATGGGACTTTCTGGGAGGGAGGAACTGGGAATTGGGAAATCATTTTGAATGTAAATAAAAAAATATAGAAAATAATAAAAAAATAAACACCATCTTATTGCAAAAAAAGAAATTATATTTTGAATTATTAATTTTTTTTGTTAATGTGATAATTCATGTTAGCCTGCATATTAATGTATAATGAAGCGGCTTAAGGTACTACATGTTTGATTACATAGGTAAAGTCTTTAACAATGTATATTTTGAAATTTTCATATAATATTTGGTTTGTAACAATAAAAAACTATTAAATATTTATTACTAGAAATTTTTATGCAGTTTCTCTATTTATCTCCCCTTTGTTTCCTGCTGATTTTTTTCTTGAGAAACAATATTATATGTTAAATGTATATGAGGTATGCATATGCTGTCATTTGGAAGCTCATCCCACACAGACTGCCTTTTTCTTTAGTTTGAATATAAAGTGACAGAACTTATTCACTGAGCTTACATTAATAGATGATAAGGAGATAATATAAGGCTCAGTTATTTTTAACTTGACAGGTCCTTCAGCAGAAAAGAATACATTAAAAAATTACAGTTCACAACACAGTCCATTGAGGAATTCATTAAAGAGTTTTCCATCTACTTCATGATATGTAAAAGTTAGTACCAAGGTACAAAGATTATAATTTTGGAAAGCTGAGAATATTTAGCATGTGAAAATGAATAAATGAGATTAAATTACTTATGATAGACTCATTGCTTCTTGTTATAAGCCCATTAACTACTTCAAAGTATTTCAATATAATTGATATGCTGAAACTTTCTGCCTTATGCCTTGGATAGCATGACATTAATTCCCTCTCTATAAATGGTATTTTTCTTTTTCTTTTTTATTTAGGTGTCATTCGTCAGGTTGTTAGGGTCTTTCAAGGCAAAATACTCCCAGTTTAATCATTGTATTAGAGAAATTTTGACTATAGCCATTCAGGAGCTGCAATGCCGGAGGCCTCCCTTGTAGAGAAGGCTTCTTTTACTAGTAAGAGAGTTTGACAGCCCCAGGATTTATTGTTTCCTTAATATTTAGGACTGTTTTTCTCTAGGAAGGCACTGGAAAATGAATTCATAGTGAACTCAAGATTAATTTCTAACATTGCAGTGTGACCCACTTTCTCGAGAATCACTTAGAAATCATCCTAAGAGCACAGGGAAGAGAAAGCAAAAAGTAAAACAAAGAAACTGGTCAACACAACTAGTGGTATCTGCTGCAAAAAGTCAATGTGTGGTATTTGGTGCAAGGAAACTTCCTCATTGACCCCTTCAGCTCATGAAGTGGGGAAATCTCTCAAAACTCCCCCAAAGCCAGGCATTCCCTCTTAAACATCCCAGAAGACTTTCTTTCCAGAAAGAACAGGACTTTGCTTACTCTCAAGATATGGATTGCAGAGGATATAGCAGGCAAATTCAATGATGGTTGGAGAGCCCTTTCCTCTGTTCTGCCCACATTCATTTGATCCTGACTTTATTTTCATGCAGATTATTAAGACTACTGAGACCCTTCAGGTTCTATCTCTCCACTGTTGGTTATCCTTATTGAGTCTCTCACATCCTAGGTCTCCAGGACTTTCTAGAGTTTACCCCTACCCCACACTTATAGAAGTTGCATATTTCCATTCATTCTCCTGGTCCCCAGTGCTTCTCTCCTGTCTCCCCCTGACTTGTTCCTGACCTCATTTCCCTTCCCACTTCCCTTTCCCTCCCAAAACCCTCCCTCCCTCTGACTCCCAGGATTAATTTGCTTCCCCTTCAAACTTATTTTGAAGCATCATCACTTGGGCCTTCATTCTTGTTAAATTCCATACTTTCTGTGGGTTTTATCATGGGTGTTCTGTACTTTTGGGCTAATATCCACTTATCAATGAGTACATACCATGCACCATACTTGTCCTTTTGGTTCTGGGTTACCATACTTAGGACACTATTTTCTAGTTTCATCCATTTGCCTGCAAAATTCATGATGTCCTTATTTTTAATAGCTGAATAGTAGTATTCCATTGTGTAAATGAACTATATTTTCTGTATCTATTCTTTTTTGGGGGGCCATCTAGGTTGTTTGCAGTTTCTATCTATTAAATAGTTAAACAGTGCCCCAGTGGAGAGATAGGGTGGCCAGCATACCTTCAAAATTTATGACCCAGAATTATTTTTGTCTAAAAGAAATACAGAGACAAAATAAAGCAGACACTGAAGAAAAGGCCAACCAGTGACAGGTTCAATTTGGCATCTATCCCACGGGCAGGCACCAAACTCTGACACTATTACTGATATTAGGTCATGCTTGCAGACAGGAGCCTATCATGGTTGTTCTCTGAGAGACTTTACCAGCAGCTGACTGAGACAGATGCAGATATTTACAGCCAACCATTGGATTGAAGTTCAGGACCCCTATGCTTCTACTGGTGAGTCAATTTTCTGTCACTGGCAGTACTGCAACATTAAACAGACATGATTTTTACATTGACGTCTATATTGTCACCCCATGAAGTGCTTCACTCAAGGCTTTACTGTGAATTTCATAGACATTATTGTAGTTGTAGAAATTACTGGAGCAAAGGTAATGGCCATTCTGCATTTGAGAACATCGGCCTCTATTTGATCCACAAGGACTCTAGCAATACCACTAATTTATAGACAAGCTGGAAGGGGAAATATCAAGTATGATCAGCTGTACAAATGGTGTTAGGACACAATAGATAATGTCTAACCTTGTGTTTCATAGACAGTGCCATCTTATAGTTGACTTTCCATAATCCAAGACGCATTAACATTTGGCTCCAGCATATTGTCATCATTCCCACTAGAAATTGGCACAAATGCTATTTGTTTTAGCAATATAGCCATGTTGTTCTGAATGTAGTTTTTGAGAATTTTATATGTGAGTACAATATTTACATCATTCCCCCATACCTATCCTCCCTCTCCCACTCCTTTCCACTTCATCTCAAATCCATGCACTCTTATCATTAACAAAACAACTTATTTTTACTCATCCAGGATGTGAATAGTTATAGTACCATAACAGTACCATCTTTTGATTTTCAAAAACATTGTTGCTAGATAATATTGTCAGAAAAGCTCCAGCTTGGCTACCATGTGTGATTTCCAATTTAAAAATATATTCATGGAAACAACCAGATTAGTACATAACTTAAAATCTACACATGCTTTTATTGAGATAAATTTTTGGTCGTGTGTTTTCTTTAATCCCATTGTTGTAGCAAATATGTAAAACACTGTTTAGTAAAAAATCATATTTTTAAAAAGTGAGATAGAGTTTTTGTTTTTCCACTTGCTATATGAATAATGTATTTTACATTTATCTCAGAGAGCGTCAATGAAAATGTTCAAGTTGACGAGTTTTTCCATTATTCCAAATTTTCATGGGTATATCAATGAAACTCTAGAGGAATAGAATTGAGATTTTTAACCAGGAGTTGTTTTAAATCAAGAGACATCTGAAGGAGAGCATTGGCTCATCAGGTTAGGAATTAGGAAATCAGAAATTAGGTTGGCCAGTTATGACCACATGAATTAAAGTCAAAACTTCAGTATTTGATATTCTTAAATATTTATTTTTACTTACAATCATCTTCATGGAGGTAGGAATTTATCTTTCTGGTATTTAGTATGATGTATTTCAGTGTACAGAAACAATATAAACTATAATATATAATATGGTTAGTATGTATATACACATACACCACATGATAGCTATAATGTGGGAGAAGAAGTAACAGGCTGCAATGAAAAAGCAAGACAGCCAGAGAATTGGGAAGCTGAAGTTTTCATCACCTGAGAGAGTTGCACCTTAATGTAGCTTTAGCTGAATATTTGGGCATTTATTTTCATATTTGAAATAACCTGAAACCTCAGTGAATACATTTTAATATGTAAACTATAATAAACAGAAATGGGCTTTTAAAAGTTTGATGATACTTAAACTAATTATTTAGAAGTACAAATTTCACCATTTATTCAAGATCATCAAGCCTCCAGGAATGACTGATTGGGCTACTCTATGTGTAATGCTATTTAAATGCAATAATTTGAAAGTGTTCAATGAAATATGGCCTCCTTCCTTTGCAATCTATAATTGAAATGTCAATTTTATCTCAGCAATCTGTGTAAATTTACACTTAGAATGAGCAAATTAAGCTTTTATTATAGCCTAAAGTATTTATTGTTCTCTTTTATGTTTGGGCATTTTTTATGGGGAGGAAAAAAGTATGGAAGCAGAAAAGCTTTGGGAAAACAGCCTTGTAATTGGTAATAATGTTGCAAATGCAGCTTTCTCCTGTGACCTGTAGAGGGTTATTCAAAACCACCTCAATATCATATGCAAGAGAGCTTGCTTAAACACAGGAAAACCAATAGCATTAAAAGGGTATGCACGTTCTCTCTGATCATCGTGGACATGCTATAATGCACTCTCTAAGGAAATGTGTTAGTATGCATTCCATGTGATTAGGCAGAAGATAAAAATCAGCCTAGGCTTTCAAAGTAACTCTATTTCCCCATTTAGAAATACTTTACTGGTCATAGCAGCTGGGAGAACTCATTAAACATTACTAGAAACGAGCCTTGCTTTGCTTTTATTATCAGTGCTGTGACACAGACTCCTGGACTGCTTAGGAGAACTGTCCAAGAAAGGATTTTTTTCTTGGCACTCATTTTTTATAAAGTTGCATTCTTTTTTGTGAAAACAAAAGCTGGAAAATACAACATGCTTTTCATTCTCGCATTGGTGCATGTGTGGCAGAGTAGTAGGCTGCGTTTGGAAGGGTAAAATTTATGTTTCAGGCAATTTGCCTATTTTAATAAGATGCTTTACATACTCACATTCCTCCTACTCTTCAGTAGCGGTTTCCAGAAGTATCACTGCCAGGTTAGTCTTCCCCCATGGAGACTGACTGGGGATGGAAGATGAGATGGAACAAGAGCAAGACCATCCTGCAAAGGCAGATCTTTCTTTTTCTTTTTTCTTTCCTTCCTCTTTCTTTCTTTCTTTCTTTCTTTCTTTCTTTCTTTCTTTCTTTCTTTCTTTCTTTCTTTCTTTCTTTCTTTCTTTCTTTCTTTCTTTCTTTCTTTCTTTCTTTCTTTCTTTCTTTCTTTCCTTCTTTCTTTTTTGGTTTTTGGAGACAGGGTTCCTCTGTGTAGCCCTGGTTTGCCTGGAACTCACTCTTTAGACTAGGCTGACCTCGATCTCAGAAATCTGCCTACCTCTGTCTCCCACGTGCTGGGATTAAAGACTTGTGCCACCACTGCCCAGACAGATCATTTGTCTTAATGAGTCAAAAATTCTTGGGGAGTCAATATAATTGGATAAGGTTCATTTTTGTGTATACTGTTTCAAAAGTTGAATTTCATCCACAATGGGAAAAATACAACTGAAGTGTATGCTTAAATGTTTATGTAAACTTAAAGAGAAATAAAAATGCATGTACTTCCAGACTCATCCAATTCTGACATTGGCATTGGACCTTACATACCTTGCTTCCCTTTCTCCACAAGTAATGCCCCCATTCCCACACACCCTCCCTATCCCCTGCTCCTTCAGTATTTCCAAGGATGTGAATGTTAATCTCAGAATCAACTGTACTGAGACCAGACTCTTCACATCATACAGTAAATGTTTTGTGATTGTCTTCAGAATCTAATTACAGATTAGTCAACAAGGGAATGGAGTTTGTGACTTATGTTTTCGTGATTAAAAAATGTCATCTTAAACTTTAATTAAAAACCAAGTCTTAAAGGTTAAGGATTATTTCAGGGGTAGAGTGGCTAACATGCTTTCAAAAGACCCTAGATTTGGTCCTCAACAGTGTATTGATGGTTTGAACAAGAATGGTTCCCATGGGCTGATATACCTGAACTCCTGGTCCTTATTTGGTGGGACCAGTTTTGGAAAATGTCGTTGCCTTTTTGGAAGAGATTAGCTATGAGATTTCAAAAGTTCACAATAGGTCCAGTGTCATTTTCTTTCTGTCTTGTGACTATGGATCAGATGTAAACTCTCAACTATTACTTTAGCAACATATGTAGCTGTCTGCTGCCATACTCCAGCTATGATGGACTCACCCTCTGGACTGCAAGCAAGATCCCAATTAAAGGTTTTTAACTAAGACACTGTAAATAAGCAGTAATAAAAAATATATAGATTCCACCAAATAGTATGTAGGAGAACTTAGAAATTCATTCAATAATTGGCTACCATTTCATAATGTAGTACACTGTATAGAACATGTCAAATTAATGTGGGATTGAAAGCCCATATCTTGTATTCATGGCCAAAGAATAATGTAGTCATACATGTTTTTCCATTAAAAAAAGAGGTAAACACCTTTAGTTGGAACCAATAGAGTTATCCCATTTCCCTAAGGCCCTCACCATTGCAACTAAAAGATCCTTCTATATAACATAAAATATCTAGGAAACCTCAGAGAGGTGTAAAGAGTTAGTGGTATGGCCAGAGCATGTGAGGAACAACATAAAAAATGTACACAGTGGATTTAATTTTTCATTAATTATACTACAATTCCATTAATTATGCTAATGAGATACACAGTCATTAATTATATTTTTATGGAATTTTTGAAATTTATGTCTTCAAGTTGGTACCACCAGTAGGCATAGACAAAAATGTCCAAAAATAAAATCAGTTCTTTACAGCCGACCAGTTTGAGAAAAGAACAAGCAGCATTTTTAAATTGTTCATGAATTTGGCCAATATTTATTTTTTCCAATCAAAAAACAAATGAGAAACTATCTCTCCCACTGTCAGAGCCGTGGAAAGACTCTGTGGAGACCTGATTTATGCCGTTCTGTGGTCCACAAAAATGATACCAGTATGCTAAGCCCTCTCTATAGTGATTAAGGGAACTGCCCCATGCCTACCTTTAACTTTTATCTGGAAAGAAGCTACACAATCCTGAGAGCAGGCTGTCAAAAGGGCTGATCCAAAACCTAATTATAAAGTTTTTAAAAGCTCATTTTAGCTTATATAGCCTGACCCTTTCAGTCAAAGAAAACTGTCTAAAAAATGTCTTGATAGTTTGAATAAAATCAACTTGAGAGTGGAGTCCTATGAGAGTTCTGTAGGTCTGAGCTTGGGAGGCTAGAAGAAGGAAAGTGATAAGAAAGTGAAGTAATTCTATTTCAGTAAATGTGTATTTGAAAAGGAACAAAACAACTGTAGGATGGTTAAACTATAAAAAAGTCATTGGGAATCCAATTTAATAAAAAAGAAATGAATAGGAAAGCAGAAAACAATTGTAAACCATATGGAAATAAAAATTTTAGAGCACATTAAACAATGTAAAAACTAGAAAATGATTAAAAAATATTACTACAGAAACTTCTATAGATAAAGTTAGTAAGATCTGGAAAGACTGACAAATACAAAGAAAGTGAAAATACAAGGATCACTGTTAATCATCACAAATTGAGTATGAATGATATTCTATTATTATCAAAATAGCAAGGAATACTATACAAATCTTTATGCTACAAATTCACCAACTTTGTAGAAACACACTAATTTTTGTAGAGCACAACTAAGTTAACATGAAATACAGGCTGAAGAACCTTTATTTTTTTTTTTTTTAATTTAATTTAATTTTATTTTTTTAATTTACATTCCAAATCACTTCCCCTTTCCCGTTTCCTCCCTCCCCGAAGGTCCCATAAGCCCCCTTCCCTCCCTCTTTTCTCCGTTCAACCCCCTCTCATTACTCTGTCCTGGCGTTCCCCTACATCCAGTCTTTCCAGGACCAGGGGTCTCTCCTTCCATCTTTTTAGAAATCTATTGATATGCTGATTGTGTCTAGGGTATTCTGAGATTCTGGGTCAATATCCCCTTATCAGTGACTTCATACCATGTGTGATCTTTTGTGATTGGGTTACCTCACTAAGGATGATATTTTCAAGTTCTGACCATTTGCCTAGGAATTTCGTGAAGAACCTTTAAATAAACTGATATAGACAGATGAGAATATGAATAGAGACAGATCAGATTCAGCCAAAATTTTAAGTCCTACCACAATTAAAGAAAGCTCTCAGTAACCTACAAAATGACAGGGTGGGATTCTCTTAATAAAACAAAGAAGATCTGTAAAAGCCTATAGACAAGATGGTTTTATGATTAAATTTAAGATGTATTCTTTCTAAAATTGTGAGCAAGGAATACAAGACTGTCTTTATCATCATGTTTAGTTCTCAGAATTGTATATCTGAATGTGTGTCAACAGCAAAAAGAGAAGCTTTTATTTGTAAAGGAAGAAATCAGTAGTCCTTGGTTGTACATGATCTGATTATCTGAAGTAAGAAACAGAAAGCTAAAATCCATATATGATGTTTAAAGAAAGTAAGAGAACTGGAAATTAGTAGATCAAATGAATAAATGCAAAGCAAAGTGTAAAATTTTTACATCTAAGCAATAAACATGTGAATGCTGAAACAGAAGCATATAGTGGCTCTTACCACTCTAGAGGAAATGAGACACATGCTATGATTTTGTCACACTACTTAACTAAATCATGAGATAGATCAGAGAATATATAAACAACCATCCAACAAATACAAAATAATGCTTGTTCTATAGAAATGAGTGTGGAAAGAGTGAAGACAAGTGACAAAATTGTATACACATGCAGATTTGTGTGTGTTTATGTATAAACTCACATAAAATGAGAGGCAAATCTGTAGAGAACATAAAGAATACTCAGAATTCCACATTTAAAACAATTAAATTTTAAAATAGGCATGGAGGCATCAAATGGGGCATGCAGATGGAAATAAGGATATGAAATACATTTATCATCATTAGTGCTCAGAAGTTCAAATTTCAATCTTTAGACACTAATCATGGTTAAGAGTGATACCTACTCTTGCTGCATAGGAAATAGAGAAGTTGGACAACATGATTGTCTCTTTGGACTACATGCTCTAAAGAAGATTTTGGGATGCTGTAATGTAGAGGAATACCAGGACAGGGAAGCAGAGGAGGGTTGATCGGGGAAGGGGAAATGGCTTATGGGATTTTCGGGGGAAGGGGAAACCAGGAAAGGGGACAGCATTTGAAATGTAAATAAAGAATATATGTAATGAAAAAAAGAAGAAAAAAGAAGATTTTAGGAGTAATTTCAAAAACCAAATGCACAGCTATCACATGACAAGGCTGTTGCTCAACAGACATTTATCCTAGAGGAATGAAACTTTCTTTTCACACAAGAAAAAATGTCCAACAATGTTCTGGCAGCTTCATAACTTGAAACAAAATATTGCTTTTTATATGATGACTCGGTATGCTGCTGCATCTCTCTACATAGAACACCACTTAGTCATAAAGAATGGGGTAGATTGATGCAGGAAACTCAAGGACTAATGCTGTATAAAAGAAGACAGAGTAAAAAAATTCTAATATTATATGATTCTACTTACATTTTTGCATTATTAAAATGACAAACCAAGAGAACTGAAAAGCAGTTTATTGATGGCAGATAAACAATGGGAAGGGAAATAGTTGTAACTCCAAAATCATAGTATGAAGAATGATTGCATAGGAATTTTGTAATTCTCATCTATGTTGATAGTTCATGAATTTACACATTTAATCAATTTGCCTAGGACAGAACAATATATTCATGCACAGATACAAATGTATGAAAAACTGGTATATGTGGTATAAAAACGCTAAGTCACAATGTGGTATGTTATCGTCAGGAAACACTGAACTGTGAGGGATGTGTGTTTATTATTTCTCACAGATACCTCTGAATCTACCAAAATCATCAATGACATTCTTAACACAATTTGCAGTGGGAATTTAATCTAGTCTTTGCTGTCATATGCTGTTAACCCTATAAGTGAAATTGAAAATTAAGCTTTAGAATTGAAACCTAATTAGGCTGTAACCTCCCCCTATGCTACAATTTTATTACATTAGCAGTTATGTCCTTAACTTCTACAAAGCATTTTTTTATCTCAGCACAGTACTAGTTTTAAGAGAAAACATTTTGGGGAAATATGATAGAAGTCTGTACCAGAGTTTTCATTAAAAACATTTTATTTAGTTATTCAATGTGAAAGTTATCTAGTTAATAGAATGTATGAAAAATGAATAAAAAGTAAGTAAGAGATTTAAAGGATTGTTATAGTTATTTGGAATTTTTGGTAATTGTATGACAGTGGGTTTTACCACAGAAACAGAAAATATAAAAGTAGAACACTTGAAATTATCCAATCAAGTCATAAACAATGTGCAAAATCTATCTAGTTATTAAATTGCAATATTTTTAGTGAAATCATGATAGAAAAGCCTTCTGATGGAAGTCAAATAGAATGAATATTCTTTTAACTTGAAGTAGGTGCTTGAGATCTGCATTCCTGACCTTACTATAATGAAAAATAGAAGGTTGTTATACTGTCTGGTTTTGTGTGTCAACTTGACACAGGCTGGAGTTATCACAGAGAAAGGAGCTTCAGTTGGGGAAGTGCCTCCATGAGATCCAGCTGTGGAGCATTTTCTCAATTAGTGATCAAGGGCAGGTCCCCTTGTGGGTGGTACCATCTCTGGGCTGGTAGTCTTGGGTTCTATAAGAGAGCAGGCTGAGCAAGTCAGGGGAAGCAAGCCAGTAAGAAACATCCCTCCATGGCCTCTGCATCAGCTCCTGTATCCTGACCTGCTTGAGTTCCAGTTCTGACCTCCTTTGGTGATAAACAGCAATTGGGAACTGTAAGCTGAATAAACCCTTTTCTCCCAACTTGCTTCTTTGTCATGATGTTTGTGCAGAAATAGGAACCCTGACTAAGACAGTTGTAGTTAAGTGAGGTATTAGCAAATCTCCCTCCTTTGGGAAGAGGTGACAAAACCATAATGAAAAATTGTTTACTCTGAATAGTGGAGAAAAAAGCTGCATTTTCTGTTTGAGAGTAAGTTCAGAATAGAAATTGTTGGCAAACGCATTGATTCTAGTCTGACATCCCAACAGTGCAGAGGTTGAGTCAGGAGGAGAATGTTCAAAGACTACCTGGGCTAGAGAGAGTTCAAGACCAATTTGAGGGGGAAGGGGTCTTAAGGAGAACTTGTCTGAAGAACCAAATGTTATGGGTATTGCTCCAATGTGTATATTGCTCTGGGTCTTTCCACAAAACATATCTCCTAAATGGCTGCATTATTCAGTGTTCTCTAGAGTCACAGAATGTATGGGTAGTCTCTATATAGTTAGGGAATTTGTCGATGACTTACAGCTTGTGGTCCAACTCCCCAACAATGGTCAGCAGCAGCTGTGGATAGAAGTCCAAGGATCTAGCAGTAGCTCAGTCCCACGAGGCAAGAAGTCAAGGAAGAGTCAGAGTATCTTCTTCCAATGTCCTTATATAGGTCTCGAGCAGAGAGTGTGGCCCAGATTAAAGGTGTGTGCCACCCCACCATTAATCCCAGAGGACCTTGAACTCAGAGATCTCCTTGTCTTAATCTTCTGGAATTCATAACCACTATGCTTCAAGATCTCCATGCCAAGATCCAGGTCAGAAACTTGTACCTCTGAGCCTCCAGATTAGGATCATAGGTGAGCCTTCCATTTCTTGATTAGTTCATTCCAGATATAGTCTAGTTGACAACCAGGAATAGCCACTACAACAGCAAATAATATAAGTTGTAAATGACTTTATAAAGACAGTATTAGTCATTCTGTAAGAAGCATATAATCAGCAAACATAGATACCTCTCTCACTTGCTTCAGTATCTGAGATCACATGTGAGAGGTCATGAGAGAATATGAGCTGCTTGTTTGTGTGCTTCCTTATGTACATTGTCCTTTCTACTTCTACTTCAACATCTTTAGAGTATCCATTAGGTTTATGTCACCCGTGGCTAATAGCATATCATCCAGTCCATGAAATCCAGAAAAATCACAATGAGACTGGCAAAGTAGTATAGGTATAACATATGTATTATTTTACATGCACATAAGTAATAAAAATAATTAATGGATAAGAGCCCAAGGATTTGTAAAGAAGAGGCCATGAAAGGATTGAGAGGGAGAAGAGGGAGAGAAGAAATAGTATATACAGTATTTATACTGTATTCACATATGAAATATTCAGAAAATTAAATATAGATATAGATGATATAGAAATATAAAGATATCAATAATATTGTTGTAGATAAAGACACATAATAGCATACAGAGGTGAGTTCATAATGGTCTTGCTTTTTATTTATCAATAAATTCTTTTTCACATTGCCACTGAAAGAGTAAGTTTTTGCTAAGTTATTGCCCTAGATAGGGATACTATTGCTGCAGTGAAACACCATAATCAAAGTAACTTGGGGTGGTATCTTAAGGTTTTTATTGCTATGAAGGGCCATCACAACCATGACAACTCTTAAAAAGGAAAACATTTATTTGGGGCTGATTTACAACTTCAGAAATTTAGTCTGTTATCAACATGGTGGGAAGCGTGATGACATGTACAGGGACATGGTTCTGCAAAAGTACCTGAGAGGTATATATTTGGATTGGCAGGCAGCAGGAAGACAATGTCACACCGGGCATGACTTGGCAATCTGAGGCTTCAAAACTCAGCCCTTAGTAATACATCTCTTCCAACAAAGCCACACCTACTCCAATATGGCTACACCTCCTAATAGTGCCACTTCCTATGGTCAAGCATTCAAACACCTCAGTATATGGGAGCCATTCATATTCAAACTATCACAGATATAAAGGGTTCATTTAGCTTATACTTCTACTTCCATACCACTGTTCATTACTGAAGATCAGGAAAGGAATTAAAACAGGGCAGGTACCTGGAGGCAGGAGTTGGTGCAGAAGCCAAAGATGTGCTGAGGTTTCCTCCAATCAGTCATTATCTAATAATATGCCCTATGGATGTCTACCTCCCGATCTTATGGAGGCATTTTGTCAATTGAGGTTTCCTCCTCTCTGATGAACCTAGCTTGTGCCCAGCTGACATAAAACTATCCAGCTTCTGCATTATGTAAGAAATTGAACAATAAACTTATAATTTATTACCTTTTTTAAAACTTTTGTTGAGTTAGTTTAAAAATAAAATTCATAGAAATATTAAATTTGATTTTCTTCAATAAGTATTTGTGGAGTCTCTGTGTGAGAGATCATGAATATTAATAATTTCAATCATATTTACTTTTTCAAACTCATCTGCCTTTAATAATTCATATTTTAAATTTTGCTATAAAGAGATATTCATGTTATAAATACATGCAGTATCTTATGTGAACCCTATATACTTTCAATAAGAAAGTTAAATTGTAGCTGGGCAGTGGTGGCGCATGCCTTTAATCCCAGCACTTGGGAGGCAAAGGCAGGGGGATTTCTGAGTTCGAGGACAGCCTGGTCTACAGAATGAGTTCCAGGACAGCCAGGGCTACACAGAGAAACCCTGTCTCGAAAAAACCAAAAAAAAAAAAGAGAGAGAGAGAGACAGAAAGTTAAATTGAATATTTCTAATTGATTCACAGCATGAAACATAGTATTCTTTGTGTTAATGATCCTGTGTTAATAGTGTTGAAATAGAAATAAAATAGTGTTTACTGAACACGTATTAGTTACAACATTCTGTGTCCCCTGTTTTAATTCCAACCTTGTGACAGTGGGTTTGATAACTAAAAATTAAAGATGGATGAAATTAGTGGATTTGGTACAGAAATTCATTGATGCCCAGAGACTATCTGACAGAGAGAAGATTCTGAATGGACAGAATCTTTTATTCCCCTATGTCTATGGTGGAGCACAGGCTCTCAGTTTATCCTTATCACTTGTGGGTGTTGTACTTGTTCTTTCTCTGTGCCTCTGCATCTCACTTAGAACATTACTTCTATGTAGGAAACAATGGTCTTTTGACTTCATAAAAGCAAGACTACAAAAGCATGTAGGAATTTTTGTGGTATCACAGAGAAAGCATCTGGTAGAACATAGCTTTGAAACCAGAATCACCAAATACCCCTTGAAATGCTACTTGAGGCAGGAGAAAAATCAAAGAAACTGGACTCCTAAGTATAGAGTGGAAATATGCCTCATTAGTCTTTAACCACTATTATCTTATCACACACAAAATATAATAAGAAAATTGGACAATAAATAATTATTTGAAAACAAATGTTAAAATATTATCACACAAGAGAATAATGTGTAGCCAAATAAAATAATTTGTACGTGAAATATTTATTGAAGGGTAAAAAGCACACTAAAATTAGGAAAAGATGTATGATATCCAGCAAATCTAAAAATTAGAAAGGAGGACTTCTTACAAAATTTCAAGGAACCTGAAATTCTTGCTCATGAACCTTATTTTTTTCTTCTTCTATCAAAATAAGTTTGAAAATATCACCTTCTTAGGAGGCAGCCACACAGTGAACAAACCATCTAGTAGTAATGCTCTGATATCTATTTCTTAGGATGTATTTTAATTTCTTCAGGTAGAATTTCGAATGTCATAGCCAAGTGGTTCTTGATATGCTCATCACTGATATTTCTCCTTTGTCAGGTTTGAGCAGAAAAAAAAATCCTTGAGAAGAATACATGAGAAGGCTGAGAAAAGTATGTGACTGTGTACTATTTTGCTTTTCAAGTCTATATGCTTCAAGAAGAACAATAAATAAAATAACCTTTCCATCATGGCTGGGTAGATCCCAGCACCTATAATCAAGGTTCAAAGGAGGATGTGAAACATCTTGTTTCAGTGAGATTCATTGTCCTGACTGTATTTTACTTTCAGAATTTCTATGACACTTCAATCTGCCTTGTTTTTAAAAAGAGAACCACAAAATTTTTAAAACGTATACGCTTTCAGTGAACTTCTACAACAGTATAGAAAGGATACTTACAATCTATCATGCCTCAATTCCCCCATTGTGATGCATATGTTTTTGCACAGTAGAACTGTCATTTTGATAGGTAACCTATTTTTAGCCCAGTCAAGTCACTCTACTCAAATACTTAAGGACTGCTTTCAGACAGCCTCTTCTGCTGCAGACATCAGGAGATCAAACAAATGTTACCTGACAGGAATTACAGATATCCACAGAACATTTCAAATAAAATGTAGTGGTCATCATAAAAACTAGTAATAGGCAGTAACAGGTTCCTCTGAGCATAATGGATGAAAGACATTCCCATCCAACGGGATGAAAGAAAGCTCAAAGAACTGAAATTATAAACATTTGTTCTTCCCAACAGAGAAAGTAAGATGGGACAGTGCCATTGAGGACTGAAACATCATAAGCAGACAGACTTATCAGACATTATGTATGGGAGGGGATATGAAAGAAAAGAGCTCCTTTGTGACAATAGGTGTGTGGGCCCATTTCTGGGTCTTCAATTTTACCCCATTGATCTCCTTGCCTGTCTCTCTACCAGTATCATACAGATTTTAATCACTATTGCTCTATAACACGGCTTGCTGTCTGGGATGGTGATTCACCCAGATCTTTTGTTGTTGAGAATAGTTGTTGCTATTCTGGGTTTTTGTTATTCCAAAAAAATTGCAATTGCTCTTTCTAACTCTATAAAGAATTGCGTTGGAAGATTAATGGGGATTGCATTGAATCTTTAAAATTCTTTCAGCAAGCTGGCCATTTTTATTATATTAATCCTGCGAATCCATGATGACTTGTACCCGGGGTGAAAGGGAAGTCTTCATCAAGAGCATCGTGATAGATACTATAACTCTTAGTTTCTAAAATCTAGAAAGTCCATCTTTTGGTGCTTTGTTATAGTATCCTAGGAAACTCTTGAAGCATTTGGGAGATTTGCTGAGAACATAAGATAGTGGGGTCACAATTCAATGTTTTATCTAAGAGGTACTCACACAGTATATATCAACTTGCTTCTTGTTTGAACACACATGCTCTCTTACACACACAATTTGTGTGTGTAACACTATAAAGAAGATGATAGGGATACCATGTGGGTACCAATATCTAAACTTACCCACATACATTTATATAAGAGTATAGTGTTAGTGCAAAGCCTATACATTCCTCTTGTGTACTTAAAAACACTTCCAGGGGTTAGAAATAGTTGTTAGAATCACTTTCTATTCTTGCAGAGGACCTGAGTTTAGTTCTTAACATGTATATTATGACTTAAAACTTCCTTAATTAGAGTTCCAAGGAATATGCCATCCTCTTCTGGTTTCCATGAGCATTGGGCATATACCTAGTATACTCATATACTTGCAGGAAACAGACTCACATATATAAAAGTAAAAATAAGTACCTTTTTAAAATCTCCATAAGCTTATAGTAGCTAAATCAATATGGATACTGCCTAAATTTTTATTAAATTACGCTGTTGAGGAATAATGACAAGAAAATTATCTAACCTGTTTAGTATACACAGTCTATTTTTCTAACTATTTCTAACCCACAATGGGTTGGACACATTTGTGAAAGAGAAACACACAGATGAAGAGAATCAACTTTATTTGAAAAAGTAACAAAGTTGCTTTAAAAATGTTTCTGTGCCATGAGTAAAGTGAGACCAGGTCATAAAAACACAGGAAGAATATAAGCATGTGTCAAGAGTTGTGCTTGTTGTGCCCTGTCAGCACTGGGTAGAAAACCAGTATTACTATCTCTAAAGGAGAATGAGTCATACTCTCTTAATTTGTTATGAAAATTAAAGAGAGAAATTCAAAAAAAAGTTGCTAGCACAGAGTATTTTTGTCTCCTTGGCTTTCAGCTTTCAAGTCTCTAAAATTATAATTATAGTTCTTTTCTTCACTCATTAAACAGCAATTTTATAAGCACTTACAGTAAACCAGGCACCCACACTAAACTAGGAAGGTGATGGTAAATTTTGCAAATATGGCCTCAGATGCAGTGAAATTTATATTCTATATATGTGACTGACAAGGAAATGCATAGCAAAACCTCAAACAGATATTTTAATTGCAATGTATACAATATAATCTTCTCCAATGTAAAAAAGACTCTATAATAATGAGACATCTGCATTAGAATAAAAAGAACACTGTGCTAACATGCTAATTAAGTTAATATCTGAAAGATGGGAGGGAAAGAAGAGGGCATGAGAAGGTTGGTGTGACAAATGATTGTGACAAAGGCTACTGTGTGGGTCAGGAGTCTGCAAGGGTGGGAGGTATATCTGAAAGCTGACTACACAGTAGAATCTGGCACTGGAAAAGACTGGCATAAGATTAGGGTGTGGGTTTCCAGGTCCAACAGGCAGACATTTACCCCTTAATAAATGATTGGACTGTAAATCTGAATCCACTGAAGAATATAAGTAGAATCCTCATAGTCTAAGGTACGTAACTAAACAAGCATTTCTATTTTCTTATGGAAAGCAGCTTTGTGCATGTGAAAGGGAATAGCATGCACACTGCACAGCACAAAGACTAATGTAGAAAATGTGGGAGTGAATACATTTAATTCATTTATAAAATACATTGTTTTCCAGATTTTGAAAAGAAATGACTAGATAGACTTGTTGAGCATTTGACAGGGAGATGATACAGTCATAGTCAATTTTTCTGCCTTACATTTAGAGTCCTAAGGAAATGGGTCTTACATTTGCTAGGACTTAAATTATAGAATATTGAGTTCCAAGATCTGTCATGATATGGTAATGGGAAAATTGTCTTTTGGGAATAATTATATTGCATGCCTGTACATTTAAGACTATGTGTTAAGTGGTTGGACCTATAGAAAAGGAATCAGAACCTAAACATGAAATATTAAATAATCTAAAATGATGGTCAAGACAATCTCTGGAAGGAATACCAGGGAAAGATGAAGGCCCTGGACAGGGCAGACAAAAGTGGCACTGCTGAGCACGAGGATCATGTAACGAGCAGAGAATGTGAGCCAGAATCACAGAATGTGGACAGAAAGCAGGAAAGGATATCTGAAGAGACACTTACGATTTGGCTGTGGGGAAAGATTTTGTGCAAAATCTGTTGAAACTGCAGGACAGAAACAAGTGCACTATAGAGCTCCTGGCAGGGAATCTGGGGCGGTTGAAAAAGGCAGTATCAGTGAAGAGGGAGGAGAAAAGCCTCTGTTGTACTTAGAGAAATAAACCAATTAGAATGCTAAGCTCACTTAGGGTGATTAAAGGAGCTAATGTAAAGGCTAATAAAAACGAGGGAGAGGGAACATGAGGTTAGAAGGAATCTTATTTTAATCACAAGGATTTTGCCATTTCCAGGAATGACTCCAGGCTTTTTCAAGTGATGAAAAACAATAATATTGGTAAGTGATATCTAAGCATAATAATGGAAACTGAGGAAGAGGCAGCAAAGCAAGAGAGGACATAGGGCGCAAACTGAGAGGGTGATGCTCTATTCTCTTTTGATTCAGGAAAAAGAAGATCTTCAATGTCAATAGCCTTAGCCATTTTACAGCAAGAAATAAGGTAGTTTCTGTTTGATGTCTCTATGTGTTTCTCAAAATGCAGTTATCAGCAACAAGGTGGGAAAACAGTGGCTTAAAACTTCTGCCAGCAATCGCAGTTTCTTGTAATTCTATGGGGAAGTAAATTGGACTGCACTCATTTGGACTTGCCCAGTCTTCTGAAATCATAGTGCAGATCAACAGCGATGGGTAGTGCAGGTTGCCTCACTCACTTGCCGTGTTAACCACAGACTTCCAGCAAATTCCTGAGACTCTTCACAGGTTAAATAGATTTTGAAAGCAATAAGGAATTTAAAAAATATTCTATTGAGCAAGCACTTCTGATACTTCTGACAGAATGTTTGGCTATAGACCATAGACACTGGAGACAAAAATAAATCCTGGGAGAAAGCCCAAGTCCAGTTTGTGGGAAATAGACAAAAAGCAAGGAAATGGGTAATTATTCAGATGTCTATGTTTTTATTGTTGTTCTCTCATAGATTTAATCACAGATGCATTTTCCCTCCTTCCATTCTTCCCAGATCCCTTTTCCACCTCCCCTCTCCTCCAGTTTTACACTTCCTCTCTTTCCCGTCAGAAAAGAGAAGACCTCTCAAGGATGTAAACTAAAACAGAATAACAGGTTACAATAAAACTAGGCACAAACTCTCATATCAAGGCTGGATAAGTAGGAGGAAAACAGTCCCAAGAGCAGGCAAAAGAGTCAGACATCCCCACTTCCATGGTCAGGAGCCCTACAAGAACTGCAAGCTATACAACCATGATATATATGCACAGGACATACCCATGCAGTAAAGACCCATGGAGGCTCTGTGATTGTCACTTCAGTCTCAGTGAGGCTTATGAGCCCTTCTTAGTCAAGTCTGTGTACTGTGTTCTCCTGGTGTCCTGCACCCTTCTTTCTGCTACAATTCTTCCTGTTCTGATAAGTTTCTCGAACTCTATCTAATGTTTGGCTGTGGGTCACTAAATCCATGCCTAACATTTGCTGGATGAAGCCTCTCTGATAATCATTGAGTTAGTCACTGAACTACGAGTATAGCAAAATATCATTAGAAATTATTTCATTAACATATTTTTTTGCCAGTTGTGTTTGATTCTATCTTAGGTCTCTGAGCTATCTAGCCTCTTATTCCTAGTCATCCAGGCAGATTTATGCATGGTGTTCATCTTGTGTAATGGACCTCAAGTTGGACCAGTCACTGGTTGCAACTCAGTCACCATTACCCCAGTACATCTTGCAGACAGAACAAAGTGTAAGACAAAAATATTGTACCTGGGTTGGTATCCCAGTCGCAGCATTAGGAGCCTTTCCTGGTCACAGATGGCTGTTGAGGCTCTGTATCCTCACTACTAGTCTTTCCTAGGGTCACCCTGATGTATTCCATTGAGTTTCCAATGTACAAGCTTTCAACATCACCCCCAAAATGCCCCACAATTTCAGTCATCTTTTCCCATACTCTCTCCATCTGTCCCCTTTCTGCATTATTCCAGCTCCTCAGATGTCTATTATTGGAACAGCCCTCAATAAGGATGGAACATAGAGTAGGGGCCTATCTTGATGCAGTGGTTCTCAACTTGTGGATCATGACCCCCACAGGATCACATATCATATATCCTGCATCCATATATTTGCATTATGTTCCATGATAATAGCAATATTAGCATTATGAAGTATCAACAAAATAATTTTATGGTTGGACATTCTACTAATTGAGGAACTGGACTAACGTGGCATAGCATTAGGAAGGTTAAGAAACAGTGACTTAGGGGAACATTGACTTAGACAATAAAGAGACAAATGAATGAATGAGGAGTAAGGAGAATACTGCTCCAAATTTTCAGACATAATCAGATGCTTATGAAACAGTGTGTGTGTGTGTGTGTGTGTGTGTGTGTGTGTGTGTGTGTGCATGTACATGCATGCATGGACAAGGTAACAGAGGAGAAGATAAGAAAAATATAGAAGTGGTGTGTTATACAAATAAAATATATATGTATGTGCATGTATGTATATATGTATACAATGTACACATATACACATAGAAAGTATAGAAGTAAAGGGACCTAGGAGGAAGAGAGGAGGGAGAGGAAAGGAAATAAAGGGGGGCAGGAACAGATATTGAAAGGAAAAGGAGAGAAATACAGAGGATCAGGAAACTGAGTAGAAATATGTAGCAGTGAGGGAAGGGGAAATGGGGATAGCCACTAGAACGTCCCAGATGCCAGGGAAGCAAGAACCTCCCAAGACCCAACTGGGATGACTTAAGAAGAAACAAACAACAAAGGGGAGATAGAACCTATAGAGACCCCCTCCAGTAGATAGTCATGACCCTAGATGAGTAATGGGAGGACTCACCTATCTCAATATTGCTAACCCAGAAATGTTCCTGTCCAAAGGAAAGACAGACAAAAATGGAATGGAAATGAGATTGAAAGAAAGGCCATCCAGAGATTGCCTTACTTAGGGATCCATCCCATCTGCAGACACCAAACCCCCACATTATTGCTGATGCCAAGAAGCACTTGATGACAGAAGCCTTATATGGCTGTTCTCAGAGGTTCTCCCAGCACCAGACCAATACAGATGCAGATACTCACAGGCAACCACCAGACTGAGCCCTGGGACCCCAATTGAAGCTAGTGGAAGGACTGAAGGAGCTGAAGGGGATTACAACCTCATAGGAAGAACAACATCAACTATCCAGACCACCCAGAGTTCCCAGGGATTAAACCACCAACTGAAGAGAATACATGGAAGGAACCATGGCTCCAGATACATATGTAGCAGAGGATGGACTTTTCTGACATCAATGGTAGAGTAATCCATTGGTCCTTTGAAGGCTTGATGCCCCAGCATAGGAGGATGCTAGAGTGGTGAGGCAGGTGTGGGTGAATGGGTAGAGGAGCACCCTTAGAGGTAAAGGAGAGGAGTGATGGCAGTTTTGGAGGGGTAACCAAGAAAAGGTTATCATTTGAAATGTAAATGATTAAATGATTAATAAAACATAACAAATAACTATAGCTATATATTAATATATATTAAAATATTCAAAAGAAGTGAAATGCCTAGAATTCAGTTATTTTCCTTTAAAAGCATGGTGTAAATTTCCACTGATTTTTTTTTTTTGACAAGGGAGGAATGTTCATTATATTAAAAAAATACGAAATATACGGAATATAATGCTAAGAAAACAAAGTAACTGGCAAAGCTTGAATCATTATTCTGATGCTTAGATGTCAAAAAACAAAAATGCCTGAATATCAGAGAGCAAAACAGGTAATGATTTGAAATAATAAAAATGAATAAAATAACTTTCAGGTGGAATTTCACCTGCAAAGTTAATTCCATATGGGTTAAATTTGAGTTTTGACATTGAAAAGAATTGAAGTTGGAAAGCCATTAATAACAGCTAAAATGAATGGTAGTGTCTTTAGAAAGGAAGTATTTTTTTTTAATTTAATTTAATTTTATTTTTTTAATTTACATTCCAAATCACTTCCCCTTTCCCGTTTCCTCCCTCCCCGAAAGTCCCATAAGCCCCCTTCCCTCCCTCTTTTCTCCGTTCAACCCCCTCTCATTACTCTGTCCTGGCGTTCCCCTACATCCAGTCTTTCCAGGACCAGGGGTCTCTCCTTCCATCTTTTTAGAAATCTATTGATATGCTGATTGTGTCTAGGGTATTCTGAGATTCTGGGTCAATATCCCCTTATCAGTGACTTCATACCATGTGTGATCTTTTGTGATTGGGTTACCTCACTAAGGATGATATTTTCAAGTTCTGACCATTTGCCTAGGAATTTCGTGAATTCATTGTTTTTAATTGCAGAGTAGTATTCCATTGTGTAAATATACCACATCTTCTGAATCCATTCCTCCGTTGAGGGACATCTGGGTTCTTTCCAGCTTCTGGCTATTATAAATAAGGCTGCTATGAATATAGTGGAGCATGTGTCCTTATTGCATGCAGGTAAAGTCTCTGGGTATATGCCCAGGAGTGGTATAGCCGGATCCTCCGGAAGTGTCATGCCCAGTTTTCTGAGGAGCCGCCAGACTGCTTTCCAGAGTGGTTGTACCAGCCTGCAATTCCACCAGCAGTGGAGGAGTGTTCCTCTTTCTCCACATCCTCGCCAACAACTGCTGTCTCCTGTGTTTTTGATCTTAGCCATCCTGACTGGTGTGAGATGGAATCTCAGGGTTGTTTTGATTTGCATTTCCCTAATGACTAAGGATGATGAACATCT
The DNA here is from genome assembly GCA_036184795.1 of Tokudaia tokunoshimensis. Lineage (NCBI taxonomy): Eukaryota > Metazoa > Chordata > Mammalia > Rodentia > Muridae > Tokudaia > Tokudaia tokunoshimensis. The sequence continues at coordinate 83,849,113 of BTHU01000014.1, forward strand.
CTTTAGGTGCTTCTCAGCCATTAGATATTCTTCAGGTGAGAACTCTTTGTGGAGCTCTGTACCCCATTTTTTAATAGGGTTACTTGCCTCTCTGGAGTTTAACTTCTTGAGTTCTTTGTATATCTTGGCTATTAGCCCTCTGTCGGATGTAAGGTTGGTAAAGATCATTTCCCAGTTAGTTGGTTGCCGCTTTGTCTTTTTGACAGTGTCTTTTGCCTTGCAAAAACTTTGTAATTTAATGAGGTCCCATTTGTCTATTCTTGATCTTAGAGTATAAGCTATTGGAGTTCTGTTCAGGAAATTCTCCCCTGTGCCCATATGTTCAAGGTTCTTCCCTAGTTTCCCTTCTATTAGTTTCAGTGTGTCTGGTTTTATGTGGAGATCTTTGATCCACTTAGAATTGAGCTTAGTGCAAGGAGATAAGGATGGGTCAATTTGCATTCTTCTGCATGTTGACCTCCAGCTGAGCCAGCACCATTTGTTGAAAAGGCTATCTTTTTTCCACTGGATGGTTTTAGCTCCTTTGTCAAAGATCAAGTGACCATAGGAGTGTGGATTCATTTCTGGGTCTTCAATTCTGTTCCATTGATCTACATGTCTGTTACTGTACCAATACCATGCAGTTTTTAACACTATTGCTCTGTAGTACAGCTTGAGGTCCGGGATACTGATTCCCCCAGAGCTTCTTTTACTCTTGAGAATAGTTTTAGCTATTCTGGGTTTTCTGTTATTCCAGATGAATTTTTGAATTGCTCTTTCTAACTCTATGAAGAATTGAGTTGGGATTTTGATGGGGATTGCATTGAATCTGTGTATTACTTTTGGTAAGATGCTCATTTTTTCTATATTAATCCTGCCAATCCATGAGCATGGCAGATTTTTCCATCTTCTGAGGTCTTCTTCAATTTCTTTCTTCAGAGACTTGAAGTTCTTGTCATACAGATCTTTCACTTGTTTGGTTAGAGTCACACCAAGATACTTTATATTGTTTGTGGCTATCGTGAAGGGTATCATTTCTTTTACTTCTTTCTCAGCCTGCTTATCCTTTGAGTATAGGAAGGCTACTGACCAGTAAACATCTTCAACAAAATTATGGAGGAAAACTTCCCTAACCTAAAGAGAGAGATGCCGATGAACGTACAAGAAGCCTACAGAACTCCAAACAGACTGGACCAGAACAGAAATACCTCCCGTCACATAATAATCAAAACACCGAATGTTCTAAACAAAGAAAGAATACTAAATGCAGTAAGAGAAAAGGGCCAAGTAACATACAAAGGAAGACCTATCCGAATCACATCAGACTTCTCACCAGAGACTATGAAAGCCAGAAGATCCTGGGCAGATCTCATGCAGACACTAAGACAGCACAAATGCCAGCCTAGACTACTATATCCAGCAAAACTCTCAATCACCATAGATGGAGAGACCAAGATATTCCATGATAAAACCAAATTTTCACAATATCTTTCCACAAATCCAGCCCTGCAACGGATAATAGGTGGAAACCTCCAATACAGGGAGAGAAACAACACCCTGGAAAAAATGAGATAATAACCTTCTTGAATCAAACCCAAAAGTAGATAACCACTCAAACATAAAGATAGCGTCAAGAATGGCAGATGGCAATAATCACTATGCCTTAATCTCTCTTAATATCAATGGTCTCAATTCCCCAATTAAAAGACATAGACTAGCAGACTGGATACGTAAACAGGACCCAGCTTTTTGCTGCATGCAGGAAACGCACCTCAGTGTCAAAGACAAACACTACCTCAGAGTAAAAGGCTGGAAAACAATTTTACAAGCAAATGGCCCCAAGAAACGAGGTGGAGTAGCCATCCTAATATCGGATAAAATTGATTTTCAACCCAAAGTCATCAAAAAAGACACAGAAGGACACTACATACTGATCAAGGGAAAAATCCATCATCAAGAACTCTCAATCCTGAATATCTATGCTCCAAATGCAAGGGCACCCTCATTCGTAAAAGAAACTTTACTAAAACTCAAAGCACACATCGCACCGCACACAATAATAGTGGGTGACTTCAACACCCCGCTCTCTGAAATGGATCGTTCAGGAAAGCAGAAACTAAACAGGGACACAGTGAATCTAATTGAAGCCTTGGACCAAATGGAACTAACTGATATATATAGAACATTTCATCCTAGAGCTAAAGAATACACCTTCTTCTCAGCTCCTCATGGTACCTTCTCCAAAATTGACCATATAATTGGTCACAAATCAGACCTCAACAGATACAAGAAGATAGAAATAATCCCATGCCTCCTATCAGATCACTATGGAATAAGGGTGGTCTTCAATGGCAACAAAAACAAAAGAAAACCCACGTACACATGGAGGCTGAACAATGCTCTACTCAATGATAACTTGGTCAAGGTGGAAATAAAGAAAGAAATCAAAGACTTTTTGAAAGTTAATGAAAATGAAGGCACAACATACCCTAACTTATGGGACACAATGAAAGCAGTGCTAAGAGGAAAATTCATAGCCCTGAGTGCCGCCAAAAAGAAACGGGAGACAGCATACACTAACAGCTTAATGGCACACCTGAAAGCCCTGGAACAAAAAGAAGCAAATACACCAAAGAGGAGTAGAAGGCAGGAAATCATCAAACTCAGGGCTGAAATCAATCAAGTAGAAACAAATAAAACCATACAAAGAATCAACAAAACGAGGAGTTGGTTCTTTGAGAAAATCAACAAGATAGATAAGCCCTTAGCCAGACTAACCAGAGGGCACAGAGATAGTATCCAAATTAATAAAATCAGAAACGAAAAGGGAGAGATAACAACAGAAACTGAGGAAATTCAAAAAATCATCAGATCCTACTACAAAAACCTGTATTCAACACAACTAGAAAATCTTGAGGAAATGGACAATTTCCTTGACAGATACCAAGTACCAAAATTAAATCAGGATCAAACAGAAAGGAAGTATTTAATGAGTTGTCACAGAGGCCAACAATATGCCTCATATTAATTAACTTTTTAATTAATGATATGATGGACGGAATAGACCTCAAACACACAATATTCTCTTGCTAGGCAATGAGGGATGATGGTAACTTTAGTAAAATGGAAAATAGTGTGACCTACATAAATAAGTGGTTTCTGTAGGAAAATTTTAGGAAGACACAGTTAGTTTTATACTTGTCATAATTAGGTAAAGCACAGGACCTAGTATGCTAGCATAAAAAAAATTGGCACAATTAATTTCAGGTATATTTTTGTATAAAACAAAAAGGAAAACACATGTAACTAAGTTAGTTATGAAGTGGTAAAATTGAATTACTGTACTGGTAGAGCGTACCAGTACAATTTAATTTACTCACTGTGGTGTGTGTGTGTGTGTGTGTGTGTGTGTGTGTGTGTGTGTGTACAAGCTTATTCTTTAAGTCTATATCCTGGTTAGCTTTAATGTCAATTTGACACAAACTAGAGTCATCTGAGAGGAAGAAGAAAATGCCTCCATAAGATAGACCTATAGGCAAGCTCCTAGACCACTTTCTTAATTAAGGATTGAGGTAGGAGGACCAGCCCCTTGTAGGTGGTGCCTCCCTGGGCAGATGGTTTTGGATGGTATAAGAAAGCATGCTGAACAGGTCATGAAGAAGCCAGTAACACTCTTCTGTAATCTCAGCAGCAGCTTCTGCCTCCAGGTTCCTGCCTTGATCCAGTCCCTGTACTTATTTCTATCAGTGATGGACTGTAATGTGGAACTGCATTCAGAAATTAATCTTTCCTTCCCAAGCTGCTTTTGGCTGTGGTGTGAAAACACTAAGGCTGTAAAAATTCAGGCTGGCAACAAAATGTTACTAAAATATTTATAAATTGTGGGGCATAGAGGGAGCTAGAGAATTTAGCTGTGCTTCCACAGGGCGTATAACACATGGCATATCACTTAGCACCATTTATCACATGGGGACAAGAAAGCAGATCTCATGACTTTAAGAACTGCATAAAGATGTGACATCTCTTGAATATGGGAAGCATTTCCTCTTCCCTATGTTTCTCAGGATTTGTTCATTTCAATAACTTGTAATTTTCAAGGCCTACAACCTGGTTTAGGCAGGTACAATTTCTTGTTCATTTAATCAGTAGCCTGTCCTCTGATCACACACTGCAGGCTGGTAGCCACCTAGAGATGGGGACATCCTTTGAAAATAAGAGAGAGCATGCCTTTTGTAGTGCCCTATATTCATAGCACATGTCACTGTGAGACCTGTTGGCTCTATGATTTTGTCCTCCTTTGCCTCAGCACTACCACAATCTTCCTAATGCATATGCTGCCCACCTGGGCTGGTAACTTACTTCCCTTGGAGCATCTTTCTTGGACTCACAGTGACTCACACCTTCTGTGATGAAATGACACACTGAGTGAGTTCCCACAATGTCCCTCAGTTAAAACATTTCTCAGAACACCAGACTCCAATTCTCTACTTTCTATTTCTGTAGAAAATGACTTATTTTTGCTAGTTTTTTGGTTGCTTTTTTTATCTGCATCTCCTTGCTAAGACATAAACTTCATGAAGTCCTAATTTCCTACTTATTTCATTTGCTTTGTGTACATTGCATTGAAAAGGATTTGTACATGAGTAGAAACTTAATAAATATTTTTATTGGATGGATAAGTAGGAAAAAGAGGGTGAAATTTGTAGACTGATACCTCCATTTTACTACAGAAAAGAAATTAATATCTCTTTCACAGCTATGATGTCTATAATTTTATTTAAGAGAAAGTGTAATAACTAATATGAGGGTATGGCGTTTTCTTAAAAAATCTACCAGAAATCATTGGTTTTATTACTATTGGGTAAAGAATGCAAAAATAAAAGAAGGCCCCACTAATAGCACCATAATTGGTATTGAGAACATCAAGGATTAATGCAGAATGTAGGGATGTCAAAATCAATCGTGGACTTGCTGATGTGTTTACTGTGCTCTGCAGTCTCATCCTGAGTGTAGAGTGAGGCATCTGAACACTGATAGTTTAAAAATGTTCATGTTATCCTTAAATTCACTTTTAGCTCAGGTATGAGATCTCTATCCCAAAGACTCATGGGTACCTATTTTGCCTGAAAACCAAATCAAAAAGTTGATTAGGCTAGTATGCAAATACTGTGTTTATGCTAATATATGCAAAAGGTTCTCCAGGCTTCAGAAAGTATTACTCAGCTTCAGCTAAAATAAAATTCTAGAGAGCTGGAGCAATGAGGACTTTGTAGGGACCTTCCACAATCAATGACATTTTTTTAAATAGATGGAACAAGCTATATTCATGTATTTAGACACATGCTTGTGTGTATAATTCAGATCTATCTATCTATCTATCTATCTATCTATCTATCTATCTATCTATCTATCTATCATCTATCATATCTATGTATTAGATAGATAGATAGTCTCTCAAGAGTTAGGTGACTCTGCTCTCACTGAAACCAGACCAGGCAGTCCACTGCTCTATATGTGTCAGGGGCCTTGAACCAGCTAGAGTATTCTATCTGGTTGATATCTCAGTGTCTGAGAGTTCTCTGGTTCCAGGTGAGACAGCTTGTCTTCCTGTGGTGTTATCCTCCTTCTTTTCTTCTTCAAACCTTTCCCTATTTCAACCATAGGGGTCCCCAACTTCAGTCAACTGGTTAAATGTAAGTATCTGCATCTGTCTCAGTCAACTGCTTGTTGGGCTTCACAGAGGACAGCCATGCTAGTCTCCTGTCTGTAAGCATACCATACGATCAATAATAATGTCAGGCCTTGGAGCCTTCTCTTGAGATGTGTCCCAATTTGGGCTGGTTACTGGACCGCCTTTCTCTCAGTCTCTTCGCTAGTTTTATCCCTGCAGTTCTTTTAGACAGGAACTGTAACCTCCTGGGAGTTGCACATGATCAGGTTTTCCATGAATGGAGAGCTGGGAAGTGAAATAACGGGGGTCAAGAGAAAGGAAACACACAGAGACATTAGTGCATGGCTGTACAAAATCTCTCTTTACTTGGGGAATTAGAGAGGCAATATATGCTCTGTGGGAGTGACCCTCCCTCCCAGGGTTGCAGAGTCTTCTCAGTGATTCTCAGCAGGGCCTCAGCTCCACTCTTCCTCGAGGATGTTGACCCCATAGGGTCTGCTGCTCTGCGGGAGGCTGAGGTGTGACAAAATTCTTGCTCTCGGAGCTCTGCCAGCTCCACCAGGTGAGGGGGGGAGGTGTAGCTCACTAGGGTCTGGAGCTGAATGATAGCTGCCATGTGATAAAGCACTTCAATAAGACTCTCTACATCTCTGTCTTCTTTATTAGTTCTAAAACAAGTGGATAGTAATCTGTCCATGACGGTGGGCCTATACCCAGGGAATGGGAACAGAGGCCCAATTCCCCTCGTGGAGAACAAATAATTGTCTCCACATTTTAGATGGCTCTTGGTGTCTTTTGGAGGGGAAGGGCAGAGACTTAAATTAGTGGGACATCCCCACAGAGTGTAAGGTGGTCTTTGGACCACCCCTATGCAAATCAGGCATGCTCCCTGAGGACTCAGAAATGGACAATTAAATCCTCCCCTGTGCAATGCTTTACCCTGCAACTCTCCTGATGCCCATTTCAGCTCGTAAGCAGACAAACATATATCTGAGTTCTATGTGGCTCCATGAAGGAGATCCACTTGCATAGGCTTTGATGCCAGAGAGTCAATTAGTTGCCAAACGCCACGCAAGTGTCTTTTAACAGACACACCTGTTTCCAATTCAGGTCAGCCTGGATGGAGACAATCTGCTTAAAATATAAGACAAAGAGTTAAGAAAGAAACAATGTTCAGTTCCAAATTAGCTTGTCTCTGGAAGGTCCAAGATATTCAATTGTAAATTAGCAGATCTTAAAACACAAAGCTTAGCTTCCCAGGGTGGGGGGAAGTGGCTTTGAGAATCAACAGAGACCTGTTACTTCTCAGAGAGAATGGAGACTATATTTAAAACTAACTCAGTTGGCTGATAAAGATTATTAGCCATCTTCATAATTGGAATCCCCAATATTGGACTTATTACTAGACCACTTCATGATTGAGTAAACTGATCACTTTAAAGGGAGGAGAAGAGTCATTATAACTCCTCTTTTAGATTAATTTTTTAAGTCAGTTTTAACAGTCTCCACTGTTCTCTGTCTAAAGCTTACAGCAAGGCAGTGTATTTAATCTGGGACACAGGCAAGTAAAGTCACCATTGTCAAGGCACTCAGCAAGTTCACAGGTCGGCATTATTTTCTGCATGTCACATTCATCATTCTAGCAGCTAGAATGCTTCTGCAGCATTCTGTGGAAAAAACACAAAAATGTCTTCTTCCCCATATTAAATAAATGATCAGGATCATGCCATATGACAATAAGTGGATCCTTTCATCTCACCTAGGCATGCGCATGCCTAGTTGTTGCATGCTTTACACTCAGCAAGGAGTTCCTTGGCATCCAAATTTTTAAAATTTTCCTAAAAATATAAAGTATAATTTAAATAATATGCATAGGGATACAATTTCCCTCATTTTTGTTTTTTATTTAGGAGATATTGTATAAAGGTTTTACAATTATCTAGTCCTTGAGAATTATATCACATTAATATGTTAAAGACATCTCAAATATTTGATGACTGTAATAAATATCTAGTTCCATTATTTGTTTTAATCTTAATTGGAACACTAAGAATAGAAAATAATATAGGCAATGACTATGTAAGCATAGAAAATAAATATAGCATCTTTAAGTGCTTTTCCTGTTAAAAGGGTAAAATTATTCTCAAGCCATTACCATTTTGATGATGTTTGAATCTTTTTGAAGGAACAAATGCTTAAAAAATTTTAAAGACCCATTGTTAAGAACAAGGGCCTGTAATAAAATTTTATGAATAATATACACTAAAAGATTTAAAATTTTAGCTAATTGTATTAAAGCAGAGACAAAACATTTTTTTTCACATAAGATAAGGCTATCACCATTTCTTAACTCTTTAGAAGTAAATGCTCTTATAATTATCTGGATCCGCAAAGCAAAAATAACCTATTAAATCTATAATAATTTTTCAGGCCAAATTTTAATGCCTTCATAAGTTCTACATAGCCTCAATGATCTTTCATAGATCTTAAATTTGAACTGCATGTTAAACCACACCTGGATAAATCTTTAATGTAAATACCTTCTAATCTGAGCTTATTGTCTAAAACCAGAGCCATGCCTGCCTGTGCAGGACAGTAGTCTGCAGCAAGCCAATATGGTAATTTGCAGGCTCCCGTAAAGATTTTCACTGAAATGTCCTTTATAATCTTGGGAAAAATTTTACCTTTACAACTGTATCTAATAAACATGTGAAAAAGTAGTAACAGGTCTATACTGGCCACATCTGTTTTTTAACCTTTATCACTCTAGAAATTATCTTTGAGAATCATGAGCCTCTAATTAGACTGCAAACTGCAATTTTTAAATGTAATTTTTAACTTTCTCTTGTAATATTAGAAAATACCTACAACTTTGAAAAGTAAAGTCCAATTTTAAACCATCTATTCCCTTTAAAATCAATGGCAAACACATTACTTGCACACTTTAAAGTTTGTCTGCCAGTTCTCATGTTTGAATGCATGACAGTGTAACTTGTAATATCTCATTAAAAAACATAAAACATTATGCCAATCTGGACGTATCTTAGAAGCCTGTATTTTCTGGCTTGGGACATTCCCTGTATTTCCTGGGTTGCTTAAGATGGCTCCAACCCTGAGTTACCAGTTTTAAACTAATTTTTTGTACCAACATTACATCTTTTAAAAAACTTATGAGCCATTATTCTATAGTCAAGACATTTAAACATACTTATCTCTTTAATATCAATTAGAAACAAGAATAATGAAACTACACAAATCTTATAAATTGAAATCAAACATTTTTTTTCTTTTTCCAACCATAATTTTAAGAAAAAGCACTTTGGACCCAATAACCACAATTATATAGCTTTTTCTAGGATAAATAACAATAAACTGGGACTGCATTAAGAGATGGACCACCAGCAGATGAAGTTTTTACCATTTTTTCTTTTCAACATGAAACATAGAACAACCATTCAAACAATGAGAAACAAATTGACACATGGACAAATTGATGCACTAAAGACAAACAAAAGACATACACCAATGACATATAAAGTAAGGGAAGCACGTTTTTTATTACTCCTTGTGCCTAGGAGACTTTTAAAATCCATTTTCTTTCTGTCTTTCTCATGTTTTTAAAATCTGCTTTTCTCTCCTTTTTTTTTGTTTTTGTTTTTTACTCTTTATTTCATTTTATTTATTTTATGCCCTAATTTTCTCTCGCCTGAAGTACAGTTCTAGACCACAGACAGCTTGCCTAACAGAATTCCCGGTTTCACATCACTGTCACCCCTAGTTGATCTCAGCGTCAGGCTATTCTGATTCATCTAGTGTCATGGTATCCCTTCTTTCTGCACCTTGCAAGTATAGCCTTCAAAACCTGATATCTTTAGCCCTAAAATTAATCTTCTATGTTGCTTACCAGGCCCTGGATACTTAACCTTCCTTCTGTTTCTGTCGAACTCCACCTACAGCAGTGTTCCTCAGTTCTCTCCTTTTCCACGGCCCGTGTCCGAGGCCCCATCTGTAACCTCCCGGGAGTGGCACATGGGCAGGTTTTCCGTGAACAGAGAGCTGGGAAGTGAAAGGACGGGGGTCGAGAGAAAGCAAACACACAGAGACATTAGTGCATGGTCTCTCCTTACCTGGGGAATTAGAGTGGCAATATATGCTCTGTGGGATGACAACCTTATCCCTCCACATGACGCCCTTTCTTCTACTGGAGGTGTATTCTACAAGTTCCCTCTCCCTACTATTGGGCATTTCATCTAAGGTCCCACCCTTTGATTCCTGAGGTTCTCTCTCCTCACCAGGTCTCTGGTAGATTCTAGAACCTGTCTCCAAAGTCTCACTTTCTGGGTTTGCATATTTCCATTCATTCTTCTGGCCCTCTGGACTTCACTTCTGTTCTCCTTCCCCAATACCTCATCATATTCCCTTTTTCCCATTCCCCTCTCCTCTGCCACTCAGACCCTTCCCTCCCTCTACCCTCTGTCTTTTTCTCCCTTGCAAGTGGATTGAAACATCCTCACTTGGGCCTTTCAGTTTTTAACCTTTTTGAGTTCTGTGGATGGTATTCTGGGTATTCTGTACATTTTTGAATAATATCCACTTATTAGTGATTACATGACATGCATGTCCTTTTGGTCTGAGATACCTCAATTAGGATATTTTCTAGTTCTATTCATTTGCCTGAAAAACTCAGGATGTCCTAATTCTAAATAGCTGAGTAGAATTCCATCTTGTAAAAGAACCACATTTTCTGTATCCATTCTTCCATTGTAGGATGTCTGATTTGTTTCCACCTTCTGGCTAACACAAATAAGTCCACTATGAACATAGTAGAGCACATGCCCATGTAGCATACTGGGACATCTTGTGGGTATAGATCCAGGAGTGGTATAGCTGTGTCTTCAGGTAGATCTATTTCCAATTTTCTAAGTAAACTCCAGATTGATTTCCAGAGTAATTGTGTCAGATTGCAATCCTACCAGCAATGGAAGAGTGTTCTTCTTTCTCCACATTCTCCACAACATGTGTTGTCACCTGAGTTTTTGATCTTAGCCATTCTGATTGGTGTAAGGTGGCATCTCAGGGTCTTTTTGATTTGCATCTTCATGATGACTAAGTACTTTAAACACTTTAAGTGCTTCTCATCCATTCAAGATTAATTTGTTGTGAATTATCTGTTTAGTTCTATACCCCAGTTTTGATTGGGCTGCTAGTTTTTTTTTTGGAATTTAGCTTCTTGAGTTCTTTATATGTTTTGGCTTTTAGCCCTTTATTGGATGTGGGGTTAGCAAATATTCTTTTTCTAATGTGTAGGTTGCTGATTTGTAGTATTGACAATGTCCTTTGCCTTTCAGAAGCTTTCAGTTTCCTGAGGTCCCATTTATCAATTCTTGATCTTAGAGCATGATCTATGAGCCATTGGAGTTCTGTTTAGGAAATCCCAGCCCCCACCTCCACCTCCACCCCCACCCTCATCCCCACTCCCACGCATGAGTTCAGGGCTCATTCCTACTTTCTCCTCTATTAGAGTACATCCGTATGGTTTTATGTGGGGGTCCTTGATCCACTTGGACTTGAGCTTTGTGAAATATGGCAAATATGGTTATATTTTCATTTTCCTACATACTGTCAGTTAGACCAGCATCATATATTTAAGATGTTTTCTTTTTCCATTGTATATTTTTGACTTCTTTGTTAAAGATCTAGTGCCAAGTGTGGTTTTATTTTTAGGCCTTCAATTCTGTTCCTTTGATCAACCTCTTTGTGTTTACACCATGACCATGCAGTTTTTTTTATCATAATTGCTTGAGGTCAGGGATGGCTGTTCCCTTAGAACTTCTTTTATTATTAAAAATTGATTCACTATCCTGAGTTTTCTGATTTTCCAAATGAAATTGAAAATTTCTCTTTCCATGTCTTTGAGGAATTGTATTGGAATTTTGATGGGGATTGCATTGAATCTGTGGAATACTTTGATAGGATGATAATTTTTGCTATGTTAATTCCACCAATTCATAAGCAGTGGAGATCTCTCTATTTTCAGAGATTTTCATTGATTTCTTTCTTGAGAGATTTCAAGTTGTTGTCATACAGATCTTTCACTTGTTTGGTTAGAGTTAACTCAAGATATTTTATATTATTTGTGGCTATTGTAAAATGTGTTGTTTCCATAATTTCTTTCTCATCTCATTTATCATTTGTATAAAAGAAGACTAGTGAAGTGTTTTAGTTACTTTTATATCCAACTACTTTGCTGAAGTTGTTTATCAGCTGTAGGAGATCTCTGGTATAATTTTTGGGGTTGCTTATGAATATCATCTACACATAGTGATACCTTAAATTCTTCTTTGTCAATTTGTATCCACTTGATCTCCTGTTGACTTACTGCTCTGACTGGAAATTCAAGTACTATATTAGGTAGATAACGGGAGAATGGGCATCTTTTTCTACTTCAGTGGGATTGTTTCAAGTAGTTCTTCATTTAATTTTATATTGCCTGTTGGTTTGCTTTGTATTGCTTTCATTCTGTTTAGGTATGGGCCTTGAATTCCTAATCTCTCTAATACATTTAACAGAAAAGGGGTATTGTATTTTGTCAAATGCTTTTTTAGCATGTATGAGATGATCACATGATTTTTTCTTTAACTTTGTTTATATAGTGGATTATGTTAATGTATTTTGTGTATTGAAACAAACTTGCATCCCTGGAATGAAGCCTACTTAATCATTTTGATGTGTTCTTGGATTCAGTTTGTTACAATTTTATTGATTATTTTTGCATCGATATTCATAAGCAAAATTGGTCTGAAGTTCTCTTTGTTGGGTCTTTGTGTGGTTTATGTATCAGAGTAATTGTGGCATCATAAAATGAATTAGGTAGTGTTTCTTCTGTTTCTATTTTATGGAATAATTTGACAAGTATTGGTATTACCTCTTCTTTGAAGGTCTGTTAGAATTCTGCACTAAAGCCATCTGGTCCTGAGCTCTTTTTGGTTGGGAGCTTTTTAATGACTTCTATTTCCTTACAGGCTATGTAACTGTTTAAATAGTTTATCAGCTTTTGATTTAATTTTTGTATTTGGTATCTGTCTAGAAAATTATCAATGTAATCTAGATATTCCAGTTGTGTTTAATATAGGCTTTGTAGTAGTATCTAATGATTTTCTGAATTTCCTCAGTTACTGTTGTTATGTCTCCCTTTTCATTTCTGATCTTTTTTATTTGGATACAGTTTCTGTTTATTTTAGTTAGTGTGCCTAGGGGTTTATCTATTTTGTTGATTCTCAAAGAACCAGCTTTTGTTTGTGTTGATTCTTTGTATAGTTCTTTTTGTTTCTATTTGTTTGATTTCAGCCCTGATCTTGACTATTTCCTACCTTCTACTTCTCTTGAGTCTATCTGCTTCTATTTGTTCTAGGAATTTCAGTTGTGCTATTAAGTTAGTAGTGTAAGAACTCTCCAATTTCTTTATGAGGGCACTTGATGCTATGTATTTTCCTCTTAGCAGTGCTTTCATTGTGCTCTATAAGTTTGGGTATGTTGTGCCTTCATTTTCTTTAAATTCTAAAAAGTCTTTAATTTCTTTATTTCTTCCCTGACCAAATTATCATTGAGTAGAGAGTTGTTTCATTTTGTATGTGGGTTTTCTATTGATTTTGTAGTTATTGAAGTGTAGCCTTTGTCTGTGGTGATCTGAGAGGATGCATGGGATTGTCTCAATCTTTTTGTATCTGTTGAAGATTGTTTTGTGACCAATTGTATGGTCAGTTTTGGGAAAGGTACCACGAGGTGCTGAGAATTAGGCATGTTATTTTGTTTAAGGGTGACATCTTCTGTATATATCTGTTAAATATATTTGGTTCATAACTTCTATTAGTATTACCATGTCTCTGTTTAGTTTCTATTTCAATGACATGTCCATCAGTAAGAGTGGTGTGTTGAGGTTTCCCACTATCATTGTGTGGGGTTCATTGTGTGTTTTGAGCCTCTCCTCCTTTTGATGTCCAACATGAACATCCTTTACTACATATGCAGCTGGAGCAATGAGTCCCTCCATGTGTACTCTTGGGTTAGTAGTTTAGTACCTGGGAGCTCTGGGGTTACTGGTTGGTTCATAATGTTCTTCCTCCTATGGAGATGACAGTTCCTTCGGCTCCTTGGGTCCTTTCTCTAGCTTCTCCATTGGGGACCTTGTGCTCAGTTCAATGGTTGGCTGGAAGCACCCACCTCTGTGTTTGTCTGCTACTAGCAGAGCCTCTTAGGAGACAACTATATCAGGTTCCTAACAGCAAGCCCTTGTTGGTGTTCACATTAGTGTCTGGGTTTGATGACAGTATATGGGGGTGGATCTCTAGGTGGGGCAGTCTCTGAATGGCCTTTCCTCCAGGCTCTGCTCCACAATTTGTCTATGTATCTCCTCCCATGGCTCTATTGCTCCCCCTTCTCAAAAGGACCAAAGTGTCCATACTTTGGTCTTCCTTCTTCTTGAGCTTCAATTAGTCTAAGAATTGTATCTTGGGTATTGCAAGCTTCTGGACTAATATCCACTTAGCAGTGAGTGCATGTCATGTGTATTCTTTTGTGATTAGGTCACCTCACTCAGGATGATAGTTTCTAGTTTCAGCCATTTGCCTAAATGGACCACAGTTTCTGTATCCATTCCTCTGTTGAGGGACATCTGAGCTTTTTCTAGCTTCTGGCTATTATAAGTAAGGCTGCTATGAACATAGTGGAGCATGTGTCCTTATTACATGTTGAAGAATCTTCTGGGTATATGCCCAAAAGTGGTATAGCAGGGTCCTCCTGCAGTACTTTGTCAAATTTTCTGAGGAACTGCCAAACTGAGTTCCAGAGTGGTTGTACCAGCTTGCAATCCCACCAGCAATGGAGGAGTGTTTCTTTTTCTCCACATTCTTGATAGCACCTGCTGTCACCTGAGTACTTGATCCTAGCCATTCTGATTTGTGTGAGGTGAAATCTCAGGGTTGTTTTGATTTGCATTTTCCTGATGACTAAAGATGTTGAACATTTCTTTAGGTGCTTCTCAGCTATTCAGTATTCCTCAGTTGAGAATTCTTTATTTAGCTCTGTACCCCATTTTTAATAGGGTTATTTGGTTCTCTGGAGTCTAATTTCTTGAGTTCTTTGTATATATTGGATATTAGCCCTTTGTGGGATGTACAACTGATAAAGTCTTTTCCCAATTTGTTGGTTGCCATTTTGTCCTATTGACAGTGTCCTTCGCCTTATAGAAACTTTGTAATTTTATAAGGTCCCATTTGTCAATTCTTGATCTTAGAGCATAAACTATTGGCATTCTCTTCAGGAATTTTTCCCCTGTGCCCATGTGTTCAAGGCTCTTCCCCAGTTTCTTTTCTATTAGTTTCAATATGTCTGGTTTTATGTGGTAGTCCTGATCCACTTGGACTTGAGCTTTGTACATGGAGATAAGAATACATAGATTTGCATTCTTCTGCATGCTTGCCACCAGTTGAACCCGCATCATTTGTTGAAAAGGCTATATTTTTTCCACTGGATGGTTTTAGCTCCTTTGTCAAAGATCAAGTGACCATAGATGTGTGGTTTCATTTTTGGGTCTTCCCTTCTATTCCATTGATCTACCTGCCTGTCACTGTACCAATACCATGCAGTTTTTATTACTATTTCTCTACAGTCCAGCTTGAGGTCCAGGATACTGATTACCCTAGACATTTTTTTTTCATTATTGAGAATAGTTTAAGCTATCCTGGGTTTTTTGTTATTCCAGCTGAATTTGGGAATTGCTTTTTCTAACTCTATGAAGAATTGAGTTGGACTTTTGATCGGAATTGCATTGAATCTGTAGATTGCTTTTGGCAATATGACCATTTTTACTATATTAATCCTGCCAATCCATGAGCATGGGAAATATTTCCATCTTCTGTGGTCTTCTTCAACTTCTTTCTTCAGAGATTTAAAGTTCTTGTCATACAGATCTTTCACTTGTTTGGTTAGAGTCAAACCCTGGGATGAAGCCTACTTGATCATGGTAAATGATCATGCTGATGTGTTCCTTGATTCAGTTGGCAAGGATTATATTGAGTATGCTTGCATCGATATTCATGAGGGAAATTGGTCTGAAGTTCTCTTTCTTCATTTGGATTTTTGTGTGGTTTTGATATCATCATAATTGTGGCTTCCTAGAACGAGTTGGGTAGTGCTCCTTCTGTTTCTATTTTGTGGAATAATTTGAAGATTTTTTAGTATTAGGTCTTCTTTGAAGGTCTGATAGAATTCTGCATTAAATCTATCAGGTCTGGTGCTTTTTCTGGTTGGGAGACTTTCAATGACCACTTCTATTTCTTTAGGGGTTATGGGACTGTTTAGATCATCTATCTGATCCTGATTTAAATTTGGTATTTAGTGTCTTTCTAGGAAATTGTCCATTTCATTCAGATTTTCCAATTGTGTTGTCAATAGGCTTTTGTAGTAGGATATGATGATTTTTTGAATTTCTTCAGTTTCTGTTGTTATATCTCCTTTCTCATTTCTGATTTTGTAAGTTTGGATATTGTCTCTGTACCCTATGGTTAGTCTGGCTAAGGGTTTATCTATCTTGTTGATTTTCTCAAGGAAGCAGCTCCTGGTTTGGTTAATTCTTTGTATAGTTCTTTTTGTTTTTACATGGTTGATTTCAGTCCTGGGTTTGATGATTTCCTGTCGTCTACTCTTCTTGGGTGTATTAGCAGCTTTTTCTTCTAGAACTTTCAGGTGTGTTAAGTTGCTAGTGTTTGCTCACTCCAGTTTCTTTTTGGAGTCACTCAGAGCTATGAGTTTTCCTCTTAGCACTGCTTTCATTGTGTCCCATATATTTGGGTATGTAGTGCCTCCATTTTCAGTAAGTTCTAAAAATCTTTGATATCCTCCCTTATTTCTTACTTGATTAAGGTATCATTGAGTGGAGCATTGTTCAGCTTCCATGTGTATGTGGACTTTCTGCTGTTTTTGTTGCTATTGATACCAGACTTAATTCATAGTGATCTGATAGGAGGCATGGGATTATTTCAATCTTCTTAAATATGTTGAGGTCTGTTTTGTGACCACTTATATGGTCAATTTTAGAAAAGGTACCTTGAGGTGCTGAGAAAAATGTATATTCTTTTGATTTAGGATGAAATGTCTTATAGATATCTGTTAAATCCATTTGGTCCATAACTTCTGTGAGTTTCATTGTATCTCTGTTTTGTTTGTGTTTCCCTGATCTGTTCATTAATGAGAGTGGGGTATTGAAGTCCCCTACACTTACTGTGTGAGGTGAAATGTATGCTTTGAGATTTAATAAAGTTGCTTTTATGAATAGGGGTGCACTTGCATTTGGAGCACAGATGTTCAGAAATGAGTGTTCTTGGTAGATTCTTCCTTTGATAACTATCTAGTGTCCTTCCTTATCTTTTTAGATGACTTTTGTTTGAAAGTCGATTTTTATCCAATATTAGAATGGCTACTTCAGCTTGTTTCCTGGGACCACTTGCTTGGAAAATTGTTTTCCAGCATTTTACTCCGAAGCAGTGTTTGTCTTTGACACTGAGGTTCATTTCCTGTAAGCAGCAAAATTCTGGGTCATGTTTATATATCCAGTCTGTTAGTCTATGTTTTTTTACTGGTGAATTGAGTTCATTGATGTTAAGAGATATGAAGCAATAGTGATTTTTGCTTCCTGTTAATTTTGGTGTTATATTTATCTTTGCATGGTTATCTTCTTTTGGCATTGTTGAAAGAAGATTACTTCTTTGCTTTGTCTAGGATGTCGTTTCCCTACTTGTGTTGGCATTTTCTATCTATTATCCTTTGTAGGGTTGGATTTGTAGAAAGATATTGTGCAATTTTGGTTTTATCGTGGAATATCTTGGTTTCTCCATCTATAGTAATTGAGAATTTTACTGGGTATAGTAAAGTGCCAGTCTAGGCTGGCACTTGTGTTTTCTTAGTGTCTATTTGAGATTTGTTCTGGCTTTCATGGTCTCTGGATACAAGTCTGGAGCAATTCTGATAGGTCTGCCTTTATTTGTTACTTGACTATTTTCCCTTACTGCTTTTAATATTCTTTCTTTGATTAGTGCATTTAGTGTTTTGAATATTATGTTACTGGAGGAATTTCTGTTCTGGTCCAGTCTGTTTGGAGTTCTGTAGGTTTCTTGTATGTTCATGGGCATCTCTCTCTTTAGGTTAGGTAAGTTTTCTTCTACAATTTTGTTGAAGATATATACTGGTCTTTTAAGTTGTAAATCTTCCCTCTCTTCTATACCTATAATCCTTAGGTTTGATCTTCTCATTGTGTCTTGGATTTCCTGGATGTTTTGGCTCAGGAGCTTTTTGCATTTTGCATTTTCTTTGAGTGTTGAGTCAATGTTTTCTTTGGTATCTTCAGCCCTGAGATTCTTTCTTCTATCTCTATCAGCATCATGAGATGTGATTTTAAATCCAGATCTTACTTTTCTCATGTGTTGGGGTATTCATGATTTGCTTTTGTGGAAGAACTGGGTTCAGATGGTACCTTGTTGCCATGATTTCTGTTGATAATGTTCTTGCATTTGTCTTTTGCCATCTGGACATCTCTGGTGTTAGTTGGACCTGCTGTCTCTGGCTGGAACTTGTCCCTCATATGGGCCTGGAAGTCTGTCTCAGCACTCCTGGGTTACCAGTTTTCCCCTGGCACAGAGAGCTGTAGCTCAGCCCAGCTCCTGGTTTCAAATGGAGCCCGTAAGGGCCCTGTCCCAGCTACTCTGCCATTCCTGTGTTCCCTGTGCTCCTGACCATACCCTCCTGCACAGGATCCTGAGAGAAAATAGTGGTCTCACCTCCAAACCTGGGAGAGAAAGCACTCCCTGGAGACTTGTTCTCCCCTGGCAGGGCCTGCACAGAAGGCTATGGTGCGGCCCAGCTCCTGGGTGTAGATGGAGCTTGGCAGGACCGTGTCCCAGCTGCTCTACCACTCTTGTGTTCCCTGTGCTCTTAGCCATACCTGCCTGCACAGTCACTGGAGAGAAAATCTTGTTATAACTTCAAAGGTATTTTCTATGCCTGATATTTTCTCTTCTATCTCTTGTATTCTATTGCTAATGCCTGTATCTTTAGCTCCTGACCGCTTTCCTAGATTTTTCCATTTCCATGGTTACCTCCATTTGTGCTTCCTTTATTGTTTCTACTTCCATTTGTAGGTCTTGGACCACATTGTTCAATTCCTTCACCTCTTTGGTTTTATTTTCCTGTATTCTTTAAAGGGATCTATTTGTTTCCTCTTTAAGGGCTTCTACCTGATTACCTGTATTTCTTTCAGTGATTTATTTATATCCTCCTTAAAGGACTCTATTATTTTCATGAGATAGGATTTTAGGTTAGCATCCTGGTTTCCAGGTGTGTTTCTGTATACATGGCTTGCTCTGTTGGGAGAACTGCATACTGATTGTGTCACAGTATATTGGCTTTTATTGTGTCTTGTCTTGTGCTTGCCTCTGGTTATCACAGGTGTTAACTGGCCTGGGTGTCTCTGTCTGGTGCCTGCTTCCTGTGACCCTGTGTTGCTGCAGGTTTCCTCGGAGGCCTGCGGCCCTGGCTGTATTAGACCTCTTGAGAGGCCTTCAGACTATGGGACCTTCAGAGTATCAGACAAGCTGATGATCTTTCTGCGCATGGGGCACAATACCAGAATTTACTTGTGAATATTTTAGCAAGTAAATTCATGGTGTCCTTGTCTTTCTGTGTACTATGAATTCTGGCATCTGAGCAAAGGTGTAGCTTTGGCGAAAATGTATCATAAAAGCAGGAGACCTCTGGATGCAGGACACAAAATCTTCCTATACAAATGCAAGGCTGTCAGAGCCAAGGGCTTTAAGAGAGTTGAGATATATTTCAGGAAGGGCATGGTAATGCCCTCAGTAGGTTGTAAAGGTACAGGTTATAAACAAATATATATAATTTGTGACATAATATATCTATGATTTGACATGTGCATATAATATGAAATAATACAATGAAGAGAATAAATATATTATTTCACAGGCTTATAACTACTTTTATCATGAATTTTAGATCTACCTTAGTAATTTCCCATTATTGGTATTTTTATTATTGTTAACTATAATCATGAATTAATCAGTACAACAGATCTCCAGAATACAGTCTCTCTTTGAAACTCAAATCTCTGTCATTTGGTTTATTTCTCTTTTTTACTCCATTCTAGACCCTTCTGCTCAGTTATTCCCATTCCTGGGCATATACCCAGAGGCTTTACCTGCATGCAATAAGGACACATGCTCCACTATGTTCATAGCAGCCTTATTTATAATAGCCAGAAGCTGGAAAGAACCTAGATGTCCTTCAACGGAGGAATGGATTTAGAACATGTGGTATATTTACACAATGGAATATTATTCCGCAATTAAAAACAATGAATTCACGAAATTCCTAGGCAAATGGTCAGAACTTGAAAATATCATCCTTAGTGAGGTAAACCAATCACAAAAGAACACACATGGTATGCAGTCACTGATAAGGGGATATTAACCCAGAATCTCGGAATACCCTAGACACAATTCGCATATCAATAGATTTCCAAGAAGATGGAAGGAGAGACCCCTGGTCCTGGAAAGACTGGATGTAGGGGAATGCGAGGACAGAGAAGTGAGAGGGGCTTGAATGGGGAAAAGAGGGAGAACTGCATACTGATTGTGTCACAGTATATTGGCTTTTATTGTGTCTTGTCTTGTGCTTGCCTCTGGTTATCACAGGTGTTAACTGGCCTGGGTGTCTCTGTCTGGTGCCTGCTTCCTGTGACCCTGTGTTGCTGCAGGTTTCCTCGGGGCTTATGGGACTTTCAGGGAGGGGGGAAACGGGAAAGGGGAAATGATTTTGAATGTAAATAAAAAAAATCTTAGAAAATAAAATTAAAAAAATATATTGTATAAAATTCATTTTAATAAAAAACATATTTCCTCTAAAAAAAACAACAAAAAAACATTTTTCTTGATTAAATCCTTCCTGAGTGACAATATGTGGAATTTTCATCTGTCATACTTCATTTAGCATGGCATCTAAAGCCATCTATGTTGTCTGAGAAGTAGTTCATCTTTCCATTTTTAAGGCTCAGTAGTATTCACCTGACACTAATGCCACATTCTTTTTATGTATTCCCCTCACTGACATTTAAATTTCTTTGTAACATGGCTATTGAGAATACTGTTACAATAAGTATGTGAATCCAGATATCTCTTCTACATACTGATTTTTTTTTTTGATCCATGGGAAATAATCACTGATTTTTAAGTTTATGGAGCTACACAAAGTTTGACTATGAACTTTTTAATACCAAATCCAGAAATCTGGCTGAAGATCTGCCAATTAAAACTATCACTTATGTAGGCTGAATAAAGAAACAAACTCCCATTAGTAGTTCACCAGGTGTTACTTTGGCTTCTCCCTAGGCTCAGGTGACACACTTCATGTATATCATAAGCTCTCCAATTACTTTTGGGTGACTTCTTCACACAGGTGACTAATGTACACCTCAGTAGTAAGGTAGTGTCATCCAAGCTACTCTAAAACAATAGCCTAATCAAATGTATTCCAGAAGCTCCATGACACAGAATCCTTGCCCCAGATGAAATCCTCAGAATTTTCAAATGTTCAAAACATGGATGCCAGAAAATTATACCTTAAAACATATTTAAATTATCTGGTGCTAAATGCATTAAGAAGAACACACTTGAAACAAAGCCTGTTGCCACTTTCAAAGTTATGAAAGTTTTAAAACAAACACAAATGTTTTTATAACTTCTCCCATAGAAAGGAGAACACATCTTGGGGAGTGTTCTTTTTCTGTAGGGAAATGCTGGTTATAAGTTCACCTCTTACTGACTTTTCACTGTTCTGAATCTTAAAGGAACAGACTTGTCTATGAATAGAACAGTTGCCTAAAGGAGTGCTAAGAGGTACCACATTTAAAATTAAGTTTAACAGAATGTAAATCGTCTGCTCTGACTATCATAAAATAGCACATCTTTTTATTAGTAATCATAAATTTTGGAATTGTTGGGTGTATCCTGCCCACCCAATGGTCTTCTTTTTAATATTGATTGAGAATATTTCCACATGCAGACTGTGACACCATTTCTCAGACTTGTCTTTTCCTGAGGACTCACAGGGAATTCCTGAGTCTCATATTTTGTAGTACTTCCAGAAGTGGTAAAACAGAACCAGACCCCTGGATCCCGAAGTACCAGTTAATGCAGCTTATTTGATTTCTAGCTTTTGTCAGAAGTCATTCCTCTAGATATTCCTTTAAAAATTATTTTATGTGGTATGATATATTAAGGATCAAAACAATTTAATTGTCAGGATACTTCAGTACTCCATTGTGAGTCTCCATTGTGGCCATGTAAAGCCAGATTTTAATTTTTATTTTTACATTAGAGAATTGTTGTCAGCATAGAAACATATGTTTGACTTACAAATCCTCACTTTTTGATGGAGGGTGATTACAGATCACAGATTCTCTAGTTACCACTTTTGCTCTGCTAGAAAACAAGTCATGTCCCTTGACATTTCTCTACCTGGACAAGGTTGATAAGCATGTATGCTATGACCTGTTAACATTCACAGAACTGTGTTCTCCATTCTTCCTGCAGTTGTAATCAAGGTCTGCATTCAAGGTTTACTCCTTTAAGAACCCCGTCATGGATGTCCATGGTTGTGATGCTAATAAGTCACCCAGTAAAGCTCCCTTGTGTTAGCTACATTTTTGTATAACAGTACCATCAAACAGTTGAACTCAACCTTTGATTAGGATGGTCTAATCAATTAGTAAGATGACTTCTTCCTCTCTCAGTACTCCATAGGATCCTTTCAAAGTTTCAGAATTGGTTAAATTAAAAGAGAAACCTTTCCATGATTGGGAGAGTCAATATTCTTCATTGAAGGTGCAGTTATTTGTGAAACTGTGATGAAAATTCCAGGGAATTCTAAAATCCAATCTTCTGCTCTTTATTCATTTACTTTTATTCTTCACATTTAGAGGAATTTTCATTCAGTAACATGATTACTCAGCAATGGATCACATTCTAAGACCTTCTAGGTCTATATGATATAGCTAGAAGACAGACATGCCATGGATTAAAGTATGATCTGGAATATAGACATGCCCTTAGTACACACCTTTAATTTTAAAGGATGCAAATAAGATTAATTTGCAGAAGGATGCAGCCATGTTTGAAAGTGACATCTACTCATGGAGCAGAAAAAGTAACACGTCAGATAAAGAATTGGTAGAATGAGTCAGAGATAGGAAACATCTAGTACTCACAAGAACAAAACCAGAAAGAGATTACTTAAGAACAGTGCAGGGAAAGAGAGGGAGATGCAGGGAAGTTGTTATACGAATAGAACATAGTACCAAATTTAGTATTAGACCAAACAAAGAAAAGAAGGCAGAAGCCAAGGAAAGTTGCTTAGAAGCAGGCAGCTTGGAGAGGAGTTTGGAACAGAAGAACTGAGTTGAGAGAGAGTTAAAAAGAGTGAGATTATTCAGTGGTAAATCTCAGAGGCTAAAATATCCTAGGCCTAGGTTAGCAGATGTAACCTGGAAGCTGAAGCTTTAAAGATTGGGTTTTACAAAGGATTAGACTGTATGGAGACCCAAAGTCTCCAGGCTTAGGCCTAGAGTTAGATAGAACAAATCAAGTCTGGGTATTTGTACAGCTTGGCTATAGCTCTCATTTTATTTCTTCTTCTGAGGAAATAAAAGCAAAATTTACATTCAGAGACTTGAAACATTTTTCTACTGGAGGGAAGAAAGATGCTCATAAGATCCAGGGATGTAACAGAATTTACAATGAACAAGAAGCCCCCCAAAACTTAAAAGATTCAGAGAGTAAAATATTATAATTCATAAGACCTTTCCTCAAGGTTATATAAGCAGTGAGCAATTGTTAGAAGAAAGGGACCTCTCTTATAAAATTTCTTACAAGCTGGAGAGAGAACACCAAAGATGAGATTTGATGAGACCTCACAACACTAGGACTAACCATCTACATTTAATGACACATCTACATTTCAGCCACCCTTATTCCTGTAGAGAATCCCAATAAGGTCATTGATTCACTCAGATAGATTTGGGTGGAATCATTTCTTTAGCCATGTGCCATATTGAATTAAAGAGACTGTGGTGGTTTAGATATATTTGTCCAGGGAGAAGCACTATTCTATGGTGTGGGCTTATTGGAGCAGGTATGCAACTGTGGGAATGGACTTTAAGAATCTCTTCCTAGCTGCCTGGAAGCCAGAACTCTGTTTGCCTTTAGAACAATATGTAGAATTAACAGCAACTCCTGCACCATGCCTAGCTATATGCAGCCATGTTCCTGCCTTGATGATAATGGACTGAACTTCTGAACCTCTAAGCCACACCTATTTAAATAAGACTTGCCTTGGAATCTGGGGCACTAGTTCTACACACAGACCCATAATACCCAGAGGAAGCTTGACTCCCAGGCACTCTAGCATACCCAGGATCACAAATCACAGGATCACATGATCACAGAATCACTGGATAACAGAGAAAGCTGGATTCTGAAGAGTTCTGACACAACCAGGATCACAGGAGGGACAAACTCCAGTCAGAGACAGTGAGGGCAGGTAGCATCAGAGATAACCAGATGGCAAGAAGCAAGCATAAGAAAATAAGCAACAGAAACCAAGTTTACTTTGGATAATTAGAAACCAGTTCTCCCACTATGGCAAGTCCTGGATATACCATCACACAGTAAAAGCAAGATTTGGATCTAAAAATCACTTCTCGTGATGATGATAGAGGACTTTAAGAAGGAATTAAATAACTCCCTTAAAGAAATACAGGAGAACAAAGGTAAATAGAAGAAGGAATTGAAATAAGGAAATCACAAAGGGAGACAACCCTGGAGATAGGAAACCTAGCAAAAAGATCAGGAGACCTAGATGCAAATATCACCAACAGAATACAAAGGATAGAAGATAGAATTTGAGGTGCACAAGATATCAAAGGAAATGATACAATAGGCAAAGAAAATGCAAAAAGCAAAAAGGGTCCTAACACAAAACATCCAGTAAATCCAGGACACAATGAGAAGACCAAATCTGAGGATAATAGGTATAGAAGAGAGCAAAGATTCCCAACTCGAAGGGACAGTAAATATCTTCAACAAAATTATAGAAGAAAACTTCCCTAACATAAAGAAAGAGATGACCATGAACATACAAGAAGCCTATAGAACTTCAAATAGACTGGACAAGAAAAGAAATTCCTCCTGTCACATAATAATCAAAACACCGAATGTACTAATCAAAGAAAGAATATTAAAAGCAATAAGGGAAAAATGTCAAGTAACATAATGGCAGACTATCAGAATTACAACAGACTTCTCAGTAGAGATTATGAAATCTAGAAGGTCCTAGGAAGATGTCATACAGATCATAAGGGAATAAAAATGCCAGCCCAGGCTAATATACTTACCATAGATGGGGAAAACAAGATATCCATGACAAAACCAAATTTACACAATATCTTTTCACAAATCCAGCCCTACAAAGGATAATAGATGGAAAATGCCAATACAAGGACTACAAAGAATAATAGATGGAAAAAGCCAACTCAATGATAACTTGGTCAGGGAAGAAATAAATAAAGAAAGAAATTAAAGACTTTTTGGAATTTAATGAAAATGAAGGCACATCATACCAAAACTAATGGAACACAATGAAAGCAGTGCTAAGAGGAAAACTTATAGCTCTAAGTGCCTCCAAAAAGAGAGCACACACTAGCAGCTTGACAGCACAACTGAAAGCTCTAGAACAAAAAGAAGCAAACACACCAAAGAGAAGTAAACTACAGGATATAATCAAACTCAGGGCTAAAAACAAAAATATGGAAACAAAAAGAACTATACAAAGAATAACCAAAACAAGGAGATGGTTCTTTGAGAAAATCAACAAGATAGATAAACCCTTAGTGAGATTAACCAGAGGACACAAAGACAGTATTCAAATTAATAAAATCAGAAGTAAAAAGAGAGACAACAACAGAAACTGAGGAAATTAAAAAAAATCATTAGTTCCTACTACAAAAGTGTATACTCAAGAAAACTGGAAAATCTAGATGAAATGGACAATTTTCTATACAGATTCCAGGTGCCAAAGTTAAATTGGGATCAGATAAGCCATCTAAACAAGCCTATAACCCCTAAAGGAGTAGAAGCAGTCCCAACCAACAAAAGCCCTGAACCAGATGGGTTTAGTTGAGAAGTCATTCAGACCTTCCATGAAGATCTAATACCAATACACTTCAAACTATTCCACAAACTAGAAACAGAAGAAACACTACCCAATTTGTTCTATGAAGCCACAATTATTCTTATACCTAAGTCACTTAAAGACCAAAGAAAGAAAGAGAATTTTAGACCAATTTCCATTATGAACATCTATGCAAAAATACTCAGTAAAATTCTTGCATTCCAAATACAAGAACACATCAAAATGATCATTTGCCACCATCAAGAAGGTTTCATTGCAGGAATGCAGGCAGGGATTGTTCAATATATAGAAATCAATACATAAACAAACCCGAAGAACAAAACATATGATCATTTCATTAGATGCTGAAAAACATTTGACAAAATTCAACATCCCTTCATGTTAAAAGTCTTGGATAGATCAGGAATTCAAGACCATACCTAAACATAGTAAAAATAATTTACAGCAAATCAGTAGCTAAAATCAAACTGAATGCTGCGAAATTTGAAGCAATTCCACTTAAATCATTGACTCAAAATGGCTGCCCACTCTCTTCCTATCTATTCAATACAGTACTTGAAGTTCTAGCTAGAGCACTTAGACAACAGAGTACAAAGAATACAAATTGGAAGGAAAGAAGTCAAAGTATCATTATTTGCAGATAGGATAGTAAACTTAAGTGACCCTAAAAATTTCCACCAGTGAACTCCTAAACCTTATTAAAAAAAACTTCAGCAAAGTGGCTGGATATAAAATCAAGTCAAGCAAATCAGAAGCCTTCCTCTACTCAAAGGAGAAACAGGATGAGAAAGAAATTAGGGAAATGACAAACTTCACAATAGGCACCAATAATATTACATACCTTGGAGTGACTCTAACCAAACAAGTGAAATATCTATATGACAAGAACTTCAAATCTCTGAAGAAAGAAATCAATGAAAATGTCAGAAGATGGAAAGAACTCCCATGCTCATGGATTGACAGAATTAATATAGTAAAAATAGTTATCTTGCCAAAAGCCATCTACAGATTCAACACAATTGCCATCAAAATTCAAAACCAGTCTTCATAGAGTTAGAAAGAGAAATTTGCAAATTCATTTGAAAAACAAAATACCCAGGATAGGGATAACTGTTCTCAGCAATAAAAGAACTTCTGGGGGAATCACCATCCCCGACTTCAAGCTGTATTACAGAGCAGTAGTGATAAAAACTGCATGGTATTGGTATAGAGACAGACAGGAAGATCAATGGAATAGAATTGAAGATTCAGTAATGAACTCACACACCTATGGTCACTTGATCTTTGACAAAGGAGCTAAAATCATTCAGTGGAAAAAAGACAGCATTTTTAAAAAATGGAGCTGTTTCAATTGGATGTCAGCATGCTGAAAAATGCAAATAGAGACATTCTAATTTCCTTGTACAATGCTCAAGTCAAAGTTGATCAAGGACCTCCACATAAAGTCAGATACACTTAAAATTATAGAGGAGAAAATGGGAAAGGGCCCTCTTTCCTACTCTCTCTCTCTCTCTCTCTCTCTCTCTCTCACACACACACACACACACACACACACACACACACACACACACACACACACACAGAAAGGCCAAGGGGTTGGACATATGTAATGAATTTCATAGAAGAGAAAATGGGAGAAACATTGAACACATAGCCACAGGGGAAAATTTCCTGTAAAGAATACTAATGGCTTATGCTCTAAGATCAAGAATTGACAAAAGGGTCTTCATAAAATTGCAAAGCTTCTGTAAGGCACAGGACACTGTCAATAGGACAAAATGGCAATCAACAGATTGGGAAAAGATCATTATCAATTCTACATCTGAAAGAGGACTACTATTCAATATATATAAAGAACATAAGAAGTTAGACTCATCAGTATCAAATAACCATATCAAAAATGGGATACAGAGCTAAACAATGAATTTTCAACTGAGGAATATCAAATAGCCAAGAAGCACCTAAAAAATGTTCAACATCCTTAGTCATCAGGGAAATGCAAATGAAAATAACACTGAGATTCCACCTCACACCAGTCAGAATGGCTAAGATCAAAAACTCAGGGGACTGAAGATGCTGGTGAGGATGTGGAGAAAGAGAACACTCCTCCATTTCTGGTTGGATTACAAGCTGGTACAACTATTCTGGAAATCAGTCTGGTGGTTTTTCAGAAAATTGGGCATAGTATTACCTGAGGACCCAGCTATACCACTCCTGGGCATATACCCAAAAGATTCTCCAACATGTAATAAGGGCACGTGTTCCACTTTGTTCATAGCAGCCTTATTTATAATAGCCAGAAGCTGGAATCAACCCAGATGTCCTTCAGCAGAGGATGGATAGAGAAAATATGGTACATTTACACAATGGAATACTACTCATCCATTAAAAAAATGAATTCATGAAATTCTTAGGCAAATGGATGTAACTATTAAATATCATCTTGAGTGAGGTAACCCAATCACAAAAGAACACACATGGTATGTACGCACTGATAAGTGGATATTATTAGTCCAGAAGCTCAGAATACCCAAGATACAATTCACAGACCACATTTAGCTGAAGAAGAAGGAAGACCAATGTGTAGGTGTTTCAGTCCATCTTAGAAAAGGGAAAAAATTCTTATGCGAGCCATAAGAATTCAAATGTGGAGACAATATGTAGAACAGAGTCTGAAGGAAAGTCCATTCAGAGTCTCCCTCAACTAGGCGTCGACCATCCTGTAAGCAATCACCGAATGCACACATTATTTTAGATGTCATGTAGTGCTTCCTGGAACGAGACTGATATAGCTGTCTCCTGAGAGGCTCTGCCAGAACCTGACAAATACAGAGGCAGATGCTTGCAGCAATCCATTGGACTGAGCATGGGGTCCCCAATTGAGGAATTTGAGAAAGGACTAAAGGAGATGAAGGACTTTGCAACCCCACAGGAAGAACAACAATATCAACCAACCAGATCCCCCAGAACTCCCAGGGACTAAGCTACCAAACAAGGAGTACACATGGAGGGACCCATGGCCCGAGTTGCATATGTAGAAGATGGCCTTGTCAAACATCAATGGGAGGAGAGGCTCTTGGTCCTATGATGGCTTGATGGATGTCCCAATGTAGGTGAATTTAGGGTAAGGAGGCGGGAGTGGGTGTTTCAGTGGGTAGATACCCTCATTGAAGCAGGAGAAGGTGGATGGGATTGGCAGTTTTCCATGTGGGAAAAATAGGAAAGGAGATAACACTTGAAATATAAATAATGAAAATATCCAACAAAAAGGTAAAAGAAAAAAGAAAAAAAAAAGACTTGCCTTGGTCACGGTATCCATTCACAGCAATAAAACCCTAAGATAGAGACATTTATGTATGTCTTTCCATGGCAGGTTATAAAACAGATCCCCACAAACCCTAAAATGTCACCAAAGTTTTGGTGGCCTTATACTTAATGGAGGATACAAGGTGAAGTCATCTGCCTTTTATTTGTTTAGAATAAATATCTGAACACTCTCTTAACCAGTGTCACTATAGAAACATTACTGACTTCTTAAATTCCATGGTTATTTTTTTCCCAACTTGGTGGTCTTATTCAAATACTAGGTTGCTTTTTAATTACAAGATTAAGTTACATGATAGCAAGAAAGTAATAATGGATTACCCTTCGCTCAGGGAACATGGAGTCAGAAAGCTACTGATAAGCCAGGTCTCAGGCATATCCTCAGCTGATTCTATGATATGGGCTATAGAAACTTATCCACTTGCAAGGACAGTTAGTCTATATATTGGGCAGAACTTCAGCTTCCTTGAACACTCTTATCACCTATGGACTCTCTATGCCATCGAACCCCTTTTTCAAACCACTCAGAAGCTGAAACTCTGCATATACCCAATATTCCTTCACTTTCACAGCACAATAGTTCCTAACAAATGGCATGTATTCCAACATCTTATATAATTTGTATATTTACATGGACATAGAAATCACTCCAAGGAAGTCAGCTGGAATATTTTAAGGTTCTGATATGAGCCTAATAGAACCATGTGATTTATTTATTCCAGTTGAGAGAAAAGTGATATTGAAAGCTATACATATAAACATGGCCACACCCTGGGGCAAACTGAGCCTCCTGATAACCTGTATGATGAGCACAGTGCACAGCTCCTCCTATCACATAGTCTTTACATGTCAGTCAGTAATTTTTCTCAGAAATTCTTCATAAAAATAGTAAATTAATCAGATTTCTCTTTTGGAATTCAACTGGGATCTCTAGGTCTTCATAGAATAACTGTGGCCACAGCATCAAGCTACCCTCAATTCTTTCTCACAGCTAAAGCTGTCATCATGCTGCTTTTGCAGCCTCCATGTAAAAGTAGCCACACTCCCTGTATGACTTTCATGTGATGGATCAAAGTAGAATGCACTTGATTCAATTTAGGAGCCTCAGCCAGTGAGTTTCTAAAAACAATTTATTTCCTTGCCGTGACATTTACTTTTGTGTCATAAATGAAGGAGTGCTGTATAAGAAGGCTTGGCTACAGAATTTTAAAGTAATGGATTCTAATCAGTGTTCATGATAGATTTCCATCATGCCACAAATTCCAAGTTGTCAATAAATGAGAATATGCAAATATATACTTATGAAATGATAAAATTAAAAATATATCCAGGATAATTTTATGCACAATTCAGTGACAAATACCTTGTCACCTGAATTGTTTACTATAACTAAAGTGACTTTAACCTGCAAATGTAAATAACAAAGGGCATAAGTGAGGGGTGGAACAGACCCATCCAGCTGGCTTATACATGATCTAAAGTACCAGTCTCATATAGAGTGTACAGTGGCATGCAGAGCCAAGCACACTAACTCAGGAGGCTGATTTCTTTTGAGAATACAGGAAACTGGAAGTACCTAGGTTTTCTATTTGTTTGTATCTGTCTGTGAAGCAAGGAAATTGGGACTAAGTGACATTTCTTATGGGATGTCCATGTGTCCTTTCCTCACTTCTTTCTCTGCTTATCTGGAGAAGTTCATCTAAAAGAACTGAGCTGCATGTTCTTCCTCAGTTAGCTCATGATGAACCCTGTCAGGAACTCAGAGAGAGAGTAGACTGATATCAGAATGTTTACCAGTAGAAATTCATTTGGACTTAAATAAATTAATCCCATTCCTTGAGGTCCCCATTATTCTTACTGATGTGGTTAATTACACTTGACTCTATTCTCTACCCTTTCCCAGAGAAAAGAGCCAGAAGAGTAAAATTATTGTATATGTCATTACAAGATATATATGTCTATGTATATTACATAAGACAAAGCTTAATTTCATGATGTAAGATTAATATTTAATTAGCTATGCTCAAATTAACAGATTTATATGATGTGTTATATATAAACATTCTACATGTTATATGCTATATATGTACTGTTATATAAATTAATAATATACAAAATTATACACAATATATACATATGTAGATAGGATGTATATGTATATATACATAATTTATAACATATTATGTCTTATATAACTATATATATGGATCCACATATAATGAAATGTTATGCAATCTCCAATAATTTATTTGCAACTATGTGTAATTCACATATAATAATTTTATGATATAGTCTATGTAGAAAATATATAGTGCTTACTATAGAGATAGGACAAAAAAAATGGACAGAAGAAATGCCTTTGCATTTCCATTATCTGAGCTCTTCAGGGCAGCTGGATACCAGGGATAAGATTGATGCTACCATCTCAAACTTGAGGCTGCACAAAAGCAAAATTCCTTCTTTATTGTGAATCCCAGTCTTTAGTCCTAAGTCTTCTGACTCTCACCACTCTACACTGAACCCTCTCTTGGATAATATGGTTATAATTTATTATAATTTTACTACTTTTGTTCTCGAGTTCTAAAGGCTTGGTCACTGTTCATTTACAGGTTCCCAATAGTATACCTTTGTCCCTTACAGGTTCCCAATAGTATATCCTTTGTCACTTACAGGTTCCCATTAGTATATCCTTTGTAAGGAGTGATGGTATATTTAAATATTCTCCCAATGACATGTATTTCTAATTTTTTTAGCTTCTAATACAATAACCAATATTAGAAGAGTCTAGGTTATAGTTACTTAGATTGCAATTCTGAGATCAAATGGGTAGGAAATGGTAAGTAATAATTTTACATGATAATGGCAACATATGGAAAATGAGGTTATGTGAGAAAAGAAAATAACTGGTTAGTGTTCCTTGATGAGAACTATCACTGTCTTTGTAAAAGCCCAGAACACAGAGCAGGTCTGGGTCAAGGCAATGTATCTGCTGACACTATGATACAGCAGCTGAGGGAAGTTATACAAGAACAGAAATCATCTCAAACTGAGAGCAAAACAGTTAGGCTTGAAAACAATTATAAGGCACCATCTTTCTTTAAAATATTTATTCTGAGTTACATAATGTGTGTGTGTGTGTGTGTGTGTGTGTGTGTGCGCTGATTAGTTTTGTCAACTCAACATAAAGTACAGCAACTTTTGAATAAATAACCTCAATTCATTAATTTTCTCTCTCAGACTGCTCTGTGGGCATGTCAAGGGGAATTTGCTTCTTTAATGATCTATGTAGGAGAGTCCAGCACAATCTGGGTGATATCACCCATGGGCAGGTCTTAATTTTGAACAGTGTAAGAAAGCTAGTTAAGAAGTTCATAAGGAACAGGACAGTAACCACTGTTTCTCCATGTCTTGTGCTTCAGTTCCTGCCCTCAGGTTCCTGTCCTGAGTCCCTTCCTTTACTTTCCCTCAACAATAGACTATTAATTGGAAGTATTAAATGAAATAAAACCTTTCCTCGCCAATTTGCTTTTGATCAGTGTTTTATCACAGCAACAGTTAGCAAATGAGGACAGACAGTATAAGCACATACTTATACTAAACCACCAGGGACAAACTAAACAAAATTACCCAGGTAATTGAGCAGAACAAATCCTTGAGAAACAGGACTTGTTTCAATTCATCAGGCAGTGGGATGCCATCCAAGCTCAATTATGTTGGGACCACTGCATTAGAGATCCCTGAACTTGAAGAACCTACACCAGAACACCTGCACCTGTGAATGTGCCCCTACATCATCTGCATAAAGAGATGAAGTGAAGCAAAAATACCAGCCTCTCAGAGAGATCCAAGTGCAACTGTAATGAACGTTCAAGAATGGTCTACCCGACTGGTGCTTAACAACATCTCTGCTTTGTGTGAAGATCCTGAGTATACTACCTCCTGTCACCCAGAAAATATCCTGTGAAAAGGATTGGAGAGTCCTGAGTACATTCGATCTTCCCATTCTCTCACAACCTCTGCAAAGAAAAATAAAGGTGAATGTGAGTGTTGATATGATAAAAGGGGAGAGTATTTTATTCTTAATATGTAATTTAATGGTTTGTTAGGATCCAAGAACATAATTTAGCTGATGAGACTGAGACTTCAAAATTGCTCTGCAAAAACAAATCATAAATCACAGAATAGCAGAGAGAATTGATTAACCTATCTGCTTTTGAAAATTGCAAGTAAACTCCTTTCAAAGATGTCTGTAAAATCTCGATGGAGAAAAACAATTTGAAGAATGCATTGTGTTGTGTTCTCTCACCAATTTTAATAAATAAACCTTCCTGACTTTTGGCAAAACATAAGGAGACATGCAAGGGAAATATTGATATACAGAAAGGAATGCTGAAGTTTTCCTTTTGCTTGAACTAGCATAAGAAGGGTGTGGCACAGGGGCTGCTTCTGTTGTTACTTTATAAAAAGACCATGTGATTATTTTCAGGTTCTTATAACTTTCTGGGGCAAGTGAGATGATGCCTTCTCTGCATAAACGCCTTTTAAGACTCTTATATATTGAATCATGAAACAGGTCAATGTAACCTGTAACAGGTTATCCTAATCACATGCTTACATGACATCTTCAAAAACCTAAACACAGCTTTACAGTGTCTTCCTTAATGTTTATGATTATGGAAGCACAGGTTCTGTGGTAATACTATAGATATAACATAGTACTATTAGACCAGTTAAACTATGTAAGGCCTGACTGCTCAGTATCTCCATTGCCTCTCTGTGTGACATTTGTTCCTTCAGGATAAAGAGGTCAATTCTTTCTGGAATGAGAGTTTTTAATAACCTATAATTATAAGATAGATGTGAGAATTTCTATAGGACTAATTTTTATACAGAAATGGTTAGAGGTTAATGCAATGTACTTAGGTTTTGTGGATGGCTTTAAGGGAAAGAACTTAGTTTTCTATGATCTACAGTGGAATATGGAGTCGAGTTTCTATGGCATGCTGTGAGGGAGAATGCGATGCAAGATAGCTGGAGGAGATTGGAGAGATTCTTTGCATCTGTGGTTGCTTAGGAGTCTTTATTTGGGGTATTATTTCCTGAGCTTTAATATCAGAATTAATTCACAAGAAATGTCACATGAGTTATTTTAAATCTGCTGGTAATAAACCATATACTTTAATTTTAAAGCTATGAAGGTTGTGTTTTAGAAATATATAACTTCTACAAGATGCTACAACTGCTGACTGTTGTCTCAGAATTAGGAACTTAGAATTTTAAACCAAAGATGGTCTTCTTTTCTGGATCTATTTGCTTGTGGCTATTTTATAGAGTGTAGATATCCAACAGTGAACAAAGCAAGTCTGAACATTAGCAGTATTGATAAAAATAACATAGTAACATAGTCTATCTTCTTAAAAAGTCCCAGAGCATTAACGACATCATAAATTCAGCCACCAGGCTGCTATTGTTACTCATACTCTACTGTGGTTATTGACAAATGGCCTCACCACAGGCACCATGTTTAATGATGGAGGGTGCATCCTCAAGCTAGATTCTATAAATCCTCTCCATGGCTGTCAAATGCTGTTAAAATAATGCTACATTCAATCAGTGAAATCTGACACCAGAAAGTAAGAACCATGACCTTCATTCATAAGACAACACTGAACAAGGAAGGTGTGTCTCTCTGCAATGTGGAAAGAAGCATGACATCAAATGGCAATTGTGAAGAAGGAAAGATTGCGTTGGGTCACAGGAAGCCAGGAACACACAGCAGGGACAAGTACTGGGATTACAATTGACCATTATTGCAACATTGTCATTGTCTTGACTGTCTGGGGAAACAAACTCACCATCTAGGTTGTTATCGAAGATGTTTCCCACTGTGTTGTCATGTTTCCCTCCAGGAAGAACATCTCAGCTCAATTCATTACACAGTATGGGTTTGTTTCTTCTCATTATAGGAGCTTCTGTCAAATTTATGGTCATTTAGCTTTTCAGCTAAGGCTCATGTTATTAAAGGCTAGAAGGAATTGAGTATCAGTTCCTTCCCTGCTTCTAATTCAAGGTTTTATAGAATTTATTTAGGCTATAGTATGTAATCAGTTAAGAATTTTCCCTAAAAATGTTGAGAGGGCTTTAATTTTAACCCATTTATCAAGTGTCATGGATTTGTAAAAGGCTATATTTAGTGTAAAATTCCCTCAGGCTCTGATCAACAAACATTTATCAGTAGAGAAGGGCAAATGTATTAGGAAACCTATGGACCCATAAGCATTGTCCAGGAGAGCACTCCTAAGGCAGAGGAAACTGTTTCTGGTCCATTTAAGAGGAATGTGGATGAGAGTGAAATGGTATCTCTTCCTGTCACATGCCAGAACGCATCACCCTAAAGAGGACTATCACTACACAGACTGTGGAGGAATGCCAGGCTCAGGTGAGTAGATTTACTGAAAGTGAAGAGTAAAGCTCTCCCACCATATGACTCTGCCTAGTTCTTCTCTCACCCTAGTGCTTCTCCCTCCCTGCTGCTTCTCTCTTCCTAGGTCCTTCTCTCTTCTTAGCTCCTCCCCTCCATTCTGCTTCTCCCTCTTTCCTGCCTCTCCTTCCCTCCTGCTTCTCCCTCCTTCCTGCTTCTCATAGCAGGACTCCTGCACTTCCTCACCAGGGCTGTTTAATTCTCCCATCCCTTTTTTGTTTTACACCAATAGTTACTAGTTTCTCCCACTCCAGCTGTAATGCCTAGAATTTCTTATCATCTTAAAGACAACAGTTCCATACAGTTTCTT
The DNA here is from genome assembly GCA_036184795.1 of Tokudaia tokunoshimensis. Lineage (NCBI taxonomy): Eukaryota > Metazoa > Chordata > Mammalia > Rodentia > Muridae > Tokudaia > Tokudaia tokunoshimensis. The sequence goes on from BTHU01000014.1 coordinate 83,885,188, forward strand.
GTTCAACAATTTAGAAGCAACAACAGGGTAAACAATTTTATTTGATTAGTGAGAGGAACTTGATCTAAAACAGAAAAGATATTCCTTCCTATGTGGAAAACTCAACCATGGTTTGCATGCACATACAGAGATCATAAGTGACATATGTTGTCTAGGGTTTCTTATGTTTTAAAGATATCCCATAAATATGAAGATAAATATCCATTTTTGATTGACTTGAACAGTACTTGAATATTCATGTATTTTCAAGACTGGTCTACATGTACAGCCTCCTTAAAAAATAAGATTAAATCCCCTGAGACTTTTTACTCCTCTGAAAACTAAAAGGCTATTTTTGTATCCAAACCAAGGCGATGTTAGAGGGGCAGCTTTTCTGTAATCTCACTACCTTTTGTTCTTCAATGATTAAAAAGAAAGTGATCTATACCTATGCCCTGTCATTAGTGACTTGAGTTCCTTAGTTAGATTGCATAAAACTAGTTTGTCCTCAAAGGTAGCTTCCTGTCCCAAGAGATCCATCCAAGATGACCTTTGGGACTGATAACAGGCTTACACTAAGCTCATGCAAAAGAAGGCAATTCAGTAAGATCTCCCACTGGACATCAGCAGCAAGTCCTCTGGACAGGAACAATACAGCTGAATGGATTTTGATGCACATTATTGTTTTGTTGTATGCTAGGAGCTCTCTGTTACTCTCCTCATTTCTGACTCCTGCTGCATTCTGCCTCTGTTGCTACCTCAGTCCTCCTTGTGTGCTCTATCGTAGATGAAACCTCAAGAGCCTTTGCTGCAGGGCTCTCTTTATTTCTAGATCCATGCCTGGCTAATGAGCAGAAGCTGAAAATACTCCATGCTAGCCATGGCAAATTTCCTCACTAAGCAGGCCCCATGCTTGACCTAGAGCCCTGTGGACTTGGCTGACTGAATCCTAGAGGGGAGACACCGAGGAGGCTCTTGGGTAGATTAGAATCTCACAACCATCTCAACAGTCAGCTAGCAGCCAGATATTATTATTCCTGGCAGATGACTGTCGCTACAGGTCCTGCCATCCATGTCCTCTGTGCAATGGCCAATATCTTACAGTAGATCCTTATGGCAAAAACAAAGCAAAAACAAAACCCTAGATTCTGGTAGTATTAAAAGAAACTCCCTGTGTATTGTGGATCTATCTCTGAGTTTACAAAACTATGAGAGACTGTCAAAGTGACCTCGGCCACAAAGACAGGTTTTCAAGCATTTTAAAAGCACATGTAATGACAACATTGGCAGAAAACAAAGACAAAAATATCCTTCAATTTTCTCCTGACAATCATCAATTCCAGATAACTGGTATTTCTTGCAGTCCACCCAGCAGGAGCACTCTTGGCCCAAGGACTGATGGAAAGAATGAAGCATTCTCAGATGCACTTTGCTGCCTGTCTATGAGGCACTTGTGGCGAGGTACCTAATATAATATTGATCAAAAGTAGTTCAATGCTGGATTATTGTTACTTTGAGGGTTATACTCAAGAGATATCTAAAATAGCTATGAAGTTCATTCTATTATAAAAGAATACATAAATCATGTAAACATACTCTAACACTGTAACCATAGAGTAAATGAGGGAGAGAACATATGACACATAGTAAATAATAGGATATGCATAAATCTCATACAAACAATTGGGAGGGGTCAGAGTTGGGGGGGTTAAATCTAAATGTTTTTGGAACTCTGAGGGAGGTAAGCGTAGCATTTCTGACAAATGAAATATAAGTGATCCTGACATTAGAGTATAAATAGAAGCACCTCTGGCCATAGTAGGATTTCAAAGGCCATGGATGAGCTAGCCTGAGAGGTCATACTCTTCAAAAGGGTCTCTGTTCAAAGGTGTTGGGGACATGTCTCAGTAAATGATCCAACATTATAGAAACTGAGACAAGAAGAAAATTCAGGTTAGTAAAGACTGGTACATCAGTGAGACCATGGAGAGTAACCCATGTTCTTGCCCCCAAACTTGTAATACATCAGCATAGAAGCTGAAGTTCATGGTATAGAAGGTTCTTTGCTTCTTGACATACAGGAAGTGGATAGGACTCATAGTAAGCTAGGCCAAAGTAACAATAAAACTCTGAGTATATACACCCAATGAACTGTTCCTCCATTCAGGGCACACTTCACATCTTTCATCAATTTTCATAAAAGCCATCACAGAATGAGTCATCAATCTATTGTGGTACCTTAATAATAAAAGTCCCAGGAGGTACTGACATAACACACCAAGGGGTAGGATTCACTGATTTTCTAGGCACCCATAAAATGAGTCATCAACGCACTAATCTATCTATTGCATCAGTGCCCTACTAAGGGTCCTAGGAGGCACTGACATACCATACTGAGGGGTAGGAGTCACTGGTTTTCTAGGCACCCATAACAGGATCAGACTGCAAATGAGGTTTAGTAATCACAGCTAGGGCTTAGAGTTCACCTAGGACTCAAGATATCTGTCCTCTAAAGGAAAATGCTATGAATCCATTTTACAAGTAAGATCAATTTCAGGTGGGCCTACAGGGTCACTAGCATCTACATAGAAGCTTATAAAGTAAAATGCAGAGTCAAGAATTAGCCTCTAGATCATTCCAACCTTAACAGGTTGGAAAATGTGCAAATATAAAGGAAAAATTGAAAAGCAGCTGCCAGGAAGCTGAGAAGGAACCCTGCAGAGTTCAGTGTCTTGAAGGATAAGGAGAAGAAGCCTTGTCAGAAGAAGGGTGAGATCAGCTGTGACCACATTCTGAGTAGGAAGTGGTGACAGGGCACAATCACTGAGCATGGAGATTATCAGTGAGGGTGCCTCTGAGGATTTTGCCATAAGCACATTTTAGTTTACAGAACATTTCCTTTTCTAATTGATAATACTAAAAGCCAACCAACCAAGCAGACATATAGAATTGAGGAAAATAAACACAAAAGAATGCTGCAAAATTGTAAATGATATGGCGTTTATGAAGTCTGAACAGTTATTACAATTCATGTTTCACAACAAAGCCGTTCCTTAGCAGAAAGCAGTAGTTATGCATGACTCCATATTTACTGCCCACGTTCACCTGAAGTGGCAACTTCTGGATTCTTTGGAAAGTCAATTATATCAAAGGATGTTTTGCTGGGTCACACAAGTAAAAGGATGTTTTGCTATAGCAGACACACAAAGCAGGTAAAAGGATGTTTTGCTATAACAGACATGTGAAAGGACCTGTGATGTTTAGAAGGAATATAAATATGACCCCACAGACAGTGGAAACTCAAGCATTGCTTCTCTTTGCTCTGCTTTGCTGTCCACTGAGGACATAGGTTGATTGGTTCACCTAACTTTGTATGGTTGAGCTTTGCTTGTGGTGAATTCGTAGAGAATTTCTCCCAAAGAGCTTCTCGTGAGATTCCTGGGATTTCTTCCTGCTTCTGAGGTGAACTTGGGATGACTAGTGAGTATCATGGTTTCTTCTGGATTGAACTGCCCTTGCTGGTTCATGTGTAGTGACTTCTAAGTAGACTGGACTACAGATGTTGACTCATATGTGGTGTTTGCTGAAAGGACTGGACTACAGTTGATGATTTCATATTTAGTGTTTGTTACTGGACTAAATTGCTGATATCCTAATAAGGAAGACTGGAATCACCCCCAAAGAAATATTTCTAACAAAGTACACTTCCCTCATGTCCTAATAATTTTTATTTTTCACTACATCTGGTAAATTGTGGGCTAGAGGGGAAGTTGAATGCTTAATAAAGTCGGTTGAGAAAAATTTATGCCCAGAACCATTGATCTGGGTACCTTCTCCTATTTTGTTTTCTTTCAGCTTTCCATATTTCATTACAAATCAGTCTTGATCATCAGGTTACAAAGTTCCCATAGCTCTCAACAAGCATTCATCCTTTAATGTCCCTGTAATGACAGATTATGTGTATCTACTGAGACAATTCTAGAAGAATCTGGCTTGTATTGACTACTTTTATCACTTTCAGAGGTACCCTGTGAAGGGAAAACCTTTCCCCCTTATCATGACAGAGGATTGAATTGAAGTACTTCTCTCCTTTCTAGGAAACATGAGAGAGCTATACTTTGCAATGTCCTGGCCAGAGCTATACTTTCCTATCATTTGCCTACTCTTTGAATGAAAATGAAGCAAATTCTTTTGTAATTTTCTCTTAGTCCATCATCAAGGAGATTCTCTAACATGACCTGTACACATGCTTTCTAATGTCTCTTAATATGTGATTTTCATACTCCAAAGGATTTAGCAAACCTGATCTATATAGAGTTCCACAGTTTTTTTTAGATATTAAATGTTAAAAGATTTCATTCTAGCTTGTTCGATGCTGTTGTGACATGTTGGAACCATTTCAAAGAGTTACATTATGGCAGGAACTTGGACAACTGAGGTTTTATTTTGAAGGGAGTATTGAAATCCTGGTCCCTACTATCTTTTTGTGATCTTGTTTCCTAGATTACATGACATGAATACTCTCCTCCAGCACACATTTCTACTATGATACATTCATGCTGCGTATATTTTGCACAATATGGATATCTGACCATGGAATGAAAACTTTAAAAACTGTGAGGCAAAATAAAACCTCCCTCTTTATAATGTGTTGATTTCAAGTATTTGTGAATGAAACAGAAAACTAACACAAAGGTGTTATAATTTTCAATTACAGAGTAACAAATTGATAACAAACATATTTATTATCTTCTAATTGTTGAGGCTTAAGAACTGGCATTACAGTTTTGTGGATCTTCCTTAGAACCTGCTGATTACTTTTGAATTTGAATAAAGATGGAATATTTTATAGTATCAGTTTTTCATTTATTCCTTTTATTGGATATTTTCTTTATTTACATTTCAAATGTTATCCCCTTTCCAGGTCTCCCCTCTGAAAATCCCCTTTCCCATCCTCCTTCCACCTGCCACTATGAGGGTGCTCCTCCATCCATCTACCCACTCAAGCCTTTCAGCACTGGCATTCCCCTACTCTGGGGCATTGAATTCCCTCAGGCCCAAGGACCATTCCTCCCATTGATGTCCAACAAGGCCATCCTCAGCCACATATGTGGCCATGTGTACTATTTAGTTGGTGGTCCAGTCCCCGGGAAATCTGAGAGTCTGGCCATTTGACACTGTTTCTCCTCACATAGGGTTGCAAATCCCCTTAGCTCTTTAGTCCCTTTTTCCAATTCCTCCACCAGGGACACTGCACTCAGTCCAATGGATGACTGTGAGTGTCAACCTCTGTATTTGTCAGGTTCTGGGAAAGCCTCTCAGAAGACAGGCATATCAGGCTCCTGTCAGCAAACACTTTCTGGCTTCCACAATAGCTTCCAATAGTCCAGTTTGCTGACTCTATATGGGAAGTATCCCCAGGTGGGGTAGTTTCTGGATGGCCTTTCCTTCAGTCTCTGCTCCACACTTTGTCTTCATATTTCCTCCTGTGAACATTTTGCTCCCTGTTCTAAAAAGCACTAAGGCATTCACACGTTGGTCTTCCTTCTTGAGTTTCATATGGTCTGTGAATTGTATCTTGGGTATTCTGAACTTTTGGGCTAATCCACTTGTCAATGAGTGAAGACCATGCGTGTTCTTTTGTGACTGGGTTACCTCACTAAGGGTGATATTTTCAAGTTCCATCCATTTGCTGTGAATTTCATAAATTCATTGTTTTTAATAAATGAGTAGTACTCCATTTTGTAAATGCACCACATTTTCTGTATCCATTCCTCGGTTGAGGGACATCTGGGTTCTTTCCAGCTTAAAGCTATTATAAATAAGGCTGCTATGAACATAATGGAGCATGTGTCCTTATTACATGTTGGAGCATCTTCTGGGTATACGCCCAGGAGTGATATAGCTGGGTCTTCAGGTAGTACTATGTCCAATTTTTTGAGGAACCACCAGACTGATTTTCAGAGTTGTTGTACCAGTTTGCAATCCCACCAGCAATGGAGGAGTGTTCCTCTTTCTCCACATCCATGTAAGCATCTGATGTCTCCTGAATTTTTGATCTTACCCATTCTGACAGGTGTGAGGTAGAATCTAATGATCATTTTGATTTGCATTTCCCTGATGACTAAGGATGTTGAACATTTCTTTAGGTGCTTCTAGTCCATTTGAGGTTCCTCTGTTGGGAATTCTCTCTTTAGCTCTGTACCCCATTTTTAATAGAGTTATTTGGTTTTCTGGGGTCTATCTTCTTGAGTTCTTTTTATATACTGGATATTAGCCCTCTATCAGATGTAGGATTGGTAAAGATCTTTCCCCAATCTGTTGGTCACTTATTGATAGTGTCCTTTGCCTTACAGAAGCTTTGCAATTTTATGACGTTCCATTTGGCAATTCTTGATTGTAAAGTATAAACCACGATGTTCTGTTCAGGAAAAATTTCCCTGTGCCTATGTGTTCAAGGCTTCCCCCCCGACATTCTCTTCTATTAGATTCATTACATATGTCCACCCTCTCTGTCTCTTTGTCTCTCTGTCTTTCTGTCCCTCTGTTTCTCACTCTGTGTATGAGAGAAAGAGAGAGAAAGAGAGAGAGAGAGAGAGAGAGAGAGAGAGAGAGAGAGAGAGAGAGAACTAGAAAGAGAAAGAGGGAGAGGGAGAGTCCATGCTCTAGAGAATTCCATCTCCTTTTCTCTGATCCTCTTTATAAGCCCAAGGACAGTCTGTCTGGCTCATTATTTTTAAAATAAGAAAAGTAGAGAGAAGAGGAAGATGAGGAGTAAATATTAGAGAAGAAAGAGATAGAGATATATAGATAGGAGTACATAAGCAAGAGAAAATACACATGTCAGGTAATCATATGACAACTTAGAACTGATGCCAGGTTTATCATAGTGTATATATTAAAGTGAGTCTCAAGATTTAACAAATATACTATGCCACAGAGAAGACACCAAAAGAAAATACCAGTAGAGAGGGTCATTAGAAGTCATTTTGGAAGCAGACTACCACACTGAAAAAGTTTCCCTGTTCTCTCTGGGAACTCTCAAGTATCTGAAGTAGGAAGGAGCTAAGACCAGCTTATGTCATTAACATCAATTAGGTTATATAGGAATGAACAGTCTGTGATCCTGATCCTCTGGTCTGAGGCAAAACTGTAGTTGACAAATGGCACAGATGATGTCTTCACTGCTACCTCCTAAGATAGAGTGAGTCAGAATTAAGGCAGAACTACCCAGGAGAATACTATCTAATCCCTGAAGGCAATAAAAAATATCAGTAACCTGTGGGTGATTTTGTTTCACAGGGGCAGAGAGCTAGCACAGACCAACTTTGCAATTCTGCTTCTGAAGGCCTCTCTGTGGTCTATTCTGAAAATGCTATGACCAGAAAAGCTCCCATGAATACATTTTTCGACCACATTGGACTTATTCTGTTTTAAAGAGTCATTTGTTGTCCTGAGAACATTATGGAACTAGCTGATTTAACTTGCCATTGTTATGAGCAAAGGTAAAGTTTGAGGACTGATTGTTATTTTTTTCCTGGTTTAATTTATTGAAGAAAAAGTTATTGTTTACAATCTTGCTTATAGACAAATAAACCCCTTTGTAGACATTGTCTACCACTCTTTGATCAAGTTTATGTACCATTTATGTTTTGCAGCTGGATGACTGATGTCTATATCATGTCAGGAAGTCTGCCTGGTTTTAAGTTACATTATGGCAGAAAGAAAACATAAGGCATTTTTATACCTGGATTTTTATGGGTAACTTAATCTTAGAACCAGTTTTGTAATGAGCACTTTTACTTAAAAGGTTATCTGACACCCTGGTGAGGAATTAATAACAACCATGCAATTGAAGTTCTTCCTGTTTCAAGAAATCTTTTTCATTTTTGTGTATAGCAAGATTTCATTGTAGACAATTATAGAAGAAAATAAGGGCTAGAAAACCTCATGAGACATAGCCTTGTCTCCATGTGAGCGCTCTCTCTCTCTCTCTCTCTCTCTCTCTCTCTCTCTCTCTCTCTCTCTCTCTCTCTCTCTCTCACACACACACACACACACACACACACACACACACACACATACACACACACACACGCTGTTAAGGGTATATAAGGGTATATACAGAGAGAGCTGAGTACTAGCTGCCTCCTCTTGCTTTACTGACTCTGATTTATATATACTGATTCTGATTTATAGATCATTTCATAGCCTTTGTCTGTTATAGTTATAAAACATAAACAATTTTTAACCTTGCAATAGGAACACACAACACCTGTTTCTGGAACATTCTACTAAGTTTACTGCCTACCATCACAGTTTTCTCTAAGGCATGTACACCAAGCTAAATAAAATATTATTAATATTGACCCTCTGATTTGAACCTCTATCATTCCTTACCTGAGAGTATAATATCTTCATCTTATTCACTGCAGGTTAGAGTTCAACTCTGAATTCCTACTCTGACAATCCATAGCTATAAAATTCCTGAATATCTTTAGGGAAGTCAAGTGGCATGAAAATACTTCAGTGCAGCCCTCCAGTGTCTGATTTAACTTATACTTACATTTAGCTTCTTAAGTACCTGCTTAAAGAAAAGTAGTTCAGAAGGAGCCAAATAAAATTGCAGTGCCTATTTTACTTGAGTCGTGAGATCATTTCATCTCTTTCTTTTCCCAATTCCGTCTTCTCTGGTCTCATGAATCTTAATTCCTTTTTCATCTGGATCTCAAAGGAAATCAGAGCAGACTTGGACAGATGTCACCATCTGCTTTCTGATGGGTTTTGCATTGATCACCGCATCACTAGTGAGATAAGAAAGCTTTTCTGGAACACATATTCTTTGATTACACATATAATACATTGGTACTCTGGTCTGGCCTTTTATCTCTAGAGTCACTGTATTCTAGTGAAGAAATGAAAATATCACAATCATCCTAACTAGCTCTTTCTGAGTAACGGGCCAGGCATCATTTTAAGTGTTTTCCTCATGAAAATTGTTCATTTATTACAACAATCTTAAGAAGCATGATCTATCATCAGTGTCTTATACAGACGTGGAAATATGGTAAGCAAAGATGGGGACCTTGCCTTTGTCTTCTGTTATAATAAAACATCTAAGAATGGATAATTTTCTGTACCATGAAGTGTTCTCGATTCCCCAAAGACCAACCAGGAGCCAACTCCCATGCAATCACATTAGTTTCTTTATTTACAAGCTTGAGGTTTGGCCACACCACCATTTATGACACAAAAGAGTGGAGGGAACAGTCCAGAGTTCAATTTCAAGCAGGTATTTATAGAGGCAAGAAGGGGTTATCTAGCTTGTACACATTTAATTGGGGTTTGAGGGGAGATTATGGCCTTTAACATAATTGGCTGGTGCTGGGAGTCAAAACATAAACTTAACTTCTACTTTTCTCCTGATCGGTGGTTGTTGAAAGTGAAGTTTCAGGGGCAGGCTTGTAACCTGGAGGTACAGATTTATTTGGAAATAATAGGGAAAAATGGTACTAGATACCGGCCTGTTAGTTAATCTGATTTCAACCTTAGAATAGGTTTTCTAATATGCAGTCTGAACCCAAGATCTGGTTTCTCTCTTTATTAATTTTTTAAAAATAAGCCTTTATTTTTCTGTCTTGCTTGCTTTAATCTCAAACTCAAGGATATGGTCCTGGAACATGCTCAACTCTCTTAATAACCTTATGGTATATGACATTGAAATGACTGTTAACAGACTTGGAATATGGCTCAGTGGGTGAGATCTCCTGCTCTTTAAGTATGAAAACTTGAAGTCTAATCCTCAGGATCTATGTAAAGAACCAGACATGTCTGTGCATGTCTTTAACTGCATCATTTAAGATTAGAGGCAGGTGGATTCCCAGAGCTTATTTTCAATCAAGCCTAGTTGAAATTGCAAGATTCCAAGTCACTAAAAGACCCTGTCTCGTGGTAATAAGCTGGAGAGCACTAGAGGAAGACACTCCAAATCTTTCTGTTATCTGTATGTGTGCACAGCATGAACTCACCTGATGCTTATATGCATAATACTCACACATACCTGAGAGAGAGAGAGAGAGAGAGAGAGAGAGAGAGAGAGAGAGAGAGAGAGAGAGAGGAAGAAGAAGAAGAAGAAGAAGAAGAAGAAGAAGAAGAAGAAGAAGAAGAAGAAGGAGGAGGAGGAGGAGGAGGAGGAGGAGGAGGAGGAGGAGGAGGAGGAGGAGGAAGAGGGAGGGAGGGAGGGAGAGAGGGAGAGGGAGAGGGATAGAGAGAGGGAGAGGGAAAAGGAGAAGGAGGAGATGGAGACATTGTGGTATGGACAAATGATTTAGCAGAAGAGCTAGGTGAGATGAGAACTCATTCTCGTAGTAGCTAATTTAAAACCTGGAGAAGTCCATTTTGGTAAGAACACATCCCTCCATTTATTAGAGTATACCCTTCATGATCTAATTACCTCCCATCAGGCTCCTATCCCTTAAACTCTCTTCCACAACAACAATGCATCATTTTTGGCTAAGCCTTGAGAGCCCATGAACCTTTAGAGGATCAAGCATATCTAAGCCACAATAACTTGGTGCAAGTTTGTCAGGTTTATAGAATCTTGAAATGAGATAATTCTCTGGAAATTCTGACTCCAGAACTCCATTGCTCAGTAATTAGGGTGAGAGTAAGTGCTTTTCAGTATCTGACAATGAGATTTCAGAGAAAAGAGCTGCTGGTGGGCACTTAATAGATTTAGGATCAACAATGGCTACTCTTGCCTCCTCTCCTGAAAATTCAGTAGCCAATGGAGGAAAGCCCTTTCTCCTGTCTGAAGTTTCACCCTTCCTTATGTCAAACCTGAGGAAGATTACAATCTGTGTGAAGACCTTCAGCTGCACCTGCCACAGATTCATTTAGTTGCAAGACGACTTCTATCATAGGCCAGAGCCTTCCCCACTTCCAGCAAATCTTTTTATCTTTGCTCAAATCAATTTACCTTGAAGCAATGGGTATTTTGACAGAAGACGGAGTTATATAAAAGGCGTTAAATTCAGGATGACAACATTTTAATTTAATCATCTGTTTAATGGAACATGTTCTTAGGTTCATGAAAACTGTCAGTGACATTAAAAACTGTTTAGCACTAAAGGGATATTAATTTAAGTAAGCTGGATTTCAAAGATAGCTTAAATTATGTCAGAGTTATATTGCTCAACACTATCAGTGCTTTCTAGGAAACTAAAATTAGCCAGGCCCTATTGTACAAGCCAGTAATCCCAACTGAGGCTGAGGGAAGAGTCCTAGGTCAAAGCCTACCTATAAGACAAAGAAAGCTCATAGCCATCCTGGCAACTTATTAAAAAGCAGACAAACAACCTGTTTCAAGATAAAAAAAGGTTAATGGATATAACAGAGAAAAAGTATAATTTAATAACCAAGAAACAAGAAACATATACTAGTAAATGTAAGAATTAGAGTTGATTTAAAATATGAGAGAAAAAATCGTTGAGACCGTTTCAGATCCTAATAAGGATGTGCAGAGCTTTTGAGAAAACATTGTGTTTGGGTTCCTAGCAGCCATGAGAGGTGGTTCGCAATTACCAGGATTTAGTCAGTAGTACAAATGAAAAAAATACCCATCTCATTGAGCAGCAAATATACTTTCTACTTGCCAATAAAATTCAATTTTCTTCTTTAATTTATTCTCAAAACATTATATTTCATCTAGATGTACCTAAGCAGGTAGAGAAAATTCCACTGATCCTGTTGATTTTCTGTCAACAATGGACCTGTAATCTGATTTTAGACAATGACTCTTTGGAAGGATTTGCTGGAATCCAAAAACAATCTTCAGTCATGGTTGAATGTTAGAGGCGATTTCTTGTTCCCCAAATATCATGATAAAATCCATTTCCCCAAAAGAATAAAGAATTATTGTCTTTTAGTGAAAGAGGCTAGACATTACTGCATGTCTTTACAAGAAAGAAAGAAAGAAAGAAAGAAAGAAAGAAAGAAAGAAAGAAAGAAAGAAAGAAAGAAGAAAGAAAGAAAGAAAGAAAGAAAGAAAGAAAGAAAGAAAGAAAGAAAGAAAGAAAGAAAGAGACAAATACCTGTGTGCTGCCCTCTCTGTGCCAAGCACCATCCATACTACAGACTTTCTGACCACTTGGCCATATTTACTACACAGTTCATTAATACAACATTGGGATTATATACTGAGATTGCATTTAGGTTTTTTGCTTCTGCATTGATTGGCAATTTTATTAAAAATATCTCTGCTTGACTGACTTTGTATATGTTAAATGTTGAGACTACCAATACATTTCCATGGCTTTTTTTTTTCTGTAGCTTGATTACATCTATCCACCATTGCCTTCCCTCTACAGCTCTCCAATCTATCTCTCTCTCCTGTTCTTGTACTTCTTTTTATTTTTTTATAATTGATAACTTCTTTAGTCCAGTTAGTGCCCCTCATATGTGCATGAAGGTGGGACCACCAATTCTAGCTTGGGAAACCTACTCGTCGCCATAGAGAGTGATTCTTCATTCCTCAGCAACCATCCATATTCTTTAGCTCACCTGCTAAGAATGATGTCTCAGAGACTCCTTTCCATCATGTAGAAAATTTGACTGACTTCATTGTGTGTAGGTCTTTTTTTTTTTTGGTTTGTTTTTTTTTTGTTTGTTTTTGTTTTTTTTTTTTTTTTTTTTTTTTGAGGCAGGGTTTCTCTGTGTAGCCCTGGCTGTCCTGGAGCTCACTCTGTAGACCAGGCTGGCCTCGAACTCAGAAATCCACCTGCCTCTGCCTCCCAAGTGCTGGGATTAAAGGCGTGCACCACCATCGCCCAGTGTGTAGGTCTTAATAGATAAACTGGGAACCATTGGGAGGGCAGGGACATAGAAGAAGGAGGAAAACTTGAAGCTGCTCTCCAGAAAGACACAGGAGAACACGGAGCAGGAAAATAAATTCAGTAATGCAGAGGGGAAAAATTAGGTATACATTTTAAGATTCAAACACAGTTACTGTGGCTGGTGTCTGAAGTAACATGTTCTGTTTTTATTTTTTTATCTTTTTATTATTTTCTAAGTTTTTTTATTAACATTCCAAATCATTTCCCCTTTCCCGTTTCCTCCCTCCCCGAAAGTTCCATAAGCTCCCTTCCCTCCCTTTTCTCCCCATTCAACCCCCTCTCGCTTCTCTGTCCTGGCATTCCCCTACATCCAGTCGAAATCAACATTTGACATCTGTAGTCCTAGTCTGTCAGGTTTGGAGTTTTTCATCGCACACTTATGCAATGTCCCCTGAGCATTGGATGGTACTGGTAGTGTGTGTTTTCAGGGCAGGACTAATATAAATAGTTTATACACATACAAATACTCAGTCACTTATACTTGGAACATCGGCTAGTTAAGAGTGTCTACATTAATCATTACACATTATGAAAAGAAACTTTTCTGCCTGACCATAGTGGAGAGTAAACAGAATCTATGGTTATAAACAAATATGTATAAGGAAATTTTATAACATAACTATTGAACTTAATAATAATAGCTTCATTCAATGGTCTATGACATTCACAGTTATAAGATTTTTTTCTAGGTTTATAAGTGCCAGTAATAAAATTGTTTCTATAGAACAGGTCTCATATTCACTCAGGAAGTGCTACATCACCCCTAACAATATTACCACTATTGTGCCAGTGTATACATTTTTCAGTCAGGTCTGTAGTATAGCCTTCATGGATCATTTATGTAAAAGAGAGCAAAACAGTGTCTTCTGATCATGAGAAGACCAGTGCATTCTGAATTCAAAGCTTCTGTGGTTATCTGCATAAGCCCTGTGTAATTTTAAGCCAGTCAATACTTAACCCTGGATAAGATCTTGGTAGCTTGATGTCCCATGTCCTGGAGTATACCGACTGCACAACCTGAAAAGAAAAAAAAAATTTAAAAGGACTCAAATTTGGGAGCAGTGAGGCAGGAGTTGGTCTGGTAAGAGATAGGGAAAATAGCAAGGGAAACTATAATCAAAATAGATTACACATATTTAAAATTCTCCAAGAATTAATAAAATGGTCTGCTTTAGAATGTTAATTTTTGGAAATGCATGGTGATTGGAGAATATCTTTATTATATGTTTCAAGGCTGTACTTACTATTATATGTGGGTCATTAAGGTGCCAAGATGTAATATATTTTTCACTGAATGAAAAAATAAAACAAAAACAACGAAGAAATCTGGTTTGATTTCATTTAATTCTCAGCATTTCAAAATAAGTAACTAGGCTGAAAAATTGGTGCTGAAGATGCATGCATTCAGAAGAAACCTCTCAGTTTTATGTACCTTTCCATCCCATGATTTTACGATTTCTTTTTCAAGGACTTTCTAGACATAGTGTCACTCATTTCATTCATATAACTTCAACGTTTATGTGGATGACATATGATTCTTATTTGTTTCAGACACAATGAGCTGTTTCTTTAAAAACATCATTATTTTCTTATTTGTGCATGTGTGTTTGTGTTTGCATGTGTGTATGCACATGAGAGCACTGCCTGTGGGATCAGAAGAGGGTACATTTTCAAAGAATATGGCATGTCCTTGCTGTCCCCTGAACATCCAGATGAAAAGAATTTCCTCAGAAGCTCATGGAATTATTTGCTAGGAGTGAAAAGAATCAGACATTACTGCATGTTTTTTTTCCAAGACACAAAGGAGGAACAAATATCTACATGCAGACCCTTCAGAGCTTGAGCCACTCTTGGCTGTGAGCCATCTAATGTGTTTGCTAAAAACTGAACTCAATCCCTCTGTAAGAGAAGTGCTTGCTATTAACCTCTGAGTCACCTGTCCAGTCCTTCTTCTTTCCTTTTAATGATTTATTATGAGCTGATTTTTAAACGTCTCACTATTTTACATCAATCACACATTGGTAACATACTTTTTGCCAGGCCCTCACAGCATTCTGGTGATTCAACAACAGACATGCTAGACCCAAATTTTAGAGCACCTTCGTTTATGGAATTTGTATTCTGATGTAGATGACACCGAATATAATTATGCAAAACAAAACTGTAATATTACATTATTGACAGAATGTGAAGCCCAGTGCAGGGAAGGAAGGTAGCTGTACAGTCTAACTGTTCCTGATAGTGAAAACACTACCAGGGGCAGAACTCAATGAAGACAAGCAGGGGACCTCTAAACCCCAAACCATTGTCAGGACAGGGACATAGCAGAAAGAAAGAAACTGGGAACTGCCCTCCAAAAGACACAAGAGAACAAGGAGAATGAAAACCATTTCAGTAATTCAGAAAATGAGAACTGGGTGAAGTTTCTCAAAACCTTAGTAGCTCTTGCATAAGCAAGAACATGCCATATACCTTTACGATATGCTATGACCTGTCAAATAAATTGATAAATGCAGGCCTTAGATGGTTTTATATTTCAAAGGCAAATAGCATTCTGAGCTGCAATTATAGCTTTCTTCCTCTGCATGTTTTGAGGACCACAGCAACTACTTCCTTCTGTCTCATAGGATTAACAAAAGAGGAAAAGTTGGAGAATTTTGACACATTATTAGTAAAAACGATTCTCTTTATTTTAAATCCTTTTTCTGCCTAGCAAGCTTCTGTAAACCACTGTCTTAGTTAGGATTTTATAAATGTGAAGGGACACCATGGCCAAGGCAGCTTTTATAAAGGATCAAGGACCACCACATTTAAATGGTGCTGTCTTAAATTTCAGAGGGTCAGTCCATTACTATCATAGTAGAAGCATGGCAGCCTGCAGGCGGACATGGTGCTGGAGAAGATGCTAAGAGTTCTGCATTGTGATCCGAAGGCAGCCAGAAGGAGATCATCTTCCATACTGGGAAGAGCTTGAGCACCAGGAGCCCTCAAAGTCCACCTACACAGTGGCATATTTCCTTCAACAAGGCCACACCTATTCCAAGAAGGCCACACTTCCTAATAGTGCCCAATCCAATGGGCCAAGCATTTTCAAACCACCACAACTTTGTTCATTAAGGTTTCTCTGAGTTAGTTCTCTTGCTTCTCTTATGCAATAAGAATTTCTACGATTCTTCTTCACATGGCACTTTAAATGTTGACATCTATTGAATTTAAAACAGTAGCAATTGATGTTTGCAATCACACACACACACACACACACACACACACACACACACACCCTTTGACACTTATGTGTTTTCTTTCTCATTTATCATCACAATAACTCTAAACAAATAAAAATCTCCATGTTTTTCTGATGGAAGAAGGAAGCATCATATAGACTCACAAGCTAGGTGGTGATGTGGTGGGATTTTTTGTCCTGAAAAAGCATTTCCTATGGTTTTTATAGAATTTTCACCTCTGAAACTGAGGGTGAAATTACTGCCCTTGAGGATGATGTTGGGAAGTGGGGCCTTGGAAAAATTATAAATGATTAGTGATTAAGAGAGTTCAGTACCTTTCTTTCAGGTCTAAGTGTTTTTAAGATTGCAAAAGGCTCACCGGGCAGTGGTGGCTCATGCCTTTAATCCCAGCACTTGGGAGGCAGAGGCAGGTGGATTTCTGAGTTCGAGGCCAGCCTGGTCTACAAAGTGAGTTCCACGACAGCCAGGGCTACACAGAGAAACCCTGTCTCGAAAAACCAAAAAAAAAAAAAAGATTGCAAAAGGCTGTGAAGCAAGGCTTCCCACTGTGTCCTCTCTATTTGTCCTTTTCTAATAAGACTCACATCAAAAGCCATGCATATGTCAGTACCTTCTGGTCATAAAAATTCAGTATCCAAAGATATAAGAATAAAAACCTTAATTCTCTATAAACAATTAACTTTGGATACTCTTGTTACAGTAGCAGCATAAAAAGCTAAAATGGCATACCCCATGGAGATTTTACTATTCAATAATTATACATGTAATACTTTAACAAGCATGATCTTCTTGTGAATATAAATAATTAATAAGCATTGTTTTATCTTATGCCTGGAGCATAGTTCATACTTAAATGACAGTGAGGCAGATATTTATGAAGTTACAGGCTTACATTTTAAAAGTTATAAAATAACATCTCATAGTTCTAAACACATTTTTCAATTAGCAAAGATGTTAATATTGACAATATCTGATAATTTGCAATGTTATTTTCTGTGTGGTTGAACATAATTCAGGCACACAGAAAAATAAGCTAAATTATCTACTTTACTTTTGTGATGCTTTTTACAAGATGATTTTAGCTTCTACAGAATCTGTAAATACTTCCTCTCTTTCCAGAGGACATCCAATTGTCTCCAATCAAATCCAGTACATTTTTAAATGTTAAGTGGGTGTTTTTTCCCCCTTCTGATTACTAGGTCTGGAAGTTTTTCCTCTCTGCAGGCAAAGCCAAACTTTATTGCTTTTTTTTTTTTTAAGTTCAATCAGGTCTTCATATCCAATACTTCAATATATCTTTGGTCTTTTCTGTGGAATGCTTTCCAACCACAAACTATAATGCTTAGCTGTAACTTAAGAACTAGTCACTTGGCACAATAGGAATCAAGGTAAAATAGAGTATAAAAGAGACATGCTGCTGAGATTGTGTGTATGTTGTAATTGGAGAAATGCAGACTTTCTCATCAGTTGCACAATATTTGGTTGTTGTGCTGTTGTTGTTTGTTTGTATTCAGAAGTTTTATTCTACCTTCTACCCTCAGCACAGGGAAGTCCACATTTGGTTTTTGCTTTTTCATTTCTTTTTTTTTTTTTTTTGGAATCTGAGAACTCCCTTGAGATGCAAATGGACAAAGTAGACCTTATCTTCTCGTACATGTTGTCTTAGCAAATTCTTTCTTTAAAACTCCATGCTAGAAACTGCGTTTCAACTTTCTAGCTGCAAGGTCTACCAAAACAATGAGTATTCAAGGGACCCACTCACTATCTCTATTCCCACACTTCCAATCTTACCCTGACTTCCTTAAGTAACAACTAAATTTCCACAATTAGAAGTCAGCAAATGTATCTCGGCAAAGGAGAATGTCACTCTGGGTGCAGAGACATGTCTTCTGGGGCTCCTATGTGATTCTCCTGCAAACCATTGGATTTCAATATTTCCCAGCTCATCCCCATTGTCACTTGAAAATCATCACTTGCTCTTAGGGGTCTCTTGAGGTACTATGAGTAGGAACATTGCTTATAGCAACTTATTTTCTCTTACTCTAAGCATCAAGTCAGAAAAAGTAAATATGAGATATAAGAGAAGATTTAAGAATAGCCTTCGATTAATTGAATCTTTTTGCCAAGAAATTATTTCCTAGGGTAAATTAACTGAAACCATGCATATATCGGCATCCACACACATAAACACATAGTGCACATACACATGTGCACCATAGAAAACGAAGCTGTGGAAAGTTTCTCGTAATAGAAATTCTCTGAAAATTCCTACACTAAAGAAATTAGTTCAATGTGATTTATCTAATTTAAGTTCCTCTGGATATTTGAGTTTACCTACAAGATAAAAGGGAATGTTTCATGTCCCCAGAAATGCCATACTGAATAAATGGGGAGGTGCCTTGGTAACTGGGCAAATACTCAGTTGTCCTTCCAGCTTGGCCCTCAGGCTAATGCTTGTTTTGGGTCACAGCAATTATTTTGCATATTTCTACTTTCAATCCCAGAAAAAATTATCAACCAAAAATACTTGGTGCATTATAGAGCTTTAAGGATTGCTGCCAAATATATCCTAATTTGAAAAGAAGAGATAGACAGCTGTCAGTCTCATCAAGCTAATGATCTACCATGTTAAAATGGACTACTGTTCAGCACAGAGCTGCTAGAGAAAAGGTACTGCCCTGGACAGCCTCATTCTGAGAGACAGTCTGCATCAATAACAGTGTGAGGGTCAAACAAACAGTGGCCTACAAAGACAAGCCAAAGAGAGCATTTGAACCTCACTGTTGTATTTATTTATTATAACATTTAGTTCCTGTGTGTGTGTGTGTGTGAGAGAGAGAGAGAGAGAGAGAGAGAGAGAGAGAGAGAGAGAGAGAGAGAGAGGAGAGAGAGTGGGTGAGCATGTGTTTGAGAGAATCTATATGTGTATGTGCATATGTATATATGATAGCACGTTTATTTGAGAGAGAGTGTGCATTTGTGCGTATGCATGTGTGTAATTTCTTAGAAAAGATACTGATCTGTTTGAATGTCATAAATTTTTCACAAGAAAATAAACAAATCTGAGCAAATAAATTAAATTTCACTTTCTTTTATAATCCAAATAATTGGAAATTACATGTTTATCAATAGTACTGATCATTTTACTAAAAAATGCCTTTGAAATTGCATTTTGTATTTTTGAAAGTCTTTCCTGTTCTATGTCAATACTGATTGATTTCTTGAGTATTTAAAATATACTTGTAGAATTTTCTAGTTATAGCAGAGTTTAAACTTTATATAGAGAGCAAATGTTTTTTCTCAAGGGATTGGTTTGAAAAGCCAAACAACATTCCCAAAATACACATGTTCTCAATATATTGTGTGGTAGCTTTGTTTCAACATCATGGCATGGCAGTATATTCCTGGATATTAGACACTATGTAGATTATCTGAAATATTCGACTAATGCTAAGAAACTATATGTTCATACGTATACCAAGTCTGGGATATTAATAGATGACTACTGCCATTAAGAAGATGTATTTAAAGAAAACGTTTCAGAAAAAAATTCTATTGAAAAAATTACTAGTGAGCAATTATGCCTATCCCAAATTCATTTCAAATGATAATCATAGTTACTAATCTGTGAAAGACTATGAGAGAATATTCTGTGGATGATTCTTCTGTCTGTTTATTCCCTGTAAAATGGCACATAAAATTAGTAAATCTGTATTTCATTTCATGCACCAGCAATGGCATCTTGTGAGTGGATGTGGTTAAGCAAGGGAAGTAAGAGAGTGCAGGAACACAAAATGTGTCTATGAAGATTATGTGTTTATTTGTTTAAGATACAAATTAGAGATCTTATTTGTCTTAGTTTAACATCCTATTGCTGTGATAAAACACAGCTTCCAAGGCAGAGTTCATCATTGAAGTCTTTCCAAGGCAAGAACTCAGTACAAGAATCCAGATGCAGGAACTGAAGTAGAGATCATGAAGAAACAATATTCTCTGGCTTGTTATGTCTTGCTCACCTTACTTTCCTATACAACTTAAGATCCAAGTGCCCTAGGCACTATTCACAGTGACTGACCTCTCACACCATAATAATTAAGAAAATGGCTCAAGATTTGCTGACAGAAGCCTGGTGTGGCTCTTCCTTAGGAGGTCCAGCCAGCAACCGACCAATGCAGATGTGGATGCTTGGAGCCGACCATCAGACTGAGCTCAAGGACCCCGCTGGGGGAACTGGCAAAAGGACTGGAGGAGCTGAGGGGGATTGCAACCTCATAGGAAGAACAACATCAGCTGGCTGGACCACTCAGTACTCCCAGACACTAGACCACCAGCCAAGGATTGTACAGGGAGGGATCCAAGGCTGCACATACATATGCACCAGAGGACCGCCATGCTTGATAGCAATGGGAAGGGAGGCCGATGGTCCTGTGGAGGTTTGATGTTCCAGTGTAGGGGAATGCTGGTGTGGTGGCACAGGAGAAAGTGGGTGGTAGGGGATGCACCCTCATAGAGGCAAAGAGGAGGGGGGATAGGGCTGATTTGGGATGGGGTGTTTGTGGAGGGATAACCATGAAGTGGGCTATCATTTGAGATATGAAGGAATGGAATGGTTAATTTAAAAGAAAAAAGAAAAAATTACTCAGAGCTATGCCCACTTACAAGTATGATAGAGACAATGTATCCATTAAAGTTCTTGCTTCCCAGATGACTCCGATATGCATCAGGATGATATAAACCAATCAGCACACTTACCTGAGTATGAATAAGGGTTTTATCTCAATGAGCTGGAACACCTTTAAGATGCCTTATAAAATATGCAGTTCCATGTATTTTGTATTCATTGATTGATTGATTGATTAAATTACAGAAAACCTGTTGAAGTAAATAAAATAAAACCACTTTCCACAAGTGTTGTATTAATTCACTATGAAAATGTCAGCACAACTCCCAGATTCAGTTTGAATATTTTTGGTTGTCAACTTGAGATGGTCTAGAAACATTAGGAACTCGTCCTCTGGGTAAGCCTATGAGAGATGATCTTATCAATTTATGTGACACAACCCATCCTAATTGTGGATAGGACCATTTTCTGGGCAGGTGGGCCCGGACTATGTAAATGGACAGGTGAGCTAAGCACTAGTATACATTCACAGCTGTTGGTTTCTTCATTTTGGAAATATGTGACCAGCTACTTCAAGCACCAACCTTTTTGACTTCCTTACTATGCTGGACTTGAACTTTGATCCAAGCAAATCCTAACATTCCTTGACTTGTTTTTATTAGGATATTAAGAAAGAGGCAAAGAAAACAAGACAATATTTGAGCTCTCAAGTCCTTTATCAAACTAAATTTTTAGATGATTTTTGTTCTTGGAAGTTATTTATACTTGTGAATCCTTCATGTGTTTTTCTATATGTACATGGACATGATTTCCCCAATATTCTTCTATCTACCCCATCTTTGTTGCCACAGTGACAGATACAGAAAGCATGAGAATACATTTCCTTCACATTTCTGAAAAAATTATCAACAGACAGTAACTCTTCTATGTTTGTCAAAAGTATATGCTGGAGAATGAATAAAAACGATATGAGCTACATTTTTATAAACACAGTTAATCCAATTATTACTTTAATGAAATACAAAGTCATTTAATATATACATCTGTTGTAGTTTGGATTGTTAGATACTAGTTTTCTCTGAAAATGAAACAGAGCATGATGCGGCTCTGCTTGATAATGACCCTATGCAAGACAAAATGATAGCAAGGTCCCCTTTGAATTGTTTAGTAGCTTCAACAAAGCAGTGAAAGAGCCTGTCACAGCCAGACTCAGGAAGCTGAGTGGCATGAGGTACACTGGACCTGTCAGAGTGCTGTAGAAATGGAGAAACTGAGTAGGACAACTATTCATCACTCTTTAAGACAAATCTGAATACACAAGGCTGTATGAAGGAAATCTGACCTTGACACATTGGCTTACAAGCAACTAAGAACCTTTGGTTTCTATCAAGAAACATCAAAGAATGGAAAATGACACAGGAAGAGGAGGCATTACAGAGGAAATCAGGCAGGAGAAAGTTCACTGGATATGACTATGATCACAGAAAAGTAAAAATTGAGGTTAATTTGTCAGACACCTCAGAATCCATAAGAAGTTTAGGGTATTTGGTGAGACAGGATTTTTTATGAGGTAAGAAAGGCTTTGGCTAATATTAGTGAAGCTGGATGTTGCCGATGTAAAGGCAAGGTTCACAATGTTGGATCAGTCTGTCAGAATGAGTGATATGATTTTCCTAGCAGGAGTCACAAAGCAGAGTACCTCATTTAGGTCTGAGAATTCAACTGCTGTTTTTTTGTTTAGACTTAATACCTACTCCACAGAAGGAAACTGCTATAGCTGGGAAGGTCATATGTCCCCATGGTGAGGAAAACAGCCTTTGTTTTGTTAAAGACTTATAGTGTGTCCCTTGAATTGTCTGCCAAATTTTGCACTTGGTCCTATACATTATTGTTACTGGTGCCTTTATTCAGTCATAGAAGGACATCTTGGATTTTGCAACGAGATGTGAAATGCAGAAACTCATAAGTGGGCAGGTTTCTACGGCTAAGTATTTCTGTGGCTTAGTGGCACAATATTTGGTAGTAGATCTAAAAGTATATATAAGCATCTGTGTCATCTTCGTCAAGGCTCAGATGACACCAAGGGAGAAGAGTGACAAAAAGGAAGAGGCTGGCTGAGGACTATGGGTTCTGTGTAGAAATTTCCTTTAAATTGAAATATGCTAACCTGGAATGTGTTTCTTAAGACTCAGAAAGTAAGCAAAATTTACAAGTCTCAGAAAGCTAAAGTGTAAACATTTTCAAGCTCTATGGTTATAAAAGCAGTAACAATTGCTGCAGAAGAAGAGTTTCACTAGCCAGCTGAGCTCTCTTCACGTCTTCTTATGGAGAGTGTCAGGGAGTCAGCTTTCGTGATTTGTCACCCTTGCTGGGCCAGTTATAGGTGATGTAGCTGCCATTGTGTCATCTATGTCCTGTAAATAACCTGCTATCCGTATGGCACAAGTAATCCTGTTATGCATATACACTGTACAAGAAATCTTGATAAACTTGCTCATTTACTAAGAAAGTAGGTGGGATACATTCCTTGGTTTATCATCTCTTCCAAATATAGAGTGTATAGGTGTCTATTATGTCTACCCAGTGGAAACACAGCACAATAATGTTCTTTAAAGGTTCATAGACTATGAATATGTCATGATATCTTTAGGAGGTTTCATGTGGAGGATAATTAGGACATTGGGGCATTGTCTGTTCTTGAATGAGGTTAAAGTTTCCTCCCAGGAAAAAGTTTGTTCTCAACAGAGAGAACTGTTATAAATTATTATGAAATTAATCTGAATCTCTGTGAATTTGTCATAAATATCTGTTCACCATAAACCATCTGCAATGTTTTGGTGTGGCTAGAAGGTTCTGACCAGAGGCTAAACCAATCGCATTATGTAGACACCAATTCAACTCCCTAGTATGAGCTACCTTAGACTCCTTATGTATTGCTCAGTTTCTCATAGAACACCCTACACTTTCTAATGGATGCTCAGTTAGCTAAATTTCATTGTAATCAAAATCAGAATAATTTCAACCATGTAAAAAGGATTTTACATACTTCTATATAATTAAAGTCTTATAAGACATGAAGAGTTACAGGCAATAAAGCAATTACAATGATTTTTTTTTTAAATTAAACTTCTCTGATCCAAGACTAAGGAGTTTAATGTGCTGTAAATGATGAGGATAACAGTTTAATCAACATTCGGATGCTGCACACACCATGGACCAACATAGCTTAAGAGATGAAGGATTTGTTTTTTCCCATCTGAAAGGACATTGACTACCTTAACTCAAGTAATGGCTCACTATGAAAGGAATTGACAAACTGGGAGGGAGGATTGTGAAGTGGATCCCATTCTGTCATTAGGTGATCAGTCTTGCTGTTTTATTCATATTAAGCCCATAAAACAGGCCCAAATTTATAGGCTTGTTGCCTTATTCAGTTGAAATTGTGGGAGATGAATGGTTTTTAGTATAGAGATAACATGACACTTCAAATTCCCATGCCATCTGAGTAAGGAAGCTTTGCACATTGCTATGTTCATGCCTTTGCATTCCTTGCTGCAGCCTGGTACATGTAATATCTCAGACTCCAAACATTAGGAAAGATAAACTCTGCAGGTTCAGTTATATAAAACTGCTCAAGGAGAGACATCGTGGTTATTATTCTGGAGCTTCCATTTAGCAGGCAGCTCTACATCTCAGTCACTCATGATGAACCGGGGAAAGTGCCACTTACATGTTTAGGATATGGATATCTGAATGAAAATCAAAGCACAATAATATCTGAGAAAGTAATGGAAACTAATCCGTAGTGCCATGATTGTGAATATGTATACTTAAACAATGTATCAGATGATTCTGAGTCTGTCAACACAAACAGACCTTCTGGAAGAGTTCTACAGCACAGAGATATCTCTCCTAATGTAAACTAAAGTAAGAGCTTGTCATGTTTATATCCAGAAATTCTAGTAAAATAGGGCACATATAACTTACAATTTTAAGATTATATAAAAATAGCCACATCCTATCATAAATTAGGGACTTTGGATAATTTATAAAGATTTAATTCATATATGATCTGTGATATCAGCAAATAGATAGCATGTACAATAGTTTATGTTATATATGCACTAATTTATTTATAGACATGTATTTTAATCTTTACTGCTACTGCAGACAGGAAACATTATAACAAAACATTCTACTCTGGTTTCTGCCTTTATATTTCACAATATCCACCAGAGACCACAGACTAAAAGTGACATGTGTTTTAAAGGGAAAGAGCATAATGATGATTCTGACAATAATTCTACTTGTGAGAAGCTCCATGCTGCATCCTTAAAGTCAGATCAAAAGCAAGTTTTGATGCAATAATCAAAGTCCCACCTCTGAGTTGACTAATACAGCCAGAGGCTACTATCTATCTCCTTGCAGAGTCATCCAAGCTAAGAAAAACTTTCTGCCCCTATTTCTTTGGACACATAGGATGGGTAAGAAGTGTAGAGTTATGGGTGGCCCGAAGAACAGTGCTTTTGGGAATCTGTGTTGCTGAAATTCAATTTTTTGCACTCACAATCGTTTACAGTTCCAAAGTGCTGGGTGTTCAGTCAGTAGAAGCTAGACAGAAGTATTCAAAGGAGGAAAGTGAACCCTATCCTTACAAATGGGATTCTCTATGTTTCATGGTGCTCTACTGTTCCTGTTCAATCATTATTCAAAATCTCTGAATGGAAAATGTTTCCTGAGCCAAGATGGCATTTATTTGTTATCACTTAAATCATGTTATTGTAAAATGACTTTCTGTCCTCCTTCACCATGGGTCCAGTCTTGGCCTTCAGTAAATAGCTATTATATAAATTAGCATTGAACTTGTGCCTGACAGCAAAAGGATTCAGCGTTATTCATTCTGTGGCTAATCCTCAGCCCCTTTAAAAGTGTATATCAAATAAGTGTGAATCAAATTGCAATATTTATCTTCCCTAAGTCATCTACAGCAAACATAGACATACTAGAAAATATAATTGGACAGTAAGAGCCAGTTTAATGAATAGTTTGAGTAATAGAATATTTTTTAGTTCTAGTTTCTTCCATTAATTTCTACAAAAAATGTTAATATTTCTGGGTCTTAAATTTCTATAATTGGGTAGTGGTTACAGTATTGGAATTCTAATTATATTATTTCTTTAGTTGTATAATTTACCCTCAAGTATTTCCTTGTCAATAATAAATGGAAGCTGTTGCTATTGTTTATTATTGTTGTTTTATAGTACAATAACTCTATGTGAATTGGAAGTCTTGTCCCAAGAGATAAATGGGATTTCACAGCCTTAAAGCATATTTATTATGCACGCAAAATCCATAAAATCTCCTTGATATAATAGGAAGTAAGAAAACATTGATCTTTTAACTTGTATCTTACCAAAGTTTTAAACCATAATTAAAAAAAAAATTAGGATTACAAATTTGGCTAAGTAAAATTTCTAAAAAATGGGAGCTACATACAAATGCAAAACTAAGAAAATTATGTTCAACTCATAACAGAGTCAAATGTTTAAGTCTCTTAATAAAAGAACTCTTAGAAATCAAAGATAAAGGCTGCTACCACTCAACATTAAGCAAAATCAAGAAATAGTACAACAAATACTATAATGTACACACACACAAACATACACACGTTCATATGCACAGGTTTTAGAAATTTATAGCGCATGTTTAAAATACTAAGACTAATTCATAAATAACTCCTCATTTTTGGATTACATAAGATAACTTTTTTTTTTTGTCTGCCTCGTTGGCTCAAATCTTTGAATCACTTTAAATACTCAAATACTTTCAAATTTAGCAGTGATATTCAGAATGTTGTGGAATAACACAAGTTTAACCTGTTAGTGATTTCCTTTGACAGAACAAAGTGAAAACACATACACACACACACACACACACACACACACATACACACACACACTCACTCACACACACAAATACCCAAATACTGAGCTTCTAGAAGCAAAGTAATTGCCAGACAGTATGGAGAAATATTGAGAGCTTGCTTAATGTGTGCAGTCATAGTAAAACAAGCAAAACAAGCTCTGGAGATCTATTAGATGGAGGGTAGTTATAGCTCACAATATTGTGTTGAATCAGCCACAGTATCTATACAAGAGGCATTTGAATGGTCTTATACTAAAGACTTGATAAATTTTTGTTATCATGGATAACCTATTTACCCATTGTTAATAAATATATAATATAAAAATGTACTCAAATATTCTTTACCACATAAACACATCTACCTTGTGTTGATAAATATATAATACACAAATGTACTCAAATACTCTGTACTACCTAAAGTATGCAACTGTTATACGTAAATGAAAACAGTTTCTCATGCCAGAGTTTGAGAACCTAATTGGAAAATTACATCAAAATGGATGAACCTAAAAATTCCATCCTGAATTTCCATGAGGAATTAGTTCTTCAGAAGTAAAATGCTGTAGAATTTTATTTTTCAAAGCATTAGAAATAAGAAATTTTACTCTGTACCCCATTTTTTAATAGAGTTATTTGGCTCTCTGGAGTCTAACTTCTTGAGTTCTTTGTATATATTGGATATTAGCCCTCTGTCGGATGTAGGGTTGGTAAAGATCTTTTCCCAGTTTGTTGGCTGCCGCTTTGTCCTTTTGACAGTGTCATTTGCCTTACAGAAACTTTGCAATTTTATGAGGTCACATTTGTCAATTCTTGATCTTAGAGCATAAACTATTGGAATTCTGTTCAGGAAATTTTCCCCTGTACCCATATGTTCAAAGTTCTTCCCTAGTTTTTTTCTATTAGTTTCAGTGTGTCTGGTTTTATGTGGAGGTTTTTGATACATTTGGAATTGAGCTTAGTACAAGGAGCTAAGAATTGATCAATTAACATTCTTCTGCATGCTGACCTCCAATTGAACCAGCACCTTCATAGCAGCCTTATTTATAATAGCCAGAAGCTGGAAAAAACCCAGATGTCCCTCAACAGAGGAATGGATTCAGAAGATGTGGTATATTTGCACAATGGAATAGTACTCTGCAATTAAAAATAATGAATTCACGAAATTCTTAGGCAAATGGTCAGAACTGGAAAATATCATCCTTAGTCAGGTAACCCAATCACAAAAGAACACACATGGTATGCAGTCACTGATAAGGGGATATTAACCCAGAATCTCGGAAAACCCAAGACACAATTCACAATATCAATAGATTTCCAAGAAGATGGAAGGAGAGACCCCTGGTCCTGGAAAGACTGGATGTAGGGGAATGCCAGGATAGAGACGCAAGAGGGGGTTGAATGGGGAACAGAGGGAGGGAAGGGGGCTTATGAGACTTTCTTGGAGGGAGGAAATGGGAAATCATTTGGAATGTAAATAAAAAAACTTAGAAAATAAAAATAAAAAAAAAGGAAAAGCTGTCTTTTTTCTACTGGATGGTTTTAGCTCCTTTGTCAAAGATCAAGTGTGGATTCTTTTCTGGGACTTCAATTCTGTTCCATTGATCTACATGCCTGTCACTGTACCAATACCATGCAATTTTTAACACTATTGCTCTGTAGTACAGCTTGAGGTCCAGGATACTGATTCCCCCAGAAGTTTTTTTACTGTTGAGAATAGTTTTAGCTATCCTGGGTTTTCTGTTATTCCAGATGAAATTTTGAATTGCTCTTTACAGAGCTAAACAAAGAGTTCTCACCTGAAGAATATCGAATGGCTGGAAAGCACCTAAAGAAAAGTTCAACATCCTTAGTCATTAGGGAAATGCAAATCAAAACCCTGAAATTCCACCTCACACCAGTAAGAATGGCTAACAAAAACACAGGAGACAGCAGGTGTTGGCAAGGATGTGGAGAAAGAGGAACACTCCTCCACTCCTGGTGGGATTGCAAGCTGGTACAACCACTCTGGAAAGCAGTCTGGTGGTTCCTCAGAAAACTGGGCATGACACTCCCAGTGGATCCTGTTATACCACCCCTGGGCATATACCCAAAGGCTTCCGTGGTATTCAATAAGGACATATGCTCCACTATGTTCATAGCAGCCTTATTCATAATAGCCAGAAGCTGGAAAAAACCCAGATGACCCTTCAATGGAGGAATGGATACAGATGATGTGGTATATTTACACAATGGAATACTACTCTGCAATTAAAAAGAATGAATTAATGAAATTCTTACCAAATGGTCAGAACTGGAAAATATCATCCTTAGTGAGGTAACCCAATCACAAAAGAACACATATGGTATGCAGTCAAGATAAGGGGATATTAACCCAAAACCTTGGAATACCCAAGACACAATTCACATATCAATTGATTTCCAAGAAGATGGAAGGAGAGACCCCTGGTCCTGGAAATACTTGATGTAGAGGATTACCAGGTCAGAGAAGGGAGAAGGGGTTGAATGGGGAACAGGGGGAGGGAAGAGGGCTTATAGGACTTTTGGGGAGGGAGGATCCAGGAAAGGGGAAATCATTAGGAATGTAAATAAAAAATATAGAAAATTAAAAAAAAAGAAATATGCAATTATGAAAATAGCATATAACCTAAAGTACTGTTTTCTAAAACATAATGATGAACAGACACAAGATATGCAACAATATTTAGTTTTGAATGAAGAAGAATGCATTTAAATATATACTCAGCATACCTCTGGAATGAATTCAGGTAATCTGTTTACCTAACCAACATAATTTTCAAGAATAATCTAAACATTTGTAACTTTATCAATATATAAGTGTAGTTCTCATCCCTCATCAAGGAAATTTCTTTTTGCAACCAATGAAGATGAAGACCATTATAATAAACCACAACAAATAAAAACTGAGTTATGCAATTTAGTCCCAAAGAGCATATCCATAATACAAAGGTTGGAAAGATTATAAAATCAGGAGAAGAAGGGATTTGCCATAAAATTGGGTCTCCTAGGAATGTCTAAATCTAGATCCATAAACTCTCACCAGTATTACTGCCTGTACATGAGCTAAACAAGCATGACACCAGTGGATATGCCAACATGGATAGGAAAAAACCCATCAGGTAAATAAGGAATGTTGAGAGTGAAGAAAATAATATTCCCCAGGGAAAAGCATGCCAATTGTTTAGTTAATACCAAAGTCTTGATACCATACATATAAGTAACATAAAAAAAAAATTGAGCAAATTGTATTTAGGAGTTTCTCTTATTCTTCCTCTCCCCTCCCTTCCTCTCCCCTCTCTCTCATTCAGACTCAGATACAGATACAGATACACAGACACACACACACACACACACACATACACACACATTCTCTCATTCTTGTGGATACACAGATGCATGTGTGTCTGTATGTGTGTTTGTATGTGTGTGTGTGTGTGTGTATGTGTGTAAGTATGTATGTATAAACAGTGAAAAAAGAGGGCATCAACTTGAAATAGAGTAAGAATAGATAAGGATGTGGAAGGAGAAATAAGGAAGGGGAATTATGTACTTATATTTCAATCTCAAAAATAAAGAATATCATAAAAAGAAGTAGTATGAAACTTTGGAGGTGATTAAATCTGATTATGTATCTAATCCAAGCTTCAAATATTTCCTCTGTCTTTATCATAGATTATAAACTGGAAAGCCTGGGAATCTGAGATAGTTAAGACATAATTGTCTAGCATACATGAGGCCCTGGATTCTATCAGCATGTTCCAGAATTACATACATAAACTGGAAATGGTGACACAGCCCAGTAATCTCAAGACATTGAAAGATCAATGTGGTTATAGAAGTTAGCCTGGTAATACCATCTTCACTTAAAATTCACTGTCACTATGGCTAATAGGAGATACTTTTTGCAAGTATTTTCGGTATGCTCAGCTGGACTGTAAAGTCATCATGAGGAGAGTCATAACTGACAACTAGGATGTTTCTGGCCACATAGGGTAGATAGTATTACAAAAATAGGTATGACAGATAGTGTGTTTTTCAGACTTGGACAGATGAGCAATCTGTACTTGTGGAAGTAGATGGTCTTTAGTATGGAAAGACGTTTGCTTTTTGAAATATCCTTCATTGTTTTTAGACTTTTTAAAAATTTACTTGTTCCATAAAATTAACTTGTAATGTCAAAAAAAAATCTCTACCTGTGGAGCCTTCAGGGTCATTTGTAATCAAACAAAGAACACTAAAGGCTATGAGTGTGTTGATGCCCATATTACCAGCTAAAGATGCAGAGGCAATGTTCTAACTCTTATTTTCATTCTCTGCACTGTTAGCAAGCATCTTTTTCTCAGTTTATTTAGTGCTATGTTTCTCATTTTTATGTGTTTCTTCAGTGAGTTTGCTATCCAAAATAAATTCCAAATGTAGGGCTATTGCTTGTTTATGGAAAAAATGTGTTAGGTGAGCTTCACAAGTGTAAATTGTAGTGTTAACGGCTATTGGTTTATTGCTAATGTATCTGCTATACATATTAAATGCAATGTCTACAAACAGAAACACACATCCAAAAAAGTCTTCTATTAATCATTTGATGAAATGTGACCTTACTCTTTTTCTTTCAGAAACAGTGGTTCAGTGTTCATTAATTTATTGTTCCTGAAAACTTCATAGAATGTGTCCATTGTAAAAAGTGAGAATCATATCTGTACGCAGGTATGTGCAAGATTCCAAGTGTACAGATCGTGGTCACTGGAGGAAGCTACATGCTAAGTTTAAATGTGATATCAACTTTGCTAATGAATAACTTCAAATGTAAAGACTTGCTAGAGAAGGCTCAGCCTCCTAAGAGCGCTGGTGATGTATATATGTAGAATAAAATTATTTCTACGCTAATTGATTATACAAAACAACTCAAAATATAACTTTTAAAATAAATTTATTATTATTTTATTTATTTATAGTCCAGACATTGCTCCCCTCCTGATCCTCCCAACACAGTTCCTCATCCCCACTGTTGGGCATTTTGGCTAAGGTCACCCAGTTGAGTCCTGAGTCTCTCACCTCAAAAGACTCTGGTACTTTCTAGAGGGTCTTCCCACCTCCCAGCCTCAGAGGCTGCATATTTCCATTCATTCTGCTGGCCCTCTGGGCTTTTCTTCTGCCCCCCACCATACCTGATACTCTTCCCCTTTTCGCTCCCCATACCCACTCTGAGAAGGGTCCCTCCCTTCATCCCTTTGATTCCCAAGATTATTTTTCTTCCCCCATATAAGTGGGATTGAAGTACCCTCACTTAGTTCTTTCTGATTGTTAAACTTCTTAAGGTCTGTGGGTTAAATACTAGGTATTCTGTAAATTTTAGTTAATGTCCACTAATAAGTGAGTATATACCATGCATGTTCTTCTGGGTCTGAGTTACCTTACTAAGGATAATATTTTATAGTTTTATCCATTTTCCTGGATAATTTATGATGTCCACATTCTGATTAGCTGAATAGAATTCAATTGTGTAAGTGAGCCACATTTTCTGTATCCATTCTTCAGTTAAGGAATATCAAGATTGTTTACAGCTTCTGGTTATTACAAATAAGGCTGATGTGATCATAGTGGAGCATGTGTTCTTGTGATGTGATGGTGAATCTTTTGGGAAAATGCCCAAAAGTGGTAAGCTAGGACCTCAACTAATTCCAATTTTCTGAGGAACCAGTTAATTGATTCCCAGAATGGTAGTAACCATTTGCAATCCCACCAACAAAGGAGGAGTGTTTCTCTTTCTCCATATCCTCACCAGTATGTGCTTTCACCTGAGTTTTTTATCTTAGCCATTCCTTTTTTTTTAATTTATACTTGTATTTTTTAATTGCACTTTTTAAGAGTTTCAAAATTCTAAGCCCTCTGTTTTTCTTTTTTTTTATTTTTATTTTTTTTCTAAGTTTTTTTTTATTTACATTCCAAATCATTTCCCCTTTCCCGTTTCCTCCCTCCCCGAAAGTCCCAT
The DNA here is from genome assembly GCA_036184795.1 of Tokudaia tokunoshimensis. Taxonomy (NCBI): domain Eukaryota; kingdom Metazoa; phylum Chordata; class Mammalia; order Rodentia; family Muridae; genus Tokudaia; species Tokudaia tokunoshimensis. Next base: position 83,917,858 of record BTHU01000014.1, read on the forward strand.
AAGCCCCCTTCTGTCCCTCTTTTCTTCATTCAACCCCCTCTTGTTTCTCTGTCCTGGCGTTCCCCTACATCCAGTCTTTCCAGGACCAGGGGTCTCTCCTTCCATCTTCTTAGAAATCTATTGACATGTGAATTGTGTCTAGGGTATTCCGAGATTTCGGGTTAATATCCCCTTATCAGTGACTGCATACCATGTGTGTTCTTTTGTGATTGGGTTACCTCACTAAGGATGATATTTTCAAGATCTGACCATTTGTCTAGGAATTTCGTGAATTCATTGTTTTTAATTGCAGAGTAGTATTCCATTGTGTAGATATACCACATCTTCTGAATCCATTCCTCCGTTGAGAGACATCTGGGTTCATTCCAGCTTCTGGCTATTATAAATAAGGCTGCTATGAACATAGTGGAGCATATGTCCTTATTGCATGCAAATTGACCCATTCTTATCTCCTTGCACTAAGCTCAATTCCAAGTGGATCAAGGAGCTCCACATAAAACCAGACACACTGAAACTATAGCTTATGCTGTAAGATCAAGAATAGAGAAATGAGACCTCATTAAATTACAAAGTTTTTGCAAGGCAAAAGACACATAAGCTTAAGCTATTGGAGTTCTGTTCAGGAAATTCTCCCCTGTGCCCATATGTTCAATGTTCTTCCCTAGTTTCCCTTCTATTAGTTTCAGTGTGTCTGGTTTTATGTGGAGATCTTTGATCCACTTAGAATTGAGCTTAGTGCAAGGAGATAAGGATGGGTCAATTTGCATTCTTCTGCATGTTGACCTCCAGCTGAGCCAGCACCATTTGTTGAAAAGGCTATCTTTTTTCCATTGGATGGTTTTAGCTCCTTTGTTAAAGATCAAGTGACCATAGGAGTGTGGATTCATTTCTAGGTCTTCAATTCTGTTCCATTGATCTACATGTCTGTTACTGTACCAATACCATGCAGTTTTTAACACTATTGCTCTGTAGTACAGCTTGAGGTCCGGGATACTGATTCCCCCAGAGGTTCTTTTACTCTTGAGAATAATTTTAGCCAACTAACTGGGAAATGGTCTTTACCAACCTTACATCCCACAGAGGGCTAATATCCAAGATATACAAAGAACTCAAGAAGTTAAACTCCAGAGAGGCAAGTAACCCTATTAAAAAATGGGGTACAGAGCTAAACAAAGAGTTCTCACCTGAAGAATATCTAATGGCTGAGAAGCACCTAAAGAGATGTTCATCATCCTTAGTCATTAGGGAAATGCAAATCAAAACAACCCTGAGATTCCATCTCACACCAGTCAGGATGGCTAAGATCAAAAACACAGGAGACAGCAGTTGTTGGCGAGGATGTGGAGAAAGAGGAACACTCCTCCACTGCTCGTGGAACTGCAGGCTGGTACAACCACTCTGGAAAGCAGTCTGGCGGTTCCTCAGAAAACTGGGCATGACACTCCCGGAGGATCCGGCTATACCACTCCTGGGCATATACCCAGAGACTTTACCTGCATGCAATAAGGACACATGCTCCACTATGTTCATAGCAGCCTTATTTATAATAGCCAGAAGCTGGAAAGAACCCAGATGTCCTTCAACGGAGGAATGGATTCAGAAGATGTGGTATATTTACACAATGGAATACTACTCTGCAATTAAAAACAATGAATTCACGAAATTCCTAGGCAAATGGTCAGAACTTGAAAATATCATCCTTAGTGAGGTAACTCAATCACAAAAGAATACACATGGTATGCAGTCACTGATAAGGGGATATTGACCCAGAATCTCGGAATACCCTAGACACAATCCGCATATCAATAGATTTCTAAAAAGATGGAAGGAGAGACCCCTGGTCCTGGAAACACTGGATGTAGGGGAACGCCAGGACAGAGTAACGAGAGGGGGTTGAATGGAGAAAAGAGGGAGGGAAGGGGGCTTATGGGACTTTCGGGGAGGGAGGAAACGGGAAAGGGGAAGTGATTTGGAATGTAAATTAAAAAAAACAAAAAAAAAAAGTGTCCATAAGTCTAGGTCTTCAATTCTCTTCTATTCCTTTGATTGACCTGTCTTTCTCTGTAGCAATACAATGAGTTTGTTCGGTTTTTTGTTTGTTTGTTTGTTTGTTTGTTTTTAATCACTATTGCTTTGTAGTACAGCTTGAGGTCAGGGATGGTGATTTCACTGGAAGTTCATTTATTATTGAGAATTATTAATGCTATCCTAGGTTTCTTGTTTTAAATTTGAGTTGATCATTGCTTTTTCCATGTCTGAAGAATTGTGTTGGAATTTTGATGGTGACTGCATTGAATCTGTAGATTCCTATTGGTAAGATGACCGTTTTCATTATGTTAATTCTATGGTTGAATGAACGTGGGAGAACTTTCTATCTTCTGAGGTCTTCTTTAATTTCTGATGATTTATTTTTAATTTCCTCAGTCTCTTTTGTTATTCTCAGTCTCCCTTTTCCTTTCTGATTTTCTTAATTTGGTTATTATCTCCATGTCCTTTAGTTAGTTTGGCTAAGGATGTATCAATCTTGTCGATTTTCTCAAAGAACTACCTTTTAATTTTGTTGATTCTTCATATAGTTCTTTTTATTTCTAATTGGTTGATTTCTGCTCCTAGTTGATTATTTCCTATAACCTAATCTGCTTAATTTTTTTTTACTTCTTTTTGTTCTAGAACTTTGAGATGTGCTATTAACTTACTGCTTTAGGATTTCTCCAATTTCTATATGAGGGCACTTCATGCTATGAATTGTCCTCTTAGCAAAGCTTTCATTGTGTGCTATAAGTTTGGGTATCCTTGTTCATTTTCCTTGAATTTTAGAATTTCTTAATTTATTTCTTGCCTGACTTAGTTATTATTGCATAAAGAACTGTTAAATTTCCATATTTATGTGGGCTTTCGGTTGTTTCTGTTGTTATTGAAGTCTAGCCTTAGTCAGTGGTGATCTGATTGAATGCTTGAGATTGTTTCCCAAACTTCTGTGCTTGATGAGGCTTTTTTTGTATGTGTGTGACTGATTATATGTTCAATTTTGGTAACATGAGATACTGAGAAGAAGGTATATTCTTTAGTTTTAGGGTGTATCTAAGTTCAATCCATTTGGATCATAACTTCTATTAGTTTCAATGTGTCTCTGTTTCATTTCTCTTCCAATGACCTGTCCATTGGTGAAATTTGGTTTTTGAAGTCTCCCACTATTATTGTGTGAGCTTCTTTACTAAAGTTTCTTTTATGAATGTGGGTGCATTTGGGACATAGTTGAATTGAGATTTCATCCTGTTGAATTTTTCCTTCAATGAGTATGAAGTGTCCATCTCAGTCTCTTTTGATAACTTTTGGTTTAAAGTCTATTTTATTGAATATTAAAATGGCTACTCCAGCTTTTTTCTTGGGACCATTAGCTTGGAAATCATTTTTCTAGTCATTTTTTTCTGAGGTAGTAATTGTCTTTGTCATTGAGGTTTGTTTCTTGCATGCAGCAAAATGCTGGATCAGGCTGACGGTAGAGTGGTGAGAGGGGCAGATCAGCACTGGAGGAAGTGCAGGCTATAAGGTTAAAATAAATTTTAAATAAATTTAAATAAGTTAAATAAAAGTTAAAGTGCAATAACATTCATTGTGTGTTAGGTTCTAGCTAAAATGAAGAAATATTTAGAACTGTGAAATATATCAGTCAGCACCCATGAAATATGCTCAGAGAACAGCATTGAGTTATTTAGTTCTAAATTCAGAGAATAAAGGCACCATCTTTTTCCAAGTAAACATTTTAAATGACGTTTTCAAGGTACTTTTGAATAGAACATAAATAAATATTAAAAAGCTGTGTTAGCATAAAAAGTATGTGTAATTTCATAGTTCTTTGATAAAGATTTACCTACTCATATCCATAAAACATAGGGCTATAATAAATAAGTAGACTTTCTTTGGAAAAGGATTGGTAGAATAATATATGTTCTTTAAAAGAATATTCTACTAATATGTTGAATATAAGTTTAAATGATTCCACTAATGTTGTTTCCTTGTGAAGGTGAATTATTCCATAGTCTTTAACAAGCATTTTGGCACTCTAGCATATAAGTTAATTTTGGCTGTGATGATCAGTCATAGTTCATTTTTGAATGAGTTAAAATTTATTCTGTTATCTCATGTAATATTTATTACTTGGACTGTATAAAGTTTCAAAAATAATTATGTTTTGGTTTGGTAATTCAATGTATCAAACAATTGGGAACTGTACAATAGTAAGATGAAGCACTAGTTATGTGGATCCTTCACCAGAATAAGTACTATATTGAAAAGATATGGAGAGAGAGGGCAGCCTTGTCTAGTCCCTGATTTTAGTGGGATTGCTTCAAGTTTCTCTCCGTTTAGATTGATGCTGGCTACTGGTTTCTTCATAGAGTTAGAAAGAGCAATTCAAAAATTCATCTGGAATAACAGAAAACCCAGAATAGCTAAAACTATTCTCAAGAGTAAAAGAACCTCTGGGGGAATCAGTATCCCGGACCTCAAGCTGTACTACAGAGCAATAGTGTTAAAAACTGCATGGTATTGATACAGTAACAGACATGTAGATCAATGGAACAGAATTGAAGACCCAGAAATGAATCCACACTCCTATGGTCACTTGATCTTTGACAAAGGAGCTAAAACCATCCAGTGGAAAAAAGATAGCCTTTTCAACAAATGGTGCTGGCTCAGCTGGAGGTCAACATGCAGAAGAATGCAAATTGACCCATCCTTATCTCCTTGCACTAAGCTCAATTCTAAGTGGATCAAAGATCTCCACATAAAACCAGACACACTGAAACTAATAGAAGGGAAACTAGGGAAGAACCTTGAACATATGGGCACAGGGGAGAATTTCCTGAACAGAACTCCAATAGCTTATACTCTAAGATCAAGAATAGACAAATGGGACCTCATTAAATTACAAAGTTTTTGCAAGGCAAAAGACACCGTCAAAAAGACAAAGCGGCAACCAACTAACTGGGAAATGATCTTTACCAACCTTACATCCGACAGAGGGCTAATATCCAAGATATACAAAGAACTCAAGAAGTTAAACTCCAGAGAGGTAAGTAACCCTATTAAAAAATGGGGTACAGAGCTCCACAAAGAGTTCTCACCTGAAGAATATCTAATGGCTGAGAAGCACCTAAAGAGATGTTCATCATCCTTAGTCATTAGGGAAATGCAAATCAAAACAACCCTGAGATTCCATCTCACACCAGTCAGGATGGCTAAGATCAAAAACACAGGAGACAGCAGTTGTTGGCGAGGATGTGGAGAAAGAGGAACACTCCTCCACTGCTGGTGGAATTGCAGGCTGGTACAACCACTCTGGAAAGCAGTCTGGCGGCTCCTCAGAAAACTGGGCATGACACTTCCGGAGGATCCGGCTATACCACTCCTGGGCATATACCCAGAGACTTTACCTGCATGCAATAAGGACACATGCTCCACTATATTCATAGCAGCCTTATTTATAATAGCCAGAAGCTGGAAAGAACCCAGATGTCCCTCAACGGAGGAATGGATTCAGAAGATGTGGTATATTTACACAATGGAATACTACTCTGCAATTAAAAACAATGAATTCACGAAATTCCTAGGCAAATGGTCAGAACTTGAAAATATCATCCTTAGTGAGGTAACCCAATCACAAAAGATCACACATGGTATGAAGTCACTGATAAGGGGATATTGACCCAGAATCTCAGAATACCCTAGACACAATCAGCATATCAATAGATTTCTAAAAAGATGGAAGGAGAGACCCCTGGTCCTGGAAAGACTGGATGTAGGGGAACGCCAGGACAGAGTAATGAGAGGGGGTTGAACGGAGAAAAGAGGGAGGGAAGGGGGCTTATGGGACTTTCGGGGAGGGAGGAAACGGGAAAGGGGAAGTGATTTGGAATGTAAATTAAAAAAATAAAATAAAATTAAATTAAAAAAAAAAAAAAAAAAAAAAAAAAAAAAAAAAAAAAAAAAAAAAAAAAAAAAAAAAAAAAAAAAAAAAAACAAAATACTTTCTGCACATATTGTCCTTGATATGTACTTTACATTATTTCCCTCATATTTTCTCTGGGAGTTTTATGTCCCTTCAATGTAAGTTTAATTATTTTTGATCTATGAAATGTTCTTGTATCTGATAATATCTTTATTCCTTTATTACTATTCTTTTTATTTCAGAATATATGTAAAGGTCTTAGTCATTTATACTTTTAATGAATTTTAGAATCAGTTTGTCAGGTTTCATAAAGCAGCTCATTAGACTTTTAATTGAAAATGTGTTAAATCTATAACTCTACTTAGAACAAGTTGTCAGATCTTCATGTATTCCTTAAAGATACAATTAGATACTCATAGATTTTATTGTTCACAAGAGCCAATGAAAAATCCTTTTCTTAAAGCCCAAATTCTCCAAGAAGCTTTATTTTCAGATCATTCTTTGTTACATGTTTTATCATTGGTTCTTACCAGCTACTTTTCAGATGACAAACAGTGAGAATTTGTAAATGAGACAGTTGAGGTAACATTTAAGGTTTATAAGTCTTACAGATAAGAGAAAGGCTCGTTTTACAGTAGATTATAAAAGGATTTTTTGAATAGATAGTTTTAAAGCGTTTTGAAAGTCCTAGAATAGTTGTGTTTTATGAGAAATGCACTGCACAGTAAAGTAAGGATTGTGTCTTAAACTTTTGAACCATCTTCTATTCAGTTGGCTGAGAGGGCTAACTCTAGATTTAGAAAGCAAACCAAGAATTGGAGACCATGGCTAGGCATTTACTATGAAGCAAGACACTATATTCAATGCCATTTCCTTTCCCAGTTAATGAGGTGAATCTGTTGGCAACATATCCTCCTGTCTCCATAGCATAACTACCCACCAGCCACAAAATGTCTTCACTGTGGATCACAATATTTGACCTTTCTTCCTCTCTCATTCATCTTCCTCATAATGAACACAGAAAGCTTTGATTTGCATAGTTGCCTCTCTAAATTGTCTGTTTGCAAGAAAACAGTTTTGATTTTTTGTGTTTTGTATTCAACTTCAATATTACTTTTGCTCTGCTTTTGACAAATAATTTTCTTTCTCTGATATGTTTATCAAATTTTAGAATCAGATCAATACAACATTTTACTTCAATAGTTACAAGTCAGTCTTGGGATTTCTGTCTTGAGGATTTTCTTTTTTTTTATTTTCTAAGTTTTTTTTTATTTACATTCAAAATCATTTCCCCTTTCCCGTTTCCTCCCTCCCTGAAAGTCCCATAAACCTCCTTCCCTGGAGCTAAAAGCATCCAGTGGAAAAAAGATAGCCTTTTCAACAAATGGTGCTGGTTAAACTGGAGGTCAACATGCAGAAGAATGCAAATTGAGCCATTCTTATCTCCTTGCGCTAAGCTCTATTCCAAGTGGATCAAGGACCTCCACATAAAACCAGACACACTGAAACTAATAGAAAGGAAACTAGGGAAGAACCTTGAACATATGGGCACAGGGGAGAATTTCCTGAACAGAACTCCAATAGCTTATGCTCTAAGATCAAGAATTGACAAATAGGACCTCATTAAATTACAAAATTTTTGCAAGGCAAAAGACACTGTCAAAAAGACAAAGCGGCAACCAACTAACTGGGAAATGATCTTTACCAACCCTACATCCAACAGAGGGCTAATATCCAATATATACAAAGAACTCAAGAAGTTAAACTCCAGAGAGGCAAGTAACCCTATTAAAAAATGGGATACAGAGCTGGGCGTTGGTGGCGCACGCCTTTAATCCCAGGCTTGGGAGGCAGAGGCAGGCGGATTTCTGAGTTCGAGGCCAGCCTGGTCTACAGAGTGAGTTCCAGGACAGCCAGGGCTATACAGAGAAACCCTGTCTTGAAAAACAAAAACAAAAAAAAAACAAACAAAAAAAATGGGATACAGAGCTAAACAAAGAGGATTTTCTTTCAATGTGAAATAATTTACCAGTTTAATGCTGCATCTTCATAATTCTTGGAAAATATTCTTCAAGATTTAAAGTTGAGATGCCAATACAGAATTTTAATAACTTTTGGTATAAATAGAACTGCTTCTAAATTATTTTTATTTTTAAAACTTTTAGGAAGATTTATATAATTTGTCTGTGTTTATATTTCTCAAATTTTTACTTTTCTTATTTTATAATATTTATAAAAGTGCAGGTATATTTTCCTGTTATTTACATTATATGTTAATCATATAGTTTAAAATTAATTTTAGTGGCTTGTAATTATTAAAATGAATTGCTTAATTTTTGAGTTTTTCAACATGTTTTCTAAAATTTATTTATTTATTTATTTATTTATTTATTTATTTTACACTCCATATTTTATTCCCCCCTTCATCCACCCTCTGACTGTTCCACATCCCATACCTCTTCCCTACTCCCTGTCTCCACGTGGATGTCCCCACTCTCAACCTGACCTGATCTCTAAACTCCCTGGGGCCTCCAGTCTCTTGAGAGTTAAGTGCATTATCACTTTATGAACACAAACCAGGCAGTACTCTACTGTATGTGCATTGGAGGCCTCATACCAGCTGGTGTATGTTGCCTGTTTGGTGGTCCAGTGTTTGAGAGATCTCAGGGATCCAGATTAATTGAGACTGCTGGTTCTCCTACAGGGTCATCCTTCTTGTCAACTTTTTTCAGTTTTCTCTAATTCAGCAACAGGGATCAGCAGCTTCTGTCCATGTTTTGGGTGTTTTAGTGACATAAATTGAGAATATTATTTTTATTATTCAAATGTTCAATTTGTATAACTATTTCATTTTCTTTAGGAGAAATTTATACATATTTTATGAGAAATTACACATGTGAATATTATATAATCCTTAGAAAGCATGTGCATGAGAATTGAAGCCATCTATCTTGTATTATTTTTCTATTTAATGTATGGCATATTGGCAAAGATAAATTGCTGTATACTAGATTTTATATCATTATTTCACATACTTGTAAGAACTTGTTAAGGTACATAATATATTAGTACATAATATTTATATTATGGTGGTATTATAGAATATTAGCAATGAGTCACAAAGTACAGCATTAACTCCTGTCGTACAAATTATATTTTATAAAATTAAAACAATATTGTTCCTTACAATTATTTTGAGAAACATTTCTAGATAAATGATATAGTTATCCTTATTACTTTAAAACATGTATTTTAAAAGAGAAAAAAAAATCATGGTCTCTCTGAATCATTTGATCATTTAAACTTCATAATGAATACAAGGACTGTCACAGTTTTGTGACTTGAAATTAATTGATGATATAGTTACCTATTAATTTTATGAATTTGTACTAGTTAGTACACTTGGCAAGCTTTGCCTGACCAACTCTTCTTTCATGGTACCACCTTTACTCTTCTCGTCTATGCAAATATGCACTGCTAACCACAGCATCCAACATAACTACTCTCTTTTAGATTTTGTTCAATAAATTATTTCTTTTGTTATCTATTGATTTCACATGATCCAGTCAGAGCTTCAGTCTCTAGTAAAGAAATTCAGAGCCCTTTTTGTGGCAGTGCTCAGTAAGTAGCCTTTGCAATTCTATCAATGAACCATTAGTACAAGGAAACTGTGCTCTTCCACATTTCCAGCCAAGAGGGTTGTCCATACTAGAGATTAAAATTCACAGGTAATGAAAGTCAAGGGAAGAGGAACAGGGTAAATAGGCATAAGTCACTCTGGCTCCTTTCTTTACTTATGGCTACAGCTCATCTACAGCTTAACTTTTATTAAGTTATGTGGTTTTATGTGCATCCACTAGTTTATTTCTGGTTTAGTTCAAGTGGCTATTTTGCTTATTTGCAATCAATCAAATTTCTTAAATCTGTCTAGTTACATTTTTCTTATATTAATCATTCTTTTTTCAACTTTCAGTGAGATGGAAATGCTTAGAGACAGGCCAACCAGCTAAGTTCTTCCCCAATGAAGGGGGGTGGATAGTGGCCTCAGTTTTCTTTGTGTATAATAAATGCCCAAAACACATAAATATGTAATAAAGAAAACCTTATAAGAGTTAAAAATTTCAGGAATTTTTATAGTCGATGACTACTTGCCCCTTTACACTGGGTATTTTAAAGTAACGCATGACTTGAAGAACTCAGTAGAATAAATCTGATTAGGAGCAAAGAAATTGGTATGTCAATTTCTCCTTCAAGGATGTGTGTCCCAGGGACACAACTTTTTTTTACTACCTTCTACCACAACCACCAAACTGCTTCATTCTGCAGCTGTTCAATAGTATCACAGTCTGGTAATGAATTCCTGAACACATGCATCTTCAAGGACAATACAGATTCCAAATGTAACAGCCATTTACCTTAAAAAAATGAACTACAGGAGAGTAAACTATAAACTTTACAGTGACAAAACTTTCCTGGCATTGCTTTAGCCAAGTAATCAACTATCAAAGGTTAACACAATCCATGCCTTGTTCCAGTATTCCCTTTAGGCCAGACAAAGAAGGATGTTTCAACTATAATGTATTCTCTCTTAGAATCTTCAAGTCCAAGTCTGATCAGCAGACAAAACCACAAGGTTTGGCATTCTATGAGGTGTCTTTTAATAGCTTTCAGATATGGAGATCATGAACTTAAAGAAAAAATTGTAGATACATACTATAGACAACTGCTGTAACAGAAAGCAAATAGGAATTGGCAGCTGATGAAGAAAAACTTATATAGAGTTTAATTAAAAAAATGATTTTCCAGGCAGTGGTGAAACATGCCTTTAATCTCAGTACTCAGAGGGAGAGGCAGGCAGATCTCTGAGTTGGAGGCCAGCCTGTTTTACACAATATGTTCCAGGACAACCAAGGCTATATAGCAAAACCCTGTCTCAAAACATAACAAAACAAAACAACAAAAAATACAAACAAACAAAAAATTGAAAAAAAGTAATGGTGGATTCTTAGTTTTACCAAATAGACAATGGTAACATCAAAAGACTATCATTTAGTGAAAGTATTGAGAAGGTTTGTGGGTATACTCAGAAATGCTACTATCATTGCATCACTGATAATCTAAAATTCTTCTACAATTGATTAAAAATAATACCATGAAAGAAATTTAAAAAAGTACAATTGATTAAAACTAAGACAATAAACGAACCTGATAGTTAAATTGGAATTATCTGTCCTGACCATCATCTTTAATTATGTAGATTGTTTAACATGAATATGTTGAAAAATATCATGTTTTCTTTTCATATAAATAGTGTGTCTTTGTCACTCTTCTATTGCAGAGGCAACTGCCCAACTTTTACAAAGAAAAGGATTTAATTGAGGACTCAATCACAACTTCAGAGGGTCTGTCCATTAGCATCATGATAGTCATGATGCTTGCTTGAACAGTAGAGGTGTTCCATAATCCACAAGCAAAGAGAGGGAGAGAGAGGGAGCCAAGAATAGACTTTTGAACCTCAAAGCCCAGCCCCAGTGATATGATTCCTCCAACAAGACCATAACTCCTAATCTTTCTAATCCTCTTCAAATAGTGGTACTCCCTGATGTCTAAGCATTCAAATATGTGAGCCTATGAGGGTCATTCTTACTCAAACCACCACATAGTGTACCATATTTCTATTATTCAAAGCTGCTAATTAGCCGGGCGGTGGTGGCGCACGCCTTTAATCCCAGCACTTGGGAGGCAGAGGCAGGAGGATTTCTGAGTTCGAGGCCAGCCTGGTCTACAAAGTGAGTTCCAGGACAGCCAAGGCTACACAGAGAAACCCTGTCTCGAAAAACCAAAAAAAAAACAAAAACAAAAACAAAAAAAACAAAAACAGAAACAAAGCTGCTAATTAGAACATTCTCTTCAGGTACCTTCCAGAGAGTGAGAACTGAGTGTCCCATGGGGCTCAGCATGACAAGAGCCTTCCATGTCTTTACCAAACATGGGAAAGTGCATGCCCAGAAAACAACACTGGCTATTTTCTCCATTCATTTATCCAGTCAACAGAAATGAAGTAAGTGTGTTCTGTATCTACTGAAGGACTTGAACAGAAAAAGCCTTCTGCCTTGTGAAACTTATGGTCCAGAGGTAAAGAAAGAAATACTACAAGAGTACAACTTCAGGCTAGGATACTGTCATTCAAGCTAGATGTGCCATCCCTGTAAGTTTTTAGACAATGTCACACTCAAATGACCATTGCCACTAAAACACTTGACATTTGATCCTTAAACTAGGCACTAGAGTTTAGTAAAACATAAATAGCTTAAATATACATCAGTCAAGCTAAGCTACTGGTGCAGAACTCAAAACACTAGAACAGCTCCTGGAAAAACCCTGGGAACCTAGCTCAAAAGAGTAAAGGAGTCCAGAATCTAAGCAGAAGTTCACTTAAAGTTGACTGTTTTTTTCTTCCTATTTAGATAGTGATACCTTTGACAATCATCCTGCTTCAACTATAGTTTTCACATAGTCCCACGGGAATCCTGGCCAAACCATTCAGGTTTCTGACACATGTAATGAACTGAAACCAAGGGCCTCTGAATACTGCAGATGCCAAGTACTTTTTCCTTGGGAAAGGCAGGCTATAAATGGATGTCAACAACTGTGCGAGCTATTACAACTATTTTCATTTCTTTTTTTATCTAAATGTCTACATATTTAATTTTATGACTGCAATCATTCCAATAACCTAAATCATAAGTACTTCTGAAAATCATGATGCATATTTAAATAGTCGTCACTATAGGTAGATTACCATCAAATGTAAATTTCAATATTCATCCAAAACAGAAAAATTTGCCAAGTACAAAGATTTGATATGTTTCTAGTAGTCTCCAGCGTCAGGGAAAAATTGAGCCTTGATAGTCAGCTTTCTAAAATACATAATAAAATAAAAAATCAACAAACAAAAGACCAAACAAAAACAAACAAAACTAAACTAAACGGCAAGATCTGTTGCCTTGAACTGTTTCTGAACAGCTGCCAATTGATTTTTGTGTCATGGCATGTGCTGAGCAGATGTTGCTCCAATCCTATCTCTTATCAAGAGGCTGCTGAGGGGCTGGAGAGATGGTTCAGTGGAAAAACTTACCACAGAACCTAAGGAGTCTCGGAACTCACATGGCAGAAGGAGAGAATAGTTCTGACCTCCACGGATGTTTTCTCTGACTGAAGTTTTGATATGATTGATTTCCTTCCAAGCTTGGCATATTTGAAGCTCTCATGTATATAATATAAAGCAACTGAACATAAAACATGTTCACATAATTTTAGTGATGCCCCAAAGCACCAAGACAAAATGGTGAGAATTAAAAAGATTTGTTTGGACATCACAGCTCGAAATACTGCCCCTTCTTTTACATACATAGTATAATTCAAGAACAAAGAAAAACCCAGTGCATTTTGAACTTTTGTCCCAAAGTCCTTTGTAATATTTATGATTTAAATATAAGAAAGAATTCTTTGAGCTCTTTTTTTTAAATTTTTTATTAGAAATTTTCTTTATTTACATTTCAAATGTTATCTCCTTTCCTCGTTTCCCTTCCAAAAACCGCCTATCCCATCCCGCCTACCCCTGCTCACCAAACCACCTACTCCTGCTTCCCTGTCCCAGAATTCCCCTACACTGGGGCACGGAGCCTTCACAGAACCAAGGACCTCTTCTCCCATTGATGTCCAGCAAGGCCTTCCTCCTGCAACATATGCAGCAGGAGCCATGGGTCCCTCCATGTGTAGTCTTTGGTTGGTGGTTCAGTCGCTGGGTGCTCTTGGGATACTGATTGGCTCATATTGTTGTTCCCCCTATGGGGCTACAAACCCCTTCAGCTACTTTGGTCCATTCTCTAGCTCCTCCATTGAGTTCTTTTAGGAGCTGGCAGTTAATGTTCCTTGCAGCTGATATCTGTTAAGGAGAAGCAAAAGTAGAAACCCAGAGAGCTGTTTACGTTTGTGTTAGTTCATGTTTGGATCTCAGTTGGAAATCCCATTTGATTAGCATTTGGGTTGTAGAATGTTTGCTTGTATAATGCTTACTTGGGTTTAGCTTTAGGATGTTAATAACTACCTGCAGTGTAGGTTCTCTGGGGACTTGATTCTCTATTCTCTAGTCTCTATGAAGAGGGGTCTCTTGAGAGAAGTTGGGTGGTATGACAAAAAACCTCTGGGAGACTCAGAGGTATTTTATGATTACATGGATGACATTTAAAATGATAAATCTTTCTAGGGACTGCAACCAGTTCCCTACCACCTGCTGCTACATATTACTGTTCATTTTCTTGACCCCCTCTACTTCTCTTTTGTTTCTTCCCATAGCAGATCCTGCTCTCTGCTTTTTCCCTCTCCCTCCTTTTTTCCTACTAGGTCCCTCTTTCCCTCTACCCCCTATGATTATTTTGTTCCCCCTTATAATTAGGATTCAAGAATCCACACTTTGTTCTTCCTTCTTCTTAAGCTGTGAGTTATATTGTGGGTATTCTGAGCTTTTGGGCTAATATTCACTTATCAGTGAATAAATACCATGTGTGCTCTTTTGTGTCTGGGTTGCCTCACTCAAGATGATATTTTCCAGTTCCATCCATTTTGCCCACAAATTTAATGAACCCATTGTTTTTAATAGCTGACTAGTACTGCATTGTATAAATATACTACATTTTCTATATCCATTCTTCCCTTGAGGGACACCTGGGTTGATTCCACCTTCTGACTATTACAAATAAGGCTGCTATGAACAAAGTGAAGCATGTCTCCTTGTTATATGTTGGAGCAGAGCCACGGACACAAGAGGTTCCCAGGACCCAACAGGGAAATTTTAGCCAAAATACCCAACAGATGGGAGATAGGACCTATAGAGAACACCTCCAAAAGACAGGCACAGCCATCAAATTGAGGGAATGGTCCACCAACCCATGTCAAAAAATTTATCCCAGAACTGTCCCTGTCTAAATTAAACACAGAGACAAAACATGGAGCAGAGACTGAAGAACAGGCCAGACAGAGATGGTCCCATCTGGAGACCCATTCCATCTGCAGACAACAACCCCAACAATATTGCTGATGCTAAGAATTGCTTGCTGGAAGGAACTTGATATAGCTCTTCCCTGAGCAGATCTGCCAGCATCTGACAAATACAGTTGTAGATGATCACAACCAAACATCAGAATAAGACCAGGATCCCAATGGGAGTGTCAGAGGAAGGAATGAAGGAGCTGAAGGGGATTGCAACCCCATAGGAAGAACACCAATATCAACTAACTAGACTCCCACCCTCCCAGAGCTCCCAGAGAATAAACCATCAACCAAAAAGTATACATGGAAGGATCTATAACTCCATCTATATATGTAGTAAAGTATTGCCTTATATGGCATCAATGGGAGGTGAGGCCCTTGTTCCTATATAGGTTTGATGCACCAGCTTTGGGGAATGACATGTGGAGGGCTTGGGTGTGTGGGTGGAGGAGCGCCCTCACAGAGGCAAAGGGGAGGGGATGAAATGCAGGGTGTGTGGAGGGGAAACCTGGAAGAGGGACAGCATTTGCAATGTAAATAAATAAAATAACCAATAAGATAGAATGAAGTGAACTATTTTATAAATATAGCTGAAAATAAAAATGATAAATATTGCAGTTTCTACATAAAGCAAAACATAACAAAAACAAACCAGCCAAACAAAAACAGCACTCCAACATTTTCTCTTGATGGATTTTGTCTCCTTCAGTACATAGATAAATACATATTTGTGAGATATTTTAAAGTTGCCACGAGTGTCACTGAATGGGAATGTTTAGGCTTTAACATGTATTTTAAGAATAGGACTCAGCAAAGAGAGGGTAGGAAGAGAAAATGTAGAGTCAGTTTAATAGGTCATTTCAGAGATCCCTTTGTCTCATGTAAAACAAAGTAAAGGCAAAGGCCTTTAGTGCTCTACACTTTGAAAGCAAGTGAAAATAGATCGTGAAATGCAGGAAGCTAATCTAAGGACATAGCCAATCCACCTGCCATCTACTTAATTCTGTCTACCTATACTTTCTCATACATTTGTCTTTTCTCAATATATTTTTATTGATTAAGATTAAAAACTGATCTTTGATCTGTACAAAGAGGAAAAGGTAAGAAGAGGGTGAGAGAGTAAGGTAAGGAGACAAACAGAGATGAGAGAGAGAGAGAGAGAGAGAGAGAGAGAGAGAGAGAGTCTGAGTAATCTTGATAGACTAAAATCTTGTTTTCAAAATCATATTAATAGTGCTTGAATATATAGACTGAACTTGTCATCTATTAAATGGAGAAAGTGAGTTGAGATGCTTACAGTTAGTTTCTCCATGGCTGTCATAATAGTAAGAAGCAAAATCTTCATGACACCCCATTGGCATTCTTGTCTGATTGTATTCTTTCTGTGCTTGTGTAGCACTGTCTATCAGCTGAACAGAGTGATTCAGTTTCCCACAAATGTATCTGAACGAGAATAATTCAGCAAGTGTGAAAGAACAAGAATGGAATAAAGCACCATCACAGGACATTGAAGAAACAAGAGGGCAAGATCAAGCTGGATCTCCCTGGATTTTCAAAGTTGACTTCGTATCTAAAAATCTAAAGCAGCATATATGATGATATGAATGAAGGCAGGAGAATCAGTCAGGATAATGAGACTTCTTCATGTGGGAAGGCATCTATTTATTAAAAACATACAGATTATTATAGTGCATGTGTTTGTGTGCACATGTGTATGCATATGATATGTTAGTACGGACACCCACAGGCCAGTGCCTGGACTGCATAGTGATCTGAGGAAAACTTTATTGAGTTGATTTTCTCTTTTTACCTTAACATGAACACAAGATAAAATTATGGTTGTCAGACATGCATTGAAAACTTGTGCAGCTCACACATTCACTTCGTAGAGAAAGAGCTAGAAAGCAGTATTTCTTGCCATTCCTCATTTATCAAAAATTGACTTCTGGGGTATTTTTAATGAGTAAAAATGATCAGGTTTAATATAATCTAATTTATCAAGTTTTTATTAAGACTTTACATAACCATTTGTAACTTTATGGTAAATTTATCTAGAATGAATTTTAGTTTATGGCTTGATATCCTGTTTTATAAGCATTTTCCTGATTCTAGGCCATGAGTCTACTGTATATTCTTCTAGAATTTTACTCTTACATTTTACCTTTATATTGGTGAATCTTCTCTAATTTTTATATTAAAACTAACCATTATTATTTGCATATGGGGTGTGCTTTAGGAACTAACTTCTGGGAGGCTAGCTATCTCCCTGTGCTACCTGGGTATGGAGCCCTGTGGCAGAAGATCCTCTACAACAGCAGACAGCAACCAGAACCTAATGACAGTAGTAAATTTAGGAATAAAAATCCCCATTTTGTACAGTGTTACATTGTATACATGTACAAATGCAAATATTGTCACTGTAAGTGCCAAAGCATAGACATCTATATAGACTGGGCAGCAATCACTGTCAAAGATGTACATACTTAATTCCACACACACAATGCTCTAAAGCAGGCAAATCTGAAATACAGCAAAACACAGAGAGCAGGGTAAGACCTCAGAGAGTCAACATCAGGAAAAGAATGATGGCAAGCCCTGAAGAGCTGCTTACTTTTCTTAATCTAATGTTAGAAAATACACACACACATTCATGCATACAAATATGTTTTATGAGGTTTCCAAAAAGGAAACCAGATTTTCCAACAATAACAAAAGGACTTTGAAGGAAAACTTCAGCAACAAACATGGGTTGTTCAGCATAATCATATTTAAGGTTTCCAGGAAAATATATCTTGGAGTGTTGTCTTAATTGTTGGTGTTTGGATTTCAGCAACTGAAAGAATACACTGGCTCTATGACTCAGTAGAGCAAAGGCCTTTCCTTCTTCATTTATTCCATAAGTTCTTCACATCAGAACCATCCAGACACGCAGATCCCTTTGTTTATTACTGTGGCAGTAATCAAGCAAAGTGTGAGTGGGTTTGGTGTAATTAAAATGACCCTGTATTTCTACAGAATTGCTCTAGGCAAGCTTGCTTCTTGCAAGTTCAGAAGCCCAAAGCCACTAATACTGAATTATATCAGCCTCTGGCATACATAACATTTTCCATTCCAGAGCCCCACTCTCTTCAACTTTGAAATTAATTGCATTTAATGCTTTATTGAATTTTTCAATTACTGGACACTCCTGGCCAAGGCTCTTCTTTAAATTTTCAGTATGATATCATTCCTTTGTTTTTAAATGAGAAGAAATTGGCAGCTACTTGTCTTTTCTCATTGATTTGAATGAGAAGCTGATTTCTAGCTACAGTGGAGTTCAAAGCACTTTTAAAAAGAGCACTTTGCTCAATGGCTCTAAAATATGGCTGCACTTTGAAGTCAGCCTACAGTTTAGAAAAGTACTGAGTTTTATACTTCATTGCCAAACTCAGATTTAGTTGGCATGGGGTATAAACAGTCTGGTAAAATTTGAATGATTTGGACATATGTTAAGGCTTCAGACTGTCTTAGGGTTTTATTGCTGTGATCAGATACCATGACCAAGGTAACTCTTTTAAGGACAACATTTAATTAGGGCTGGCTTACAAGGTCAGAGGTACAGTCCATTTTCATCAAGGTAGTAGCATTGTAGCACCTAGGTAGGCATAACATCAGAAGAGCTGATAGTTCTACATCTCATTCCAAAGGTAAACAGAAGACGACTGGCTCCCACATCATTAGGATGAGAGTCTTAAAGCCTACACCCACTGTGACACACTTTCTCCCACAAGAACACACCTACTCCAACAAGGCCATACCTCCTAATAGTGCCAGTCTCTTGGACAATCATATGCAAACTACCATGCAGATTTACCATTCTTCCTTATCTTCTCCATTATCAGTTTATGGATGTGGTAGGTGACTTAGATAATCAAATGCTTTTTAGTGTCTAAATGCAATAACTTTGCATTGCAAAGGAAGCTGATATTAAAGTCATACTTTTGGAGTTTTGGACCTTCCCATTTGCTAGCTTTCATTTCATAATTACAGACTCACTTTTCTCTTCCTTTGTTTGAGACTTCGGGTTTATTGAAAGTCCTAAGATTTACTATCTAGTAGTTAATCAGTAAGTGATTCAATGTTATTTAGCATCCTTTCATGCAGCTAAAGAAAACTGTGAAAATTGATTACTACTTCCTTCCACCACTCTCCAGAAGAGTATTATGAACACAAGTTATTCTTAACAGACCACATAACCTGCATGTGCACAGTCCTTAGGAGTGTTATGCCAGGGCTCTGCCCAAAGAAAATACTGCTCTAAACAGAAGACTAACAATGATACTAGATAATTATTTTTATTAATTTTAATGATAAAATAAAATTGTTTATAGCCTTTTGTCAGATAATTCAGATTTTATTATAGGACACTCTTTATCACAAACATTTCATGTAATTTACATTCTTATAAGCTGTCTGTCTGTCTGCCTGTCTGTCTGTTTGTCTGTTTGTCCCTCTGCCTGCCTGCCTATCTATTATGCATCATCTTTCTTTCACTAAGAATTTATTTCAAGTATATCACTTTCTAAAGACAAGCATAACAAGAAAAATACAGTTTCCTACCAGATACAGTTTAAATGCAAATTATTAATGACTGTAATTATGTAAACCTTGTAATCTCAGATATTTGAGTACTTTAGAAGGAAAAGTGCAAATTTAAAACTTGCTTTGCTACATGGTAACTTGAATGCCAACCTAGACAACTTAGTGAGATAATATTTCAAAATAATAATCATCATCATCATCATCATCATCACAGCAACAATATAGTTCAGAAGCAAGGTATATGCTTAGCGTGTCTAAGAGCATGAGTTCTGTTCTTATTACTACAAAAAGCTGTGTACATATAATATTAAAGTTGAGACATTTACCATTTAATAGGACTTACTAAGCAAAAATAACATCTCAATGCCATAGATTTTATCTTGTTATGTCTGTATAAGAAAACTTCTGGGTAGTTCTCAAGTCCCTTAATAAACTTCAGAGAAAATTAGCTCCAGAATAATAAATGATCAATAATATTTTCCATGTTATTTATTTATTTATTTATTTTGTTTGTATATTTATTTATTATCAGTTTTGTTGGATTAGTTTGAAGTATAGTGGAGAACTTGATCTTACGGTTGGGTTAGATGAATAAGACAAATTATTTTAAAAATTCTGAAGTTGCCAATATCATTAAGCAGAGAACAAAAGAATTTTCTCTGAAGACTGCAACTTACTTTCACAAGAGTCCTTTTCCATCCCAGAATGCTCTAATTCACAACTAGGTCAAAAAAAAAAAAGCTGTTACTAGGAGATTTTATAAATAGATAGCTTGGAATTTAATTTTTATCTCAAGATAAATGAAGATTCTCATGTTACAAGAAACAATACAGAGATCTGATGAATTGCCAGTCAGTTTCTCACAATAAGACATCTTGTATACTGTAATAGAATGTTGCAGACAGGAAATTGATACCAATATATTCTCCATCCTTTTCAAATTGCTCCTGTTTTCAAGCTTTTAGAATATGTTCTACAGTGTTTTTTGTCAATGTTTTCTTTTCAGGAGGAAAAGTGCCCATGTGGGCAAACTTGAGCTTACCCTTTCCTCTCTGAAATAACATCTTAGACCATGATAGAGCAGCTGTCAGACTGACATTCAGACCCTCTCAAAGAGCTCCTTAAGTTTTTGGTTTGTTTGCTTGTTTGTTTGATTTTGCTATACTTGACAATCAATATATTGGATTTGTTCCAAATTATTGTAAATATTAGTCATCTTACCAGGAATATTGCAGTGTCTGCTGATGTTCTCACTTGGGTCTCCCTAATGGTGATCACTTATAAATGTGCTTCCACATGTCTATCTCTGTTCTGTATGAAATGTTTTTTTCACATATTTGTCCATTGTCTAACTGTGTTGCTTTTACATTTTTTAAAAAATGTTTCATACTTATAGTTTATTAACTATTGATAGACCCTTTACTATTTTACATTACAGTATTTGTTTGTGGAACGTAGTATATTTTAAACACGTAACTTACGAAATTAATTTTTAATTAGCCTTTATATTCAGACATTCTCTAATGGTGATAAACTATCCAGATGATCATGTGTGTCATTAACTGATGATGTGAGTATTTAGTGGTGTCTATGTGAGTCATGCTTTTAGTCACAAAAACACTACTTAGAAGTTTGGTACTTTCTTTGATTCTGTAATTTGATTTCCTCGTTCTCAGCTCCTCACATTTTTTTTTTTGTAAAACTAGATATTCCTAGACTTAAAACATCTTCTCCTCCCTGGCTTTCTGAATGTTAATTCTGACAGTGAACAGAATTAATGACCAATGAGGTTAAGCTGAGCTTTATGAAATACCATAGCAATCTTTGTTTCTCCTAGTTTTGCTCACTTAGAGAACATAATACTGGATATCTTTTAAATTCTTAATTTGATATTTAATGCAATTTTTTTTAAACTATAAATTTGCGTGTAATGAGAAAAACCTAGAGAAATACTATATGTGCTTCACTCGTTGCCCAAAGTCGTAACACCTTGCATTAATGCAGTAATTGTTGTATTGTAACTATAATATTGACACTGAGAAGTATTTTTATTTTATTCAAAATTTACCAGTCTTTTTATATGTTGGTTTTATGCTCTGGATTCATAGCACAGGAGTATCCCATCAAAAAGATAATTTTTTTTCTGGTTTTTTTTTTTGTTTTGTTTTGTTTTGTTTTGTTTTTTTCAAGACAGGGTTTCTCTGTGTATCCCTGGCTGTCCTGGAACTCACTCTGTAGACCAGGCTGGCCTCGAACGCAGAAATCCGCCTGCCTCTGCCTCCCAAGTGCTGAGATTAAAGGCGTGTAGCAACACTGCCCGGCAAAAAAAATAATTTCTTACAACTAGTCATAGCTAACTTTCTCTTTCTTCCCCTGTAGTCACTGGCAACCAGAAATTGTTTTAAGTCTTTAATTATGTCATTTCAAGAATATGCTAGGAGTAAAATCATGCAGCTTATACTATTTTTGTATTGAACATCTTTGCTGACTGATATTGCGTTTTTGGCAACTTATGAATATTACAGATAAATATACTATATTGTGTGTGGTTGTTGTTTGGTTTTGCTCTCTTTTTCATGTTGTATTTTTGAGAATTTTGTTCAATATCTTTTATTTATATCCTTCTCTAATGCCTACCAGATACTCCTTCTCTTCCCAAACCATTCAACTTTGTGAATTTTTTTTCTTTCTCTTAAAAAAAATAAAACAAAAAGAAACTAAAATATATGGAGTTCAATTTGTATTTGCCTATTATTACTAAACATGGATTCTGCTGTGGAATATGGTTGATATATAAAATGTCATGTTATTGAAAACTAGTTTTCCATATCTCTTAGTAGTTGTCCTTAGCAAATATCTACTTGACTATGGTCAAAATTTGTGTACATTTCCCCTTTCTGAATCTTGGGATTATATCTGGTTTGAGATTGTGCATATATTGTGGACAATATCTTGGTCTCTGAGAACCCTTATCAAAGCAACTTCTTCTTGTGGTAGATAACAATTAATACAGAGATCCACAACAGGGAAATGTGCTAAGAGTGAGTAATTTTGGAACACTTATCCCTAAATGGGATGTCTTTATCACATCTCTTCTTTGTGGCTCAAGGATGTATGAGGAAGAGGATTTGGAAAGATTGTCAGAGTGACAGATGATGGTCAACTTCAATGACACAGCATTTTTCTAGACACAGCAAGGTTTATATAGATATGAACAAATTGAGTTTTCACATATTTAGTATAATTTTTTTAACTAGCCTTCAGCATATTAGTCTGTGCTCTTTATGCTCCTAATTTTTTAATATAGGGGATGTTGCTTATGTTTAATATAGGGGATGCTCCTAAGTTTTTAATATAGGGGATGTTGGATTTTGTCTAAACTTTCCCTATATGTTTAAAGATGGTCATGTCTTTTCTCTTTTTCAGTCTATCTGCATGATATATTATATTTATTAGATTTTATACATCAAAATGCCCTAGGTTTGATGTAGTATACACAACTTGAACATCATAAATAATATCCTTAATGTGTACTTGAATTTAGTGTGCTAATATTTTATGAAAAAATTCCATTTGTGCTCATAAAGGAAGTGACTTGTAATTATCTTTTGTTTTATTTTTATTTAGTTTATATATTAGGGTAACTTTGGGTTTGTAAAGTATTTTGAAAACATTCTTTTCATTTCTCTTTAGTGAAATGATTTTAGAGGGACTGTTATTACTCTTGGTAGCATTCTATCCATGTGGACCTGGTTATTTTTATTTAGGAGAATTTCATTACTACTTCAAATACATTGTTTACATATTCACAGCCAGTATTAATGGACTCAGTGGGTTTTTAAAAGGAACATATGAAATTGGACGGTAAAAGTCATGGGGAACTATTGAAGTGAAGAAGTAGATTTAAACAAACTGAATCATATGCAAATATGAAATTATCAAGTAAATTTTAAAATGATGTTATTTCTATATGGCATTAATTGAACAAAATCATTCTAAAAATTTCAAAGATTCTTAGAAATATAGAACTCCATCAAAATTTTATCAGTAAAAATCTATTAAGTATATAAGGAAATATTCTGATATTTATATTAAGCTTGTTGACATAGAAAGTTAGTCCCTTAGTTACAGAATGTTGAATAGCTGGGCTCAGATAGTTTAATGCAGGAAATTCAATAAAAAGAAACTAGGACTGAGTAATATCGATACAGTGACTTTAGCTCAATGGAAACAGTGAATGACCAATTCTTGTATTGTGTTATTAAATATATTTTTATTTTTGTGTATGAGTTGTTTATTCAGATAGTTAGACTGTTGTATAACTTTGATGTGCATATTTTACAAACTATTAGAGAGTCCCTCTATTGTGTAAACCATACAGTATTTGCTATTTTGTTATCGTCTAAGACAACTGACACACAGGTAAAGCCAAGCAGTTAAATAATTAACAGTCATTGATAATGTAAGATTGTGGGGCACCATAGGAAAACCTGTGTGCTTGAATCGTTTTCACTCTTTATTTTGGCAAACTCAAAAAGAAATTCAGTCAAATGTTGGACTTGTACCAAAAGTAGTGAAAAACATAGAAAACAATAATAAGAATATGGATCTTAAAAAGATTGTAGATGAAACCTGAGTGGTATTTACTTATAATCAAAAACCTTAAATGAATAAAGATTAAATATAAAAAGTATTATATGACAAGTGTGTAAAAAACAATTGCCAAACAATTTAAAAAAGACAGGGAAAAATCTGCCACTCAGGTGTTTGGATTGATTTCTTCAGATTCTGAGCAGAAGCCATCCATGTCCTGTATTTGCTATTGCTGTATTGCTGTATTGCTTTGTGACTTCCTGTTCTTGTTAAAAGTTGTCTTCTTTAAAAGTTATATTTTCAACAAATCCTCAGACAATTTCTCCAAAAAAATAACAGAGTAAGAAGGTTATAATATGTTATTTTATTCTCTTAAGATTTCTGTACTGTGATAAAATTTTTTTTTAAATCGTAGTTCTAAGAATAAGCTGTCTTGAGAAGATATAGAGGAAACACACAGTGGTAACAAGAGTAGGCATATTGTTTGTGTTAGTTATGGTTCTTTTGTCATCTCTTTGTGCTTAGTACCAGGGGAAAGTATGTATCTATTAAAAGAGGACTGAAAAGTCTCCAGGGTTTCTGGCTCGACTATTGAAGGTTAGGGACCTTCAAGGACCTGAAGGTTATGGAGCTCTCCCTTAGAAAACCTTCTCAAAACAAGATTAAAAGAGAAACAATAGAGAAGTTAAGCAAGACTCTTTTAGTGAAAATACAGATTTACCCAAAGTCAGCATTGTATCATGATACACACTACAGGATGAGAGTATGCTTGATCAGTCCAGAGATTGGAAAGCCTAAACTAAGTGTTTAATGAAAAGAATGAAAGGAAATAAAATATACCTTATGAAAATAGCAAGACAGGCAGGACAGGACAAGAACAAACAACTGGCTGCCTTTAGTCCTGAAAAAATGAATCAAAACTGAATTTTTCCCAAGATGATGTAAGCTTTGGCAGGAAAGGCTACCCTCCACCTTTTAAGGCAAATCAAGTAAATTATACATAACAGTTCTGTCACTGTAGGATTTTAATTAGTAGTCAATTAGTCTATACTTTGTCATGTAAGATGGGTGTTTGAGACAAGAGACAATTATCCACATTATTACTGTGTGTGTTTTTTTAACTTTGTTAGTTTGGGGCCAGGAAGGGACAGGTTATTATATTCACTGTAACTTTGGGACATCTATAGCCTAACAATTACAGACCCAAAAATGCTGTTTTGGTTCATTTTCAACTAATTAGTGGAGAGAATATTTTTGAGACTCTCTTGCTCAAAGATTCTCTTCTGAAGGCATTAAATTGCCTGTTTGAAAATCTCAGGGCACCTAACTAACCATATACAATTATGTCAAACACACCAATGTGAGTTAACGAGTGCTGTAATGGTAACAACAGTTACACTGGCAGCCAACAAAGATCGAAAATGGCAGGTCATTAAAGATTTTTGGCAGCTTGGTTGGTACCATGACTTCGGCTCTCTCCATGCATCCTGATTATTGAGGTTAAAGAAGTCAGAAGATAATTAATATTTTTGAATAAATAGCAAGACTCAAAGTATTCTTTACCAGTGCCAACTAACAAATGGACACATGACTAGAAAAATGATGGAATTTTCCATATTACAAAAGCATAATGTCTCATTTTCTTCTTTTTTTTCCTATTCTTTTTGTTGTTGTTGTTTGTTCACTTTATTTTTTTTTATTTTCTAAGTTTTTTTATTTACATTACAAATGATTTCCCCTTTCGCATTTCTTCCGTCCCTGAAAGTCCCATAAGTGCCCTTCAATCCCCCTGTTCCCCGTTCAACCCCCTCTCGCTTCTCTGTCTCGGCATTCCCCTACATCCAGTCTTTCCAGGACCAGGGGTCTCTCCTTCCATCTTCTTGGAAATCTATTGATATGGGATTGTGTCTAGGGTATTCCAAGATTCTGGGTTAGTATCCCATTATCAGTGACTGCATACCATGTGTGTTCTTTTGTGATTGGGTTACCTCACAAAGGATGATATTTTCAAGTTCTGATCATTTGCCTAGGAATTTCGTGAATTCAATGTTTTTAATTGCAGAGTAGTATTCCATTGTGTAAATATAACACATCTTCTGAATCCATTCCTCTGTTGAGGGACATCTGGGTTTTTTCCAGCTTCTGGCTATTATAAATAAAGCTGCTATGAACATAGTGGAGCATGTGTCCTTATTGCATGCAGGGGAAGCCTCTGGGTATATGCGCAGGAGTGGTATAGCAGGATCCTCCGGGAGTGTCATGCCCAGTTTTCTGAGGAACCACCAGATTGCTTTCCAGAGTGGTTGTACCAGCTTTCAATCCCACCAGCAGTGGAGGAGTATTCCTCTTTCTCCACATCCTCGCCAACAATTGCTGTCTCCTGTGTTTTTGATCTTAGCCATTCTGACTGGTGAGAGATGGAATCTCAGGGTTGTTTTGATTTACATTTCCCTAATGACTAAGAATCTTGAACATCTCTTTAGGTGCTTCTCGGCCATTAGATAATCTTCAGGTGAGAACTCTTTGATTAGCTCTGTACCCCATTTTTAATAGCATTACTTGGCTCTCTGGAGTCTAATTTCTTGAGTTCTTTTTATATATTGGATATTAGCACTCTGTCAGATACAGGGTTGGTAAAGATCATTTCTCAGTTTGTTGGTTGCCGCTTTGTCCTTTTGACAGTGTCCTTTGCCTTACAGAAACTTTGTAATTTTGTGAGGTCCCATTTGTCAATTCTTGATCTTAAAGCATAAGCTATTGGAGTTCTGTTCAGGAAATTCTCCCCTGTGCCCATATATTCAATGATCTTCCCTAGTTTCCTTTCTATTAGTTTCAGTGTGTCTGATTTTATGTGGAGGTCCTTGATCCACTTGGAATTGAGCTTAGTGCAAGGAGATAAGAATGGATCGATTTGCATTCTTCTGCATGTTGACCTCCAATTGAACCAGCATCATTTGTCGAAAAGGCTATCTTTTTAACACTGAATGGTTTAAGCTCCTTTGTCAAAGATCAAGTGACCATAGGAGTGTGGATTCACTTCTGGGTCTTTAGATGCGGAGAAAGCATTTGACAAAATTCAGCATCCTTTCATGCTAAAGGTCTTGGAAAGATCAGGAATTCGAGGCCCATATCTAAACATAGTAAAAGCAATTTGCAGCAAACTGGTAGCCAACATCAATCTAAATGGAGAGAAACTTGAAGCAATCCTACTAAAATTAGGGACTAGACAAGGCTGCCCTCTCTCTCCATATCTTTTCAATATAGTACTTGAAGTTCTAGCTAGAGCAATTAGACAACAAAAGGAGTTCAAATGTATACAATTTGGAAAGGAAGAAGTCAAACTATCACTATTTGCAGACAATGTGATAGTATACTTAAGCGACCCAAAGAACTCTACCAGAGAACTCCTACAGCTGATAACTTCAGCAAAGTGGCCAGATACAAAATTAACTCAAGCAAGTCAGTAGCCTTCCTATACTCAAAGGATAAGCAGGCTGAGAAAGAAGTAAGAGAAATGACACCCTTCACGATAGCCACAAACCATATAAAGTATCTTGGTGTGACTCTAGCCAAACAAGTGAAAGATCTGCATGACAAGAACTTCAAGTCTCTGAGGAAAGAAATTGAAGAAGACATCAGAAGATGGAAAAATCTTCCATGCTCATGGATTGGCAGGATTAATATAGTAAAAAATGACCATTTTGCCAAAAGCAATATACAGATTCAATGCAATCCCCATCAAAATCCCAACTCAATTCTTCATAGAGTTAGAAAGAGCAATTCAAAAATTCATCTGGAATAACAGAAAATCCAGGATAGCTAAAACTATTCTCAAGAGTAAAAGAACTTCTGGGGGAATCAGTATCCCAGACCTCAAGCTGTACTACAGAAAAATAGTGTTAAAAACTGCATGGTATTCATTTTCTTCTAATATGACAGGTCCATCTTATCAGCAAAGAAAAGTGTTGGATCGCCCAAAGAATAAGCCAGCAGGACTCTAGGTGCAAAGGTAGAAGTGCACACTGTGGGACTGTTCACTGCTACAACCCTTAACTTCTCATCCAACATCCACCTTCAGAGTTCATCTATGGAATACAGAGATTCAAGAATTGGTAAAAATGACTCAATAATGCTTACAAAGTGGCCAATTTGTCCTTTACTTCTTGGCCTATTTCATGAAAAGTCTCAGTAAGAAATTATTTTGAAATTTCTGCAACAAATGAATAAATATCAAGAGAATTTTAGAGGTATTATCATACAGTATAACAATCAAAATGCTCTGATAACTGTTTTAGGATTCCACAGTCAAGGACTGATATTTTTATTGCATCCGTATTTAGCAAAAGTCCCTATGTTTTTTTCTAAAATCCTGCAGGCACAAGGGCTTTTATTCAACATTCACTTTCATATGTTAGCTTTAGGGAGAGAAATCATCTCAGAAGGTATTAGAATACTTAGCAAATCCTTCTTCCCATTGGTTCTTCTTATTTTTTTTTTTTTTTTTACTGAGGTTCAGAATTCTTATTTCAAGGCCAGGAGATAGCTAATTGGGTAGAAGTGCTTAGTGCTAAACATAGCAACCTAAGTTCCATTATGGTATCTACAAAGTGGAAAGAGCCAACTCCTGGAAGTTTTCCTATGACCCCTGCTTGTTCATGTATATACATACATACATACGTACATACATATATACATACATACATATATACATACATAGAAAAATGCACTTTTAAACATTACAATTAAAATCTTTCTCCAAAAGCATTTCAAAATATTAGACCACCCCAATGTCATACATGTCTATGCATGTAACAAGTCTCTTGTTTCTTTTTGTTGCTAGTCCAGTTGCTACAGTTTCAGAGCAGAAGGTCAGTTTCTTAAAAAGTCTACACAGGGCATACTTGATTATTGATTCCCATATATCATTCAAAATGATAAGTAGATAATGAGACATAAGCAAAATGACCATACAAGGAGGACAAATTGAGTGATTCACTGGTTCTATATCTGTTTCTAGGGGTTTAACAAGAACATTTGTTGTTTTACCAGAAATGAAAATGGAGGAGAGGGTAGGCATGTGTGTTGCTGATAGAGCAAAGATTTGTATTAGGCCAACAGACTCTATTATTTTACCTTTGATTCAGCAAGGGGTTCTGGGGAACTTGCTATTGATGTCATGACTTAAAGGAAACAATGTGGTTCATGAAAGATGATAGTGCCTGCTTTGCTGCATAGCCTTCTTATGGTATTGTTGTAGTTGTTCTTTGCAGGGGCAATGACACTGTGGATTATTTGCTTTTTTGGGAGTGATTTCTCCCCTTGCCATAAACACACTTATTGGACAGTCCTATCTTTTTTGGAATCCAAAAGCAAGTTCAGAAAAAAGTGATTCAATGGGTAAATAAGCTAAATGCTAACAGCAAAGCAAAGTAGAGGGACAGGTGGAGTTAGCTGGTTCGATGATTGCTTCCGTTATTCAGTACATGGTAAGTGAAAAGAGTTCCGCCATCAGAATAGATTTGACTCTCATCAAGACTATACTCTAAAGATGAAATGAAATCTGCTAAGGCACACCCTTCCTGTGTATTTCACACTTCAGTCTTGAGGTACAGCCTGTCAACAAACAAGATTAAATCTGGAACCTTTAGAAACTCTCCAATAAATTGTTCTTCAAGGCACAGTGGGTTCTCGGGAGAGAAAGACATTGATTTTCTTTGTAAGAGTAAAATAGGAGCATCAGGACTTGAGGTCTTGTCATGATTGATAGGAAAGAAAGGAGAAGAAAATAATTACATTCCATAAGACCTAATCCTGCACAGTGACAAATGGGAACAAAATGATTGTGTAAAACTAGAAACCATTTTTTCAAATGCAGTTTTTTAAAATGCATATTTCAAAATGCAGTCATTAGAAATCCTCAGTTCCTGGCTATTGCTATATTTGCTCTTGGGCTTGGTGGGTAGAGATTCGCATAAAGCTAAAAGAGAAAGGGCTAAAGAATAAAGTAGCTTACCAACAATCCTTTGAAGCTGAATCAGAGTTTCAAGCATTTATCCAGACTTGTCAACATCTATACAGACAAAAATGACTAGGAATAGCCTCAGTGAGGAGGTCCTCAAGTCACCAAACACTATTCAAGTTTACGTTCTTGAAAAATGCTTAATTATCATTAATTTGTGATGTAATTAATATGGATATTTCTAGATAAGCATATTTAAATTGGAATTAGCAGTGGATAAAATTTTTGAGTTATTTAAACTTTATTCACTAGAGTTATTTAGTTCTTTAGGGTTAATTATGACCTATAAAATATATACTGTGCTTATAATATTGCTATTTTGTTTTAAATAAAAACCTGCATTTTTAGTTAGAAGAGAAAGAAGCATATGAAAGCAACCACCAAGGCCTTGTCTTTGGAATAATATCATGTGCTCTTACGCACAAATTACTTAAAAGTGTATTCACAGGGAACTTTAAGGTTTTGTAGCACTGCTCAATGACTTGTGAAATGAAGGAGCTTTGATAAACCTCTGAAGTGTTACTGTACAGGTAAACTGTCGGACCTAACAGAAAAATCAAACAGGTATTGATTTTATTGATCTAATGCTAACCTGAGAAAGCAGAGCAAAGATCTAAAGCAACCAAATATGATGCTTTGGATAAAATTGAATGTAAAACCTAGAAGACTTTTGTGCTTTCTGACTTAAGCAGATTGTGCTGAAGCATAGACACATTAGTATCTTTCTAAAATGTATGTATTATTGAAGAACAATAGCTTCATAATATACAGCAATTTCAGTGGCAACAGTTTCTCAGACCTACTTTCCTTGGTGACCTCAGTGGTAGTTAATATATGTCCATCTGTTTATTCCTATTTTAATTATAATCTCTTCGCTACACATTATAGTGTTTGGGAGAGGGTTAAATATTATAAAAAGGACTAAAGAGGCTAGGAGTTTTAGGAGGTTCAAAGTTGGCACATAGAAATATAAATGCGTATAACCAAACTACAGGAAGAAGTTGAAGGAACTACAATGCCTGTAACTGTCATAGATTTGAGAGCAGAGTCAGATGAGTTGTGTCAACTCTAGAAATGAAAGTGCAGGACAAGGGGCAGATAATGGAGTAGAAAAATGAATGGCTGCAAGGATGATAGTCCCAGATCCAGATGATTGAGCAGAACTGGTAGGTGGTAGTTGAATAGGTCACCTCAACCTCAAGGAAGGAACCACGATGAAACCAGGACAGTATGATGCTCTCTGTGTTTTAGTTTTTGATGTATTCCATAAGTGGTCAAATGTTTGATGACATGTTACTATCCCAGTGTTAGGTATCAGCTTTGTTGTGTGAACCAGGTGAGAGAGAGCTATGCCCTTTTGTCAGTGTATTTTGTCTAATAAGTTCTGGGACATATTTTCCTTGATATGATTTCAATAGCTCACATGATTCTACAGTCTCAATTCACCCTGATATATATATATATATATATATATATATATATATATATATATATATATATACACACACACACACACACACACACACACACACATACATAGTACAATACTTTTCACTCCCAGTAACAAGTCATTTATCAGTCTGATCCATGAGTGACCAGCGATGCTGCCCATATCTATCCTGGTACACATTTACCCTGTATTCTCAAAATTATAAAAAAAAAAAAATCTGTTTTGGTCAGGATTATCTAGAGAAACAGAATTAATAGAATAACTGTATGTGCTTTAAGAGTGTGACTTACAGGGAACAGTCCAGCAAGACAAAAAAAAAAACAAAACAAAACCAAAAACAACAAAAAACAAACAAACAAAAAGAAACAATGGCTGACCCTGAAGAAAAGCCCAATAGTTTAATAGATATTTAATACATAAAATGGGATATCTCAGATGCTGTTTAATATGTCTGAATCCCAAAGAAGTAGGCTTTGATGCTAGTAAAGAAATATTTCAACAGGAGGATATATGATCTTTCCAGTAAGAAAGAGGGCAAGCAGGCAAAATGCAAAACTCCTTTCTTATTGCCCAGATTTAGGGTAGCTCCTCCACCTCAAATGCTTCAGTCAAGAAAAATTGCTCACAGTTGTGGTCAGCTGCTTGAGTTTTTCATTGATTCCAGATATAGTCAGGTTGACAACCAACAAAAACCAGCATAAAGGCTGCTTGTAAAATATTTTCAGTGCAAAGTATAGAATAAGAAACAATTGTCTTACTAAATATGAATACTATAAACCAATGGCAGACTGGTCTCCACATTTCCCATAGAAATGTGGACACAAATATATAATAACCAAATGTCTAAATTAACTCCAAGTTAATAATGAATTAAGAGATGAGGCACTGAAGGGGAAGAGCTGAATTTCAATTTCAAAGATGGGATTCACTATGAGAGAGGTAGACATCATTTATAGCACTAAGGGGACACTGAAAGGAATGACTTTCAAGTCCTCCATGCTAAGGGGAATTGGTTACTAATTATCATAAGTTTCTCGAGAGGGCAGGCATGCTTTATACCTCATGTTATGTTATAGTCCCTGATCTACTTAACAAACAATACAGAGGCACTAGTTAGGACCATAAACTTAATTTGCAATGTGAGGGGAGGAGCTATAAGACCACAGTTGAGGATGGTCTTGTTGTTGCTGTTCTTGTTGTTGGCTTTTTTTTTTTGTTTTTGCTTTTGTTTTTTATCATTTCTCTCTCCTGGGAAGGATATGGGAGTGGGCTTGCTTTTCCTGTTGAGGTCTGTGTCAGAGGTCACAAGAGGCACTATAAGTGATCTGTCTCAGGGACTTGAGCTGATTTCTCCTATGTTATTGCAGCTGGTTTCTTAGAGGAGTTGCATTCTGATATGGCTGGTCTGTGATTGAATAACATCCACACTAGTGAAGTATAGATCCATAAATGATTTTATTTTGTAAGTAGTGTTGGATAGAAGTTATCCATCCAAAACATTGAGTGAAAAATACTGAGTGGAAATCATTTTTATTAAACCTATTAGCAATGATGTATGAGATATATACACATGTAAGTGTGTACACACAGATAATAGTGAAGTGACCAAGTTAACACCATTTTGTCCTGACCCCATTTTGTATTTGCTTAGACTACTCTCAGCCCTCTATTCCCACAACAGTCATGTTTGCCTTGACAATACATCTGAAATTTCTGTGGCATTAACCATGGCCTACATATTAATTAAAATAATTAATGTTAACTAAAATAGCCCAAGAAGTTATAAATGAAAAATAATTGTCAAGCTATGGCTGAAATAATTACTAGGCTCTGCCCAGAATGAATATTTCAAGGTCACTTTGGCCCTCACCTAACTTTAATGTGAGTTATGGTCTTGGTGATCTTTACCTTTAAAAAATAAGATGATACTGGTCCTCAGTTCCAAGAGACTTTGAGGCATGATCCCCCTCTAATAATGGACTTGTATACTTTTAATTAGCTTCAACTACATGATTATCTTTCTCACAAGGATGATTACATTAGGATCTTTTATCCTATACATGTGCATGTATTTCATATCTCACAAAATTTTAAGGGAATGTAGTATAGTAGACAGGCCCATTGTTCCTTTTCCTTCTCTTCTTAATCATCTATGAACCCATTTCTTTCACACAGTATTCTAAAGGGAGTATTCTAAAGGATGTACTTCTTATACCTTTTTGGTGCAAGAAGTAACTTACAAAAAGTATTCTGTGTCAAAAGAAAATTCAGACACCACCAGTGAAGTTCAGTAGGACTTTTAAAGAAAGCCTAAGAAGAATGGGCTTACACAGGAGAGGCATTTCTGGTTATTTTCCCAATGTGTCCCACCCAGACCTCATATAAATTTTCAGCACTGTAGGGGAACGCCAGGACAGAGAAACGAGAGGGGGTTGAATGGGGAAAAGAGGGAGGGAAGGGGGCTTATGGGACTTTCGGGGAGGGAGGAAACGGGAAAGGGGAAATGATTTGGAATGTAAATAAAAAAAAAACTTAGAAAATAAAATTAAAAAAAAATACCAAGAGTGACTTTTGAGACAAAAGTCTCCTTTACTTATGTTATCAGGGAATTAGTTTTGTTAATATAAGTAATTAAGAACATACTCAGAAGGAAACTTAAAGACAATTTAATTATGGTTTAAGAGAAAAACTGAACAGGGAGCTATAAATCCTAGCAGTTCCCAGAGGAGAAAGAAGGAAGAGAAAATGAGAACAATACATGTTGTTGGAATTAAGTCAACAGGGAGGTCAACCACATAGTGGGTAAGCAAGCCACATGATGGGGAGGGATGGTTTCTAATAACTAAAGCCCAAAGCATTATCAAAAGCATGCTTAGGAAAGAAATGGAACAAGAAAAATGAAAACTGTTGCATTTCTCAGTAATGCAGAAAAGCTGGCTTAAAAACCTGTATGGCCTGGTCTCTGTAAATGAGTACAAAAGCAGGCAAGAATTCTGGGAAGGAAATATAATCATCTCATTAGAGATGTTACAGTTTTATTGCTGAGAAGAGACACCATGCCCAAGGCAAATCTAATAAAGGAAAACATTTAATTGGGGCTGGTTTACAGCTTCAGAGATTTAGTTCATTATTGTCAAGGCTGGAAGCATGGACAGGGTCAGGCTGACTTTGTGGTGGACAGGGAGCTGCTACTTCTCCATCTGGAGCAGCAGGCAGCTGGAGGTGAACTAGCTTGAGCTTCTTAGCCTTCAATACCTACCTTCAGTGACATTATTTCCTTCAACAAGGCTGTACCTACTCCAACAAGGCCATTTTTCCTAATACTATCATTCCCTATGGACCTATGGGGGCCATTGATATTCAAATCACTGCAAGGGATAATTATTCTTATTTACTTGGCATGACAAAAATGGACCTCTTTTCCTGAGCATTCCTCCCATCTCCTGATTAATGACAAGCTCAACTAGAATATTAGATCTCTACATAGGCCAGAGATGCCACTCTAATAGCCAGAAGGACAGCTTTTTAAGCCTTTTAAGACCATTGTAACTCTTTCTTTAAAGCTCACCTTTAATCAACCACTCTCTTTTATTAAATCTCTCTCTTGGTTTTCACTAAAGTAGAAAGTGATATGAGATCAGGCAGTGGTGGTACATGCCTTTAATCCCAGCATTTGGGAGGCAGTTTGAGGCCAGTCTGGTCTACAGAGTGAGTTCCAGGACAGCCAGGGTTATACGGAGAAGCCCTGTCTCGAAAAAGAAAGAAAAAGTGATATGAATCATAGATTCTAATAGCAGAAGGCAAAAACCTTATTCCATGAATCAAAGCAAACAAATAAACAAAAACGACAACAAACCAACCAAAGGAAAAAAAAAAACTTCTTAAACTTTGAACATTATTTTGTTTTCTTCTCCTTGGCAGAATAAGACAGCACAGTTCACATTATCCTCTTACCTAAGTCATATTGAAGATTCTAAAGTGATGGCTATCATGAACATAATTGTATATACTAGTTTATTAAGCTAAATGATATTTAATCTGGAAGGAAAGTAGACTGGTTTAATGTCAAGAAGAACTCATATTTTAAAAGAAAAATAGTCTGTATATGAGATTTATGACATTTTGTCCTAATCCACAGGTGGAAACATAAGATTTTCATTATAGATAAGAGAAAAGAGCCAAAGGCCTTTGGGGAAGTCCAAAGTAGTCAAGGCCACCTCTTCAGGGCGAAGAGGAGAGATGCAGACTTGCAAGCACAAAGGCTATCTCTCTCCAGAACAGGGAGACGAGTTGGAGGATGGAGTAACCCTCATTGGGTTATAAAGAAAAATCTGTGGTTGTAGTATTAGGGCAGGAATTCCTGTGAACTGGACTATCCTGGAAGATTAGGGTAGGGGAAAGATAGTTTTCAGTCCAGATAGATCAAGTAGATTTGTATGTCATATAGATACGTTGTCTGTTAGGATAAGATGAGCCTACAGATTAGCATGTGCTTTGCTACTACTGGTCAACGTGGAAGTAGCTCTTCCTGGAAGACAGAAACTTATTTCATAGGTTCCCAAGTAATGATGAAAATGAGCCTTTTTCTATCCACTAGCTGTCTTTCTGGCATAGGCACTAAGTTTTGGAGTTTGGGACCTTAAATTAAGATAGGGAAATACTTTGCAGAGCTTAAAGTTAGCAGGACAATTAAGCTGACAATATATTTAATTTTTCATAGCTCGTCCCCTTCAAAAATAAGTTTAAAGCCTATTGTATAAAATAGTGACAATTTCTTAAATTGTACAGTAGATGACAATATCAGAAATACCCAATGTGGGATCTAGCTCAAGGGGAGGTCCCAAGGCCTGGCACTATTACTGAGGCTATAGAAGAAGCACTCACAAGGTGGACAGGGGGCTGGAGAGAATAAAATCTGGAGCAAAAAATAAATATGTACATAGATACATAGATACATACATACATACATATATACATACATACTAAAATTGGTAGCAAACTAAAATTTATAAAGTTTAGTTTAGGATTTGCTCTATGAAAAGAATGTGGTGGTATGTATATGTATATGGAAATTAGAGTTAATTGATTTTCTTCTTCCAACAGGTGGATCCTAGTCATTGAAATCAACCTTGTAGTATTGTCTACAAATGTCTGCTGTTGCAAAAACTGTATTCTTGTCTTAAAAGCAACAAGAAATGGCTTATTATGAAATGAGTATCAGAGAATATGTTCCAGGAACATATTATGTAGGTTGCCCAAAATACCATGTCTCAATGGGGAAGGAGTTTCATGAACTTTTCATAGTTTCACAGAAGAAAGTCATACATCAAGGCAACTTAAAACATGTCGGTGCATACACTGAAAAAGGAGGTCCAACAAGAATAGGGAGCTAGTCTATAGATCTGAGATGCTATCTAATGACATTCACCTTAGATGAGTGATGCTAGTGTTATAAGTTAATAGTTTTAAGAGGTTGTTTTATTTATTATCATGAGATATTAGTTCTAAGAGACTTTTGTCTGTTATCATAAGGTGTTAGTTCAAATAAAAAGTATAGGCAAGGAATGGCTATTCTAGAAGGCTAAAACTAGGCCAAAATAAAGTGATTAGCCTCTGAACCCATGAAAGTCCAAATTGGGCCCTCCATCTCTCAAATCCTGAAACTCCCTCAGGAATTTGTTGGTTCAAAGCCAGACAGAGTATCTTTCCAGGAATTATTTGTTTATGTACCTTCACCATCTAAGTCATTTCCCTGGCCCTTAAGAGTATTTTAGCATGTATTTTTATTAGCAAACATTTAATCAAAATCAATTAGCTCATCAGTAGAATAAAAGTAATATAATCTATACTGAGTTAACTATTAGACTGATGTTCCTCTCTCTCATCTATGTATGTACATGTGTAATGAAATTTTTACCAAAGATCAAGATAAGCTGATCATTTCCCATTGTTTTGGTTTTCAGAGAAAGTGTTTTTCTTGGTCCATCATACTATAATACAAGTTTGTTTTATGGTCTAAACTGATACTTAAGGCCAACCTGTACCTTATAACTCAAATCACATTGGGTAGAGTACTCAGATATTGTGGGGTTTATATGGCCCATGCAATTTCTGACTCTCTGGTTCCTTTTTGAGCTGGCCTTGCAATCTCATCCTGCTTAAGTTCACTTGGCTGTCATTTCTTCTTGTGTTTCATGCAGAGAATTGTAGCCCTCTTCTTTGTACTTCTATTGTGTCTGCCTTGTATATCAAAGACTCTTTAAAAGGTTCTGCTAAGACAAAAGGCTCCTTTCTGTGCTTTGAAAAGAAAAGGAGAAATATTAGTAGCTTTGACATGTGAAACGTTTTTAATCTTTCCTCACTCTTTTTAAGTGGAAACAGTTAGCTGAGAGTAAAATTTGAATTATACAGAATTGTACAACCAGCACCACAAAATTTTAAAAGCAAATATGATAATTTCCTTTAAAGTCAACATTTTCAATTAGTTGCAATAGTTAATACCCAAGTGTGTTCAGTATCTGCAGAGGCAGGCATGTTTAATATAAGACACCAAGAACACAAGTGGCTTGGAAAATTGTGCTTGGTGATATCTGACAGATTGTTTGAATCCACTGGAACATCAGTGCTGAGGGCTTTACAGGGCTCCACACCTTAGCTACAGACAGAATTGCACTGACTAGCAGGTAATTTCAGTTTGGCAACATGGTTATGTTAATCACACTGTTTGAGACTGATTACCATCACAATTTTTGAGACAAATTTGAAGCAAGCTTTACATAAATATTAGCCAAGATTCCCATTATGGGTTCCCATAAAATGAAATGAGTCACTCTTTATAGAGGCTTATTATGGCCAATCATATATGATTCAGTATTTCCCAACAGTTTCAGTTTGCCTGCATATCTCCTGCCTATGCCCAATCAGGCACTCATATAGCCTGATGTATTTCCTGCCTACGTATCTTTCCCTCCATGTGATCATCCAATTCAACTGGGTCAAACAAACTTCTTTAGGGAAGTGGAATCTTGTAGCTTGTTATGATATATAGACAATATCCTCTAGCATTCTAGGAAGTATCTGTCCTTTGACAAGAAACATGCAGGTTAAAGGAAATTTTGTTTTATGGCTCACTTAGACTCAGTAATTAAAACTAAAAATATAACTTTAGTTCTCACGGTTTGTGTCAAGTTTTACACAGGTTAAAATATTCTGCTATTTACAATTGTGTGAAGAGATTCTGAGAACTTCTCTTCTAGCCCAGCAGTCCCTCATTTTAATCTTTAAAACTCAAATTATCTTTTTTGTATGGATGTGTATGTTTAAAAGAATGCTTTTGGAGGTCAGAGGACAAGTTTCTGGGGTTTGTGCTCTCCTGCCACCATGTGAATCCTGGGGATCCAATTAAGGCTTGACTTTAGTCATGCTTACCTACTAAGCCAGCTTAGTACCATGCCTTCAATTTAGTTCTAAACTAGTATGGGAGATTCAGAGAGGGTTGGCAAATAACTCTGAGAGTAACTACCAATAACCCTGAAAATTCAAATGTCTTTATTTAAATAAAATGCATTTCATGCCCAATCAGCAAATCCCTATACTTCATCTTGAGATTCTGACTGAGTCCAGACAGCTGTCCCACAACTGAAAGTATCAAACTCAAGAGATTTTGAAGCCTCCCTCTTGCAGTGTTACAATAAAGTCAGAAAAGAAAGGCCCCAAACTGATATCTTATGAAATGTTAAAAGTTAAGTTCAGTGTCAAAAAGCGAGAGACCATGACAAAAATTCCAATTATAATGTCTTTGTAATGCAGTAACTTGATTTTGATCAGAAGGGTACACTAGTCACAAAAGCAGAAGGAAAGCACACCAGGATGGGAAGTGAATACCAGGACAGAAAGTACATACAGGGAAAGGTTGTAGTACACATCAGGAAAAAAAGTACAGACGAGTATAGCAAATATAAACCAACAAAGTAAGGACATGCCAGGATGGGAAGTGCATGCACATCAGGATGGGGAGTACAAACTAGGATAGGAAGTACACCCTGGGACGGGAAATACACACCAAGATAGGAAGTACACAGAAGTATGGGAAATATACACTAGGACAAAAACGCATACCAGAAGAGGCAATGTAGGCCAGGATGGAAAATGCACACTGGGACAAGAAATTCACTTGATTTTTATTTTAATGCAGATGATGTTTTTCTTACCATTGGCTAGCGACTGACCTCAATGAGTTTTGTGAATCACCAGTTTTTAAAGAACCAACACAAAGGAAATGAATGAAAATGGAAGGAGGTAGGTCTTTTCCATCACCTATGTTCATATTATGTACCAGGGACTTTGTGCAAACAAAAGTTTTATTGGGTATGTGAGGGTGGGTGATTAAAATATTTGCATGAAAGTTTTACAGTGTGGGGAGATAAAAGAGATTTTCATAAACTTCTTTCAAGTTAGGGGTAAAAAGATGTCAATTCATTGGCCTAAAAAATGTTTTACATTGTTTGACAAAAGTATAATATTTAATGTTTATTACATGGAAGAATAATAGAAAGGAATTGGTAAAAGTCTGTGATGAAATTGATTGGCAGGTTCAGTTGTTATGTGAAAGAGGATTTATTTACAGTTTTGTCAGGACAGTAGAAAAGAGAATTCTTTTGATCTTTTGTGCAGTAGAATTACATTTAGAGAAAATATGAAATAGAAGCTAGGAAATATGCACATGACCACTGATGTGGTCAAATGTGGGACCTTAATGAGACGTGTGGCCATGCCCCAGGTTCTAGCCTGACTCCGCCTAGGCAGTCACCTGACTGCAGCCACACTGTCCCCGCCTCCTGGTTAGTTGACCGCCCAACTCACTATAAATAACACCCCTCAGCGCGTGCTCTCTCTCTCCGCCTGTTCTCTCCCGGCCCTCTCTTTGTCTGTCTCTCTGTATTCTCCCCTTTCCACGTGGTCATGGCTTTTCTTATCTATTTTCTCCTCTTCCGTTATCTTTCTATCTCTTTTCTCTTTCTATTTTCTTAATAATAAAACATCAAAGCTATGGGCCGGCTCTTATTAAACTTGCGACACAGAGCTAGCTGGTACACGCCATCTGAGACTCTGGGATTCAGTTAAGCAGGCAGTCTGAGCACAGGTAACACGCAGAGAGATCTGGGATCTCTCTGTGCCCCCACGCCCCATGTGCGGACCAGCTGGCAGTGTGACCGCCCGCTCCCGGTTAGGCCGAGGCACGCGTGCATCTTGCCTGTTTCCCCCAAACCCCCCCCCCCACGGAACCATGTCCACCTGTGTCCTTTGCATATGTACTCTGTCTTGGCCCTAGAGCGAGGCCCACGCGCTGCCGGCCCTGCCTGGCGTGTGCCCCTGTGTCCATGAACGCCAGGCCCCTCGCCTTTTCTTCTTTTTCCCACAGTCAAACTGTAGGGTTAGTTTGCAGTCCTTTCCTGGCATAGCTTTCTGGAATCATGACTTTAAGACATTTCCATTTCCAGCATGAGTGCCTGAAAGAATTTTCATTCTTTTTTTTTTTTAATTTACATTCCAAATCATTTCGCCTTTCCCGTTTCCTCCCTCCCCGAAAGTCCCATAAGCCCCCTTCCCTCCCTCTTTTCTCCATTCAACCCCCTCTCGTTTCTCTGTCCTGGCTTTCCCCTACATCCAGTCTTGCCAGGACCAGGGGTCTCTCCTTCCATCTTCTTAGAAATCTATTGATATGTGGATTCTGTCTAGGGTATTCCGAGATTCTGGGTTAATATCCCCTTATCAGTGACTGCATACCATGTGTGTTCTTTTGTGATTGGGTTACCTCACTAAAGATGATATTTTCAAGATCTGACCATTTGCCTAGGAATTTTGTGAATTCATTGTTTTTAATTGCAGAGTAGTATTCCATTGTGTAGATATACCACATCTTCTGAATCCATTCCTCCGTTGAGGGACATCTGGGTTCTTTCCAGTTTCTGGCTATTATAAATAAGGCTGCTATGAACATAGTGGAGCATGTGTCTTTATTGCATGCAGGTAAAGCCTCTGGGTCTATGCCCAGGAGTGGTATAGCCGGATCCTCCGGGAGTGTCATGCCCAGTTTTCTGAGGAACCGCCAGACTGCTTTCCAGAGTGGTTGTACCAGCTTGCAATTCCACCAGCAGTGGAGGAGTGTTCCTCTTTCTCCACATCCTCGCCAACAACTGCTGTCTCCTGTGTTTTTGATCTTAGCCATCCTGACTGGTGTGAGATGGAATTTCAGGGTTGTTTTGATTTGCATTTCCCTAATGACTAAGGATGATGAACATCTCTTTAGGTGCTTCTCAGCCATTAGATATTCTTCAGGTGAGAACTCTTTGTTTAGCTCTGTACCCCATTTTTTAATAGGGTTACTTGCCTCTCTGGAGTTTAACTTCTTGAGTTCTTTGTATATATTGGATATTAGCCCTCTGTCGGATGTAAGGTTGGTAAAGATCATTTCCCAGTTAGTTGGTTGCTGCTTTGTCTTTTTGACAGTGTCTTTTGCCTTGCAAAAGCTTTGAGCAACTGTGTTAAAAACCGCATGGTATTGGTACAGTAACAGACATGTAGATCAATGGAACAGAATTGAAGACCCAGAAATGAATCCACACTCCTATGGTCACTTGATCTTTGACAAAGGATCTAAAACTATCCAGTGGAAAAAAGATAGCCTTTTCAACAAATGGTGCTGGCTCAGCTGAAGGTCAACATGCAGAAGAATGCAAATTGACCCATTCTTATCTCCTTGCACTAAGCTCAATTCTAAGTGGATCAAAGATCTCCACATAAAACCAGACACACCGAAACTAATAGAAGGGAAACTAGGGAAGAACCTTGAACATATGGGCACAGGGGAGAATTTCCTGAACAGAACTCCAATAGCTTATGCTCTAAGATCAAGAATAGACAAATGGGACCTCATTAAATTACAAAGAATTTTCATTCTTTAGAATTCACATTTACACAAGCAAATGCATTTTATTTTTAAGATGAAACCAGAAACTATTTTACTTCTCATAAAACTTTTATAGTAGATGTTATTTGAAGCTTCAAATATCTTAATTATGTTACTTATGATGAGATAGTATCTCGTATCTAAATAAGAAAAAACAAAGCCCCTAAAATCAGAATCCTACTAAAATCTCAGCATAAAAATTTTCTGTAGGTTTATTTATTTATTTATTTATTTTATTATACAGCTTAAATCAGCCTTGAATTCATGACACCTTCCTGCCTTGTCCTGCCTTGATTGGGAATACAAGTAGATATTGATAGAAACTGCCCTAGATCTCTATTCTTTAATCAAGAAAAGCTCATAGCATTAGTAAAGTTAATGCTATGTTTTTATGAGAATATTTACTCTTAAAATTACTATTGGAAACTGTGGGCCGTTCCTCCAGAGTCACTGTTATGTTATCAGGGAATTCAGGGTTTCTATTTGGAGTTCTCGATTTTGTTGATAAACAAATTTAAGAATGTTGTTGCTCTTCCTGAACCTCCAGAATGCTATTCAAAAAGCACTTACCTATGCTTATAATTTAAAGCACACTTCCTATTTTATCCTCTAGGGACTTAAAAGAAAGGTCAAGGGCAATTTTATTTGAGTGTAAAAAAATCCCCAGGGTGGAAAGCTGTAAACCTTGCTAGCTGCCTAGAGGAGAATGAAGAAGAAATGGGAAGAAAAGCTGCACTATTTGAGTTAAACTAGCTTGAAGGTCAGAGTTTGGGGCAGACAGTCAGATGGTAGGGAGAGGAGCTTTAGAGATATAAGAAAGAAATCCAATGTTTCAGAGAAAGTACACTTAGCTTTGAACACAATCATAAAGGAGAGAAGAAAAGGAAACTATCAGAAACATAGACAGCCTGGGCCTTGGGCCCTTTAGCAGCTGTACTTCAGGGTGGTAACTCGAAATGAAAATTTTTCATGTCTCTTTAATGTGTCTAAAGGTGGATATGACTTTCTCAAAGGTGGCCCCTAGCCAGGTAATTGACCAGTCCAGAGTAACATTAGCTTGGAATCTCAGGTCTTCACCCAGGCCAGCTTTCCATCATGGGCCCCCAGAGAACTTGGTTGAAGCCACTGTTAACAGTGTTCTTAAAAATATATGAGACTGGATGTAG
Source organism: Tokudaia tokunoshimensis (assembly GCA_036184795.1). Lineage (NCBI taxonomy): Eukaryota > Metazoa > Chordata > Mammalia > Rodentia > Muridae > Tokudaia > Tokudaia tokunoshimensis. The sequence goes on from BTHU01000014.1 coordinate 83,961,637, forward strand.
GGGAATGCCAGGACAGAGAAGCGAGAGGGGGTTGAATGGGGAAAAGAGGGAGGGAAGGGGGCTTATGGGACTTTCGGGGAGGGAGGAAACAGGAAAGGGGAAATGATTTTGAATGTAAATAAAAAAAACTTAGAAAAACAAAATAAACAAAACAAAACAAAAAGAATATATGAGAACTCAAAGGAACTTCTTTTCCTGAAAAAAAAATGTAAATAGTACATGTGCATTTATTGGGTATTATAAGATAGTTTAAGATAATTTTGCTGCTGTTAATCAAGGATAAACATTTGGGAAGACTATAAGAAAAGGAAGAGTCAATATAACTGTCAAAATTACAAACTTTACTATTAAAAGTTATGAAATATCAAATGATTTGAAATATTAAGGCATCAAGCGTATGTTTAGTGGTGCATGATATCCAAACTTGCCTTCAGTCTATTCCTTAGAATTGTCTGCTGAAGATATCTGGGTAGCTTTGTATGTTTCATGATCAAGAAGTACAAAGGTGCTTTACTCTGTAGGAGTACTGTGTGAAATTTAGTACAAAGTTCAATAGAAAGATGGCTTCATTTTCAACACAGTTTGATCTCCCCAGTTTTCTTTCATTTATGGAGCTCTGGTGAATGTGCCAATGTCACTCCTTATTACAAAAGGTGTTGAGACCACATGGAAATGAAAATTGACTGCATGAGTGTGTTACTAGGCTCAAACTGAGCAGAATAAAGAGAAACACTTGCTTCTTTTCTGTACAAAGCCCCCCCATCTCTTAGTGTCTGTAGATTTATTTGTAGCAGTATATTTTGTACCCTAGTTAAAACAAAAATATTTTAAAAAATGGCTTCACACACACACACACACACACACACACACACACACACACGCAAACACACACAGTGAAAACTTCACCCCCCAAATAAAATCTGAAATTTGTGTCTCAATCTTACTATTCAGAAGGTGAATGATTTTGTGTGAACTGCTTAACCTTTGCAGCTGAGCCAACTGACTTATACATTGAAACTATATCATCTGTGAGCTCTGTCCCAGGTTTAGAATTTTTGAGTCATTACACTGCTGGAGGCTGGAGACCATTGAACTCAAATGGATCTATTTTCCAAGTGTAAAGGCAGTATTAGCAGGACTACTCAGGAAAGCAGAATGGTATCACCCATTTTCAGCAAAACATATTTAATAGAGGGCATAGGTGTACATGCTCTGAAAGGATAAGCCAGCTGCAGGGGCACCACTGGGGCTTGAAGCTTTGAAGGCACCCTATTTTGCATGTAATACTAAGAGGATGATCAAAGAAAAGCAAGAGTGGAAAATTTGCAGCTGTCTGCACCCACAACTAGAAAACAGGAAAAATATTTTCTGTCCTTTCTTTATCTCCTCTCTCCTGCTAGTGTTTTCCTTTAGCAATAAGAAACCTGCTATCTAGTAGTATAAAAATGGGGTTTGCTTCACAAACTAGATTAGAGGTTAGCTGATAATGTGGAAAATTGCATAATCACTTGTATAAAGTTTGATCTGCATGTGGAGCTCAGGGTAGCTCTTAAATAGAATACACATGTCTTGGTTTCAATACTTAAACCACAAAAACAAGAAAAAATATATGAAATCCAGTTTTCCCCAGTGTGTCTAATAACTACTGCTGTGAGTGCTGAGGTCTGAACTATTTAATGTTCTGGGATCACTGTGAATCTGCCCTGATAAATCGACTATCAAAAGAAACAAAGAATTCCACCATGAGTGTGACTATGAGATTCAGTGCATGTCAACATTATTTTGTGATAATATGAACTGTTTTCTGTCACTATAACCCCTGATAAACCAAATGAATATAAGAACATAATTATGTCTCACTAATAAAAGAAGAAAACCCTGACTTGGGCTCTATAAAATATGGAAGACATGTTTTGAGACATATTTGTTTTCTTTTGAGTACATTTTAGTTCATATACTATACTTGGGAGTGTGTGTAAAAAACACAGATTTCCCATCATCTTTAAAACTGAAGTGAAAATATTCATAGGCTAAGTATGACATGAACATTGTCATGTCACCTCATGACATGAACATTGTGTCTCTAAATTAATTAGAAACAATTGTGTGGCTGTTCACAAAGAACAAAGCACATAGTATAGCTGCTCAGGAGCTAACTTAACTACAGAGGGACAGCATCTCCCATGTTTATCTAACTGTTCCCAGTCCCAGCATAGCATACTGCTGCTGTTGCTTCCTTGGGACTGACTGGGGGAGAGACCTTAGTTTAGTGTGGTAGCATACATCTGTAATTTCAGTATTCGAAAGGCTGAGAGAAAAGATTACAAGTTCAAAACTGCAAGATTATATGTTGATACTTGTCTTTGAAAAAATGGTGCTAGAGATAGTTCTGCCTGCAGTGACTGGAGTGACTGACTGCTCTCCAGTGGATTTGGGTTTGATTCCCAGAACCAAAAAAACATCTGACAAACATGTCTACTTTTATTACAGAGAATCTAAAGTCCTCATTTGGCTTCTTCAGGCGCTGAATTCATACAGAGCACACATACCACTAAGAAAATCACCTAAACATGTAAAATGCATATTTTGTTCATTTGCTTGTCTGTTTGTTGAGACAGACCTTTCTCTGTGTAGTTCTGGCTGTCCTTGAACTCATGCTGTAAAACAGTTTGGCCTTAAACTCAGAGATCTACCTGCTACTTCCTCCTCCATGCTGGGATTAAAGGCATGTGCTGCTACTGCCTATCTTAAAAAAGAAAAGAATCTTTTGTCCTCTGACTTATTGACAAATAATTTTCCTTCTTTCATTCACTTGTTCAAAACAAAATGCTACACAGAGCATGCTAAACAGTGAAACAGAATCTTACAAATAATAATTTGACAGAATATGCAAGTATCAATATTATTTTTATTGTTATACAAAGCTTTTAAAGATTGACTTGAAGCATGACCTCTTACCCATATACTCAGCATCTGTCTTTCTCAGCAGCCATGGGAGTGCTGTCTCTGCCTTGTGATTGTGAGACCAGACACCCCTTCCAAGGAAGCACCTAAAATACACATTTGAATATATTGATATATTTCCTAAGTTCATAGTCATTACTGAACATTTTGAAGTTATGCAACTGAAAGTGAACTTAACACCTTTATTTTTGTAATTATGAAATCATTTTTATGCATTACTTTACATTCTCCTGGTCAGAGGACCACCCCTCTGTTCTTCTGTCTTCAGTAAGTAATGCCAGCTGAACTCAGTCAAGATTAGCAGCCCACATTATAATTTTCTTAAAACTTAGTTATAATTGGAAAGCTTATTATTTTCTTTTGCTTTCATCATTTAACTTGGTTGTTTTTAATAGATAAATTTGATAAATATCCAAAGCTACTGCATTACAGTTGAGCTCATTTTGCTTCTCACACTAGTAAAAAGATGAGCAGAGGGTTTGGCTTGGATTTTCACAGTTTTTTTTTTTTTTTGTTGTTTTTTTTTTTTAAGAACAGCATTCTTTTTCTTTATTTTATTTTTTTTTATTTTATTTTATTTTTTTAATTTACATTCCAGATCACTTCCCCTTTCCCGTTTCCTCCCTCCCCGAAAGTCCCATAAGCCCCCTTCCCTCCCTCTTTTCTCCGTTCAACCCCCTCTCATTACTCTGTCCTGGCGTTCCCCTACAGAAAGAAGCTGGATTTTCACAGTTAAATGGGACAATCTTGCCAATTTAAATGTAAATGCTCACCACTTCACGTTGATGTCTGAGCATCTCTGTTGGCAGTATAACCACAAGAACAGGGTCCTTTTATAACTAACTCTTCTTAAAAGAAGTAAAAGTCAGACACATGCAGTTGACCTACAAAAGTAGAGGGAAAGCTTCCTTTAGGTCAGCATTTATTTTCTTTAAGGGATCGCCATATAAGATCATTGTGTGCATTCACATGGATGGGAGGAATGTGTTCTCTGAGAGAAATGTAAGGCAGTGTCTTTCAAAATCTCCATGAGGTTCAGGAAAAGTCAATATTAAGGGCAGATGATAGACACTCTTCTCTGTTGAGTTTTCACATTGTTTTGGGCATTGATGTTCAGTGGGCAGATGTTGCTTGGAAATCTATGGTTATGCTGACAAGAATGCTGATTAGGTAAGCCAAGACTTGTACATGGGTGAATTTTCAATAATACCAAAAGTTCAGAGAGCCTGTATGGGAAAAGAGAATGGACTAGTGTGAACCTTATTCAGGCTGAACACCTACTGACATCCTAATGTTGGGAACTGCTCTCATGAACCTGTTCTACTCAGATAAAGCTGAAAATGTGATGGCTGGCTGTGTTCAGGTAATTTACTAAAAATAGCCTGAAGTTTCTAAGAGTTTGTGTTTAGGGAATGACCCATTAGAGACACGTTAGTCCCCTCAGGCCCAACTGCTGATGTCCAACAAAGCCATTCTCAGTCACATATACTGCCAGAGCCATGAGGTCCTTCCATGTGTACTCTTCGGTTGGTTGTCCAGTCTTTGGGAGCTCTGAGGGGCGGGGGGCTCTCACCACTTGACACTTGCTCCCCAAATGAGGCTGCAAACGCCCTCAGCTCCTTCAGTCCCTTCTCTACTCCTCCATCAGAGACCCTGCGCTCAGTCCAATGTTTGACTGCCAGCATCCCCTCTGTATTGGTCAGGCTCTGGCAGAGCCTCTCAGGAGACAGCCATATCAGGCTCCTGTCAGCAAGCACTTCCAGGCACATCCACAATAGAGTCTGGGTTTGATAACTATATATGAAATGTGGAATCTTAAAGTCATTTTTATTTGTATTTCCCTCATGGCTAAAGGTATTTCAGTCCTTAAAAATTATTTATGGGTCATTTGTGTTTTTTTCTTTTTGAGAACCTTCTGCTCATTTCATTGTCCTGTGTTTGTGATTTTGTACTTCCTTTCTTGTTACTTGGGTTTTTTGTTGTTGTTTTTAGTTCTTTGCAAATTCTAGATCTTATTCCTTTGAATAACCAGCACAAGTTGGTTGTTCACTTAACTGTTTAGTTTACTGTAAAGAAGCTTTTCATTTATTGAATAAAGTCTCATATGATCTTACTTCCTCAGCTCCTGGACCCCTATTAAAATATCTGTTTTTTATTAAACATAACTTTATTTATTATATTTAAGTACACTGTATCTGTCTTCAGACACTCCATAAGAGGGTGTCAGATCTCATTACGGATGATTGTGAGTCAACATGTGAGAACTCAGGACCTTTGGAAGAACAGTCAGTGCTCTCAACTGCTGAGCCATCTCTTCAGCCCAGAACATTTGTTTTTATGGCTACATTGTGAAACTTCTTTTGTAGGCATAAATTTTTTGCAACCAATTTTTAATAAGGGTTCAACCTCTCAGATAGTCCACCATCCTGTAGATGTAGTAGGAGGGAAAGTTAAAAGGATATAGGAGAAGTGGACCTGTTTAGCAATGGTTCTTTGGGGACAAACTTGATCTTCTTTATTAGCAGTTCAGTCCCATAGCAAACCTCGAATACTACTCAATTACTCTCGTCCTTTCAACAGGCAGACACCAGGCACAAATCTGTAGCTGCAGTCCTGTCCTTAAATGGCAATGTTTACCAACCAACCAACAAAATGCTGCAGGAGGCTAACAAGCAGTTCTTAGGCGAGTTTCTCTCTGTGTCAGCATTACTACAAGTTGAGTTCAACAAGACTGTATAAGGAGAACCAATACATGCATCTCATTGATGAAGAACACTAAGGTGGAGCAAACCAAACCAATGCTCAGTGATCATCTCTCAATGTCTTTTGGGGTCATATTTATACTCCTTCATCAGGCATCTTCCACATGTTTGCTATTTCAAAGCATACTTTAACATGTATCTGCTTCAGGAACATATTCTTTCATGTGTTTGCTTTAGCAAGACATCTTTCACATCTTTGCTGTGTGCCCCAGCAAAACATCTTTTGACATAGCCAACTTTCCAAAGAAAGTAGAAGTTTCCACTTGACTTTTTTCCATTATATTTTCATCTAGCCCCCTTTCAGAGTCTTATGTTTATTGTTTGGTTTCTTCTAATTATTGAGGATTGACTTTTGTGCAGTGTAAGAGATAAAGATAGTTTTCTTGTACATGTCACCATCCAGTTTTCCTAGTACCGTTTTCTGCAGAGGTTGCGTTTTCTTCAATGTGTTAAAAAAACAAATAAACAAACAAACACAAAAAACCAAAAACCAAGGACACACACACACACACACACACACACACACACACACACATATATTTATCAAAACTCAAATGGCTGAAGCTATGTGAAATTTTAACTGGAATTTATATTAGTTTCATTGTTTTACATGCCTGTTTTTATACTGTGTTATTCTCATTTAAAAACCTGATTTTGAAGGTACAATATAATTAATGTCATTGTAGTTAATTTTAGACTTAATTATAGACAGTAGTTATCTACCAAGGGTCTTGTCATTTTTTATAGGAATTGCACAGATGGGTAAAACAAGTCTCTTTCTTTACAAGGGTACAATGAATGAAAAAAATCAGTACTTCTAGACTTTAGAGTGGGTACCATACATCTATTTATAGCAAAGCTCTACAAGGAATGGAAAAGACAATAAGGACACTTTGACTTAACTATGTATTCTGTATAAATCTGTATAGGGAGACAATGAGCAAGAGGCTAGGAGATGACCTCCAACAGGTACATTGATCAGCATTCTAGGAGATAGAAGAAGTTACAAGACAGAGAAAGAACAAGGGCATGAGCAATGAAAGCTGAGTTGAGTGTAAGGTAGGGATAGCCATAAAGTAGACTGAAAGAAAAGGTGTGAAAATAATAAGTTGCCATCTACACCTACAGGCACTGCAAACTAACTTTTAAGAGGAAGATGACAGGTAGCCTGTTACATAGATAAGTTTTCACCTGCCTGCTGCCATTCATTATTCATGCAATAGAATTATTTGATATTCACAAATGCTGTTCTGTATGCATCCCAACAAGACTTTATCTTTCAAAATGAGGAGGTAACAATGCTATTTACCTGTGCCTTACAGATTGTCTTCATGTGTCCATATTAAAATGGGGAGCAATGGAGTTATGAGAGGAGGGCTTTGCTCCTACTGGTTTTAGTCTCTACCTTCAGTTGTCCATATTTCACAAACTTGTATGTTCAGCTTTGAACTGATTTTTATTGTATGGAAAGTTTATCTGGTCTCTCAGTTTCTGGCCTTATCCTAAATTCAAGCTTTCTCTGCTTTAATAGACAATGGCTTTTCATAACTCTCAATTGCTTCTCTACCCTGGGAAATTGGTGACTAATGAAACAACCAATAAGTTCCTTCAGTGCCAATTAATAAAACTACTTAGAATATATTGAAGCTCAGGGCCCAGAATACAAATGATTTTCACCTAAGACAGAAAAGAGCATTAAATCTTATCAGAGCTTCTGCTTGTTACATAGTACTGTTATATCAATGACAATTCATCCGTGTGATCTGTATAATAGGCACTATTCTGCGTGCTCATTTTAATACATCGTAATTATTTCTCCTCTTAAACTATTAAGATAAAATGGTCTACAAAGGAGAATTATTCAAACAGAATCAATTTATACCTTTAAATTTGTGTTCAATACTCTGAATTTATTACTTATAATTCCTATTGGCATAGTAAACTCTTCCTCATTCCATAAGCATCATGGGTAATTGTTTAAACTAGACTTTGATTCAGTTTACAACCTAACCTCCAATATTCAGTAATTACAGTAGTATCAATGAATGATTTCACAAAATGTAAACAAAAAGGAATGGAGGAAAGAAGGAAGAGGCATAGAGAGAAAGAGAGGAAGGAAAAAAGAAAGATAAAGTAAGAGTCCCCCAAAATAAATGGAAATAAAAAAAATAACAAGAGGTAAACCACTTTCAAGATTGGATACATGAGAGGGATATAAGGGGAAAGGGGGAAGGAAGAAATAAAGTTCTATTATTGTTTCAAAAATATTTAAAAACAAACAAAACAACAACAGCAAAAACCAATGAGGAACAGCCTGCTGTCTCAGAGGGACTTCAAATCTTGGGCCACTTCTCTGTCCCCCCTCATCAGATCTATGGCTCCTGAATGGTACAGACCTGCAGATCCTGAAACATACAACCCAAGGATACCCATCAGAACCTTGCCACACCAGGACCATAAAGTTAAACCCACTCTCCCAATACCTACTACAACAGGAACATCCAGGGACCAAAGCTATGTAGATGGATAAAGGCCCTAAAAAGAGCACATTTAACAAAAGCTCAGGCAATGTGACACCTTCAGAACTCAGCTAACCTACTACAGCAAGTTCTGGATATCCTAACACAATGAAAGCACAAGAAAATAACCTTAAATTCAATCTTATAAAAATGATAGAGAGTTTTAAAGAGGAAATTAATAAATCTCTTAAGTAAATACAGGAATTACAATTAAACAGATGAAGGAACTATATAAAGCCATGTAAGATCTGAAAGTGGAAATAGAAGCAAATACACACAGAGGGAATCTTGGAGATGGAATAACTAGAGTAGAGAACAGGAACCAGAGATACAGGCATCACTGCCAAGGGTCATCTAGGATAAGCTAAAAACTAGCAGGTGATCTTTTTGAGATGGCTCCTCCATGGACTAAAATCTACAACAGATTTGTATCTCTAGGAAAGGCTGCAAAGATTAAATCTGAGGAAAGATTCCTGCTATTAATATGCTTTTCTTGTTAATTTTAACTATATAACTATCACTAGGTATCGATCCACATTTTTGAGTAAATTTCTACAAAGCTATAAAGATGTACTATCTTGAAATGATGCTATATAGAAAATAGACAATGAATCTATAAAATTCCTGACTTGATTCAAATAATTTTAGGAAGAAAGTTTTTAGAGATAGTCTTATTTGCTAGGAAGATGCAATAAAGTTATAATCAAGAATAGAATGTGTTCACTCCTCATAAGAGTAAGTAAAGGCAACATAATAAGCAAAACAATGAGCTTTCATAATTACACTAAAAAGAAAACTAGACTCAGGACAATTTTGTGTTCAAAGAAAAACTTTAAATCCAAGGATAAAATCACAGGTGTACACTATTATAAAGCAAGAACATGTAAAAAAAAAACTGTTGCTTTCAACTTATAATGAGTATATTATGATGACACACTGCTTTGAACTTAATATCAACATCCATCTGTAACTCCCATTCTATGCAACATTTTATTTCTGTGGTAATTTTCTAAAGAACTTTTTGTCTAAGAAGGTATAAAAAAGAACAGAGAAAAGAAATAAAGTTGCTGGTTGAATGGTTTGACTTCCAGAACTTTGCCTCATCCATCCATCCACAGTTTCCCCATGCCCAGGTAATATAATGCTCCTAGAGATGGAGTAAGATAAAGGTCACCCACTTTGGAACCCCCCCTAATAAGCTTAAAGTCAGGCCTTCGAGCTTACTGGGTTGTTTCTCTATCTTGGTAATGGGAGACCCCAGTATGCTGAATTTCTGCAGAATAAAACACTCTTTTTATTTACATGCTATTTGTGTCAGTGATATCATCCTTCAGTGAATAATGGACCCTTATACCTGCATAAAGTATCTTCTCCTTTCCTTCCTCTCTGGTTCACAAAGTGTTAACCAGCTTAGCCAGAGAGGTTTCTGGGTGATATACCAGAGAAAGGAGGACCAGAGATAAATTCTTTCACTTAATTCCCTGCTGCTAAACAGTATGTGTAAATTGTCAGATATTAGTGTTTACTAAAGCACAAATACTAAAGAGTTAAGAAAAATTTATGTTCTTAGAGCTTAATGAAACACAGAAGAGTAGAAAGAGTTTTTAGTGCCTAATAAAGCCCAGAATAGTAAGAAAGAGGTAAGTTCTTAGCACAGAACAGTAAGAGTTAAGTTTTCCTAGTGCTTATTTAAGCATAGTTAAATAAAGCACAGAGAGTTATAATATTTAATAAAGTACAGAGTTAGAAAAGAAGCTGTGGGACCCTGAAAGGCAGCCTGGTTTCTGTTTGAGTTATGTTGAAACCCTGGTGACCTTGCAGGCGACCCCGCAGAGGATAACTCTGCAAGAGATGGTAAGCATTTTGTCAAGCTCCTGGGCACCAGGTCCCTGATACAAGGCCGCAGCTCTTCATAGGTCTGTGGCCATCAGTCACATAAGAGCAATTCCCAGAGCCCCTCCACAGGTAGAGGATGTGACCACAGATCACATAGATTTAAGATACATCTCCATTTTAATGAGGCCTGAAGGGCTTAGCCAATTAAGCTCTCCTTCCCAGACACTCCTCCCCACAAAAGCTATTTAACCCCAGGTCCACCCTGAGAAAGTGGGGTATGGTTTCATCACCACTCTTTGCCATGACAAGAAATGCTTTAAAACTATGGACTGTCTCTTTCCATGGGGATCCGCTGTGGGGAGCAATGGAACAGGCCTTCGTCTAAAGAACCACATTTAGTCTCCTGCAGAAGGCCTCTCAGTGCTCAGTAGCCAGAGCCTCCACCAAACCAAGACCCCCCAACCCCCCTGCTGAGCATGCCAAGGACTCTCTCCTCCCTGCAGGACCCAGCCAGACTGCTCCTCACTTTTCCCCTTCTGTTCCAGGCTAGATCCAGCCCGCGGGCCACCACTCTATTCTCAGTGGCATCCAGTGGCATCTGGGATGCCCAATAGTCTGAAAACCAGAAGGTTCCACTCTCTTTGCAGACTCAAGGACCCCCCAAGCCCGCTCTGGCAGTCTCGGGAACTTTAAGCTGAGTTCCCCCACCACCGAAGCAGTGTCCTGTGACTTCACATAGCCTTACACCCTCCCGGTGCCAGCCTTGGGCAAGCACAGTCAAAACTTTCCGAGTCCTGCTTCTTCAAGTGGCCCAAGGTCCAAATGGACACAGGACCCCATCATTTACCCCACAAGAAGCCAGTGATTTTTAGACGTAGATAAGAAGGAAAGTTTTTAGAATGTTTTAGAAGCAAGTATTCATTATAGTTAGAGAGCTAGAAGGCCAGAAATCATCAGTCTTTAAAACTTCATCTGGACACCATCAGACTTTAAAGCAACATCCAATGCTGTGTTCCACTTCAAGCTCATTCCAGACTAGGCAGGCTCCCAACACATCAACAACAGCATACAAGGAATAGAAGAAAGACTCTCAGGTGAGGAATATACAGTAGAAGAAATTGATACATTAGTCAAAGAAAATGTTAAATCTAAAAAATTCCTGACACAAAACTGAAGTGGAAATTTCTGCATATGTCAGGTAATGCAGACTCACATGATGTTTCGCTGAGGCAAGACCAGTGGAAGAACGTACAATGTTTGGAGACAGTATCACTGATGGCTCATTTGCATAACTAGGCTTGCAATACTTCATTGGTCTCCCATCTTTATTTTTACTGACCTTTACTTTCTTGAGAAAGGCAGGGCAGAGAACTTCTGTGATCCCTACTGGACTTGGTCGCTTCCACTGACTCTTATTGATTCAGCAGAGGCCTGGCAGTTTCTTCTGGTTTGTGCTACATCTGCTGATTTGTGTTTGGCATCCTGACACTACTAAACTGAACTGCTGATATCTTAACAGAGATTGGAACCACAGCAAGAAACTACATGTAAATATGTCCACATCTCCTTGTCCTGTTTATCATCTTTTCTCCCCTACATTTGTACAGACAGTGGACAGCAAGGGGGGCAATCAAAGCATTTAGAACTATTATTAAAAGTAGTTTTTAAACAATCTAAGTCTACAAAAACCATACAGAACATTTTGGAAAACAAGAAAAATATAACCTAAGAAGAATAGGAATAGAAGAAGGTGAAAAGTACCATACATCTCCAAGGCCCAGAAAATATTTTCAACAGAATCATAGAAGAAAACTTTCCCAACCTAAAGAAAGAAATATCTATAAATATACAAGAAGATTATAGAACACCAATTGATTATACCAGAAAAGAAAAACCTCTTGCCACACAATAATCAAAATACAAAATCTACACAATACCAACTACAACAAAAGAATATTAAAAGGGACAAGGCAAAAAGGACAGGTAACATACAGAGGCATACATATCAGAATTATACCCAACTTCTCAACAGAGGCTTTAAAACTAAAAGGGAGTAGTTATATATCTTGCAACCTCTAAAAAGACACAGATGCCAACCTAGACTGCTATATCCAGAAAACTTTCAATTACCATAGATGGAAAAAACCAAGATATTTCAAGACAAATCTAAATTCGAACAATATCTACCAACAAATCCAGCCCTACAGAAAATAGTAGAAGAAAAGCTCCAACCCAAGAAACTACAGGAAATAATTAATTCCATACAAGCATAACAAGGGAACTACACACACAACACACATGCATCTCTCAATATCAATGGACTTGATTTCCCGGTAAAAAGACAGAGGTTAACAGTCTGGATGCAAAAACACGATCCATCATTCTGATGCATAAATGAAATACATCTCAGCAATAGAGATAGACTTTAACTCAGAGTAAAAAATGTTTTCCACCAAACAGACCCAAGGAGCATTTTGAAGCAGCCATTCTAATATCTAACAAAATAGACTTCCAACTAGAATTATTTCTATGAGACAGAGAAGGAAAATTCATACTCATTGAAGGAAAAAAAAAATCTACCAAGATACCATCTCAATTTTGAATATCTATGCCCCAAACATGAACACACAAACACTGTAAAAGAAACATTACTAAAGTTTAAATCGCTCATAAAATTCCACACATTTATTGTGGGTGAATTTAACATCCCATTCTCATCAATTGACAGGTCATTCAGACAAAAACCAAATAGAGAAATAATGAAACTAACAGACATTACGAATGAAATGGACATAACAGAGAGTTATAGAATATTTCACCCAAACAGAAAATAATAAACCTTCTTCTCAGCACCTCATGGATTCTTCTCCAAAATTGACTCTATATTCAGTCACAAAGTAAGCCTCAATAGATCTAAGAAAATTGAAATAATGCCTTGTATTTTATCTGACCATAATGGATTAAAACTGGACTTCAGCAACAGCAGAAACACCAGAAAGCCTACACACTGATGGAAATTGAACAACCTTCCACACAATGATTTCTTAGTCAGGGAAGAAACAGGAAATAAACATTCTAGACTATCTAGAATTAAATGAAAATGAAGGCATGAGGGGAGGACTTGCATGAGGGGTACTGGGAGGAGAGGAAAGGTCGATACTGTGTTGTAAAATGATTTCTGTAAAGTGACACTTTATACTTGACCAAGACTTTGAGAAACTTTAACATCATTTGTTCAAGACTGTAATTGTTGTCTCTCCTTTATTATACTCCCACCTTGGAGCAGCCCCACCAAAGAGCCAGCATAGAGTAGACATCCTTGGGTTTGAGTTTGCTTTCTGGCTGAGGGTAGGTCATCCCAGCTTCTGCTCAGAGGATTCTGAAATGTACACACTTAAGGTCAACTTTTATGACAGTTTCCTGGAGCCCCTCTCTGCCTTTGGGCAGTCAGTAGACCCTGTAACCTGGGGGTGGTTTGGGGCTGATAAGAGGAAACCTGTGGTTCAGGCGTGGGTGTAGTGTCCATGCAGCAGAACAGGGGAAAACCCAGCCCCTTCCCTCACCATACCATTTCCTTCCTCTCCTCCTCCTCTGCTGAGCCAAGAAGGTCTGGGTGTCCGGAGAACCCCAGACTGAGCAATAAGAAGCCAGACCTGGCAAATGACCACTTTAGCTACCCCACTCTAGCCTGGGGAACCTGGACACACTCTATGACCGGTGGTTGGCTGTCAGGATAGACTTTATACTGAGGTGGATGAGGCAGTGCAGTCGGCTCATCTGACACTGCACGTGAGCTTCAAGGAGTTGCCTGCCATTCGCCAGCACTGTTCTGGGCCTTGCTGAGGGTGAGCTCCAGCCTTCCCCGTTACCTCCTGGCCTCAAACGTCCACTACTTGGCTGAGGGTGAGTGAGAGGTCTTCCTCACAGGTTCACTGTTTAAAGTCCAGTGAGCTCTGTCTGCATCTGCAGGGAGAGTGACTCAGAGAATACTGTTTTCTGCCTTAAAGAAAGTTTAATTGTGAAATAAATAAATGAATTTGAAAAAGAAATTAGCAAATAATTTTTTTTATTCGAAAAAGAAACAAGCACTGATAAACCCATACTGACTAAACTACAGAATGTGTTTTCATAAGCTTCTCAGGAATATTTTTCTGTCCTAAACATGATCTAGAATACCCGGTCATATAGTCATGTGTTCATGGTTTCTTCTAGTATGTGGCAGTTTGTCTTCCTTTGGCTTTTGTGAGATTGGTACTTTCAGTTATATACTTTGCAGCACTTTGTAATTTTTTCTTAGTTTCTCATGAGCTGTGGTGGTAAAATTTAGTATAAATATGACAGACTTAACCAAAATATCCCATTGCATCACATCACAGGACATTTGGAGCCATCTTGCAGACAACATAGGAATACTTACTTTAACCTCTTAATATTGCCAACTATGCTTTCCTACCATACAGATTTTAGAAAATTTAACCTACACTCAATAGTGAGGTATTTGAATTCTAGCTTAGCCAGGAAGACTATCAGAGATATTAGGACATGTCTTCAAACTACTGACATCAATAATCTATGTCTTAGGGAAGATAGTCAGAGCTGTGTTACTTTCCTGTTTCTTTTTAACATTTTCTTTCAACTTACTAATTTTTAGCATCACCTTTTGAGACTGATGAAGTGATTGTCATATTGTTGTTCTATACATTTCCTTCAAGCATTCTTTTTTTTTTATTTTCTAAAATGTTTTATTTACATTCCAAATCATTTCCCCTTTCCTGCTTCCTCCCTCCCCGAAAGTCCCATAAGTTCCCTTCCCTCTCTCTTTTCTGCATTCAACCCCCTCTCGCATTCCTTCAAGCATTCTATGTTGTGTGTTTTAGAAAGAAAAAATGAGTGCCTTCCTTATTCATTTGGTTATGTAATGACACACATATACATATTGGTACTGATTTTCCTTTTGGATTATGATCTCTATGATTCCTTTGAAGTAATATTATTTTGATTTCTATGTAAATTTGAGATACATGCAGAATGCATATATCTCACCAAATTCTATGAAACAAGCTTGTGACTTCATGTTTATTAGGGAAATATTAGGCAGAAAAAGAGTTTAAGTCTGATAAAGTCTGTCAATATTCAGAATTCTACAACTGTAGATAACAGCCTTGCCATAGACTCAGTTTGGCACAAACTGCCTGATAATGTCTTAGGAATGACTTCTTAATCTTAACATGTTCACATCAAATCCACTGTCATGTACTTCTCAAGGGTACTTCTACCAGAATCTATGAAGTCAAGGCCCTTCTCCCTCAAAACCATAGCTTTGCCATATCCCAGGTTCCCATTTAGGTTTGTATTGTGTTTCTGGTTCATTCCCAATATAAAAGACAAGATCTTTATGATTAAAGTGGATGGGGCATATTCTAATATGGGCCTTTTTCAACCCACTCTAACAAGTCTTTGTGACTCAGTTTGTTGAAAGATCTGCACTCTAACTTCCACATTTCATTGAGAAAACTCTGTAAACTTAGAGAGATAGCTTGTTTTGGAAATTTCCAGTGCTCCAGACCTGCCTATAGCTCCTACTGAATAGTAGAATTCAATTAAGTTTGAGGCAATCTGATTGCCTGATTAAAATATTCTTAGGAAGGTGCTAATTTAAAAAGATGAGCTTGTCAAAAGATGTGACTTAATTTGGTGAGTATATTTGGAGGTATTTTTGACCTGCTTGGTTATATATATAAACTCAGAAGATGTAAAATTGTGTTCTTTCAAGCAATCCCCCAGGGAGTGCTGTGGCAAGGTTAATGTCAAGAACATCCTAAAATTTTAGCATGCTACTTTTGTTTTCTTATGCTAATTACAATAATACAGTATTTTATTTTCTAGTGATTATGACTTGAGAATGTTTGAATTTGAAAATGACACACATATCAAATAAGTAAATTAAGTCAAGGAAAGAAAGACAAAGACCTCAGAAGGTAAAGATCTCATTGACTTAAAGAGAATGTTGCACCAGATGCACAGAAAAACACTGGGCAAGGAAAATGAGAAGCAGTAGTTAATAGATACAGGATTTGGCTGACAGATAGCCATCAAATAACCTATAACATAGTAGGATAAACTTGGTTGGGAAAATAAACATCATATCTCTAAATTCCCAAAAGAGAAAATTTATGAAAACAAAGTGATAGGTTGTCAGATTTGTGGTTTTTTGCCGTTCCCACAAATTGCCTACACACAGAAACATATAGAAAATGATTTATCTCCACTCACCAGGGCAGAAAACACCCCACCATACACATAAACATGAAGTATAACAATATTTATCTTGTTTGTTTTTTACGACATTTTTATGCCACTTGAGCATGTCAATTCCCACATGCCTCCAGGTATAGTGCCATAGGGAAATGTGTCTCTTTGAAATTATGGGTATTTTACTTACTTTTTCACTATGGTTATCAGACTTACAAATATTTAGAGAAAAATTAATGTTTAAGCGACTCATGCCAGTGTTCAGGCTTTTTCCTTCAAAGTTTATTCCTTAGTTTGCTTTCTACTGCTGTGATAAAACATTGAACAAAACCATCTCAGGGAGAAATTTTTTCTTTTCTTTTCTTTCTTTTCTTTTTATCTTTCAGGTTAGAGTCCATCACTGAGAGAAGTCAGGGCAACACCTTGGTGGCATGACTTAAAACAGAGGTCATGGAGGCATGCACCTTACATCCTTGCCCCTTATTGCTTACTCAACTACCTTTTTCATAGAATCCAGGATAACTGGTCCAGCATTGTCAATTCCCAGGGTAGGCTGGGGACCTGCATATCAATCATTCATCAAGAAAATGCTTCACCGATATCTGCAACCCAGTGTGCTGGGAGAATTTTCTAAGTTGAGACTCCTCTTCCAAGATGTTGCTGCTAGCTTGTGTCAAGTTGATAAAAGACTAAAGTTGGAAACTTATTGGAAACAGCACAAATTGGAAACTTAAAAACAAGAGTTTAATGGCATGAAAAAGAGGTATATAAATTAATCTTCTATATATAAACCATGGGAGGTTACCAGCTCCTTTCTGACTCTGCAAATATCACAAAGGTGGGTCAGTGAATAACGTTGGGGTCCAGGAATTGTCTCATTCACAAACCATGCAAACACTAAGATCAGTCAGACAGGGTTAGTTTATTGAGCATATGCCCCAGGACTGGTCAGCCAGGGCCTGACCCCAGATGTGAGAATTGAGTCACAGCATTGTATTAAGATTCTACAGGGTTTTAAAGCCACAAATCCACATATATCTGTGCTATGTTATGCCATCAATAAAGATTTAGGGAAGAGGGATTTCCTTAGAAACATTTGTTGTTGTTGTTGTTGTTGTTGTACATTTATCCTGCTCTCATTGTTTAGGGTTTCAACTGTGGCGAGGGACTTACCTTGTCTAATATTCATGCTTTATCTTCTCAACCAGGATGTCAATTACCCACATATTTATCTTCCTGCCCAGTAAAATGTCAGTTCCCAGTAATGTCTTGGGAACTTAAATGTTATGTAACCAGTACTCAAAATGGAAGTCTTATTCCAAATAATTTTTTTCTATTGGTGCAGGTGTCTCTCTTATGTTGGTATCCATCCCAGGGGCCACTTACAAGACAAAAGCTTATACACAGATACAGGAAGTGCTGTTAGGTGGTTGGTTCAGGTCTGAGCATATTGTGGGTAAGTATACAAAGCAGTTCTACTGACCTCTATTTGAATAACTTCCAAGGGCACTAAACATAACAAAATATGTAATCAAATTTGGTATTAGAAAGTTTCCTGGATTTCCATCTGTGCCCGGAACTGATCCTGTGCCACAGTGCTCCATATCCAAATACATCTGGGAGAGAGCTGATCTCCCAGGAGTACAAACACGCCTTTGCGCACAGGTAAGACCACCACTTCTGCTCCAAGATACCTGCCTGGAGCCCTCAGGACACAGGAACCAAGGAGCAGCCTGGTATTAAATCCTTCTAGTTTCCATCCATACCAGGAGCTGATACTGTGCCACAGCACTCCATACCCAAATACTGTCAGGTGAGAGCTGGTCTCACAGGAGTACTGACAATTAGGCTTGCAGGAGGGACTAGCCAGTCAGAGACAGCAAGACCAGCTAACACCAGACATAACCAGAGGGTGAGAGGCAAGCAAAAGAACATAAGCAACAGAAACCAAGGCGACTTGGAATCATCAGAACCCAGTTCTCCCACCACAGTGAGCCCTGGATACCCCAACACACCGGAAAAGGAAGACTCTGATTTAAAATCACATCTCATGATAATGAAAGAGAACTTTAAGAAGGGCATAAATAACTCCCTTAAAGAAATAGAGAACACAGAAAAATAACTTGAAGCCCTTAAAGAGGAAACTCAAAAATCCCTTAAAGAATTGTAGCAAAACACAACCAAACAGGTGAAGGAATTGAACAAAACCATCCAGAATCTAAAAATGGAAATGGAAACAATAAAGAAATCACAAACGGAGACAATCTTAGAAATAGAAAACCTGGGAAAGAGAACAGGAACCATAGATGCAAGCATTACCAACCTAATTAAAAAAAAAATAGAAGAGAGAATCTCAGGTGCAGGAGATATCAAAGAAAATGCAAAATGCAAAATGCAAAAAGCTCCTAACTTGAAACATCCAGGAAATCCAGGACATAATAAGAAGAGCAAACCTAAGGATAATAGGTATAGAAGAGAGTGAAGATTCCCAACCAAATGGCCAGTAAATATCTTCAACAAAATTAAGGAAGAAAACTTCCCTAACCAAAAGAATGAGATGCCTATAAACATACAAAAGGCATACAGAACTGCAAGTAGATTGGATCAGAGAACAACTTCCTCTTGTCACATAATTGTTAAAACATCAAAGTCACAAAACAAAGAAAGAATATTAAAAGCAATAAGGGAAAAAGGTCAAGTAACATATAAAAGCAGACTTATCAGAACTACACCAGATTTCTCACCAGAAATTATGAAAGCTAGAAGATCCTAGGCAGATGTTATATAGATGTAAAGAGAATACAAAAGCCAGCCCAGGCTACTACACTCAGCAAAACTCTCAATTACCATAGATGGAGAAACCAAGATATTCCATGACAAAAACAAATTTGCACAATATCTTTCCACAAATCCAGCTGTATAAAGGATAATAGATGGAAAATGCCAATGCAATGAGGGATACTACACCCTAGAAAAAGCAAGAAAGCAATCTTTCAAAAAATCCAAAAGAAGATAGCCACACAAACATAAAAATAGCATCAAAAATAACAGGAAGCAACCATCACTATTTCTTAATATCTCTTAACATCAATGAACTCAATTCCCCAGTAAGAAGACATAGACTAACAGACTGGATACATAAACAGGATCCAACATTTTGCTGCATAAAGGAAATGCATGTCAATGTTAAAGAAAGACACTACCTCAGATTAAATGGCTGGAAAACAATTTTCCAAGCAAATGGTCCCAAGAAACAAGCTGGAACAGTCATTCTAATATCGAATAATAGCAACTTTCAACCAAAATTATCAAAAAAGATAAGGAAGGATACTTCATACTCATCAAAGGAAATATATACCAAGAAGAACTCTCAATCTTGAACATCTATTCTCCAAATGCAAGGGCACCCACATTCATAAAAGAAACTTTACTAAAGTTCAAACACACATTGCACCTCACACAATAATAGTGGGATACTTTAACACCCCACTTAATCAATGGACAGATCATGGATACAGAAACCAGAACAGAATTGAAGACCCAGAAATGAATCCACACTCCTATGGTCACTTGATCTTTGACAAAGGAGATAAAACCATCCAGTGGAAAAAAGATAGCCTTTTCAACAAATGGTGCTGGCTCAGCTGGAGGTCAACATGCAGAAGAATGCAAATTGACCCATCCTTATCTCCTTGCACTAAGCTCAATTCTAAGTAGATCAAAGATCTCCACATAAAATCAGACACACTGAAACTAATAGAAGGGAAACTAGGGAAGAACCTTGAACATATGGGCACAGGGGAGAATTTCCTGAACAGAACTCCAATAGCTTATGCTCTAAGATCAAGAATAGACAAATGGGACCTCATTAAATTACAAAGTTTTTGCAAGGCAAAAGACACTGTCAAAAAGACAAAGCGGCAACCAACTAACTGGGAAATGATCTTTACCAACCTTACATCCGACAGAGGGCTAATATCCAAGATATACAAAGAACTCAAGAAGTTAAACTCCAGAGAGGCAAATAACCCTATTAAAAAATGGGGTACAGAGCTACACAAAGAGTTCTCACCTGAAGAATATCTAATGGCTGAGAAGCACCTAAAGAGATGTTCATCATCCTTAGTCATTAGGGAAATGCAAATCAAAACAACCCTGAGATTCCATCTCACACCAGTCAGGATGGCTAAGATCAAAAACACAGGAGACAGCAGTTGTTGGCGAGGATGTGGAGATAGAGGAACACTCCTCCACTGCTGGTGGAATTGCAAGCTGGTACAACCACTCTGGAAAGCAGTCGGGCGGTTCCTCAGAAAACTGGGCATGACACTCCCGGAGGATCCGGCTATACCACTCCTGGGCATATACCCAGAGACTTTACCTGCATGCAATAAGGACACATGCTCCACTATGTTCATAGCAGCCTTATTTATAATAGCCAGAAGCTGGAAAGAACCCAGATGTCCCTCAACGGAGGAATGGATTCAGAAGATGTGGTATATCTACACAATGGAATACTACTCTGCAATTAAAAACAATGAATTCACGAAATTCCTAGGCAAATGGTCAGATCTTGAAAATATCATGCTTAGTGAGGTAACCCAATCACAAAAGAACACACATGGTATGCAGTCACTGATAAGGGGATATTGACCCAGAATCTCGGAATACCCTAGACACAATCCGCATATCAATAGATTTCTAAAAAGATGGTAGGAGAGACCCCTGGTTCTGGAAAGACTGGATGTAGGGGAACGCCAGGACAGAGTAACGAGAGGGGGTTGAATGGAGAAAAGAGGGAGGGAAGGGGGCTTATGGGACTTTCGGGGAGGGAGGAAACGGGAAAGGGGAAGTGATTTGGAATGTAAATTAAAAAAATAAAATAAAAAAAAAATCC
This sequence comes from Tokudaia tokunoshimensis, assembly GCA_036184795.1. NCBI lineage: Eukaryota > Metazoa > Chordata > Mammalia > Rodentia > Muridae > Tokudaia > Tokudaia tokunoshimensis. The sequence goes on from BTHU01000014.1 coordinate 83,982,867, forward strand.
TCCTGAAATTGTAATAAAGAGATTGGCTATGTTTTTTAAAAAAAAAAAAACATTATCAAGTTTCCTTATGATAGCAGTCTGGTCAGGTAATTGTTACCTAGGGTTTAACATTTTATTTAGCCTTCAACACTTTACCTAGAACTTAACATTCCATGTAGACCTTAATATTTTACCTAGGTCCTAAAAAATAGCACAGGAAGATTGGTATCATTGTAGAATATAGTGGTCACAGCATATATGTGTGATTTTTATATTGATTTGTTTGTTGAAAAGGAAAAATCTATTATACGTTTTAGGAAGAAGAGCTAAGACTGATGAGCATGAGGGATTAAAAGTATCATAATGATATGTAGAAACCCATGATACTCTAGAATTCAGATATAGTCTAAAGTTAAGACTGATGATGGCGTTAAATCAGGGAAATGAGCTGCTTCAATAGGTGGTATGCAATTATTTAATCTTTAATCATAAGAACTCACAGTTTAGGCTTTCTAAAAAAAAAAAAAAAAAAAAAAAAAAAAAAAAAAACTCCTGGGATTATTGACCCCCATTTGCAAAGCTAAGTTAGCCAGGCTAATGTATAAGAAAGAAAAACACATAAATATTCATATTAAAAATAAAGGTAGTATGTAAGTATAATCCAATACTAATTAACATATACAAATTATTCCTAATTTAGATGAAAAATATGGTAAAGGTCTAGATCCTCAATATTAGTATGCCATCCTAGAAGATGTGAATTTAACTCCCTCCAAAAACAACCCAGAGAAATGTGTATTAAAATACAAATACATAGCAATGTAAATGCATTTTGTAAACAAAACTAAGAAAAGCATACCATTATAATTTACATTTACTCTAATGATATGCTCAATGCTGCTTAAGTGGATGTTCTTTAAGTAAATAAATTATTGAAACCATCATAAATCCTGAACTTGAACATAGATCATTGTATTTCTTTTAACGTTAGATAATTTAAGTAATTGAATAGCATGCTTGCACTAAGGACAAATTCAATGGTGAAAATGGTTAGTTATTAAGAACATGAAGCACTCAGATCTACAAATAAACTGGAAAGTAGGAAGCATGGATATTGTGATTCCACTCACAGGAGGTCTTCAGTCACTATTAAAGGATCATTCAATGTGGAAAAGTCCTTACTGCACTGACCCATAGGTTCCTATATTATTGGATTCTGAGTTGTAGCTGTACGTGCTACTATTTGCTGAAAGGCAGTAGAGGCCAAATTGCTCATTAGGAAATAAAGAGTCAAGATGGTTCACTGAAATAAACACCTTTGCACATGGTAATAAACAGAATAAAAAGCACAATGAAAGAAATTAGCATTAAGACCATAAGGGGTGAAATTCCCTCAGACACAGATCTTATGAAAAGCTTAGGTGAATTTAATAATCACTATGATGCGTATCTGACTCCTGTACCATACCCAGGCTAGGTGACCTTGGTTCACTCAGTTCTCACATAGATAGCGCATAATATAAATAAGCTAATAGACAAATGAATAGATAAATAAGAGTTGTAATTGAGGATTTTTGTCACAACAAAATAGATTTTGTGTGGAAGTGACTTACCGGAAAGTAGCAGTTATCATTAGAACAGCAGAATACAGACTCCAAGATTGCTAAATTTTGCAAAGCTTGATTCAGATGGAAAAACAAAAAAACAAAAATAAAACCCAAAAAACAGACATTCTAAATCAACTGCAGATTTGGAGAACTGAGAAATCATTTTCTTTCTGCCAATTTCTTGAGAAAAGATCTTTAATAGAAAAGTAGCACAGAGCAAGAACCAGAGGCATGCCCTAAAGTCAGACAACTGCACGCACAGCTCCTTAGGTAACGTAAGAGCCATCCCCATGTATCAGCTGGAGCCACTGCATGTGCTTCCTTTTATTCCCAGTGACCAACTCACCCACTGCACTCATGGTTTGGTTTTTTTTCTCTTGATTCAACAACACAACTACAAACTGATAGTTTCGATGAAACCAAAACAGTTAAGCAGAAGACATTTTGAGAACTGGAATGTCACAGAAACACAAATATAATTTTTAATATATGATTCTTAAGATTAAAATATGATTATATCATTCCTGTTTTACTTTCTTCCTTCCAAACTCTTCTGTAAGTCAATATCCTTCTTGTTTTCTCTCAAATTAATGGCCTTTTTAAAAACATTGTTTGTGTGTGTGTGTGTGTGTATGTATATATGTATTTATAAATGTAAGAACAAAACTTGCTCAGTCCTCATGCAGGAATACTAGTGTTTCTATGAGAAGAGCACATCAACTCATTATTGAACACAGATACAAATTATTTAAAAATTGAATTAAGTAAGACATTTGCTAAAGCCAAAACTGAGATAATCTTTCTATAAGCTACTTCTTATAGACATCTGCCTCTGGTTCATTTGTAGAATGAATTCCATTAACTAAAAAATTATAGTCCTTATCAATTACAGAAGATCCTTAAGCATTTTGAACAACTGCTATATCAAGAATCTTTAATACCACACTATAAACATTTGTGGAGTATGTATGTTTGTTCTATCCATTTGAAGATAAAAGTGGATTCTGTTGCAGTTATAATAAATGTGGTCATTATTTCTACACCAACAAGAAAAGAAGACTTAAGCACCATTTTTTAGTTCATCATGTGCAATAACAATTTTGACATTGTGAGCAAAAGTACAGGTCCAGGATTCTAGGACCAAACTTTGAAGACAGCACCTACATGTCTGCTATGAACACTGGTAACCATTTTTACTCCTCCATCCTGAATATGATATTACTCTTAACATTTATGTCACATGAAATTCACAGGAATTCCTTGGAGAAAAAAGTGTGGTGGAGATTTTATACTGTTAAATAAAATTCAAAGGTAAGGCACTGATATAAAAATCCACTAACCAGACAAATAAACAATAGAATTTACAAAACCTCAAAGATAGATTTATTGTAGAGAGAAGATTGAGAACCACAGGTTCAACATGGCAAAGTATCCATAAAATACCTTCTTGCCTAAAGGCATCAATTCTATTGCCCAGTCTGTGGTGCTCCCAAGGTTTTACTTGGACAATTAAACTTGTCTTTGGTGGTGATGTTTATTCTACTGGAAAATTTTGTTCTGATACATTAGTACCTTTTCCATACTAATGGTCAGTGAGTCAAAAACTTATTTAATCTGGCTTTTCACTCAATTTGTTGTCTGTACATGTTTGCAGTAACAGCAGAAGACTATATATATGCTCAGTTTGAATATTAATCAGAGAAAGAGAAGAAAAAAAGAGAGAACATTTCTTCAGCATTTGTTGGGAATTGGTCTCAGGGCCTACTGAAGATATTCAAATTCAATGATGTTCAACTCTCCTAAACAATATGGAGTAGGCTTACATATAACATATGAATGCCACACAGTACACTTTATTCTCCAGTCTACTTAGAGAACCTTATATAAGGCAAGTACCATGCAAAGAGTTGTTATACTATAAGTCAAGGAAATAATGGCAAGATAAATATCAGCATATTTTCAGTTTAGAAGCCTGTTCTCTAAGTGTTTTCTACCCAAATATGTTTGTAAAAGTAGTGTAATCATAAGTGTGCTTATTTAAAGTTGTCAAAGTAGGTCTGGGAGAGACCATTCAGAAGCCACAAGGTAGTCAAGCAGGAAATAACAAACAGAATTTATATAATTGCTGGGATACCAATACTCTTGTGTCTTCTATCACACTAGTATTACAATTTATTAATCAACAATTGCGATAAGGTACCTATACCAAGAAATATCAATATTCAGATTATGAAAATAGCAAATGGTATTAACACTAACTTCAAAGTTAGTGTCATTATAATGCCTAAAAGATGTATATTTGAAAATATGGTTTCCACTGCACGTCTCTGGAGAGTTCTTTACTCAAGCTGAGTTTTTGTGCCAAGAACATTCCAATTCCATGCCAACAGTTTTTTGGAGCAAAAAATTCTGTGCAGTAATGTCAAATTAGAGAATAAACACCTGTCCTCAATCTGCAAACCTGACAGTTGTTGTGTGAGCAAGACTGGCTGTGTGTGTGTGTGTGTGTGTGTGTGTGTGTGTGTGTGTTGTGTATATGTGTGTACCTGTCACATATATCACATATGATTGTCATGTTGAAAGTCTACTTAATCATTCCAGATATTCAGCACCTGGAAAAGTTTTGATTGCCCCTGTCCCATTACCACACAACTCAGTCCTTTTGCATTCATATATAATATGATTAATTTTTTGTATTCATATATACCATGATTAAATTCACACATGATGTAAAAATCACTAATTCATCATCATTTCATCTAGGAGGTCAAAGAAAATGGAAGTTTTATGTTTTGAAATAGAGAAGCTTTGGGCAATAATTAAAGAGAACCACATCTGTTAGTATCTGCTGCTAAACTTCTAGTATATGTTTCAATCCGTTAGTGCTATCTATCATCAAGGCTAAAACTTTGGGGAAAAATTTGCTTGAACAATCCTTGTTGATCTTAAACATGTACCTCTGAGTAATGCTCCTCTTCTTTGTTATTGTATAAGGGGAATTCTTATTTGCTTTGTTATATGTCTACTTTTACTTTAGATGAGGGCTATACAATTTAAAATACATTTCTTAATAAGATTCACTTAGTTCCTTCAGAAAGTACTAAAATTGCTCTCAGAGATTGGGTTGGACATTTCTTTTTTAATGATGCCAATAATTCCAGATTCAAAGTTTCAATTGTTATTAGCCAGCTAAATAGTAACAGAGACAGCCTATTATATAATTGAAATGGGAATAGGACCTCAGAGAATGTAGAGAATCAGTTAGCTGTAAGAGGCTGAAAATAACAAATAAGATAGAATGTAATGTGCTGGTGGTACAATCTTGGATGTGCTGATGACGAGGGTGGGCTCCATCAATGGTGGTACATATGGAGGGTAACTATGTAAACATGGCATAAATCAAAAAGAAAGGTGAGTTTATCAAGTGTAGGTTAGAGAATGGATGGGGACAGTTCACTCAACAACCACGTGGCAGAAAATATATTCGGACCTCTGAATTAGGAAATTCTTGGCTCATGTACAGAACTTTATCCCTCGAAAATGCTTAAATTCTATACTCCATGTAGTAGAAAAAAAGACATTATCCAATTTTCAATTTGAGTTCATACTTGTTGCTTTGTTTGTTGACTGTAAGAAAGAAAAAAAATAGAAGTAAAAATTCAAGACAGAATGCGATACAGCATAGGAAATGAGAGAGAAGTAATAGAGGGAGAGGAGGAGAAAAGAGAAATGTGCTGGTTCAGAAGGCACACTGTGAATATAAACCGATGAGAGAAGAAGAAAGTGTAACTATTAATTGCTTTGGGATAGAAACATAGCTTGAAAAATTAAAAATGACTTGGTTAGTTTCCTAGCAAAATAAAAACTCTAAAACATTGCTCTTGAAATATCTACTTTTGTCATTTCGGGGAGGGAGGAAACGGGAAAGGGGAAGTGATTTGGAATGTAAATTAAAAAAATAAAATAAAATTAAATTAAAAAAAAAGAAATATCTACTAAAATGATATTAGAGAAAGAGTATTTACTATCAGTAGCCCTTCCAACTGAGCCAACATCAAAAATACTGCCATTTTGTCAGTTGTTGCTGGTTTTTTTTTTTTTCTTTTTTTCTTTTTTTTAAAATTTTGCTGGGAGGAGAGGATTGTTTTTTATTCTATTTTATGTACACGGAGAAAGCATGGTTTGACATTGCAGAGCAAGGCTGCAATGTCACAGGAATCAAAGTAAGATCTAGATTTGAACCACTGATAAAAAACTAAATATAATATTAGCATACCTAAGCAATCAGCATACAGTCCTCCAAGAACTAATGGAAACTTTAGCCAGGGATGAAAACAAACAATTAAAGAAAGAAAAAAAAAAACTACTCTTAATAGTAGGACAAAAGAAGGATTTTCTTAAATGTTGAGAAGTAATATCCATATTTACACTTTAAAAATTATTAATGGAGAGATAAATTTGTAAATATAAGCACATCTAGATTTAGAATCTCATATTAGCATATCTTTATGCATAAAGTCTCATGGTAGTCTGCTCAATATGAAGCTAATTTGGAATACTTTCCTGATAACCCTTAAGTATTACAAGTGATCCTTCATAACCTAAATGTACATCTAATAGGTATAGATTATGCATTTGTAGAATATTTATATTCAAATGATATGAAAACATTACCATTAGTGTTAGAGACAAACAAAGAATATTTGCAATGCTTCACAAAGGAATACAAGAACAAAACAAATTTAGGTTGGCAAAGCAATTTCTTTTTGAAAAAATATGCCATGACCCAAACCAGGCTAGCAAGCACAGGCCTGGGAGAAAGTTCACTTTGCTTTGATTCTCATACAGGTGGTAATTGTTCATTGTCACCCGGCTCACTGTTTTTCATGATTGGCTAGTAATAAAAGAATAGATACAAAAGAAGTGAAGGAAAGGAGAATTCAGCTACTCAATGCTATCAAATTTCAAGGAATGTATTGAGGCCTTTGGATAAGCAAAGGTTTAGCAGGTGAAAGAGATTAAAGGAATTAATTAAAAGTTTTAGAAAGTTGGTGAGGTTAAGTAGGGGAGATTACAGAATTTTTGCCTTTGCCAGGAATGTTAATTGGCAACTACATTATATAAGAAAAACATTCTCACATTATAAGTATGAAATCATTTAAATTGTCGAAAGGAAAGAATGTGATATTTTTCTCAGGACACAAATGTCAAAAATATCCTAGTACCAACAAATTTATCTTGTAAAACTATAAAGCAATTGATTCAAGTATTTGGTCAGTTATACTTTAAAATTTAAAATAACCATGAAGCTTTTGAATACTTAATTTGAGCTAAATTTGTAAGTTTCTCAAGTAAAGAAGTTATAGACAATATGAAGCAATGAGTACAGCACAATAGACTAGGAGCATAAACAATAGCTTACAGAAATTATAAATGTCCCGTTAAATATGAAGATAACATGCATAATAAGAGAAATGCAAATTAAGGCTTTAATGAAATACTAATTTTCAAGTGTCTCTTGGCAAACAACCGCATGTTAATTGGAAGGTAAGCAGAAGGATCTTTGGATGAGGGCAGTTTCACAGGTTCATAAAATTCAAAACCAACCCTTTTAAAACTAAAATGTCCTCCATCAACAGGGATTCACACGTGCAAAACTTGTATTTCTAAAATAGTGACTCTTTTAAAGTCAAGAACAAAAAAGAAGATAAAGCCTATTAATATGGAACTGTCAAATATTTACATTTAAAAATGAGTTAATAAGGTAAATAAGAGGATATATCACTCTATCCTGTGGGACAATATGCAGCTATTACTACTAATTTTATATATTTGTAATCTAGCACATTATAAGTTATGCACTAGTACAGATGGTTTCACATAAAAAAATTGATTTCTTTCCTTTTGCATATTAATGCCTCTCCACAGAGACCACTAGGTAGTCCGGAACATCTTAGGGAAAAGTCTAATTTGGAGAGGTTAATCCAAGGAACTAGAGGCCTTTGCCTACAGCCAAAGTTGAACTTAAACAGAGCTGCTGTGATAGGATATAATTCTCTTTATGCTAGAATTAGACTGGAGGGGTCGGTTCTAATACAAGCAGCAGAAGAGAGGAGAAGGCCTCCTTTCTTTTTGTAATATATTAGAGCTCAAGGCCTTGGTATGTATAGAAAAGGCTAAGAGGGCTTAAAATATGATTGCTCTGTTTTGCCTGTTTCTTAAATTGCTATATTTCTACCAACCTTCCTTCTCATGGTGGGAACCTAGCTAAATGAAGAGAGTTCTATTTTTCTGTGAGCGTGGCAAGCTTGGACACTGGAGGAGGCTGACAATGGATCAGTCTGTCTTGGGATGTCACTAATCTAGCTTGTGGGTTTGGAGGTGAATGGCAACAGCATGAGGAATTGTGAATATTGCAATTACCTGCAGAAAAGAGGAAGCAATCATTAGAGCCTTGGATGCAAGGTCAGCAAGCTCTACCCAGGAGGGAGGACCACAGGCTCACCGCAGAAGTGCTGTGGATAGAAGCTCAGAATAAGTGAGTGGTGAAACTTAAACATGCATTTCTTTTTTTTTTTTTCTTTTGCTAAATGTTTTGTTTCATCCAGAGAAGTACTGCTTTTTATACTGAAAAAGAATCCAATTAAAAAAATCTATGGAATTTTAAAAAGGACATTAAAATTGAGTTAATAGAAATATCACATTTTTCTAACAGCCCATAGCAACTGAAATACACATTTTTTTTGGGTTAACATTTTTTAATTTATTTTAAACTCCAGATTTAATTCACCTTCTGGCCCACCCTCCAATTATTTCCCATCCCATCCCATACCTCCTCCCCGCCTCCGCACCCTCCCCATCTCCCCTCCTCTCCACTAGGATGTCCCCACACCCCACCCCACCAGACCTCTAAAATCCCTGGGGCCTCCAGTCTCTAGAGGGTTAGGTACATTTCTTTGACTAAACCCAGACCTGTCAGTCCTCTGTTGTATATATATGTTGGGGGCCTCAAATCCATATCAGCTGGTGTATGTGGCCTGGTTGGTATTCCAGTATCTGTGAAATCTTGGGAGTCCAGGTTAATTGAGACTGCTGGTCCTCCTACAGGGTCATCCTCTTCCTCACTTTCTTCCAGCTTTTCCCTAATTCAACCACAGAGTTCAGCCCCTTCTGTCCATTGGTTGGGCGCAAATACCTGCATCTAACTCTTTCACCTGCTTTTTGGGTCTTTCTGAGGGCAGTCATGATATGTCCCTTTTTATGAGTGCTCCATAGCCTCCTTAATAGTGTCAGATCTTGAGGTCTCCCCTTGAGCTGGATCCAACGTTGGGCCTGTCACTGGACCTTCTTTTCCTCAAGCTCCTCTCCATTTCCATCCCTGAACTTCTTTCATACAGGAACAATTATGGGTCAGAGTTTCTACTATGGAATAGCAGTCCCATCCCTCACTTGATGCCCTGTCTTCCTGCTGGAGATGGGCTCTAAAAGTTCCCTTTCCCCAATGGAGGGCATTTAATCTAAGGTCCCTCTCTTTGAGTCCTGAGAGTCTCTCACCTGCCAGGTCACTGGTAATTTCTGGATGGTTTCTGCAACCTCCTTCCTCTGGAGGTTGTATGTTTCAATTCTTTCTGCTGGCCCTCAGGGATTTCAGTCCTTTCCCCTACCTAATACCCAATCACATTACCCTCTCTGCCCCCACCCCAATCCTCTTTCTTTCCCAGGTTCCTCCCTCCACCTTGTAGTTGGTTTCTTCTCCCTCCAAAGCGGGACTGAGGCATCCTCACTTGGGCCCTTCAGTTTGTTGACCTTTATTAATTCTGTGGGCTGTATTTTTTGGGGGGGTCTAATATCTACTTATTAGTGAGTACATGCCATGCATGACATTTTGAGTCTGAGTTATCTCACTCAGGATGATATTTTCTAGTTCTACTCATTTGCCTGCAAAACTCAGGATGTCTTCATTCTTTTTCTCTTTTATTTATTAGAGATTTTCTTTATTTACATTTCTAATGTTATCACCTTTTCTTGTTTCCCCTCCCAAAACCCCCTATCTCATCTCCCCTCCCCCTGCTCACCAACCCTCCCACTCCTGCTTCCCTCATTCTTGATAGCTGAGTAGTATTCCACCGTGTAAATGAACCACATTTTCCATATCCATTCTTCTGTTGTGGGACATCTGGGTTGTTTCCAGCTTCTGGCTGTCACAAATAAGGCTGCTATGAACATAGTGGAACACATGCCTCTGTGGCATGGTGGGTCATCTTGTGGATATAGTCCCACTAGTGGTGTTGTTGAGTCTTCAGGTAGATATATTTCCAATTTTCTGAAGAACCTTCAGATTGGTTTCCAGAGTGGTTATACCTGTTTGCAATCCCACCAGCAATAGAGGAGTATTCCTTTCTCTACATCCTCGCTGCCAACATGTGTTGTCACGTGAGGTATTGATCTTAGCCATTCTGATTAGTGTAAGGTGGGATCTCAAGGTTGCTTTAAATTACATTTCTCTGATCACTGAGGACTTTGAACATTTCTTTAGGTGTTTCTCAGCCATTGGAATTTCTTCTTTTATGAATTCTTGGTTTAGTTCTATACACCATTTTTTGATTGAGTTGCTTGTTTTTTTGGTGATTAGCTTCTTAAATTCTTTATATACTTTAGATATTAGCCCTCTATCCGTTGTGGTGTTAGTGAAGATTTTTTTCCCAATTTGTAGTTTGCTGTTTTGTCTTATTGCCTATGACTTTCGCCTTACATAAACTTTCCAGTTTCACAAGGTCCCATTTACTAATTCTTGATCTTAGAGCATGAGCCATTGAAGTTCTATTTAGGAAATTTTCCCCTATGCCAATGAGTTCAAGGCTCTTTCCCACTTTCTCTTCTATTAAATTCATTGTATCAGATTTTATGTTGAGGTACTTGATACACTTGGACTTGAACTTTGTGCAAGGTGACAAATATGAGTCTATTTTCAGTTTTCTACATATCAACAAACAGACCAGCATCATCTGTTGAAGATACATTTTTTCCCCCATTGTATGTGTTTGGCTTCTTTGTCAAAGATCAAGCATCCATTAAGTGTGTGGTTTTATTTCGGGATCTTCAATTCTATTCCTTTAATCAATGTGTCTGTCTCTACCATTATCATGCAATTTTTATCACTATTGCTCTGTAGTAAAGGTCAGAGATGGTGATTCCCCCAGCCATTCCTTTATTGTTAAGTACCGTTTTTGCTATTCTGGGTTTTTTTGGCTTTCCAGATGAATTTGAGAGTTAATTTTTCCATGTCTTTCAAGAATTGTGTTGGGATTTTGATGGGAATTACATTGAATCTGTAAATTGCCTTTGGTAGGATGACCATTTTTACTGTGTTAATTCTGCCAATCCATGAGCATGGGAAATCTCTCCATTTTCTGAGATCTTTAATTTCTTTCTTGAGAAACTTAAAGTCATATAGATCATTCACTTGTTTGGTTACAGTTACAGCAAGGTACTTTATATTATTTATGGCTATTGTGAAGGGAGTTGTTTCCCTAATTTCTTTCTCAGTCAGTTTATCTTTTGTATAGAGAAAGACTACTTTTCAACCAAACTTTCAGTAGCAGGGTTTTTCTGCCCTGGAATAAAAGCGTGTGAACAGTAAATATTTAAGTAGTCATAGAATATAGACAGTGATGAATAGTGCAGAATTCAAAAGACAAGATAATATAAATTTAATATTTGATTTACTTCAGAAATAAAATGGATTTGGGTTGGAGAGATGATCCAGAAATTAAAATCACATATTGCTCTGGCAGAAGCCTTGAGAGTTCAGTTGCCAACCCTCAATCCTGGTGGCTCACAACCACCAGTAAGTCCACCCTCAAGGGATTTCATAACTTTTTTTCTCTACAAGAATCAGTACTCATGTGCACATAAGCCCTGTGCGCTCTCTCTCTCTCTCTCTCTCTCTCTCTCTCTCTCTCTCTCTCTCTCTCTCTCTCTCTTTCTCACACACACACACACACACACACACACACACACACACACACACACACACACACACAGTCTCTCTCTCTCTCTCACACACACACACACAGTCACATTTACAATTAATGCAAATAGGCCTAAAATAATAAAGTAGATTAAACAATCCATAGCTATAACATATGGAATATTAAAATTTACATATTTGACACAAAAGAAAATGAAGATTGAGAGAAAGAAGGGGATTAGAGGAAGAGAGGGAAGATCAGATTAAAGGATGAGTATAGTAATGAAACTTGTCAAAATATATGAGATGCATTTTTAACGAGTTTTTAAAACTACATATATATATTTATATATATGTATATGTATATAATTTACAAGTGTGTCTTCATAAATTTAAAAATATATAATTTAACACTATGTGCAACTGTTAAATAAAGTAGCCATGATATTTATGTTTTCTGTTATCCACATTTTTTAAGACTTGTTACAATGTGTTTGCGTGTGTGTGTGTGTGTGTGTGTGGAGAGAGAGAGAGAGAGAGAGAGAGAGAGAGAGAGAGAGAGAGAGAGAGAGAGAGAGAGAGAGGAGAATAAGAAAAGACAGACTGGCACCCATTTCACACTGAACCATGATAACCCATTGTGTGGTTTGATGTACTCCTTTGTGCATGTATCCAGATTTGATGCTACTGGATCACAGGGTAGTACTGGATCATATAGAGGTTCTACTTTAAGATTGTGATGAATATCTTCATTTATTTCTATAATGACCACACTAAGATATACTTTCTTAAGCAGTGTATGCATGTCTTGTATCCTACACATATTTGTATTTATTTAAATATGTGGGTTCTTTTGTGATTATAGAAGAATTTTAGTTGTTTTTTTTCACTTCTGTGAAATATGTCCTCAAAATTTTGAAGGAATTCATTGAATCTATGTATCACTTTTGGTAACACAGTCATTTTCCCTGTATTAATTTTGAAGACCCATGAGTATAGGAAATGTATCTATTTTCTATTGTCTTCTTTAATGAATTTTGTCAATGTTCGAAAATTTTCATTAAAGAAGTCTTTCACTTCCCTAGGTTTGGTTCACTCTAGGCATTTTATTTTGAAGCTATTGTGAGTCTAGATTGCTTTCATGATGTCTTTTTGTCTTTTTTAAAATTTTAATTTCTGACAAATAGATAGGTACTGGTTCTGAATGATATATTTATCCTGCACCTTTGCTAAATGAATATCAGCTTTAACAGTTTTAATGGAATCTCTAGGGTCTTTTATAATCATATCTGAAAATAGTGATAAATTAATTTCTTCCTCTCTTATGTGTATTCACTTGTTCTCCTTTCTTACTGTTGTAGCTAAAATGTTGAAGACTCTTAAATGTGGTTCTAGTACTGTGCAACCCCCTTTTAAACTTTATGATTACTGTATTTTCACATTTATGGAAAAATGGGATGATCTATGTCTCTACCTGATTTTAAAGGAGAGGGTTTTAATTCTTCATTTATTAAAATGAATCCATTAAAATCATGTAAACTCCATAGTATGTTTTTTAAATCTCTATTTCTTTGAGAATTTTAACATGAAGTGATGTTAGACTTTTGTTAAGAGTGCTTTTTAATTTCTGTTGAGCTGATCTTGTGATTTTTCTCCTTGACTCTACTTCAAAGATGGATTGTATTTATTGACAAACATATATTGAACTGTCCTGGCATCTAAGATGTGAAGTCAGCATGATCATAGTGAATGATTTTTTGATGTGTTGTTGAATTGGGTTTTCAAGTATTTTATTGACAACTCCTGTTTGTCAAGGACATTGGGCTATAATATTCTCTTTGAGTGTCCTTAAGCAATTTTACATTCAGAAGAATAATGGCTTTGTATAATGAATACACTTAGTGGTACCTCTTCCCTTTATAGTTAATGGACAAGGTTTAAAACCAGCGGTGTTAATTTTTTAAGTATCAAAATAGTTAATGAATTATTTTGAATATTTGTGTAGAGTAGGAAAATAAAATCAGTTAGTTAACTTGAAGACTTACTAGATAGGAACACAGTCTTAGAGAATTTGCTGCATTTATTCAGCTTGTAATGATGTCCAGAAATAGCCTCTTTGCTCCAAAATTAAGAAGGAACAGGACTATTTATTTTTTTAGAATTACTTCATGAAATTGAAACTTCTTTCTTGTTAGGTGTTTTAGGTTTGCATTACTTATTGCAAGCATCCATGATAGAAATTGAAGTATACAAAATTTTGAAGTAGTCTATGAATGAAATATATAGAACAGTTTACTTAATAATGATCTTACATTGTAAGGTATCATCATGAATACTGCAAAAGTTAACTCTTTTGATCATTCTTTCTAAAATCATCTCAAAGTATGAAAACATTTTGTCTAGGCAAAGGAATGCTAGAAATATACTCAATAGAAAAATGTTATTATGTCAGCTTGATATTCATCTGATAATAGTATATATTCTTGCATGTGATGGATTCAATTTTCCTTATACACAGAGTCTGTAGATTATATTAGCTATTGTATAGAATGTACAAGTAATGTACATACTTGTAATTTTAAATTCTTATATAGCTATTATTTGTACATTTGCACTATATACAATTTTATAATAAATTTGTATCATAATATAAATTATTTCTGATTAAACATTTTAGTGTAGATTATTATCTGCTTTTTCTCCCTGCTTTTTAATCAGTATACAAATCAATACTAACCATATATTTTTGAAAAATATCCTTTATATTATTTTGAAAAGAGGGCCTAAGAGGAAAGCACAAATTGCCTACTGGAAAGATGAATAGATAGGGGAGCCACAGACATCTCCCAGTGGACCATGGGTTAGCTCCTCAGTTGCCACTGCTGCATGAAATCAATAGTTCTCACAAGTAACATGTCATCCCTGTCAATATAAACAATACTATGTTTTCTTTGCTTCAGGATCAAACAGTGCATTCTGTCTTAGTTTCCTTTTTCTTTTTATTTCTTCATTTTATAGAGAAGAATTTTACTCATTATGTTAAAAAGGTATGTCTTCATTTCACTAGGTTATAATACTCAAACTTCTTTACTTTTATTTATTTATTCATTAATTTTCTTTTTTAAATGGATATTTTATTTACTTACATTTCAAATGTTAACCCCTTTCCATTTTTCCCCTCTGCAAACCCCCTGTCCCATACACCCTTACCCTGCTTCTATGAGGGTGCTCCCCTACCCACTTACCCACCCCTGCCTCACAGTCCTAGCATTCCTCTACTCTGGGGCATCAAGCCTTCATAGCACCAAGGGCCTCCCCTCCCACTGAAGCCAGATAAAGTCCCTTCAGCTCCTTCAGTCCTTTACCTAACTCCTCCAATGGGGTCCCTGTGCTCATACCAATGGTTGGCTGTAAGCATCTGTATCTGTATTACAATAGTGTTGGGGTTTGGTGTAGGCATGTGGGATGATCCCCAGGTTGGGGCAGTCTCTGGATGGCCTTTCCTTCAATTTCTGCTCCCTGTATTTCTTTTAGACAGGAGTAATTCTGGGTTAAAATTTTGGAGATGAGTGGGTTGCACCATCCCTCAACCAGGGGCCCATGCCTAAGCTCTGGATATGGTCTTCACAGGTTCTCCCTACCCTTTGTGGGGCATTTCAGGTAATGTCATTCCTGTGGGATTCTGGGAGGGTCTTGATTTACTGGCATCTTGAACTTTTTGGCTGCTAACCCCAGTTCCTCATCTCCCATTGCCACACACCTCTGTTCAATTTCCTCTGTACATTTCTTCCATCTCCTCCCATACCTGATTCTTCCTCTCTATTTTCTCTTCCCCTTTTCTCTTCCTCCCAAGTTCCCACCCTCAACTTCCCTTGGTTACTTTGTTCTCCCTTCTATGTAGGACTGAAGCATACACTCTTTGGTCTTCCTCCCTCTTGAGCTTCATGTGGTCTGTGAGTTGTATCCTGGGTATTCCATGCTCTTTAGTATCCACTATTAGTGAGTACATACCATATGTATTATTTTGTGACTGAGTTACCTCACTCAGGATGATATTTTCTATATCCATCCATTTGCCTGCAAATTTCATGAAGTCATTGTTTTTAATAGCTGAGTAATATTACACTGTGTAAATGTATTAGATTTTCTGTAACCATTCCACTGCTGAGGAACATCAGGGTTGTTTCCAGCTTCTGGCTATTATAAATAAGGTTGCTATGAACATAGTGGAACATGTGTCCTTATTACATGTTGGAACATCTTTTGGTTATATGTCCAGGAGTGAGATAACTGGGTCCTCAGGTAGTACTATGTCCAATTTTCTGAGGACCCGCTAAACTGATTTCCAGAGTGGTTTTACCAGTTTACAATCCTACTTGCAATGGAGGAGTGTTACTCTTTCTCCACATCCTTGCCAGCATCTGATGTCACCTTACTTTTGGACCTTAGACATTCTAACTGGTGTGAGGTGGAATCTGAAGGTTGTTTTGATTTGCATTTCCCTGATGACTAAGAATGTTGAACATTTCTTTAGGTGCTTTATGGCCGTTCCTGTTTCCTCAGTTGAGAATTCTCTGTTTAGCTCTGTTCCCCATTTTTAATAGGATTATTTTGTTCTGTGGAGTCTAACTTCTTGAGTTCTTTATATATATTGGATATTAACTGCCAATTGGATGTAGAGTTGGTAAAGATCTTTTCTCAATCTGTTGGTTGCCATTTTGTTATTGACAGTGTCCTTTGCCTTATAGAAGCTTTACAATTTTATGAACTCCCATTTGTTGATTTTCAATCTTAGAGCATAAGCCATTGGTGTTTGGTTCAGGAAACTTTCCCCTGTTCACCTGTGTTTGAGAATTTCCCCCAATTTCTCTTCTATTAGATTCAGTGTATCTGGTTTTATGTGGAAGTTCTTGATCCACTTGGACTTGATCTTTGTACAGGGAGATAAGAATGGATCAATTTGCATTCTTCTACATGTTGACCACTAGTTGATCTAGCATCATTTGTTGAAAAAAAATAAAAGAAAGAAAATGCTGTCTTTTTTCCACTGTATGGTTTTAGCTCCTTTGTCAAAGATCAAGTGACCAAAGGTATGAGGGTTCATTTCTGGGTCTTCAATTCTATTCCATTGATCTACCTGCCTGTCACTGTACTAATATCATGCAGCTTTTATCACTATTGCTCTGTAGTACAGCTTGAAGTCAGCAATGGTGATTCCCCAGGTGTTCTTTTATTGTTGAGAATAGTTTTTGCTATGATGGAATTTTTCTTATTCCAAATGAATTTGAAAATTGCTCTTTCTAAATCTATGAAAAATTGAGTTGGAATTTTTTTTTCTAATTACTGTAAATTTAATGGCTTGAAACCATACATATTTTCTTACAGTTATATACATCTGAAGTCAAACACAGATATTCAAGATGAAGTTCAGAGCTGGAAGGGAGCTCCTTCATCACTTGTTACAATTACCACACTATCTCATCTTTGCTACAATTCTTCCTCTTTCTTCCATTTTCAAGACCTTCAAAGACCCATTAGATTCACCTTGATGAGGAAGACTATTTTGTATATTTTAAAGTCAAATGATAGGAAATCTTAACTCTATTTTCAACCTTACTTACCTTTTGCCATGTAATTTAATACAGGAAGAGGACTGGCCTGAGGCTCATTTGTCTTCCTATCATACTCTGAGTCACTCATATAATTCTTTAGAATCAAAATTCTGAGCTTTCCTTAATAAAAATATTATACAATTAGAACTACGAAATATATAAAAATATAAAATGGATGAAAAATAGAAATAGAAAAGGCTTTTCATATTGAATGCTGTGGGAATTTATTTAAACACACTTAACTCCTTGAAAAACTAAATATAATATATACTTACATATGTAAATATGTAAATATATGTATTCATATATTGCAACAAGGACTGAATGAAAGAAAAGCACCTAGAATCTTTTTTTTCTATATTTTTTCATTTACATTCCAAATGATTTCCCCTTTCCCATTTCCTCCCTCTCCAAAAGTCCCATAATCCCTCTTCCTTCCCCCTGTTCCCCATTCAACCCCCCTCTCGCTTCTTTGTCCTGGTATTCCCCTATATACAGTCTTTCCAGGACCAGGGGCCTCTCCTTCCAACTTCTTGGAAATCTGTTGATATATGAATTGTGTCTAGGGTATTCCAAGATTCTGGGTTAATATCCTCTTATCAGTGACTGCATACCATGTGTGTTCTTTTGTGATTGGGTTACCTTACTAAGGATGATATTTTCAAATTCTGACCATTTGCCTAAGAATTTCGTAAATTCATTGTTTTTAATTGCAGAGTAGTATTCCATTGTGTAAATATATTCTGAATCCATTCCTCCGTTGAGGAACATCTGGGTTCTTTCCAGCTTCTGGCTATTATAAATAAGGCTGCTATGAACATAGTGGAGCATGTGTCCTTATTGCATGCTGGGGAGGCCTCTGGGTATGTGCCCAGGAGTGGTATAACAGGATCCTCCGGGAGTGTCATGCCCAGTTTTCTGAGGAACCACCAGACTATTTTCTAAAGTGGTTGTACCAACTTGCAATCCCACCAGCAGTGGAAGTGTGTTCCTCTTTCTCCACATCCTCACCAACAACTGCTGTCTCCTGTGTTTTTGATCTTAGTCATTCTGACTGGTGTGAGATGGAATCTCAGGGTTGTTTTGATTTGCATTTCCCTAATGACTAAGGATGTTGAACATTTCTTTAGGTGCTTCTCAGCCATTAAATATTCTTCAGGTAAGAACTCTTTGTTTAGCTCTGTGCCCCATTTTTTAATACGGTTATTTGGCTCTCTGTTGTCTAACTTCTTGAGTTCTTTGTATATATTGGATATTAGCCCTCTGTTGGATGTAGGGTTGGTAAAGATCTTTTCCCAGTTTGTTGGCCTTTTGACAGTGTCCTTGTCTTACAGAAACTTTGAAATTTTATGAGGTCCCATTTGTCAGTTCTTGATCTTAGAGCATAAGCTATTGGAGTTCTGTTCAGGAAATTTTCCCCTGCGCCCATATGTTCAAGGTTCTTCCCTAGTTTCCTTTCTATTATTTTCAGTGTGTCTGGTTTTATGTGGAGGTCTTTGATCCACTTGGAATTGAGCTTAGAAGCACCTAGAATCTTAAAGAAGGAAGTTGAGATTTCTTATGCTGTTAAATCCTCTCACCACATTTTCTTGTGAGTCTTGGCACTTGAAAATCTGTTCTCTAAATGTGCATTTCTTATGGAAAGTTTCTCTGTCTATGTCAGATCTATTTAAAGTGAAAAAGGAAGGAACATTAGAGACCTTAACAAATGTGACAAGGGGAAAGTACAACAAATATTAAAATATGACATGGTGAAGCAGAGAATTATTACCTACTGTCCAGTGAGAAAAAGATTTAGTTGATGGTTTACTTTTATTTTTAAATTTCTAATAATATTAGTGACACTATACACTATTTTATACTTTACAATTCATAAATTTATGATGTAGAATAAAACGATTTTCACCAAATAACAGAAATGAATCATTGAATTAGGATACATACTCACATCATTATCATTTATTTGACTGTGCTTCTCCTAAGACCAAAGCCAGGACAATGAAAATACAGACATAATTTCTGTTACTCTGCCAACTTACTATCTAGAAATTCTCTGAGATGATTAAAGTTACATGAAATGAAAACATTCTTCAACCCTAAGACACCTAAGAACAGAACTTGCTGTTCTGTCGACTGAATGCACATTAATTGGTATAAAATACTAGACATATCAAAACTCAGAGATTTATTATTATTATTATTATTATTATTATTATTATTATTATTGCTCAATGAGAACTAAACAGTAAAGCAGGGCATCAAATCCATTGGACAGCCTTTCTTGGAATGTAGTTAGGCCTTTCTGAAACACCTGCTCAATAATTCAGAGAATCATGAGTGAGTTCAGACAATCAATCCTCCTTCTATTGGCAGTTACCACTTTTCATGAAATAAAAGGTATGCTTCTCAAAAGAAAGCAAGACAAGGACCAGAGTGATGAAGAAAGTCCATCTTTATTACCTCCATAGTCATCTGGTTGCTGTGGAGAATGAACCATGCTTTTCTTTTGTTTTCCTGAACAGAAAATCTTTTCTCTCGATTTATTTCTATAACTGTGACAAAATGCCCTGGGAAAAGCAACTTAGGAGAGACAGAGTATTCTTAGCTCATAATTCCAGGTTACAGTTCATCAGAGCACATACGTTAAGGCAGCAGTAATGTAAAGTAGTCAATCATAGTACAATCAGCCAAGAGCACCAGACAAAAATGAAGCCTGTATGCCTACTGCTGAGCTCACTTTCTTTATTCTTATACAGTCCAGGACTAATTCTGGCCACAATGGCTTGGGTCTTCTCAAATCAACTAATGCAATCAAGACAACTCTACACAGACATTCTCACAGTCCAACATTTTTTTTTCTCTAAATTTTTTTTATTTACATTCAAAATCATTTCCCCTTTCCCATTTCCTCCCTAAACGAAAGTCCCATAAGCCCCCTTCCCTCCCTCTTTTCCCCATTCAACCCCCTCTCGCTTCTCTGTCCTGGTGTTCCCCTACATCCAGTCTTTCCAGGACCAGGGGTCTCTCCCTCCATCTTCTTGGAAATCTATTGATATGCGTATTGTGTCTAGGAGTCCTTCATTGAGACTTTACATCAGCTCTTCTCAACCTGTGCATAATAGTGTCTTTGTGGTTGAAAGACCCTTACACAGGGTCACATATCAGATATCCTGCATATCAAATAATTACATTACAATTTATTGCAGTAGAAAATTATAGTTAAGAAAGTAATGAAAATATTTTTATGGTTGGGGCTCACCACAAATGAGGAACTGTATTAAAGGGTCCCAGAATTAGAAGGTTGAAAACCACTGGTCTAGATCATCTCAAGATGACAATTAAAACTAACCATCATGGCATATATCAAAACTTTTCCCTAAAAATGTTAATGAAATGAAGAAAGCAGTTGGATGTTGGTGGTTAAAGTATATTCATTTTAGTTTACTCAAAATTCTATGTGAGAGAATTCAGATGTTTGAAATGTTATGGATGAAATCCAATGTAGGAAATAATTCTATGAATAAACTGATTTCCATAACAGAAGGAAATTCCCTGAAGAGTTCAATGTTCTCTTGAGCTTATTTAACATTTTATTCTCTGGGTCTGCTGATGTGCTGCACTGCTAGGTGAAAATGGTTTCATCAAATTCATAGCAGCAAGTTTAGCTCTCTGTAAACATGACCATAGCCCTGCATGTTACCCCAGCTTCAGTTCAGTCCAGTGGATGTTGATTTGTACAATTCAGGACTCTCTACAATATTCATGATTCCTTGCATCACACGTACAGGTTAACATTTTGATTCCCCTGCAGCAGGACTGTCTATAGATGTTTGCGTATTGGAAATGCTGCTTGCTTCCTAGACTTTGCAAATTTACTTTCAGCATGTTCACGATGGCATGCATTAGTCATGAAGACCTCAGCCTCCAAGCTATCAAACTCTCTTAAAATTTTACTCCTGTGAGGCTGAGCCGTCAGAGACTCCCAAATGGGCTATGAGTCATGACTGTAGACCAAATGCCTTATTATCCTAAAAAGAGGCTTAGGCATTCCCAGAGACAGTCCCTTTGAGATTTCCAATTTCTGCCCTGAGAATTGCCCTGCAATGAACTTCATTTGATAACTTGCCTTCAGCTACAAATCATGTACTTGCAGAGTACAGTGGCAGGAGACAGTGCTCAATATGCACTCTTATACTGAGCTAACTTCAGAATGGATATAGAGAGAAGTAAGTCAGGGAGAGACAGATGTTTAAAACTTTCACCTGGCTTAAGCTCACAGGTCCAGTGCACTAAATAGCCTTATTGTCTGCTCTCCCTACAATCCTTTACATCTTCTGAATGTCTTTTTTTATTTTTTGTTCTTGTACCATCCTTTTTAACTCTCCCATCCTTTTACTCTCTTCTCTACTTTCCAAGTGATTCCTAATATTTTTAACAACCTTGTTTCTTTAACTTGTATCTAATTTCTTAGAGCTATAAATATAAAGCATCCTCCTATTCTTATACTCTGTAATCTTTTTTCCAATCCATTTCTCGGGAATACTATATATGTTTAAGTGTATGTGTAAGTTTATGTGTATGTGTTTTGTTTGTGTATGATATATGTATACACACACACACATATATCTATATCTATATCTATATCTATATAGATATAGATATAGATATCACAACATATTTCTTTCTCTAATGATTAAAAAATATCCACTTGATTGGGCCAGGTAGGTGCCTTTGAAATTGCCCCTGTTTTTGGTAGCAACTTTAGAAGATTTTTTTTCTTTTTCTTTGTGGAGGAAACCCCTCACTAACTCAAGGGAAGACAAAAAATGGGCATGCTGGAAATAAGACAAGATAAGTGAGTACCATATCTTCTTCTTGGGGAAAAAAGGCATTGGTTAATACAGCAGAGCTATAGTGGACAAACACCCACATGCTATATAAGTTTGTGTTTGTAAATATTGAAGTAACTATAAAGAAAGCAATGAAATAATTTTAATTTTTTACTGTTCTATAATATTTTGTTTTGATTTTTCAAGACAGGTTTTCTCTGTGTAGCCCTGGCTGTCCTGGAACTCACTCTGTGGACCAGGTTGGCCTCGAACTCGGAAATCCACCTGCCTCTGCCTCCCAAGTGCTGGGATTAAGGGCGTGAGCCACCTCTGCCCGGCATATTTTTAATCAATTAATTTAATTAATTAAATTAATTAATTTAGACTCCAGCTTTTTTTCCCACCCCCTCCATTTTCTGACTGTTACACATTTCATACCTCCTCCCCATTCCCCTGTCTCCATGTGAATGTCCCCACCCCGCACCCCACCTGACCTCTAAACTCCCTGGGTCCTCCAGTCTCTTGACTCTGTAGGAGGACCAGCAGTCTCAATGAATTGGTACCCCTGAGATCTCTCAAACACTGTAACATCAACCAGGCAGAATACACCAGCTAACATGAGGCCCCCAACACACATACAGCAGAGGACTGCTGGATCTCTGCTCATTCAGAGATGATGCACCTAATAATCTTAATTTACTATCTTGGAAAATGAAAGATATTTGAGTGTACAACTATTCTTTAGGATCCATGAATGATGGCTTCTAGGACACTAACAGATCATAAGAATCTTTTGGGAAACCCTACTGTTAATGTTCAAGTTTGACATTACTGTAAAACCCTCAGTTTCATGCACAATGGCACTTCATTTTTCAGCAGGACTTATTCTTCTCTACATGGGGGATCTCAGACCTGATCCTGCCTACCTGAGGAAAGTCAGGCAGGTGTGCACCTGAGATTCCTAGAATACCCCCTCCTGTTAATGAGGCATCTTAGTACCTTAGCTTTTAGCTACTAACATTTCCCCCTTCCTCAAAACTATATAGCCCTTCATTCACCCTGAATAAAGTATATGTGTATAAGCCTACCCTGAATAAATAAATGTTTACAGGTCAGGTTTGTTTTAGAGAGGTGTTTCATTGAAGATTATCAGAGAAGGTCTTTGCCTAAAAGAGCGTTAACACTAAAATCCCTGGAGACAGCCTCACACACTCTTGTCCCAGGCACCCACTCCCAGCTGTAGTGGGATTGTGCAAAACTCCACTCATTCTGGGTTCCAATTCCTCCTTCCAGCCCAGTGTACAGTGATGTCTGGGCACCCAGAGAGGGAGGAAGCAGAGGATGCAAAGGCACAGCTGGACCACAAAATGCATACCACAAGTATCTTCATGCTCCTATTATTTATGTAAAATATTCTCTGAATACTTTAAGTTATCTTAACACTTTAAATACCTAGTACAATAGAAATGTTATTCACATACTAATAGCACTGTATATTTAGGGAATAATAAGAGGAACTGTGTTTGTCTATCTTCAGTATAGGTATACATTTTTCTAATAATGCTTATACTATTGTAAATGTAACCATAAATAAGTTGTGAGAATATGTGACAAAATCACAATCTTGCAAATCTTCTTTTTTCTCTTTATTACATATTCATTTCTTCTGTGTCTGTCCCTCTGTCTACATCTGTTTTTAGATTTCTAATCACATTTTTGCCAATCTTCTTGCTGTCTCAAAAATATAGCTATCCAAGCATTCCAACCAATATTGTTTCAATTTCTTTCTGAACCACTTACTTGCTTTTCCAGTGATGTAGAGGTTCTTGATTTTGAATTATCAATTGTGTTCTAACCTTTCAACAAAAGAAAGAAGAAAATCTCTTTAATGTAGGCCTGATTTCCAATCCAATAACTAAAATGTAATGTCATGCTTAAATTGACTCTCTGTAATCCTCCAAATGAGGTAGAGAGATTAGAGAGGACAGGAATTAATAGATCATGATATCGAAGGAGTGAGTGTTCTTTAACTTAATTCATAGTTCTGCTATGATTGACTCTGATAGCATTTGAAAGCTTAAGAATGGAAAAGTGCACAGGGTGAAAATAGGATTGATAACAGCTTTAAAGTCTAACAGAATAAAGGTAGAAGGGAAGAATCTTATGAGTGACAGCGAGACAATGACAGTAAAGGAAAGAATCACATCTGAAAAACATGAGTAGGAAATCCAGCTGATTATAGACCAGAATATGAGTACAAGTGAAATACACAATGCAAATTATTAAATGTTTAATTGAGATTTCAAATGTAAAAGAAATGCTTCAGACTAGAAAACTCAGAAGAATATATGATTTTTATGCTGTCTTGGAATAAAAATTATTTAAAAACGGTTTTTTTGGTGTTTCTTTAATAAAATATAAAGGGATGGTTTCTTGGTTTGAAGAATCTTACCTCCTATTTTAAACATTTCAGAGCAGTTTTGGGGAAGATCCAGATGAAGAGATCAAACTGCAGATAATGATGTATAAAGAGACCTGCACAAACGTTCAAGTTTCTTGTAGAACATTCAGAAAAAAAAATGATCAGAAACACAAAGGAAAGGAATGTGTATGAACCCAAGGAAGTTACATAAAGACCTTCATTTTTATCAATAGCCAATCAAGTCAAAAATGTAGAGAAGCCATTTAGTAAATTTAACAAGTGCTTCCAAAGGGTTTATGTACATTTCTTGCTGTATGTGATCTTAATAAAATAGAAACTTCCTTACTCTGGTGGGTCTGGCAACAGACTCCACTGAATATCTGACTTAGTAGTGATACATACTGAGCTACATATGTGGTGTCCTTTCAAAAAAATTTAGCTGCTTGAGAAGTTAATGCATCAGTCCTTTGTGCATGTTTGTGGGTAATGCATGCATGCCCATGTGTTCACATGTATGCAGAACCACATGTGTGTGCAGGTACAAGAATATATGCATATGTTCCCATATATGTGTGAATGAAGGAAGCCAATCGTGACTGTCTTTCTTCAAGCATCACTCACATTTTGTGGGGAAGGGTCTATCAGTAGTTTGGATCTTGGATTTATTAATGCATTTCATTTTGTGTGTGTTTGTGTGTGTGTGTGTTGTGTGTGTGTGTTGTATGTGTGTTGTGTGTGTGTGTGTTGTATGTGTGCTGTGTGTGTGTGCGTGCACGCGCATACGTGTTTGTGTACCATAACACATGTCAAGGTTGAAAAGAGCCCTTAGTAAATATTCTATCCATCCATCATGTATTCCCCAGGAATTGAACTCAAGCCATCAAACTTTATGGTAAGCCCCTCTACCCACTTAGGTATATCACTGGTCTATCCCTGGCTATTTTTACCTGATTTCAGGAGGCTAACTTCAGGTTCTAATGAGACAAGCACTTTATCCACTGAGCTTTCTTCTGTATCTTACACTGAGCTTTTGAAACTGTAGATAAGTAGAAGAACATTTTGCTCTTATCAGTAACCAAGTCAGCATCTAAACATAGGCTTGCTTCATAACTGAGTTTCAAATGTTTATGTAGGTTTCTAATAAAGAAATCACACACATTTGTATTTAGCAAGTTGAGAATACAAACTGGTTCATCTTTGAATGGGAAACTCATTTTACTACATCAATAGTGAGTATATTGTGATGGAATCTACTTTCTTATTATAGAAGTTCCTGTCCCAGCTCAATGTAGAATGCAGCATTAAAGACACAATGAGATCATTTTTTTGAGGAGTCTATCTTAAAATTTATTGAATTTACTTTAGAATATGATAGATTTAAATTTGAGTTTATTTTATTGTGTTTCACTTTGGTTTGACATCTGATAGTCTAGAAGGAGAATTATCCCTTCTTGCCACCATTGCTAATGGCCCATGAAGAGAATTTGTGCTGCATTATTTACAGTTTGAGTCTTGGTATGAAGATGACATTGTGTGGTAGTGGAGAGAAGGGCTATTCAGGTGATGGTGTTTCATTGGAACTGAAGCTACAATGGCCTCTTTGTTAGGACACAGTGGTCCACAACACACATGTATCCACTTGACCTAGCTATGAGCCTTCAGTAGAACGGCCACTTTTCAGTTCTTTAGTTGGTAGCAGATATATTTGATCACGTGGATTTTCTTTAATGGGTTTTATGAGCTTTTTACTTAGATAATTTCTATGTTGGCTGAAAAATTCTGGGCACTTCTCAATTCCTGGAGAAATGTTTAATTAATGAGAGCCTGAGTTTGATTTTTATATGCAGTAGCTTACGTAGTCTCCTATCCTTTAAACTTCTGAGAGCTCCCAATAGAATTGAGCTCTGTTGTCTAGAAATTGCAAACAAGTTATCAGTAAACATTTTGTTGAGTTTTCTGAATTTAAAAGTTCACCTTTCCTTCTCCCTAGCCTATGCTTTCTGGAAATCAGCATACCAATAAATCAATGGAATCCTAGCCTATGTTTAAGAGACACATCCTTAGAAAACAGAAATAAAAAATAATACTTTACAAGCTACTTTATACTAAAAATCAAACTTGATTTTAGAATTAAACATTTATATGATGTTTATTGATATATTCTGACAGCCATTAAAATATCTCTTAAACTGATGTTACATAAATTTAAAAAGTAAAACAATGTAGAAAAATAAAATAAATAATTTACAGATGAAAAAATACTGCAGTTCAATGTTTCTTTAGAGAAATATTTAATTTTATAAGGCAGAATTTTCCAAACTGAAAGTTAAGAATTGAGGACCTAATTTGAAATTAAGCTCATATTAAAGAATAATAGTTTCTTAAATAAGGAACCCTAACAAAAGAGAAATACTTTCTTATCAAGCCTCTGTGTTAATTACTTTTATACCACTGTAATCAAAATTCCTGGCAAAAGTCACTTAAGAGGCTATATATTTATTTTAGCTCATTGATTCAGAGTTTCAATCCATAATCAATGGAAGATATGGAACAGAGTTTCAATCTGTATATGGAGGTGGCAGCATGAAACAGAGACTGTTCAAATGTTATAGACCAAATGTACAGGTAAGAGGCCTCGAGTCTAAAGACTGCCACTAGAGATTAACTTCCACCAGCTATGGCACACCTCCGAAATGTTCCTCAGGATGTTATAGATGCCAGGAACAATATTCCTCTATCATGAAAGTTCCATGAAACAAGTTATTTCACAAGAAAAGTCATTTGGACTTCATAAGACCCAGAGGGCAGGAGGGGCAGAGCCCATCTTGTGACACACCTAGCCGCAGATGCTTGATTTTAGTGATAGGGATTTGTGCTATCTTGCAGAGTTTTACTCTTGCTCTGGCTCAGTCCTTCCTTATTTCTTCCTGGTTCTTTTAGAATGTAGATGTTTCCATTTTGCTATTGCATAATGAAGGTATACATTTCTTTCATGCCTTTTTTTTTAATTTTATTGAGACTCACAGTTTAAAGATTGTTTTGAATCTTAAAATGTACTGTGAATCTTGAACTTTGAAAGGATATGGAAATGTTAAGATCAAGAATTGACAAATGGGACCTCTTAAAATTATGAAGTTTTTGTAAGGCAAAGGACACTGTCAAAAGGACAAAACGGCAACCATCAAATAGGGAAAGGATCTTTACCAACCCTACATCCCACAGAGGGCTAATATCCAATATATACAAAGCACTCAAGAAGATAGACTCCAGAGAGACAAATAACCCTCTTAAAAAATGGGGTACAGAACTAAACAAAAAATTTTCACCTGAAGAACATTGAATGGCTGAGAAGCACATAAAGAAATGTTCAACATCCTTATTAATAGGGAAATGCAAATCAAAACAACCCTGAGATTTCACCTCACACCAGTCAGAATGGCTAGGATCAAAAACACAGGAGACAGCAAGTGTTGACGAGGATGTAGAGAAAGAGGAACACTCTTCCACTGCTGGTGGGATTGCAAGCTGGTACAACCACTCTGGAAAGCTGTCTGGGGGTTCCTCAGAAAACTGGGCATGACACTCCCGGAGGACCCAGTTATACCACTCCTGGGCACATACCCAGAGGCCTCCCCAGCATGCAATAAGGACATATGCTCCACTATGTTCATAGCAGCCTTATTTATAATAGCCAAAAGCTGGAAAGAACCCAGATGTCCCTCAACAGAGGAATGGATACAGATGTGGTATATTTCCACAATGGAATACTACTCTGCAATTAAAAACAATAAATTCACGAAATTCTTAGGCAATTGGATGGAAGTAGAACATATCATCTTGAGTGAGGTAACCTAACCACAAAAGAACACACATGGTATGCACTCACTTATACATGGATATTCGCCCAAATACCAATATTAAATCAGGATCAAATAGACCATCTGAACCGTCCTATAATCCGTGTATGTTCC
This sequence comes from Tokudaia tokunoshimensis, assembly GCA_036184795.1. Lineage (NCBI taxonomy): Eukaryota > Metazoa > Chordata > Mammalia > Rodentia > Muridae > Tokudaia > Tokudaia tokunoshimensis. The sequence goes on from BTHU01000014.1 coordinate 84,011,257, forward strand.
CCCTATGGAAACCCCTTCAGCTCCTTCAGTCTTTTCTCTAACTCCTCCATTGGGGACACTGTGCTCAGTCCATTGGTTGGCTATGAGCATCCACTTCTGTATTTGTCAGGCTCTGACAGAGCATCTCAGGAGACAGCTACATCAGGCTCCTGTCAGCATGCACTTCTTGGCATCCACAATAGTGACTGCATTTGGTGACTGTATATGGGATGAATCCCCAGGTAGGGTAGTCTCTGGATGGTCTTTCCTTCAGTCTCTACTCTACACTTTGTCTCCATATTTCATTCTGTGAGTATCTTGTTCCCCCTTCTAAGAAGGTCTGAAGCAGCCATACTTTGGTCTTTCATCTTCTTGGGCTTCATGTGGTATGTGAATTGTATCTTGGGTTAATATCCATCTATCAATGAGTGCATACCATGTGTGTTCTTTTGTGATTGTGTTACCTCTCTAAAGATGATGGGTTTTTTTATTTTATTTTTTTTAATTTACATTCCAAATCACTTCCCCTTTCCCATTTCCTCCCTCCCCAAAAGTCCCATAAGCCCCCTTCACTCACTCTTTTCTCCATTCAACCCCCTCTCATTACTCTGTCCTGGCGTTAACCTACATCCAGTATTTCCAGGACCAGGGGTCTCTCCTTCCATCTTTTTAGAAATCTATTGATATGCTGATTGTGCCTAGGGTATTCCGAGATTCTGGGTCAATATCCCCTTATCAGTGACTGCATACCATGTGTGTTCTTTTGTGATTGGGTTATCTCACTAAGGATGATATTTTCTAGTTCTGACCATTTGCCTAGGAATTTCGTGAATTCATTGTTTTTAATTGCAGAGTAGTATTCCATTGTGTAAATATACCACATCTTCTGAATCCATTCCTCCGTTGAGGGACATCTGGGTTCTTTCCAGCTTCTGGCAATTATAAATAAGGCTGCTATGAATATAGTGGAGCATGTGTCCTTATTGCATGCAGGTAAAGTCTCTGGGTATATGCCCAGGAGTGGTATAGCCGGATCCTCCAGGAGTGTCATGCCCAGTTTTCTGAGGAACCGCCAGACTGCTTTCCAGAGTGGTTGTACCAGCTTGCAATCCCACCAGCAGTGGAGGAGTGTTCCTCTTTCTCCACATCCTCGCCAACAACTGCTGTCTCCTGTGTTTTTGATCTTAGCCATACTGACTGGTGTGAGATGGAATCTCAGGGTTGTTTTGATTTGCATTTCCCTAATGACTAAGGATGATGAACATCTCTTTAGGTGCTTCTCAGCCATTAGATATTCTTCAGGTGAGAACTCTTTGTGTAGCTCTGTACCCCATATTTTAATAGGGTTACTTGCCTCTCTGGAGTTTAACTTCTTGAGTTCTTTGTATATATTGAATATTAGCCCTCTGTCGGATGTAAGGTTGGTAAAGATCATTTCCCAGTTAGTTGGTTGCAGCTTTGTCTTTTTGACAGTGTCTTTTGCCTTGCAAAAATTTTGTAATTTAATGAGGTCCCATTTGTCTATTCTTGATCTTAGAGCATAAGCTATTGGAGTTCTGTTCAGGAAATTCTTCCCTGTGCCCATATGTTCAAGGTTCTTCCCTAGTTTCCCTTCTATTAGTTTCAGTGTGTCTGGTTTTATGTGGAGATCTTTGATCCACTTAGAATTGAGCTTAGTGCAAGGAGATAAGGATGGGTCAATTTGCATTCTTCTGCATGTTGACCTCCAGCTGAGCCAGCACCATTTGTTGAAAAGGCTATCTTTTTTCCACTGGATGGTTTTAGCTCCTTTGTCAAAGATCAAGTGACCATAGGAGTGTGGATTCATTTCTGAGTCATCAATTCTGTTCCATTGATCTACATGTCTGTTACTGTACCAATACCATGCAGTTTTTAACACTATTGCTCTGTAGTACAGCTTGAGGTCGGGGATACTGATTCCCCCAGAGGTTCTTTTACTCTTGAGAATAGTTTTAGCTATTCTGGGTTTTCTGTTATTCCAGATGAATTTTTGAATTGCTCTTTCTACCTCTATGAAGAATTGAGTTGGGATTTTGATGGGGATTGCATTGAATCTGTGTATTACTTTTGGTAAGATGCGCATTTTTACTATATTAATCCTGCCAATTCATGAGCATGGCAGATTTTTCCATCTTCTGAGGTCTTCTTCAATTTCTTTCTTCAGAGACTTGAAGTTCTTGTCATACAGATCTTTCACTTGTTTGGTTAGAGTCACGCCAAGATACTTAATATGGTTTGTGGCTATCGTGAAGGGTATTATTTCTCTTACTTCTTTCTCAGCCTGCTTATCCTTTCAGTATAGGAAGACTTCTGACTTGCTTGAGTTGATTTTATATCCGGCCACTTTGCTGAAGTCGTTTTTCAGCTGTACGAGTTCTCTGGTGGAGTTCTTTGGGTCGCTTATGTATACTATCATATCGTCTGCAAATAGTGATAGTTTGACTTCTTCCTTTCCAATTTGTATCCCTTTGACCTCTTTTTGTTGTCTAATTGCTCTAGCTAGAACTTCAAGTACTATATTGATAAGATATGGAGAGAGAGGGCAGCCTTGTCTAGTCCCTGATTTTAGTGGGATTGCTTCAAGTTTCTCTCCATTTAGATTGATGCTGGCTACTGGTTTGCTGTAAATTGCTTTTACTATATTTAGATATGGGCCTTGAATTCCTGATCTTTCCAAGACCTTTAGCATGAAAGGATGCTGAATTTTGTCAAATGCTTTCTCAGCATCTAATGACATGACCATGTGGTTTTTTTCTTTGAGATTTTTTATGTAGTGGATTACATTGATGGATTTCCTTATATTGAACCATCCCTGCATCCCTGGGATGAAGCCTACTTGATCGTGGTGAATGATCATTTTGATGTGTTCTTGGATTCGGTTGGCAAGAATTTTATTGAGTATTTTTGCCTCGCTATTCATAAGAGAGATTGGCCTGAGATTCTCTTTCTTTGTCGGATCTTTGTGTGCTTTTGGTATTAGTGTAATTGTGGCTTCATAGAACAAGTTGGGTACTGTTCCTTCTGTTTCTATTTTGTGGAACAGTTTGAAGAGTATTGGTGTTAGGTCTTCTTTGAAGGTCTGATAGAATTCTGCACTAAAACCATCTGGACCTGTGCTTTTTTTGGTTGGAAGACTTCCAATGACAACTTCAATTTCTTCAGGGGTTATAGGACGGTTTAGATGGTCTATTTGATCCTGATTTAATTTTGGTACTTGGTATCTGTCAAGGAAATTGTCCATTTCCTCAAGATTTTCTAGTTGTGTTGAATACAGGTTTTTGTAGTAGGATCTGATGATTTTTTGAATTTCCTCAGTTTCTGTTGTTATCTCTCTCTTTTCGTTTCTGATTTTATTAATTTGGATACTATCTCTGTGCTCTCTGGTTAGTCTGGCTAAGGGCTTATCTATCTTGTTGATTTTCTCAAAGAACCAACTCCTCGTTTTGTTGATTCTTTGTATGGTTTTATTTGTTTCTACTTGATTGATTTCAGCCCTGAGTTTGATGATTGCCTGCCTTCTACTCCTCTTTGGTGTATTTGCTTCTTTTTGTTCCAGGGCTTTCAGGTGTGCCATTAAGCTGTTAGTGTATGCTGTCTCCCGTTTCTTTTTGGCGGTACTCAGGGCTATGAATTTTCCTCTTAGCACTGCTTTCATTGTGTCCCATAAATTAGGGTATGTTGTGCCTTCATTTTCATTAACTTTCAAAAAGTCTTTGATTTCTTTCTTTATTTCCACCTTGACCAAGTTATCATTGAGTAGAGCATTGTTCAGCCTTCATGTGTACGTGGGTTTTCTTTTGTTTTTGTTGCCATTGAAGACCACCCTTATTCCATAGTGATCTGATAGGAGGCATGGGATTATTTCTATCTTCTTATATCTGTTGAGGTCTGATTTGAGACCAATTATATGGTCAATTTTGGAGAAGGTACCATGAGGAGCTGAGAAGAAGGTATATTCTTTAGCTCTAGGATGAAATGTTCTATATATATCTGTTAGTTCCATTTGGTCCAAGACTTCAATTAGATTCACTGTGTCCCTGTTTAGTTTCTGCTTTCCTGAACGATCCATTTCAGAGAGCGGGGTGTTGAAGTCACCCACTATTATTGTGTGCGGTGCGATGTGTGCTTTGAGTTTTAGTAAAGTTTCTTTTACGAATGAGGGTGCCCTTGCATTTGGAGCATAGATATTCAGAATTGAGAGTTCTTGATGGTGGATTTTTCCCTTGATCAGTATGTAGTGTCCTTCTTTGTCTTTTTTGATGACTTTAGGTTGAAAATCAATTTTATCTGATATTAGGATGGCTACTCCACCTCGTTTCTTGGGACCATTTGCTTGTAAAGTTGTTTTCCAGCCTTTTACTCTGAGGTAGTGTTTGTCTTTGACACTGAGGTGCGTTTCCTGCATGCAGCAAAATGCTGGGTCCTGTTTACCTATCCAGTCTGCTAGTCTATGTCTTTTAATTGGGGAATTGAGACCATTGATATTAAGAGAGATTAAGGCATAGTGATTATTGCCATCTGCCATTCTTGACGCTATCTTTATGTTTGAGTCATTATCTACTTTTGGGTTTGATTCAAGAAGGTTATTATCTCATTTTTTCCAGGGTGTTGTTTCTCTTCCTGTATTGGAGGTTTCCACCTATTATCCGTTGCAGGGCTGGATTTGTGGAAAGATATTGTGAAAATTTGGTTTTATCATGGAATATCTTGGTCTCTCCATCTATGGTGATTGAGAGTTTTGCTGGGTATAGTAGTCTAGGCTGGCATTTGTGCTGTCTTAGTGTCTGCGTGAGATCTGCCCAGGATCTTCTGGCTTTCATAGTCTCTGGTGAGAAGTCTGATGTGATTCGGATAGGTCTTCCTTTGTATGTTACTTGGCCCTTTTCTCTTACTGCTTTTAGTATTCTTTCTTTGTTTAGAACATTCGGTGTTTTGGTTATTATGTGACGGGAGGTATTTCTGTTCTGGTCCAGTCTGTTTGGAGTTCTGTAGGCTTCTTGTACGTTCATCGGCATCTCTCTCTTTAAGTTAGGGAAGTTTTCCTCCATAATTTTGTTGAAGATGTTTACTGGCCCTTTAAGTTGCAAATCTTCACTCTCATCTATACCTATAATCCTTAGGTTTGGTCTTCTCATTGTGCCCTGGATGTTTTGGGTTACACGTTTTTTGCATTTTGCATTTTCTTTGACTGTTGAGTCGATGCTTTCTATGGAATCTTCAGCACCTGAGATTCTTTCTTCCATCTCTTGTATTCTATTGTTGATGTTTGCATCTATGACTCCTGATTTCTTCCCAAGGTTTTCTATCTCCAAAGTTGTCTCCCTTTGTGATTTCTTAGTTGTTTCTACTTCCTTTTTTAGTTCCTGGATGGATTTGCTGAGATCCTTCACTTGTTTGTTTGTATTTTCCTGTATTTCTTTAAGGTATTTTTGCATTACCTCTTTCAGGATTTCTTCCTGATGACCCACGTTCTCCTGCATTTCTCTGAGCGATTTTTGTGTTTCCTCCTCATGGGAATCCATCTGTTGATACATCGTCTCCTGCATTTCTTTAAGCAGTTCTCGTGTTTCCTTTGTAAGGGCATCTAACTGTTGATTAATTTCTTTAAGCAATTTTTGTGTTGCCTCCTTATGGGCATCCGTCTGTTGACCCATATTCTTCTGCATTTCTTTATGCAAATTTTGTGATTCCTTTGTGAGTGCATCTACCCGTTGATTCATCTCGTTAAGCGATTTTTGTGTTGTCTCCTTGTGCGCCTCCATCTTTTGATCCATGTTCTCCCACATTTCTCTAAGCGATTTTTGTGTTTCCTTTGTAAGGGCTTCTAACCATTGATTCATGGTCTCCTGTAACTCTTTATGAGATTTATTTGTGTCCTTCTTGTGATCCTCTAATAGCATTATGAGAAGTGATTTTAAATCCAGATCTTGTCTTTCGGGTGTGGTGGGGTATCCAGGACTTGCTGCTGTTGGAGAGTTGGGTTCGGATGGTCCCACATTACTTTGATTTCTGTTAGTAGCATTCCTAGGTTTGCATTTTGCCATCTGGATACCTCTGGTGTTAGTTGGTCCTGCTGCCACTGGCTGTTGGTTGGACCTCCTGTGAGCCTGCAAAGCTATTTCTGCCCCCCCTGGATTGCCAGGATTCCCCTGGCACCGATTTCTGGGGCCTGCCTGCTCCTGAGTGACTTTGGAGCCCTAATGTTCCTTGCCCCATGTGATCTTATATTGGGGAGGCCTTGCACATCTAAAGGCTCAGCCTAGTGGATTCCTGGAGCAGAGGTCGCCAAAGGGAGGCTGGTAGGCTCCTGCCCTGTGCAGGGGTGTGTCATCTCTCCTGGGGGAGGAGGGGGCGTCCCTCTGCCAGGCAGAAGTCCCACAGCAGAGTTGGTGTGCTGGTTACTGCAGATCAGCCCAGCACCTGGGAGCAGGTTACACACAAGCTGTCTGAGACCGAAGCGATATTATGCCTGTCTGTCTCTGAGCCTGGCGGTCCCAACTACCTGGCCACTGGAGCAAAGATGGCGGAGGGCACTCTCCGTGGCGCTGCTCACCCTGTAGACGCGATGGCCCGCAGATCTGGCACCCAGACGACCACAGCGCTGATGCGTTCTCAGGCACAGATGGAAGCCCCAACAGGCCGTGTCCCAAGTGATGTTATATTGGGGATAGGGAGCTTGGGGTACCTGTCTCTTCAGCGCAGTCTGTGGGAACAGAGGTCGCGGAAGGAAAGCTGGTAGGCTCCCTCCCAGTGCGGGGTCCCTCTGCCAGGCAGAAGTCCCACAGCAGAGCTGGCGCGCTGGTCACTGCAGATCAGCCCAGCACCTGGGAGCTGCACACACACAAGCCGCCCGAGACCCAAGCGACATTATGCCTGTCTGTCTCAGAACCTGGCTGTCCCAACCTCCCAGTCACTGGAGCAAAGATGGCGGAGGGCACTCTCCGTGGAGCCGCTCACCCTGTAGATGCGATGGCCTGCAGATCTGGCACCCAGACGACCACAGAGCTGACCCGTTCTCGGGCACAGACGGAAGCCCCAACAGGCCGTGTCCCAAGTGATGTTATATTGGGGGTAGGGAGCTTGGGGTACCTGTCTCTTCAGCGCAGTCTGCGGGAACAGAGGTCGCGGAAGGAAAGCTGGTAGGCTCCCTCCCAGTGTGAGGTCCCTCTGCCAGGCAGAAGTCCCACAGCAGAGCTGGCGCGCTTGTCACTGCAGATCAGCCCCGCACCTGGGAGCAGGTTACACACAAGCTGCCTGAGACCGAAGCGATATTATGCCTGTCTGTCTCTGAGCCTGGCGGTCCCAACTACCTGGCCACTGGAGTCAAGATGATGTTTTTATAATTCCAACCTTTGCCTAAGAATTTCATGAATTCATTTTTAATAGCTGAATAGTGCTCCATTTTATAAATGTACCACATTTTCTGTATCTAATCCTCTGTTGAAGGACATCTAGATTCTTTCCAGCTTTTGAATAATATGGGTGCTATAAACAGAGTGGAGCATGTGTCCTAGTTATATGTTGGAGCATCTTTTGGGTATACGCCCAGGAATGGTATAGCTGGATACTCAGGAAGTACTATGTCCAATTATCTGAGGAACTGCTAGATTTATTTCCAAAGAATTTGTACCACCTTGTAATCACACCAACAGTGGAGGACTGTTCCTCTTTCTCTACAATCTTGCCAGCATCTGCTATCACCTGAGTATTTGATCTTAGCCATTCTGACTGGAATGTAAGGTGGAATCTCGGGGTTGTTTTGATTTGCATTTCCTTTATGACTAAGGATGTTGAACATTTGTTTAGGTGCTCCTCAGTCATTCAGTGTTCCGCAGGTGAGAATTCTTTTTTTAGCTGTGTACCCCATTTTTAATAGGGTTATTTGGTTGTCTGGAGTCTACCTTCTTGAGTTCTTTGTATACGTTGGATATTAGCTCTCTATTGGATGTAGGGTAGGTAAAGATCTTTACCCAATGTGTTGGTTGCAGTTTTATCTTATTGACAGTGTCCTCTGCCTTAAAGAAGCTTTTCAGTTTTATGAGGTCCCATTTGTCGATTCTTGATCTTAAAGCATAAGCCTTTGGGGTTCTGTTCATGAAATATTCCCCTAGCCCATATGTTTGAGGCTCCTCCCCACTTTTTCTTCTATTAGTTTCAGTGTATCTAGTTTTATGTGGAAGTCCTTAATCCACTTGGACTTGATCTTTGTACAGTGAGATAAGAATGGATCAATTTGCGTTCTTCTACATGCAGACTGATAGTTGAAACAGCACCATTTGTTGAAAATGTTGTCTTTTTTCCACTGCATGATTTTAGCTCCTTTGTCAAAGATCAAGTGACCACAGGTGTGTGGTTCATTTCTGGGTCTTCAAGTCTATTCCATGGATGTACCTGCCTTTCTATGTACCAATACCATACAGTTTTTAATCACTACTGCTCTGTAATACAGCTTGAGGTCAGGTATGGTATTTCCCCAGAAGTTGTGTTATTGTTGGGAATAGTTTTCGCTATCCTGAGTTTAATTGGTATTCCAAATGAATTTGCAAATTTGTCTTTCTAACTCTATGAAGAATTGAATTGGAACTTTGATGGGGATTGCATTGAATCTGTAGATTGCTTTTGGCAATATGGCCATTTTTACTATATTGATCCTGCCAATCCATGAGCATGGGAGAGCTTTCCATCTTCTGAGATCTTTGATTTCTTTCTCCAGAGATTTGAAGTTCTTGTCATACAGATCTTTCACTTGCTTGTTTAGAGTCACACTAAGGAATTTTATATTATTTGTGACAATAGTGAAGGGGGTCATTTCCCTCATTTCTTTCTCAGTCTGTTAATCCTTAGAGCAGAGGAAGCCTATCTATGAGTTCGAGATAATTTTATTATCTAGCCACTTTGCTGAAGTTGTTTATCAGGTTCAGAAATATTTTGGTAGACTTTTTGGGGTCACTTAAGTATACTATTATATCATCTGCAACTTGTAATATTTTTGACTTCTTCCATTCCAATTTGTATCCCTTTGACTACCTTGTGTTGTTGAATTGCTCTGGCCAGGACTTTGAGTACTATATTGAATAGGTAGGGAGATAGTGGGCAGCCTTGTCTAGTCCCTGATTTTAGTGGGATTGCTTCAAGTTTCACTCCATTTAGTTTGATGTTGGCTACTGGTTTGCTGTATATTGCTTTTACTATGTTTATTTATCAGTCTTGAATTCCCGATCTTTTCAAGACTTTTACCATAAAGGGATGTTGAATTTTGTCAAATGCTTCCTCAGTAGTTAATGAGATGATCATGTGGTTTTTTCTTTGAGTTTGTTTACATACTGGAATACATTGATGGATTTATATATTGAAACATCCCTGCATCCCTGGGATGAAGCCTACTTGTTCATGATGTATGATCATTTTGATGTGTTCCTCGATTCAGTTTGTGAGAATTATTGAGTATTTTTGCGTTGATGTTCATAAAGGAAATTGGTCTGAAGTTCTCTTTCTTTCTTTGGTCTTTGTGTGGTTTAGGGATAAGTTTCATTGTGGCTTCATAGAATGAATTGGGCAGTATTCCTTCTGTTTCTATTATTTTTATTAGTTTGGAGAGTATTGTGTTAGGTCTTCTTTGTAGATCTGATAAAAATCTGCACTGAAACCATTTGGTTCTGGAATTATTTAGTTGGGAGATTTAATGATTGTAGCTATTGCTTTAGGGGTTATAAGACTGTTAAAATGGTTTATCTGATCCTGATTTAACTTTGGTACCTGGTATCTGTCTAGATAATTGTCCATTTCATCTAGATTTTCCACTTTTGTTGAGTGTAGGCTTTTGTAGTAGGATCTGTTGATGTTTTGGATTTCCACAGTATCCATTGTTATGCCTTTCTTTTCATTTCTGATTTTGCTGATTTGGATACTGTCTCTGTGCCCTCTGGATAGGCTGGCTAAGGGTTTACCTATCTTGTTGATTTTTTCAAAGAACCCACTCCTGGTTTGGGTGATTCTTTGTTTAATTCCTTTTGTTTCTACTTGGTTGATTTCAGCCTTGAATTTGATTATTTCCTGCCAGTCTATTCCTCTTGTGTCTACTTGTTTCTTTTTGTTCTATAGCTTTCAAATGAGCTGTTAAACTGCTAGTGTGTGTTCTCTCCAATTTCTTTTTGGACACACTCTGAGCTATGAGTTTTCTTCTTAGCACTGCTTTGATTGTGTCCTATATGTTTATGTTGTGCTTTCTTTTCCATTAAATTCTAAAAAGTCTTTAATTTCTTATTTCATCCTTGACCAAGTTTTCGTTAAGTAGGGTACTGTTCAGTTTCCATGTGTATGTGGGCTTTCTGTTGTTTTTGTTACTATTGAAGACCACCCTTAGTTCTGGTGATCCGGTAGGATGCATGGGATTATTTCAATCTTGTTGTATCTGTCCAGTTCTGTTTTGTGACCAATTATTTGGTCAATTTTGCAGAAGGTAACATGAGGTAATTAGAAGAAGGTATATTCTTTTGTTTTAGGATGAAATGTTCTATAAATATCTATTAAATCTATTTGTTTTCTAACTTCTGCTAATTTCACTACATCTCTGTTTATTTTCTGTTTCCATGATTTGTTCATTGCTGAGAGTGGGGTGTTGAAGTCTCCTACTATTATTGTGTGATGTGCAATGTGTGCTTTGAGTTTTACTTAAATTTCTTTTATGAATGTGGGTACCCTTGCATTTGGAGCATAGATGTTCAGAATTGAGATTTCATCTTAGTAGATTTTTCCTTTTAGGTGTATGAAGTGTCCTTCCTTATCTTCTTGATAACTTTAATTTGAAAGTTGATTTTATTTGATATTAGAATGGCTATTGCAGCTTGTTTCTTGAAACCATTTGCTTAGAATTTTTTTCCAGCTTTCTACTCTGAGGTAGTGTTTGTCTTTGTTACTGAAGTACATTTCCTCTATGCAGCAAAACGCTGGTTCCTGTTTAAGTATTCAGTCTGTTGGTCTATGTCTTGTTATTCTGGAACTGAGTCCATTTATGTCAAGAGATATTAAGGAAAAGTGGTTGTTGCTTTCTCTTATTTTCATTGTTAGAGGCGGAATTATGGTTGTGTGGCTATCTTCTTTTGCGTTTGTTGAAAAAGATTAGTTTCTTGCTTTTTCTAGGGTGTAGTTTCCCTCCTTTTGTTGTAGTTTTCTATCTATTATCATTTGTAGGGCTGGATGTATGGAAAGATATTGTGTAAATTTGTTTTTTGTCATGGAATATCTTGGTTTCTCCTTCTATTGTAATTGTGAGTTTTGCTGGATATAATAGCCTGGGCTGGCAATTGTATTCTCATAGGGTCTGTATAACATTTGTCCTGGATTTTCTGGCTTTTAGAGTCTCTGGTAAGAAGTGTGGTGTAATTCTGATGTCTGCTTTTATATGTTGCTTGACCTTTTTCCCTTACTGCTTTTATTTACCTTTTTTTTCTTGCTCGAGCATAATTTTATTTTATTTTATTTTCTATATTTTTTTTATTTACATTCCGAAAGATTTCCCTATTCTTTCTTTGATTTGTGCATTTGGTGTTTTGATTTTTTATGTGATGGCAGGAGTTTATTTTCTGGTCCAGTCTATTTGGAGTTCTGTAGGTTTCTTGTATGTTCACTGGCATATCTTTTTCATTTCCCTCGGCTTTTTCTTGTGCTGTAATGTCGTATCCTCTGTGATACTGCAAAAGGACAAAGGAAGTTTGGCATTAGGAACATTTCAAGAGTCTATTATTTTTGTCAACATTTGCTGAAATACTTTCCCATTTATTTTTCTAACCAATCAAAGAATTTCTGGCTTTGTATTTGAAAGTCTCACAAGCTGCAAAATTCTTAGTGTGTTGAAGTATGAAAATGCCCTCAAGTCAGAGTGTGAGTGGGAATACTATCAGCCAGAATGCTATTAGACACCTGTAAGATTATTTTCTGAGGAAATATTAATCCAGGAATGTTTATAAGGAAATCTTTCATTTAAAAAAAGAATTCTGCACTTGTGTAACATAAGATATCAGAGTGTTTAAAAATATAGTAAATTCCCCTAAAAACAAGATCTAATGTTTTTGCTCCATCTTTTGTGCCTCATCTTAGGAATGTTTCATCGTACTTACCATTTATGGTCCAGATCAAATATATTTTCACTTCGATAAATGCAAATCTGCTCGCTTACACCTCTATTAACAAAAGCATTCAACATATATTTTGAAATATAATCACTTTATTACATAAATTAAACTCTATGAAACTATTCTTTTCCACCCCCAACTCTTCCCATATTTTATAACCCTTCACAGCCACCAGTTTCATGTTCTTGCTTTCTCAAATAAAGGATGAGATCAAAATAAACAAAATAAATTAAAGCAAAAAATCAAAATAAGGTTTTTAAAAAATGCACACATCAAACATGAATCCTGGAGTCAGTCTTATGTTATCCAGCTACTCTTATACATCGAACCTGTCTGTGAGTGTGGCTTATTGAAACAAAAGTGATTTAATAATAAAATGACTTCTAATAGCATATTGTTATAATCATGAATCACAGTGTCACTCATTCCTCATGAAGTAGCTTCCTCTTGCAGGAGACTATTATTAACACAAAGATCCACTGAACAAAGTGCAGAATAAAGGATGCTATGGAACACTCAATGCTACATAGAATATCTTTAGCAGACCTAAATGTTTAGGGATCTATGCAGATGAGGAAGCAAAAAGAATGCAATAGCAATAAGTCGTTGATATCTCCAAGGAAACAGCATCTTCCAGACACAATAGCACTGAGTGTGTGTGTGTGTGTGTGTGTGTGTGTGTGTGTGTGTGCATATATACTCACAGAGATTGTTACAGCACACACAAGACACTCAGAGGTACAAATGAGACAATTTCTCAGTATGGAGAAGGGGAAATAACCACAAATGACCATTCTTAACCAAGAAACTATTGAACATTGATAAGTGCTAGAAAAGGAAAATAAATGTTCTCCAATGGATGGACACTGGGTATATCAAAACCCTCATCTTCAACAGATCTTATTGAGTACAATACCTATGAATTTAGGCAAATTAGTCTTGCTCAATTATAATGTGATCATTAATGCATGCTTCCTCAAAATGACTGTCTTTCTCAATCTAGCATAGTTCTTTCTTGAGGTGCCTTCTTTTCTAATTAATTAACAGGAGTCAGAGGTTAAGTTTCATATTTTGTAAAAGTTGTGTCCCACCAAAATTCATATATTTAAATTCAACCCACCCAGGTTGAAGCTGATGATGGTGAGGGCTTGATGGTGACTTTGTGATGGGCTTTGTGCTTTGATAAAAGTGGCTCATAGGAACTAACATGTCCTTTAAAATATCAATAAAAATTAAAAAGCTTACTTAATAAAAAAATGTAATAGATGCCAAATTGAAATTGGCCTCCTGCCTCCAAAACAATGAAAAATAAAACATGATCTTCTAAGCCACAAATTCACTGTAGCAGGTCATTATATTCACTAGTTCATAATTAGCAGCCTAAGAAGACAGCAGTATATAGAATGCCAACATTAATTCTCCACTGGATAAAGTAGAAACCTGGCAAACTAACACTGCCTTATCACATGTTGTATGGGTGTATAGATGCACATCTGTATGTATGTATGTATATATATATATATATATATATATATATATATATATATATATACACATATATATATATATGCATACACATGTGTATGTGTACAAAATATAAAAAATAATCCATAACCTTAAAATCCATATCGCTGAGAATACATGCACATGTGTGCATGTGTGCACTCTCTGTCTCTTTAAACCTCTCCAATTTTACAACAAATTATCTGTAATAATCAACAGAATATCAGGAAAAGTTGGTTTTAAAACACAGTTTTTGGGCTCCTGTGAGTCAAGATACCATATTAGATAAACATGGTGAATGAAATAAGTGGTGACCTTAGCTGCAGGCAAACCAAAGAAGCAGAAGACACTGAGGCTTCAATATTTTTTCAAGGGTATACTGTTTAAGGCCAGATCTCTTACTAAAATCCTGCCTCTTATGCATACCACTGACTCCCATTAGTGCTATAGGTTGGAAGTCAAGCTTTTGGGAGACTAACTTATAATACTACCCCTCCCATGAAAGCAAGACAGAAAGATACAGAAGGGGGGGGGTTCAGGAGTGGGTCAGAGACAGACAGACAGAGACAAAGGAACCAGAGAGAAAGAAGATACAAGAGAGCATGAGGGAGACAGAGAAGCAGAGAGACAGAGAGAGTCTCTCTCTCTGTCTCTCTCTCTCTCTCTCTCTCTCTCTCTCTCTCTCTCTCTCTTTCTCTTTCTCCTTATCTATCTATCTATCTATCTATCTATCTATCTATCTATCTATCTATCATCTACATATCTGTATACATACACACACACATACATACATACATACATACATACATACATACATACATATAATGTTTATAAAACAATTGGAGTAATTTGGAAGAAAACAGGCATTTTTTTGAAACTTTGTCCTATATTTTCTAAGAACAACCCATTGGTTTAAATGCGTTAATTAAAACCCCAGAATATCCAATGTAGAATACTGTTGCCTTAAGAAAAATAAACTATAAGGCTTTCTCCAGTATGTAATTTAAGCAAGAAAAAGCCCACTTTTTTATTCTCTATTTCTTTCTTCCCGTGTCTTCTTTTATTCCTGTCTGTTGGTTGTGTGATTCTGTCTAAATGCTGTCTTATGAATCTGATTGTCCCCACATCTGTGTCTAGGGGTATATACCTCTGTCTATACCCCTAAGGAGGAGATTTGTTCTCTATTTATTGAACAACACAGAAACCATCACATGTGAACAAATGATGGATATTTTATAGAAACCCTTAAAAGAGTATTGCATGGCACTGAGTCACTGATCCCAAATGACTTCAATTGACCAAGATAATAAGTGAACAAAAACTGTCTGTCAAGCAATATTCATGTTCTCTATCCAACAAGTATTGTGAGGTTTGATTTTATTTTTATTTTTTTCTTTTTAAATATATCATTTTCTTTCTTAATTTTTTTTTCTTATTCACTTTAAATCCTATTTACAGCTCCCCTCTCACAATCCTTCACCCCTCCTCTTCTCTGAATGGAAATTTGCGTGTCATCCTTGTGCAGGGGACATGCTCATCTTCTCTGTATCATCCCAATTTTAGTATATATGCTGCCAATGGGAACACAAATTTTAATTTTATAAAGCCACTTTCATCCTACTTTCTATTTTTGGCAAATTATTATCATAACATACAAATACACATCTATTACTTGTAGGTACACTTACAGATTATAGCTATGATTAGCTCAAGTTATAAAAGTTGATTACACAGGAAATCCAAAACAAGAAATGTTTGGTTGCTACATTGCTCGCTCGCTCTCTCTCTCTCTCTCTCTCTCTCTCTCTCTCTCTCTCTCTCTCTCTCCCTCTCTCTTTTGTTCAAAGAACTCTTTATTAGCATTTCAAATGGTATCCCCTTTCTGCATTTCCCCTCTGAAAATCCCCTAACCCATCTCCCTCCCCCTGCACAGTACCCCCCCTCAATTTCCGGACTTGCATTCCCATATTTTGGGGAAACAAGCCTTTACAGCACCCATGGTCTCTCCACTCATCGATGTCTGAAATGGTCATCTTCTGCTACATATGTAATTGGAGCCATGGGTCCTTCCATGTGTACTCTCTGATTGGTGGTTTAGCTGTTGGGAACTATGGGGGTACTGGTTGGAACATATTATTGTTCCTCCTGCAGGGCTGCATACTTCTTCAGCTCCTTGGGTCCATTTGCTAGCTGGCCCCCCTGGGGACCCTATGTTCCTTCTATTGGATAGCTGTGAGCCATGTGTATTTTGATCCACTTTCCTAAAAGGATCAAAGTATCCACATTTTGATCTTCCTTCTTCTTGAGCTTCATGTGGTCTGTGAGTTGTATCTTGGGTGTTCCGAGCTTTTGGGCGAATATCCATGTATAAGTGAGTGCATACCATGTGTGTTCTTTTGTGGTTAGGTTACCTCACTCAGGATATTTTCTACTTCCATCCAATTGCCTAAGAATTTCATGAATTCATTGTTTTTAATAGCTGAGTAGTCTTCAATTGTGTAAATGTACCACATTTTCTTTATCCATTCCTATGTTGAGGGACATCTAGGTTCTTTCCACCTTCTGGCTATTATAAATAAGGCTGCTATGAACATAGTGGAGCATGTGTCCTTATTACATGTTAGATCACCTCTGGTATATGCCCTGGAGTTGTATAGCTGGGTCCTCAAGTAGTGCTATGTCCAATTTTCTGAGGAACCGCCCAATAGATTTCCAGAGTGTTTTACCAGCTTGCAGTCCCACCAGCAGTGGAGGAGTGTTCCTCTTTCTCCACATCCTCTCCAGCATTTGCTGTCCCCTGAGTTTTTGATTTGGCAATTTTGACTGGTGCGAAATGGAATCTCATGGTTGTTTTGAGTTGCATTACCCTGATGATTAAGGATGTTGATCTATTTTTTTAAGGTGTTTTCAGCAATCCTGTATTCCTCAGCTGAGAATTCTTTGTTTAGATCTGTACCACATTTTTGAAAGGGATATTTGGTTGTCTGGAGTCTAACTTCTTGAATTCTTTGTATATATTGGATATTAACCCTCTATTGGATGTAGGATTGATAAAGATCTTTTCCCAAACTGTTGGATGCCATTTTGTCCAATTGACATTGTCCTATGCCTTACAGAAGTTTTGCAGTTTTATGAAGTACCATTTGTAAATTCTTGATCTTAGAGCATAAGCTATTGGTGTTCTCTTCAGGAAATGTTCCCTTGTGCCCATGTGCTCCAAATTTTTCCCCAATTTCTCTTCTATTATATTTGGTATATCTGGTTTTATGTGGAGGTCCTTTATCCACTTGGATTTGAGCATTGTATAGGTAGATAAGAGTGGATCAATTTGCATCCTTCTACATGTTGACTACCAGTTACCCCAGCACCATTTGTTGAAAATGTTATCTTTTTCAACTGGATGGTTTTAGTTCCTTTAGGTCCTTTGTCAAAATCAAATGACCATTGGTGTGTGGGTTCATTTCTGGGTCTTCAATTCTATTCCATTAATCTTTCTGCCTGTCTCTGTACCAATACCATACAGTTTTTATCACTATAGCTCTGTAGTAGATCTTGAGATCAGGGATGGTGATTCCATGAGAAGTTCTTTTATTATGGAGAATAGTTTTCACTATCCTAAGTTTTTTGTTATTCCAGATAAATTTATCTTTCTAACTCTATGAAGAATTGAGTTGGAATATCGATAGGAATTACATTGAATCTGTAGATTGCTTTCAGCAATATGGCCATTTTTACTATATTAACCCTGCCAATCCATGAGCATTGGAGATCTTTCCATCTTCTGAGATATTCTTTAATTTCTTTCTCCAGAGACTAGAAGATCTTGTCATACAGATCTTTCACTTGATTGATTAAAGTCACACCAGAGTATTTTTTTTAAATATAAATTTTAATTTAAAAGGACTAAATTAACTCTTTATATTACCTACTTTCCATCTGTGCATCATAAACAGGAACGTTGTCATCTTTTTTTTGTATTTATATACTTTATTATATTCAGTTTTTTTTTTATTTTCTAAGTTTTTTTTTTATTTACATTCCAAATCATTTCCCTTTTCCCGTTTCCTCCCTCCCCGAAAGTCCCATAAGCCCCTTTCCCTCCCTCTTTTCTCCATTCAACCCCCTCTCGTTTCTCTGTCCTGGCGTTCCCCTACATCCAGTCTTTCCAGGACCAGCGGTCTCTCCTTCCATCTTCTTAGAAATCTATTGATATACGAATTGTGTCTAGGGTATTCCGAGATTCTGGGTTAATATCCCCTTATCAGTGACTGCATACCATGTGTGTTCTTTTGTGATTGGGTTACCTCACTAAGGATGATATTTTCAAGATCTGACCATTTGCCTAGGAATTTCGTGAATTCATTGTTTTTAATTGCAGAGTAGCATTCCATTGTGTAGATATACCACATCTTCTGAATCCATTCCTCCGTTGAGGGACATCTGGGTTCTTTCCAGCTTCTGGCTATTATAAATAAGGCTGCTATGAACATAGTGGAGCATGTGTCCTTATTGCATGCAGGTAAAGCCTCTGGGTGTATGCCCAGGAATGGTATAGCCGGATCCTCCGGGAGTGTCATGCCCAGTTTTCTGAGGAACCGCCAGACTGCTTTCCAGAGTGGTTGTACCAGCTTGCGATTCCACCAGCAGTGGAGGAGTGTTCCTCTTTCTCCACATCCTCGCCAACAACTGCTGTCTCCTGTGTTTTTGATCTTAGCCATTCTGACTGGTGTGAGATGGAATCTCAGGGTTGTTTTGATTTGCATTTCCCTAATGACTAAGGATGATGAACATCTCTTTAGGTGCTTCTCAGCCATTAGATATTTTTCAAGTGAGAACTCTTTGTTTAGCTCTGTACCCCATTTTTTAATAGGGTTACTTGCCTCTCTGGAGTTTAACTTCTTGAGTTCTTTGTATATATTGGATATTAGCCCTCTGTCGGATGTAGGGTTGGTAAAGATCATTTCCCAGTTAGTTGGTTGCCGCTTTGTCTTTTTGACAGTGTCTTTTGCCTTGCAAATCTTTGTAATTTAATGAGGTCCCATTTGTCTATTCTTGATCTTAGAGCATAAACTATTGGAGTTCTGTTCAGGAAATTCTCCCCTGAGAATTTCATTCTCACACCAGAGTATTATATATTATTTGTGACTATTGTGAAGGGTGTCATTTCCCTAATTTCTTTCTCAGCCTCTTTACCATTTGAGGATAGGAAGACTACTGATTTGTTTGAGTTAATTATATATCCAGCCACTTTGCTGAAGTTGTTTATCAGGTTTAGGAGTTCTTTGGTGGAAATAGTGATACTTTAACTTTTTCTCTTCCAATTTGAATCCCTTTGACCTCCTTTTGCTCTCTAATTGCTCTGTCTAGGATTTTGAGTACTATAATGAACTGGTAGGAGGAAAGTGGACAGCCTTGTCTAGTCCTTGATTTCAGTGGGATTGCTTCAAGTTTCTCTCCATTTAGTTTGATGTCGGCTACTGGTGTGCTGTATATTGTTTTTACTATGTTTAAGTATGGGCCTTGAATTCCTGATCTTTTCAAGACTTTTATCATGAAGAGGTGTTGGATTTTGTCAAATGCTTTCTCAGCATCTAATGAAATGTTCATGTGTTTTTTTTTTTACATTGAGTTTGTTTATATAGTGGATTTCATTGATAGATTTTCATAAATTGAACCATCCCTGTATCCCTGGGATGAAGCCTACTTGATCCTGGTGAATGATCATTTTGATGTGTTCTTGGATTCGGTTAGCAAGAATTTTATTGAGTATTTTTGCATCGATATTCAAAAGGGAAAATGGTCTAAAGTTCTTTTTCTTTATTGGATGTTTTATGGTTTAGGTATCAAAGTAATTGTGGCTTCATAAAATGAATTGGGTAGTTTCTTTTTCTATTTTGTGGAATAGTTTGAAGAGTATTGGTGTTAAGTCTTCTTTGAAGGTCTGGTAGAACTCTGCATTGAACCCATCTGGCCCTGGTCTTTTTGTGATTGGGAGAATATTAATGACTACTTCTATTTATTTTGGGGTCATGGCATTGTTTATATCATTTATCTGATTCCTACTTAACTTTAATACCTGATAACTGTCCAGAAAATTGTCCATTTCATCTAGATTTTCCACTTTTGTTGAGTATAGGCTTTTGTAGTAGGATCTGTTGATTTTTGAATTTTCTCAGTATCTACTGTTATGTCTCTCTTTTCAATTCTGATTTTGCTGATTTGGATACTGTCTCTGTGCCCTCTGGTTAGTTTGGCTAAGGGTTTTCCTATCTTGTTGGATTTTTCAAAGAACCAGCTCCTGGTTTGGTTGATTCTTTGTATAGCTCTTTTTGTTTCTACTTGGTTGATTTCAGCCCTGAGTTTGATTATTTCCTGCAGTCTACTCCTCTGGGGTGTATTTGTTTCTTTTTGTTCTATAGTCTTCAGGTGTGCTGTTAAGCTTTTAGTGTATGCTCTTTCCAGTTTCTTTTTCAAGGCACTTAGAGCTATGACTTTTCCTCTTAGCAGTATTTTAATTGTGTCCCATAAGTTTGGGCAAGTTGTGTCTTCATTTTCATTAAATTCTAAAAAGTCTTTAATTTCTTTATTTATTTTTTCCTTGACCAAGTTGTCATTGAGTATAATATTGCTCAGTTTCCATGTATATGTGGGTTTTCTGATGTTACTGTTGTTATTGAAGACTAGCCTTAATCCGTGGTGATTTAATATGGTGCATGGAAGTATTTCAATCTTCTTATATCTGTTGAGGTCTGTTTTGTGACTAAGTATATGGTCAATTTTGGAGAAGGTACCATGAGGTGCTAAGAAGAAGGTATATTCTTTTGTTTTAGGATAAAATGCTTTATAAATATCTGTTAAATCCATTTGGTTCATAACTTCTGTTAGTTTCACTGTTTCTCTGTTTAGTTTGTTTCCCTGATCTGTCCATTGATGAGAGTGGGGTGTTGAAGCCTTCTACTGTTATTGTTTGGGGTGCAATGTGCACTTGCAGCTTTAGTAGAGTTTCTTTTATGAATGTAGGTACCCTTGTATTTGGAGAATATATGTTCAGAATTTTGAGTTCATCTTGGTAGAATTTTCCTTTGATGGGTATGAAGCGTCCTTCTTTATCTTTTTTTATTATTTTAGGTTGAAAGTTGATTTTATTCGATATTAGGATGGCTACACCAGCTTGTTTCTTGGGACCATTTGATCGGAAAATTATTTCCATCCTTTTACTCTGAGGTAGTGTCTGTCTTTGTGCCTGAGGTGGGTTTCTTGTATGCAGCAAAATATTGGGTCCTGCTTATATATTCAGTCTGTTACTCTATATCTTTTTCTGGAGAATTGAGTCCATTGATATTAAGAGATATTAAGGAGAAGTGATTGTTGCTTCCTGTTATTTTTTTATTAGAGGTGGAGTTAAGTTTGTGTGACTCTCTTCTTTTTGGTTTGTTAAAAGAAGATTAATTTCTTACTTTTTCTAGTGTGTAGTTTCCCTCCTTTTGTTGGTGTTTTCCATTCACTATCCTTTGAAGGGCTGGATTTGTGGAAAGACATTGTGTAAATTTGTTTTTGTCATGGAATACCTTAATTTCTCCTTCTATGGTAATTGAGAGATTTGCTGGGTATAGTAGCCTGGGTTGCAATTTGTGCTCCCTTAGGGTATTTATGACATCTATTCAGGATCTTCTAGCTTTCATAGTCTCTGGTTAGAAGTCTGGTATAATTCTGTTAGGTATACCTTTATATGCTACTTGACCTTTTCCCCTTACTGCTTTTAATATTCTTTCTTTATTTAGTGCATTTGGTATTTTAATTATTATGTGACAGGAAAAATTTCTTTTCTGTCCAACTCTATTTGGAGTTCTGTAGATTTCTTGCATGTTCTTGAGCATCTCATTATTTATGTTAGGGAAGATTTTTCTATAATTTTGTTGAAGACATTTACTGACCCTTAAGTTGGAAATCTTCACTCTCTTCTATACCTATAATCCTTAGGTTTGGTCGTCTCATTTTGTCCTAAATTTCCTGGATGTTTTGGATCAGGAGTGTTTGCACTTTGCATTTTCTTTGACTGTTGTGCCAATGCTTTCTATGGTATCTTCTCCATCTGAGATTTTCTCTTCCATCTCCTGTATTCTGTTGTTGATGCTTGCATCCATGACTCCTGACTTCTTTCCTGGATTTTCTATGTACAGAGTTGTTTCCTTTTGTGATTTCTTTATTGTTTCTACCTCTCCTTTTAGATCCTAGATGGTTTTGTTCAATTCCTTCACCTGTATGGTTGTGCTTTCCTGTAATTCTTTAAGGGCTTCTACCTGTTTATCTGTGTTCTCCTTTATTTCTTTAAGGCAGTTATTTATGCCCTTCTTGAAGCCTTCTATCAGCATCATGAGCTGTGATTTTAAATCCAAATCTTGTTTTTCAAGTGTTTTGGGGTATCCAGAACTTGCTGTTGTGAGTGAGTTTGGTAAGGATGGTGCCATGTTGCCATGATTTCTGTTGGTAACGTTCCTACATTTGCCTTTTGCCATCTGGTTATCTCTGGTGTTAGTTGGTCCTGCTGTCTCTGACTGGTGCTTGTTCCTCCTGTGGGCCTGAAAGCCTGTTTCAGCACCCCTGGGTGACCTGCTCTCCCCTGGCGCACAGTGCTGTGGCAGTGCCCAGCTCCTGGGTGTAGGTGGAGCCTGGACTGACCCTGTCCCAGCTGCTCTGCCCCTCCTCTGTTCCCTGTGCACCTGTCTGTATTTGCCTGCTCAGTACCTGGAGAGACTATAGAGGTCCCACCTCTAAACCCTGGAGTCAAATCATTCCCTGCAGAACAGTTGTTCCCTGGCAGGATTGGTGCACAGATTGCTGTGGTGTTTCCCAGATCCTGGGTGCAGGAGGAGCCCGGATGGACCCTGTCCCATCTGTTCTGTCACTCTGGTGTTCCCTGAGCTCCTGGTTGTACCTGCCCACTCAGTCGCTGGAGAGAAGATGGCCTATGGTGTTCTCTTAAAAGCAAGTTAAACAGAAGGACAAATTACTGGGCAGGATCTCTGTCTAAGAGTTATGTGACCTTAAAGTTTATTAATATTAGTTGTGAAGTCCAGCAAAAGATCCATTTTTTTGAATATGAGATATATTTTCATCATAATGCAGTGCTACAAAAAGAATACATCTTCATTCTTTCTATTCTGTACATGGGTACTTCGAAATATGTACTCAGTGAGCCCTTTTCTTTAGATACAGTTGAATAGAAAGGAGTGAATTGGTGTATAGAATCCTAGCCCTAGTCTATTGTTGCTAATTCAAAATCACCAATGATGTGGCCCAAGGAGTTTAATGTATTTTAAGTAAGGACTATAGTCCAGGGTGTTTTGCATAAAGATCCTAAATGAATGCTTTATAGCTCAAACAGTATATACAATTAAGAGAAGTCAGTTAAAGTTACAGATACAAACAGAAGGAAATCAAAGTATTGCATGAAATGTAGTTGTAAGCCATTGGATTCAATTTAATACATCAAAACGTTTCACCCTCCCCCCACCCCACACACACACACTCACACAGATTAAATGCTTTTACTTCCAAGTTTCCAATTGAAAGGGAAAATGCTTTGAAACATAAAACCATGGAAAATACTTTAGAGTACTGAGCCTCATAAGGGTCCATTTACTTTCATGAGTCATTCTTTTCTCCTCAGAACTTGTGGGATTTTTATGCACAGCTGTCATTTCTGTGGATTTTGTACTTAGGATGGTATCATTAACAATTGTGAGAACACAAAGTATCCTCCTGTTTTTTGTCCAGGCTGTAACACAATATTTCAAGAAAACAACAAAATGAGAATTTTGGCTGCCATATTCAGCATTAAAATGGATTGCATTCTTCTCTGGCACCCAGTATAAGATTGTTTTATAAAGAAAAGTACCATCTGCAAGAGCTGTCAATCAATGTTTGAGCTCATCTCTTCATTCTGGGACCATTTTCCTCTAATGATGCAGAAACATGTTATAGAGGAAGATTTCACAATTGCTTTCATTTCCCCCAGTGTCTTTGAAACAATGCAAATTTCCCTGAACATATTCAAAGAGATCTTTCTTCGAAGGAGACGAAAAAGTCATTGTTTCAGACATTACAAAAGTACTGTAAAACTGACATGAGACATCGAAAATGTATGAACAGAACCAGAATGATGAAACCAAAATACTCAGATTTCCAGACAAAGTCATTTGTTTGTTAAAGTGACTTAGAAATGAATTTTCTGAGAAGTGTAGTGAGGTAGATACTTCAATCTTCCTGGGCATGAAAGAAGTTGGTTTGGACATATCAAATCTGCTTTTCTTTAAAATAACCTTTGGGTGTATTTTTATTTTCATTTTAGTTTTCAACATGTTGATATGAAAGTGTATAGAAAATAGATATCTCAGGTTTACCAGAACTTATGAACTTACTCTTTGGACTGTCACTGCATTATGTACTTCCTCTCCTCATGGAGTGTGTTGTCCTTCAATCATCCTTACCTTGATTCTATGGAATAGTCCCATTAGAAGTGGGGACTATGTTTCTTTGCTGATGGAGTCCACTTGAAACAGTTTTCACCATATTATTATCTCTCTTGGGATTTATATTATCTCTACATTTTTTCATGAAACAATTGATAAAGTAACAAGATGAATTTACCATCTTTGCCATTTGGTGAAGCTATTTATATAGTTAGTATTTCCAATTTTTTTTTTAACATAGAATAAGAAGTGTATGCTCTCCACTTCCTGAAGCCACAGCTATGGGTCCATCTGTAAAATCTATACAGTAATGGTGCTGTATGAATGAATTTGTGTGTCTGAATTGGAATGCAGGATGGTATTAAACTTTGCTGACACTCAGCAGGATAATTTTGTTTTTAGCTGCCAGGTTGAGTTATCTCTGTACAGTGCAGTTATGTCACATTCAACTCATTGGCAATAGTGTGGTCTATTGGGAAACAAATGACAGAAAGATGCGCACGGTCTTAATTTCTCAGAACTTAGCTTTCAGCATAAAAGAAGGCAAGCAATTGAATGAAAAATGCATACATTTTAATCTAGCTGTTTCTTATGTCACTCTCCCAGCTATCTCCTTTCTTGGCAATGTTTAAATATGTTTTATCATAGAAAGAGTAAGAAATAAGCCCAAGGAATAAAATTCCAAATTGTGAGATATAAGTCATCTCGGTATAAAAATGCACTAAAAAACTTGAGGTAGTGCTTTGTCTAAATTACTTACATTTTTTTTATAAAAATAATATAAATGGTTATACTATATGTAGAGTTAATTTGGACATTCTTTAATTGATAAACTGCATGAATCTGATGATGATGTCATAACAAAGTACTGTAGATTGGATCGTTTAATTAGCAGGAATTTATTTTTCACACTCTGGAATGTAAATTTCCGTGTTGAGGTTTGGTTTCTGGTGTGGAATCTCTTTTTTTTTTTTTTTTTTTTTTTTGGTTTTTTCAAGACAGGGTTTCTCTGTGTAGCCCTGGCTGTCCTGGAACTCACTTTGTAGACCAGGCTGGCCTCGAACTCAGAAATCCTCCTGCCTCTGCCTCCCAAGTGCTGGGATTAAAGGCGTGCACTACCACAGCCCGGCGGGTGTGGAATCTCTTATTGGCTTGTGGATGGGCACATTGTTATCACACGGGAATTCCCTACTGTGCATTCAGTGTATTGACTGCATAGCACTGCTCTTACTTATAAGTACACAACTCCTATGAGGATTGACTTGTTTTTACCATTTTCTTTACCCTGAGTTTTCTTACCCTGAGGCTTTAATATGTGATTTTAGATAACAGTAGGGAAAAATCATTCTATAACATTCTACCTTACTTTCCAAGATATACTTTTTTTTTTTTTTGGTATGT
The DNA here is from genome assembly GCA_036184795.1 of Tokudaia tokunoshimensis. Classification (NCBI taxonomy): domain Eukaryota; kingdom Metazoa; phylum Chordata; class Mammalia; order Rodentia; family Muridae; genus Tokudaia; species Tokudaia tokunoshimensis. The sequence continues at coordinate 84,036,764 of BTHU01000014.1, forward strand.
GAAATCTATTCTGTACATTTCTATATTCACCAAATTCCTCATTCATTGGTGAAACTCAAGGTGTAGTACATCCTGAAATAATTTTCTATGTGTTGTGAATCTACCAAGCCAGATATGCTATTTTCTTTGAAACAGATAGTCGAGCAACAAAACTTAACAGGAAGAAATAGAAGTGGTTTCCAATCCAGACCAAATTCTCTAAAGTCAGCATCCCTCAGCACTCAAGTCCTGATGGATTTTCTTCTTTAGCTCACCTTCCCAACCTGTAGCTAGCAGGTGATGCTGCAACTCCTATAATTCTATTATAGACTGTTTCCGTCCTCTGGGGTCTATGCTCAGAGTGATAGGCCTGGTAACCTCCTTTTTGAAGAATAGGCACATTCCTAAGTGACTGCCGCAATATTCCACATTGTCCCTTCATTCCAATATGCATTTTTCTGCTGTTATGATGCCATCTATAATTCTGGTTTCTCTTAAAATTACTGCCTAAAAATTGAGGTGTTCTATATTTGGAGTGATTGTTCAACCACATTTTTTCCCTAGAAAAACCTTCCCAGCTGAATTGCAGAAAGGTTTTTGAAATGTTTAAAATCACGTTCCTTTCAGTTTGATAATTCCCTATTTTAATCTCTCCTTTCATATTTACTGCAACTCCTTTCATATTGAAGCAACAAGGACAAATCTGGATTTTTCTTATATATTTTGCAAACAAATAATCTTATCAAGCATTGTAGTTGCATAATTTAACTTCCTGATGCTAGAATTAAATTCAGCCAAGTCCTTTGTCAGTTTATATAGTGGCTGTAGTTATTAATGTATATTTACTCTCTAGTGTTTCTTTTCCACCTCTGAATTTCTTTCTTCCCTTCTATTTACCATCTCTATCTTGCTTGTTCTCTTGCTCTCTATTTTACTCCTGCTCTTTAGCATTTGCATTCTTTCTTTCATATCCTGAGCTTAACAACTTACCATAAACTTACACTATTACTACTACTACTAAACTTCTCTGTGATACATTTATGAAGTTACTACCCTGGATTAAATTTCTTTGTAAGCTGTATCACTCAATCTTTGTTAATAAGAAAAAAAGAGGACCTTGTTAGAAAGAATGATATATTTTACATACAGCACCATGTGACAGAAATTACCAGATTACTATCTGTATTTATAATGAATTTGGTGGATAATACAGTGAAAATGTGTGTGTCTCTGTTGTGTAGTAGAAATAGCTTTAGAAGAGGGGCATGCCACTCACAGAAGATGGAGGCAAGTTTCCGGCACTGATGATGATTTTCAACAATGCCTGGGTCTTGATAAGAGAAAATGGCCTGTGTTTTGAACTTGTTTCAGCTCTGTCCTGGAATCAGGGAAACAAGAACATTACCTTACAGCAGAAAGCAGATTGGTTTCTTATGAAAGGTCAATTTCATTATGACATAGAAAATGGAAAGCTATTAGTTGCAACCGCCATTAATGAAAACCAATGTGTTATGTATAACAAAGCCAATTATGTAACACTTTCCTAAATAACCAGACAAACAAATATATGAAGAGTTTAGAGTCACTGGGACAAATAAGCTACAGTTGGCCACTGGTGACTCCTGGCAGAATTTGAGTTTAAAAGTATGGTGTAATTATTATGGTGTTGGCAAACTATGTTTTGGCTGTTTGATCTTTAGATGACCCTTAAGAGAGACAGCAATGAGATGATATATTTAGCTTGTAGCCCGCATTTTGTGTACTATGTTAACCTATAATAACACTGTAAAACAGGACAAAGGACTTGATGCACTTTCCATATTCATTGGTCTAAGGACTAATTCTAGATAAATCCATTACCTCAAAGGCAGGAAGAAAATGTGCATCAATCTTCCTCTTCATTACTCACCCTTTAGGTCTCCTGAATTAGAATTACTATCTGGCAACTCTTAGGAGTCCTCCTGTCTCTGCCTTCCCAGTGCAGAGATTACAAGTACAGTCTACCATGTTGTGCTTATTATAGAGATCTAAGTCAGGTCCTCATGCTTGCAAAAGAAGAGCTTGCCCACTGAGTATTCCCATCACTCCTATATTTCGTTTTAATTTTTGTATTGCCTGAACCTTTCACTAGTTCATGATTATATAAAGCTAAGAATGAGCACTGACAATTTTTTATTGAAATTCATATATAATAATTCTTTCCTCTAGGTGACCACTGTTGAGCAATTAGTAATCTCCTAGCTTAGTAAAAGACTCCTAAATTGTCAAAAATTATCCTATAATTTATAATTATTTGCCAAGGAAAGAAAACTGAAGCTCAAGTTATGACTCAGTTATATGACCACTTTATCAACAACTGACTACCACTAAAATTAATCCCTCCAATATGAGTGACCAGGATCTTCTGTCTGTTAGAATCACATAAAACCTTCCAGCTCATTAAAATTTCTACATGTGTCTCATTTTACAAGAATATTTCAATTCTGTATACTTGTTCTTAAAGAACATCTTCAGTGCTACAACCCCATGTTTAATAGGACTTGTCTAAGAAGCAATTTTTACTATGTATTACCACTTTCTTTATGAAAGACACACAGAATTTAAAATTTGTAAAGGTCTTGTTAAACCTGTATTATCAATTATTTTAAAATATTAAATTTTATAAATGTATGTGGGCATATGCATGTGAGTGTAGGTGTCTGCAGTGGTCACAGGTATTTGATCTTCCTAGAGCTGGAGTAATAGGTAGTTGTTAAGGATCTGACATAGATACATGAAACCAAAAATTGGCTCCTCTTTAATAGTGATATGCATTGTTAACTGATGTACTTTAACTCCGTTTTCATACAAACATATTTCTCTTTCTAATTATTTTCTGTACTGAGACCTTATTCCAGGGGCTCCCACATAATAGACATCCCTCTGCCATGAAATCACATCCATAAACATAAAAAAAAAATTCACCTTGTTTCCTAAGTTACCTAGACTTGCTCCAAATTCACAATACCTCTTCAGCTGCTTTAATAGCTAATATTGTAATTGGTATTGGATCAGCAATTATTTTCATAAAACAGATTTCTGTTCTGCAATTTGTATCTACATAATTATATAGCAGGGGCACTGAAAAAAAAAACCTATGTCATTTTTCTAACTAATCGAAGATGAACACATATTTTTCTTTTGAATCTGTATACTAGTTATCTTAGTTGTTTTGAATAAGCCATATTGTGGCTCAAATGTGCCACACTGTGACAGCCACATGTGAATGAAGTAGAGACTATTTCCTTAAAGGAACATGATAGAATAGTGGTTCTCAATCTTTATAATTTTGCAATGCTTTAATACAGTTCCTCATATTCTGGTGACCTCCCACCATAAAATTAGTTTTGATGTTACTTCATAACTGTAATTTTGCTACTTTTATGAATCACAGTGTAAATATCTGTGCTTTCCAGTGGTCTTAGGTGACCCCTATGAATGGTTCATTTACCCCCCTCCCCCGCCAAAGGCGTTGCAACCAAGAGCTTAAGAACCACTGCTCTCGTGTTTTTGATCTTAGCCATTCTGACTGGTGTGAGATGGAATCTCAGGGTTGTTTTGATTTGCATTTCCCTAATGACTAATGATGATGAACATCTCTTTAGGTGCTTCTCAGCCATTAGATATTCTTTAGGTGAGAACTCTTTGATTAGCTCTGTACCTCATTTTTTAATAGGGTTACTTGGCTCTCTGGAGTCTAACTTCTTGAGTTCTTTGTATATATTGGATATTAGCCCTCTGTCGGATGTAGGGTTGGTAAAGATCATTTCCCAGTTAGTTGGTTGCCACTGGCTACGATCAAAAACACAGGAGACAGCAGTTGTTGGCAAGGATGTGGAGAAAGAGGAACACTCCTCCATTGCTGGTGGGATTGCACTCTGGTACAACCACTCTGGAAAGCAGTCTGGCGGTTCCTCAGAAAACTGGGCATGACACTCCTGGAGGATCCGGCTATACCACTCCTGGGCATATACCCAGAGCCTTTACCTGCATGCAATAAGGACACATGCTCCACTATGTTCATAGCAGCCTTATTTATAATAGCCTGAAGCTGGAAAGAACCCAGGTGTCCCTCAACAGAGGAATGGATTCAGAAGATGTGGTATATTTACACAATGGAATACTACTCTGCAATTAAAAACAATGAATTCACGAAATTCCTAGGCAAATGGTAAGAACTTGAAAATATCATCCTTAGTGAGGTAACCCAATCACAAAAGAACACACATGCTATGCAGTCACTAATAAGGGGATATTAACCCAGAATCTAGGAATACCCTAGACACAATCCGCATATCAATAGATTTCCAAGAAGATGGAAGGAGAGACCCCTGGTCCTGGATAGACTGGATATAGGGGAATGCCAGGACAGAGAAACGAGAGGGGGTTGAATGGAGAAAAGAGGGAGGGAAAGGGGTTTATGGGACTTTCGGGGAGGGAGGAAATGGGAAAGGGGAAATGATTTGGAATGTAAATAAAAAAAAGTTAGAAAAAAAAACAAAAAAACAAGACAAAGTCTGGCAGACCCCACCCCGTTGTCTTTAAACTGGGCACAATGTAAAAAAAAAAAAAAAAAAGAACCACTGCTCTCATAGGCCTATGATAGTATGTAGTTCTTTTGCTGAAGGAATTCATATAATATTTCAACAACTGTAATAGTTAGAAACACATTTAAATGTTGATGAAAATTTAAAAATCAGTACTAAAAGCAGGTCAATAAAGGTTGTTCAGAAATACATTTGGTGCTTACTGACAATTGCATAATGCGGTCTCGAAGCTGCTGCAACTGCAGAGAAAGAAATGGAGGGGAAAAGGGAGGGAGGGAGGGAAGGAGGGAAGGAGAAAGGGAAGTCTCTAGATGTTTGCATGTAGTCATCTGAGATGAACACTAAACTCCATTACTCTACCTTGATATTTTCTTGATTTTCTTGTGAGGAATGAGAGCGTCCCTGTGTCTAGTCTAGGTTTAAACAATGGGTGGTGGTCATCAGCTTTCTTTGTTATTAGGTAATCAAAAGTGTGGAATCTGTGCCTGAAAAACGTTCTAGCTCCTAAACTCCACACTCGATAGGAAGGTCATCAGAAAGGCAGTACAGCTTTGATGCTATGCCCAGTCCCTCGGTGAGAAGGGCTATGCTGTGAAACTTGTTCATTTTCCCTCTAATTAAGAAAACACTATTGAACTGAAAAATTAATTTAAACCTTGATTATAAGTTGAATTATGAATATTGATCACCTGTTATATGAAAGCTCTCAATTTCTCTTCTTTCACATCAACAATATCAAGGGAATTTTATTAATTAATGGAAATGTGTGTATTATTTTCAGGTGCTACTTTTTCTGTTTCCTATAGTTAGCTTTAAAACCTAATGTAAATATTATCTGAGGGATATAATGTTTTAAATAGTATAAGCTAACTCAATCAACAATAAGAGACTACTATAGAATTAAGTATAAAATTTTGAGTGAATATTTATACTTTTGATCCTGGACGTATGAGTAATAACTGCAGACTATTTTGATAACAGCTAAAATTATATTTGGAATAAAAACAAATGATCATTTAGATCTTGCTTACTTTCCAAGTCTATTAATTAATTTGGTGATTTAATGTCAATATCGCACTTAAAATCACTTATGCAGCAGCATGTATTGCTGTGACAAGTAACTACATTAGAACAGAAACAGCTAAGAATAGTATAGGTATTCCATAAAGATCCCAGTTTTTTCTTGTTTTTGTGACAAGATGTCTTAAAAAATAGATGAACAGAAATACAAGCATGGCATTCTATACAAATAATAAACTTTGGAGGCAATTACAATGAAAATAATTAATGGAATAATAAAATTAAAGCCAGATAGCTTTGGCTACCATAAGGTTTATGGCCAATTAGAAAGAGAAATAGTAGTAGAATACTTACAAGTAAGTACATGAGAAAAATTCCAGGGAAAATAAAAACCAAATCAGGGAAACTGTAATTAGATTATGCTTTTGCATTGACATACATAAATGACATCTACACTTAGGAATTAAGATTAAGACAGGATTATAAATTTTTGACTCTAAAATTTTATAATATATAGAGACTCAAAATAGAGACAATTTAAATTTTAAAACCTAAAAATTAAGTTTTTCCTAAATAAAATGAGAGACAAGAATTGATAATTCAGAAATCAGAAGTATGAGGCAAGCTTGGAAAACATGGCAAGTTATATGAATTAGGGTGTGTCTCTCCTTTGTCTGTGACTTCTCTATACCTATTCCCTTGTTCTTTAGCTATTACAGTAGCTAGTAGAATGAGGAAGAATATATTAGTACCAGTATCTTAACCTATGCAACATGAAGTCCTACATCTTTCTTCTTGTACTCTGTGTCTATGCTAAAATTATAAGAAAGTTAAGCCCCTGGATATATGTGGATATAAAAGGTGAGACTGTGTGTTGGGAAGTGGATATTTCTCAACTCGTGACATCAGCTGAAGAGCTCACATACAAAAGAAACTGACACACTGATGATGCCCAAAGGCAAGTAGCTCATTTGCATAAATACTAGAAAAACTAGACAACACAGCAGAGCCAATCCAGCAAATGTACATGATTTTAGGTAAATATCAAAGAAATATAGGAAGACTATTTTATCCCTCTTGAATATTGAGGTAGTCTTAGGACATAGACTACAGCAATAGCTAATACTGAAGGCCTTGAAATCAAAAAAAAAAAAAATACAAGCATTTTTCACTTTTGCAAAATTAATTTTAATACAGTTTGCAGATATCACACAGAGAGCCTAGACAAGGAGACGATGTGATAGATATCTAATATATGGTCAAGGACAGTATGAATTAGACAGAGAGGTATGAAGACAGAAGCAAGGACTTGAGAAGCATTTGAGAGTTACAGCAACCAAATCTTGGGATATTTTGTGTATGGCATATATTCAGTACAGTATGTCAACTATGGTTTATTTCACTGTACAAGCTATGCTGTGATTATGATGAAATAGAAAGGAATGCTGAAGGAGTAAATGGAAGCAATAGAAGGAAAAACAAATTATAGATGATTCTCAAAGATAGCCATATATTAAATTATCCTGGCACAGTTATCATAATGATTTTAAAGTTTGTGGCTTTAAAACAAATTTGAAAACCATTCAAGAATAAAGAATGAGACATAAGATCTGTTTCAAGTCATTGATAAAGCTGTGTTGAATTGTGCCATTTTTAATATACTGTCATCAGCAGAGATGTAGTTTGAGAATTACTCCATATATATTTGTATATAGCAGAAGGCAAGCTTCTTTGTACATTCAAAATATAAACTCCTAATATAGTCTATGAGGGTGATATGTGAGTTGAATTTCAATCACTGTAACAGAATTTAAACATAATTTCCGAAACAACTTTCACAAAGAAAGTATTTCTTTTGGCTCACAAATCATAAAGGTTGGACAATGGCACAGGTATACTACTTTGGTGATTAAGCCACTAAGTATGGAAATTTGGGAATGTGCAACATCTAAATTATAGCAGTTGATCTACAAATAGCATGTACATATTTATTTTTAACATTATCTAAGCTACTTCTATGTTGAATTATATATAACTTCAAAGCCAACAGCACCTATGAAACTCTTACAAAATACAAACTTTGTACAACCAAAGAACAGCACAAGGTATGGTCTTATACCAAAGGTTTTTGTACTAACTCTGAAGAACATTTTTCAGAACATTTCAGTTCAGTGATACTGGTATCTTTTTAATAACTTCTATTTTGTCAGCTTTAGCCAACCAAAATTGATTGTCCAAGAAAAGCAAAGGTTTCAGTTTAATGGTTCTGTTCTATTGTTAAATCAGCTAATTGTTCAGTTTCAGTTTACCAGAACCACAGATTCTTAATTAAAAATACTTAACAGTCCCCAAATGTGTTTATTTCCTTCTAAAAGTATATAAACAATGACACTATCATCTATATTACTGTCATCACTGTCTTTCACTTCTTGCAACTGCTCATTAAGCTCTGAACATCCTTGGCTTTTCTATCCCAAAGTTCTAAACTCTCTACAGTTCACCCCTCCACTAACATGGAAGCTCCATAGGAGCAATAGTGGTAACAATTTCTCTCATAATTTGGGTTTCTATTTTTGTGATAAAGCACCATGATAGATAGTAACATGGGAAGGGCAGGATTGATTTTTTTTCTAAGTTTTTTTATTTACATTCCAAATCATTTCCCCTTTCCCGTTTCCTCCCTCCACGAAAGTCCCATAAACCCCCTTCTCTCCCTTTGTTCCCCATTCAACTTCCTCTCGCTTCCCTGTCCTGGCGTTCCCCTACATTCAGTCTTTCCAGGACCAGGGGTCTCTCCTTCCATCTTCTTGGAAATCTTTTGATATGTGAATTGTGTCTAGGGTATTCCGAGATTCTAGGTTAATATCCCCTTATTAGTGACTGCATACCATGTGTGTTCTTTTGCGATTGGGTTACCTCACTAAGGATGTTATTTTCAAGTTCTAACCATTTGCCTAGGAATTTGGTGAATTCATTGTTTTTAATTGCAGAGTACTATTCCATTGTGTAAATATACCACATCTTCTGAATCCATTCCTCCGTTGAGGGACATCTGGGTTCTTTCCAGCTTCTGGCTATTATAAATAAGACTACTATGAACATAGTGGAGCATGTGTCCTTATTGCATGCAGGTAAAGGCTCTGGGTATATGCCCAGGAGTGGTATAGACGGATCCTCTGGGAGTGTCATGCCCAGTTTTCTGAGGAACCGCCAGACTGCTTTCCAGAGTGGTTGTCTCAGCTTGCAATTTTGATCTTTGACAAAGGAGCTAAAACCATCCAGTGGAAAAAAGATAGCCTTTTCAAAAAATGGTGCTGGTTCAACTGGAGGTCAACATGCAGAAGAATGCAAATTGACCCATTCTTATCTCATTGCACTAAGCTCAATTCCAAGTGGATCAAGGACCTCCACATAAAACCAGACACACTGAAACTAATAGAAAGGAAACTAGGGAAGAACTTTGAACATATGGACACAGGGGAAAATTTCCTAAACAGAACTCCAATAGCTTATGCTCTAAGATCAAGTATTGACAAATGGGACCTCATTAAATTACAAAGATTTGCAAGGCAAAAGACACTGTCAAAAAGACAAAGCGGCAACCAACTAACTGGGAAATGATCTTTACCAACCCTACATCCGACAGAGGTCTAATATCCAATATATACAAAGAACTCAAGAAGTTAGACTCCAGAGAGCCAAGTAACCCTATTAAAAAATGGGGTACAGAGCTAAACAAAGAGTTCTCACCTGAAGAATATCTAATGACTGAGAAGCACCTAAAGAGATGTTCATCATCATTAGTCATTAGGGAAATGCAAATCAAAACAACCCTGAGATTCCATCTCACACCAGTCAGGATGTCTAAGATCAAAAACACAGGAGACAGCAGTTGTTGGTGAGGATGTGGAGAAAGAGGAACTCTCCTCCTCTGCTGGTGGGATTGCAAGCTGAGTTTTTTTTCTTACATTTTTTAGTTCATCATCCAGTAAAGTCAATTCAGGAACTGAAGCAGGGCAGGAACATGAAGACAGAAGTCATGGAAGGGAGCTGCTTACTTATTGGTTTGGTTCCTAAAGTCTTTATCAGCGTGCTTCCTTACTACCTGCCCAAATGTGGCATCCTTCTTTCCAGGGATGTCTAACTTTCTGTCAAGTTGGCAACAAAACAACCAGCATATGGATAAATAAGATAATGACAGGCAGATTAACAATTTCTTAGCTTAGATCCTCTATAAGAGAAGCATTTATTCACCAATTGCTCTGTCTGACTTTATCTCTGATGCTTGTATTTTTCTGTTTATATATTTGGTTATCCATTATCTGCTTATTAAAATTAAAAGTTTAATAAAAATCTATGCCTTGTGAACATATCCAACCTCTCCAGTACTTCATCTTGCTGAAATAGTCTTCTATCATTTGACTGCAATAAACAGCTTTGGGACTCATCTATCAGTGGGCATGTGACTCAGATCACATAGCTTCAGCTCTGTGCCTGTACATACCAATATCATAATTTGTGTAAATAAATTTTCTGCGGGACTCTGAGGACTAAATGTCATAGCAAGTTGCAATGCTCAGGATAGGATTATATTCTCTTCAGCAAAGTAAACAAACCTTGATCCTAAAGTAGAACAGCCTGATAGTCCCTGTCAGAATTGGGTTTATGCTTTGTTTTAAGATTTCTCTCATTGTTTTTAATACACTCAATTTGACAATGCACAGAAGAACCATAAGCTCCACTAGATACTAAATGGAGCATGAATTGTCATCAGGCATATGACTGGATTCTTTTTAAGAAAATAAATTATTTATCTTGATGACCAAATGCATTCAAAAGTCAAATATAAAAGTATGAACAATAACTATTGATTTTTTTAAAAAAAGTATTATTACATTTCTACTACAAATGAAATCTTTGTTCTATGCACTGTTACGGTTCATATGGGTTACAGCTGCATTTAATATCACAAATGATTTTTTGGTGGCAGAGAAAATATCAAATTTTATCTATTTGACTATTATAAAAATAAAAAACCATACAATTTTAATTAATTTAACCCTTTGAATATGTTGTGTTTTATAAGAGTCATATATAACATTTCTCAAGAATTTTAATTACTTTGAAATATAGTTAGCTAATGATAAAAGTTTTAGGTCAGTCAGAATAGAAATCAAAACTTGTACCTTGTTTGCTGCATTTGGTAAGACTTTGTGTACACATGTTCTAGTGAAAGAGCATGTAGCACTTTCAGCTGTATTACAACTACTGCTTAAAAGTTAGGGACATGCAAGGAGCAGAAATGTAATGCTTTGGATTAAACAAAATACTGAACTTCATTGCAAAACACATGAATTATTAATCATTTTTGGATTATCATTGCCCTCAGGTCTCAAAAATTTCCTAAAGATTCTCATGCTTTATAAATCCTCAAGTCTGCATTTGCAAAATGTGGCATTTCAGATAAACCTCTCCCACAGTATGTACCCTGGGACTGCACAGATGCTTCACTAATCCTGTGAACTCTTCTCCATCAACGAGGACACTTGACATTTCATCAAGACAGTGTTTGAGAACCAGGTAGAAGCTCACTGAGTGCATAAGGGCCATCAGAAGCGGAGGAGACCACTTGCCATTGATTGGGCTCCTAAACAACTTATCTTGCAGGCTTCCGACTGGATCTGGGCACATTGCATTACTTCCTTCATTTCAGCTTTGCTCTGTTGTGCTGGATAAAAACATCTTACACACACACACACACACACACACACACACACACACACACACATTAATCCAGCATATCCTTTTAGCTTTTGAAAGGCACTCAAATTCATCTGTTTAATAATGTCTAAGAGAGAACTTTATGCTTTCTTATAATTTTAGAAGCCACTCAAAGGAACACACCATAAAACTCTGCCTAATTCTAGTGTATAGAGGCTGAAGTTTAGGCTTCTCCCCAGCCACCACATTCAATTCAGCTTCCCTTCATCAGTTCTACCATGAAGATAAAATCTTTTGTCCTCATTGTTTCACTTTCTAAATAATGAATATAAATAAGTTAAAATGGAATAAATATAATATTTAAATTATAAAATTTAATTTAGATTTATTTCCAAAATAATCAGACATCTCTTTTGGTTTCGGTTTTGCATAATTAAAATAAAAAATACTCAGTTTAGGTTAGTAAGAAATCCTTGAGCAACGAGTTCTGGAGTAGCTCAGTGGTCAGGTGCTGATGGCCTGAAACTTTCAGCACAATGCCTATGAGACTGTATATTTAACTAATCTGTAAACTAGAAAGATGTAATTTTCCTTCATTTAATTTTAGAATTAGTCAAAATTAGTTTAAGTTGTGAAAATGTAGAATTTAAGAAATAATTGGCAGCCCTTCTCTATACAAACAATAAATAGGCTAAGAAAGAAATTAGGGAAACAAAACCCTATATAATAGGCTCAAATAATACAAAATATCTTGGTGTAGTCCTAAGCAAGCAAGTAAAAGACCTATATGGCATGAACTTCAAGTCTTGGAAGGAAAGAAATTGAAGAAGACATCAGAATATGGAAAAATTCTGTGCTCATGGACCAGATGCTTTAACATAGTTATAGTGATATCTTACGAAAAGCAAACTACAGATTCAACCCTATTTCCACCAAAAGTCTTTAAACCTTTTAAGAACAATACTCACAAACTTCACATGGAAAATCAAAACCCAGAATACCTAAAGCAATATTGTACAAGAAAAGATCACCATACCTGATTTCAAGCTGTATTATAGAGCACTAGTAATAAAACTGAGTGGTATCAGTATAGAAACAGATGGATCAATGGAATTGAGTCAGAGACCCAGAAATAAACCCACATACCTATGGACTCTTGATTTTTGACAAAGAGGCCAAAATCATACAATGGAAAATGGAAAGAATCTTCAACAAATGAAGCTTATCTAACTGGATGTTTGCATGTAGAAGAATGCAAATAGATCCATATCTATTACCCTCAAAAACAAAACCCAGAGAGTGCACTCCGCCATCTTTGCTCCAGTGGCTGGGAAGTTGGGACAGCCAGGTTCTGAGACAGACAGGCATAATATCGCTTGGGTCTGGGGCAGCTTGTGTGTATGCAGCTCCCAAGTGCTGGGCTGATCTGCAGTAACCAGCGTGCCAGCTCTGCTGTGGGACTTCTGCCTGGCAGACGGACCCCGCACTGGGCGGGAGCCTACCAGCTTTCATTCCGCGACCTCTGTTCCCACAGACTGCACTGAAGAGACAGGTACCCAGGCTCTCCCCAATATAACATCACTTGGGACACGGCCTGTTGGGGCTTCCGTCTGCACCCAAGAATGGGAGAGCACTGTGGTCGTCTGCGTGCCAGATCTGCAGGCCATCGCGTCTGCAGGGTGAGCAGCGCCAGGGAGAGAGTGCACAGTGCACTCCGCCATCTTTGCTCCAGTGGCTGGGAAGTTGGGACAGCCAGGCTCTGAGACAGACAGGCATAATATCACTTGGGTCTCGGGCGGATTGTGTGTACGTGGCTCCCAAGAGCTGGGCAGATCTGGAGTAACCAGCATGCTAGCTCTGCTGTGGAACTTCTGCCTGGCAGAGGAACGCCCCCTCCCCCCCCAGAAGAGATCACACACCCCTGGACAGGGCAGGAGCCTACCAGCCTCCCTTTGGCGACCTCTGCTCCAGGAATCCACTACGCTGAGCCTTTGGATGTGCAAGACCTCCCCAATATAAGATCACTTGGGGCAAGGCACATCAGGGCTCCAAAGTCACTCAGGAGCAGGGCAGGCCCCAGAAATCTGTGCCAGGGGAATCCTGGTAAACCAGGGGGGGGGGGCAGAAATAGCTTTGCAGGCTCACAGGAGGTCCAACCAACAGCCAGTGACAGCAGGACCAACTAACACCAGAGGTATCCAGATGGCAAAAGGCAAATGTAGGAATGTTACTAACAGAAATCAAAGTAATATGGGACCATCCGAACCCAACTCTCCAAAAGCAGCAAGTCCTGGATACCCCATCACACCCGAAAGACAAGATCTGGATTTAAAATCACTTCTCATGATGCTATTAGAGGATCACAAGAAGGACACAAATAAATCTAATAAAGAATTACAGGAGACCATGAATCAATGGTTAGAAGCACTTACAAAAGAAACACAAAAATCGCTTAGAGAAATGCAGGAGAACATGGATCAAAAGATGGAGGCGCACAAGGAGACAACACAAAAATCGCTTAAAGAAAAGAATCAACGGGTATATGCACTCACAAAAGAATCACAAAAATTGCATAAAGAAATGCAGAAGAATATGGGTCAACAGACGGATGCCCATAAGGAGGCAACACAAAAATTGCTTAAAGAAATGAATCAACGGTTAGATGCCCTTACAAAGGAAACACGAGAACTGCTTAAAGAAATGCAGGAGACAATGGATCAACAGATGGATTCCCATGAGGAGGAAACACAAAAATCGCTCAGAGAAATGCAGGAGAACGTGGGTCATCAGGAAGAAACCTGAAAGAGGTTATGCAAAAATACCTTAAAGAAATACAGGAAAATACAAACAAACAAGTGAAGGATCTCAGCAAATCCATCCAGGAACTAAAAAAGGAAGTAGAAACACTAAGAAATCAAAAAGGGAGACAACTTTGGAGATAGAAAACCTTGGGAAGAAATCAGGAGTCATAGATGCAAACATCAACAATAGAATACAAGAGATGGAAGAAAGAATCTCAGGTGCTGAAGATTCCATAGAAAGCATCGACTCAACAGTCAAAGAAAATGCAAAATGCAAAAATGTGTAACCCAAAACATCCAGGAAATCCAGGACACAATGAGAAGACCAAACCTAAGGATTATAGGTATAGATGAGAGTGAAGATTTGCAACTTAAAGGGCCAGTAAACATCTTCAACAAAATTATGGAGGAAAACTTCCCTAACCTAAAGAGAGAGATGCCGATGAATGTACAAGAAGCCTACAGAACTCCAAACAGACTGGACCAGAACAGAAATACCTCCCGTCACATAATAATCAAAACACCAAATGTTCTAAACAAAGAAAGAATATTAAAAGCAGTAAGAGAAAAGGGCCAAGTAACATACAAAGGAAGACCTATTCTAATCACATCAGACTTCTCACAAGAGACTATGAAAGCCAGAAGATCCTGGGCAGATCTCATGCAGACACTAAGAGAGCACAAATGCCAGCCTAGATTACTATACCCAGCAAAACTCTCAATCACCATAGATGGAGAGACCAAGATATTCCATGATAAAACCAAATTTTCACAATATCTTTCCACAAATCCAGCCCTGCAACGGATAATAGGTGGAAACCTCCAATACAGGGAGAGAAAAAACACCCTGGAAAAAATGAGATAATAACCTTCTTGAATCAAACCCAAAAAGAGATAACCACTCAAACATAAAGATAGTGTCAAGAATGGCAGATAGCAATAATCACTGTGCCTTAATCTCTCTTAATATCAATGGTCTCAATTCTCCAATTAAAAGACATAGACTAGCAGACTGGATAGGTAAACAGGACCCAGCATTTTGCTGCATGCAGGAAACGCACCTCAGTGTCAAAGACAAACACTACCTCAGAGTAAAAGGCTGGAAAATAATTTTACAAGCAAATGGCCCCAAGAAACAAGGTGGAGTAGCCATCCTAATATCAGATAAAATTGATTTTCAACCTAAAGTCATCAAAAAAGACACAGAAGGACACTACATACTGATCAAGGGAAAAATCCACCATCAAGAACTCTCAATTCTGAATATCTATGCTCCAAATGCAAGGGCACCCTCATTCGTAAAAGAAACTTTACTAAAACTCAAAGCACACATCGCACCGCATACAATAATAGTGGGTGACTTCAAAATCCCGCTCTCTGAAATGGATCATTCAGGAAAGTAGAAACTAAACAGGGACACAGTGAATCTAATTGAAGCCTTGGACCAAATGGAACTAACAGATATATATAGAACATTTCATCCTAGAACTAAAGAATATACCTTCTTCTCAGCTCCTCATGGTACCTTCTCCAAAATTGACCATTTAATTGGTCACAAATCAGACCTCAACAGATATAAGAAGATAGAACTAATCCTATGCCTCCTATCAGATCACTATGGAATAAGGGTGGTCTTCAATGGCAACAAAAACAAAAGAAAACCCACGTACACATGGAGGCTGAACAATGCTCTACTCAATGATAACTTGGTCAAGGTGGAAATAAAGAAAGAAATCAAAGACTTTTTGAAAGTTAATTAAAATGAAGGCACAGCATACCCTAATTTATGGGACACAATGAAAGCAGTGCTAAGAGGAAAATTCATAGCCCTGAGTGCCACCAAAAAGAAACGGGAGACAGCATACATTAATAGCTTAATGGCACACCTGAAAGCCCTGGAACAAAAAGAAGCAAATACACCAAAGAGAAGTAGAAGGCAGGAAATCATCAAACTCAGGACTGAAATCAATCAAGTAGAAACAAATAAAACCATACAAAGAATCAACAAAACAAGGAGTTGGTTCTTTGAGAAAATCAACAAGATAGATAAGCCCTTAGCCAGACTAACCAGAGGGCACAGAGATAGTATCCAAATTAATAAAATCAGAAACGTAAAGGGAGAGATAACAACAGAAACTGAAAGATCTATATGAAAAGAACTTCAAGTCTCTGAAGAAAGAAATTGAAGAAGACCTCAGAAGATGGAAAAATCTACCATGCTCATGGATTGGCAGGATTAATATAGTAAAAATGACCATCTTACCAAAAGTAATACACAGATTCAATGCAATCCCCATCAAAATCCCAACTCAATTCTTCATAGAGTTAGAAAGAGCAATTCAAAAATTCATCTGGAATAACAGAAAACCCAGAATAGCTAAAACTATTCTCAAGAGTAAAAGAACCTCTGGGGGAATCAATATCCCCGACCTAAAGCTGTACTACAGAGCAATAGTGTTAAAAATCGCATGGATGATCAATGACATGTAGATCAATGGAACAGAATTGAAGACACAGAAATGAATCCACACTCCTATGGTCACTTGATCTTTGACAAAGGAGCTAAAACCATCCAGTGGAAAAAAGATAGCCTTTTCAACAAATGGTGCTGGCTCAGCGGGAGGTCAACATGCAGAAGAATGCAAATTGACCCATTCTTATCTCCTTGCACTAAGCTCAATTCTAAGTGGATCAAAGATCTCCACATAAAACCAGACACACTGAAACTAATAGAAGGGAAACTAGGGAAGAACCTCGAACATATGGGCACAGGGGAGAATTTCCTGAACAGAACTCCAATAGCTTATGCTCTAAGATCAAGAATAGACAATTGGGACCTCATTAAATTACAAAGTTTTTGCAAGGCAAAAGACACTGTCAAAAAGACAAAGCGGCAACCAACTAACTGGGAAATGATCTTTACCAACCTTATATCCGACAGAGGGCTAATATCCAAGATATACAAAGAACTCAAGAAGTTAAACTCCAGAGAGGCAAGTAACCCTATTAAAAAATGGGGTACAGAGCTAAACAAAGAGTTCTCACCTGAAGAATATCTAATGGCTGAGTAGTACCTAAAGAGATGTTCATCATCCTTAGTCATTAGGGAAATGCAAATCAAAACAACCCTGAGATTCCATCTCACACCAGTCAGGATGGCTAAGATCAAAAACACAGGAGACAGCAGTTGTTGGCGAGGATGTGGAGAAAGAGGAACACTCCTCCACTGCTGGTGGAATTGCAAGCTGGTACAACCACTCTGGAAAGCAGTCTGGCGGTTCCTCAGAAAACTGGGCATGACACTCCCGGAGGATCCAGCTATACCACTCCTGGGCATATACCCAGAGCCTTTACCTGCATGCAATAAGGACACATGCCCTACTATGTTCATAGCAGCCTTATTTATAATAGCCAGAAGCTGGAAAGAACCCAGATGGATTCAGAAGATGTGGTATATCTACACAATGGAATACTACTCTGCAATTAAAAACAATGAATTCACGAAATTCCTAGGCAAATGGTCAGATCTTGAAAATATCATCCTTAGTGAGGTAACCCAATCACAAAAGAACACACATGGTATGCAGTCACTGATAAGGGGATATTAACCCAGAATCTCGGAATACCCTAGACACAATCCGCATATCAATAGATTTCTAAGAAGATGGAAGGAGAGACCCCTGGTCCTGGAAAAACTGGATGTAGGGGAATGCCAGGACAGAGAAAGGAGAGGGGGTTGAATGGAGAAAAGAGGGAGGGAATGGGGCTTAAGGGATTTTCAGGGAGGGAGGAAACGGGAAAGGGGAAATGATTTGGAATGTAAATTAAAAAAGTAAAATAAATAATAAAAAAAAGAAAATATCCAATTAAAAAAACATAAAAAAAAAAAACAAAACCCAAGTCCGAGTTGATCAAAGACATTAACATAAAACCAGATACAGTAAACATGATAGAATTAAAATTGGGGAATAGCTTTGAATACAACGAGACAATTTTCTGAACAAAGTACCAACAGCCCACACACTGATATAAACAATTAGTAAATGTGACTTCATAAAACTGAAAAGCTTCTTATGTAAGGCAAATGAAACCCTCAATAGGAAAAAACAGCAGCCAACAAAATGAGAAAAGATTGCCACCAACCCTTCATCTGACAGAATATGTAAAGAACTCAATAAATTAAACATCAACAATCTAAATAATCCAGTTAAAAATGGGATACAGAAATCTAATACTGGATGTAGGGGAACACCAGGACAGAGTAACGAGAAGGGGTTGAATGGATAAAAGAGGGAGGGAAGGGGACTTATGGGACTTTTCGGGGAGGGAGGAAACGGGAAAGGGGAAATGATTTGGAATGTAAATTAAAAAAAAATGGGATACAGAATTAAACAGAGAATTCTCAAGAGTGGAACTTCTAACAGCCAAGAAACACTTTGAGAAATGTTCAAATCCTTAGTCATCAGGGAAATGCAAATCAAAACTACTCTGAGATTCAATTCTTTATCCATCAGAATGACTAACCTCAAAAACTCAAGCAATAGCACATGGTGGCAAGGTTGTGGAGTAAGGAAAACATTTCTCCATTGTTGCTCGAAGTGGAAACTTGAACAACCACTTTGAAAATCAATTTGTCAATGTCTTAGAAAATTGGGAATAGTTTTTCCTCCAGACCCTGCTATACCATCCTGGGCATATACCCGAAAGATATTTCACCATCCCACAAAGACAGTTTACTGTGTTCTTAGTAGCTTCATTATTAGTAGCCAGAAACAGGAAACAATGTAACTGTCTCTCAACAGATGAATGAATAAAGAAAATATATATTCACACAATGGAATATTAGTCAGCTATCAAAAATAAGGTTATCATGAAATTTGCAGGCAAACAGATGGAACAAGAAAATATCATCCTGTGTGAGGTAACTCAGACCCAGAATGACAAAGATGGTATATACTCACTTTTTTTTTTGGTATTTACTCACTTATAAGTGGATATTAGTCATAAAGTACAGAGTAACTATGCTAAAATCCATAGACTCAAAGAAGATATATGAGAAGGGGAGCCAAAGTGAGGATGCTTAAATCTCACTCAGAAGGGATTGGTATCCTCATGCCTCAACTGAAAACTTGCCTAGTTACTGGAGTTGGCTAGTTCAGGTTACATAACCTTGATTGCTAGTAGACTAGCTAGAACAGACCATATAGGTTCTGGGAAGTATTATTTGGGGTATATGCCCAGGATGGTATAGCTGGGTCTTGGCATAGAATTATTTCCAATTTTCTGAAAATCCACATAAATGAATTCCAAAGTGCTTGTACTAGTTTGCACTCGTACCAGCAATGAAGAAGCCGAGACCCATGCCAAACATTAGGCAGAGAAAGAGGAAAAATGAAGAAGCCAGAGGGGTCAAGGACTGTAGTGGTAAGTTTAGCAATACCTCTTTGACTTCCAGCTGATTGCCACCCACCCAGGAACTCTTTGGATCTGTGCATGAAAGCCAAACACCCCCCCCACACACACACACACATACAAGTTAGTTTATTTTTGAAATGGCTTGGCTAGCTCAAAGGCTAGGCAGTTCTATTCCTCTGCCTATCAGATTTCCCACTGGTACTCCTGACTCAACACCCTCTAAATCTATGATCTATCTTTGCTGCCCTATTCCTTCTGGGCAGCCCCTAGTCATTGATGCCCAAGACAGTTCTGAGAAGTCCTTCCAAGGGCCACATACTTTCTCACCTACATTTTGGCTGATTTTCCTTTTGCAGCTCTAAATCTGATCCATCTCCTTCTGAAACATGGTGATTATCTTCTCCTCCTCTCTTCTGAATCCTCTCTTGCATTATTGATAGATCAAAACCCAATTGGGGACAAAAATCTTCAGTGTTTGGAGATGCAGATTCCTGATTAAATCAAATCATATCAAATCATTAGAACTAATCCCCAAACAAAGGACACCACAAGAAAACCTAAAGAATCAACTAGCTTGGGCTCTTCACCACCAACCAAAAAGCATACCCTGAAACATATATGACACATGTGCAGCTTGTTCTTTCCGTAAGACCCCTAACACCTGGAGCAGAGGTTGTTCCTGACTCTTGCCTACACTTGGACAGCTTTCCTCTAACTGAGCTGTCTAGTCTAGCCTCAAAAGGAGAAGATGAACCTATTCCTACTGCAACTTGATATGCCAAGGTGGTTGATATCCAGTTGAGACCTTTCCTTTGAGGAGAAAGGATGAGAGGAATGGAGGAAGGAGAGGAGAGAGGGAGTGACTAGTATAATAGGAGGTAGGGGAAGATTTTACCTGAGATGTATTCTAAATAAATTAATTAATAAAAAAATGGTATGCTATCTCACCATGCAGTATGAATAATGGATCCAAACCATTGATTACCAAAGAAGCTTCTTCAGCAGAATTGGAGTATGGTGTTCCACTTAATCCAAAGCAGTGTTTCCTTTTATTTTTTCTTTTAATGCATTTGTATTTAGGTATTATTTATGCGTGTTTACTTGTGAGTGTGTGTGTGTGTGTACACGTGTGTGTGTGTATAAATGAGAGTATGTGTATCTATATGTGGAGGTTGAGGAAGACCTCAAGTTTTATTCTTAAGTGATATCCACCTTTCTCTCTCTCTCTCTCTCTCTCTCTCTCTCTCTCTCTCTCTCTCTCTCTCTCTCTCTCCCTCCCCCCCTCTCTCTTTCTTTCTTTCTTTCTTTCTTTCCATTCTTCATTTTACGACAGAGTCATTTACTTTCTGAAGTTCACCAACTAGGCTAGGCTACTATATCCCAGGGTGATACAAGAGCAAAATGAGTTTAAGAAACTAGAAACCACCAAATCACCTCCCACCTCCCACTAGGATCTAGCCAATCAAAGCTTGTCTTTTAAGACACTTCTCTCTTTGTAGCCTCTTCAGGAAATTGAAATCAAGCTCTGTAGTGGCACATGGTACACTGGGCAAGTACTCAATGCATAAAACAATTTTTGCATAATACATTTTTATTTCTAGAACATGTTTATTTTATGACAGTGTTTTTAAGTTTGTCTACACTTAATGGATATATAAACCATGAAGTTCAGTTTATAACTTAGCAAATTTTATAAATCATGAGCTTTGGCAACATCTTACAGTTAGTCTACAAAAATATAAGGTTATCATGTACATGCTATATTTTCTAACTAAAAGTAAGATTTTGGGGGCTTGGCAGCACACACCTTTAATTCCAGAATACAAGAGATAAAAGCAGATCATTTTATTTGAAATCAACCATGTCTTTATAGTGAGTTCCACTCAAGTCAAGGCAATACATAAAGATTATTGTCTCAAGAAACAAAATAAAACAAAACATGTCAGTAATAACTACAAAAACACACATAGGGCTATAGAGCATGTTCAAGTCCTGAGACCAGTGGCTGCTCTTCCAGAATACCAGATCTTTATTCTTCACACATGCATGGCATCTACAACTGATTGTAACATCACTTTCCAGAGACCTCAGTGCCCTCTTCTGGCAGGCATGCAAGTAGTACGAACACATTCATGGAGGAAAAAAATATGTAAAAAGAAAATAAATAAATCTTCAAAACTTGTAATTGTTTTATCTTAAAGGGGCATTTTTCCATTACTAAAATTGTCTTTTCCATCTGTCTTCTGTTACCATATTGTCTCCAAAAGTACTAAGCTACATTTTACTTGTTAGTTTTATGATATTAAGAAAATCATTACTCTTAACTCTGTGTCTTCAGCTTATGTTTTCAGAAAATAGGTTAAAGAATAGCTGCCTTCTAGTTGTGCATGGATAATAATTAAATTGTGAAATGTCAAGCTTGACTGAAGGGCTGGAATATAGAGCAGCCCTATAGAGCATGACTGATCCATTGTCATGGTTGTCCTTAGTAGGTATACGAGCTGTCACTGAAGTTTTATGTCTCGACAGAAAAGAAAACAAAAACAAAACAAAACAAAAAAAACCTCAAAACCAACCTCCTCTCTACTGATGGCTGTTCAAGGAATATTTTGTATTAAGTTGCCCTACTTATATTCTTAAACACTCATTAAGATAAAAATAGTTACATTATGGGGTTCCCTAGAGATGGTTCAAGTTAAAGAACACTGGATACTCTTCCAGGGAAAGGAATTTTGATTCCTAGCCCTCCAAATGGAAGTTCTCAATTTTCCAGTTAGATATACCATCCTCTTCTTGTTTCTGTGGGACATGAAACACACATGTGATACAGAGATATACATATGGCCAAAAATACCCATGTATATTAAATAAAAATAAAAATGAAATGTCAAGCCAATGTAAAATGGTAATAAACTTAAAAAAACTAGTTCACCTTAAAAATAGTCAAATTAATGGCAACTTTGATCTTCAACTGATCTGTAGGTGCCTTGCAGAGTCAGGAGGATTACTCTGGGAAAAATTCCAATCTCCATGTATCACTTATGTTTTAGCATTATTGATAAGCATCAATATGATTATTGGTGATTTTGACAACACATGTGAAGGTCAGTTTCTAGTTCAAATATGGGAGTAGAACAGTTAACAAAGCATATGTGTACCCTTGATGGTCATAAAGTCTGTGGTCTATTTGGTATAAACAAATCAGGAGGATAAATAAATCTAAATATGTCAGATTGCAATATCTGCACTGAATGTAATCAGAGCATAAAGTTTCAGGGTTTGAAATGATGGTAGAAGAATGTGTAAAACATAGTAACTAATAAGATGCAAAAATTGATCTTGGCTGGTGGGTTTTGGCATTTTTCCATTACAATGCATGTAATAGGTAAAACTTAAAACTGCTCACTGTGTTGATTTTAAGCAGAAAATTCAGGAAATAAAAGTGACAGTCATCATTTATGAGGACATGACCTTAATCCTCTTAGGATCTCCCACTAGACTATACCACTACCCAGCAGACCTCAGGTACAGACCAGGGCTTTTGAGGAGTAGGACATATCCAACCAACTACAGCAGTATTATTTTTTCTTTTCTATATTTTTTTATTTACATTCCAAATTATTTCCCCGAAAGTCCCATAAGCCCTCTTCCCTCCCCCTGTTCCCCATTCAAGCCCCTCTTGCTGCTCTGTCCTGGTATTCCCCTACATCCAGTCTTTCCATTTAAGTGTTTGGACTATGGTCTCTACTGTGCTCTCTGCTGGCCAGAGCATCTTGTTTTCTGAGAGTTTTCCAGAGTGAAGTGGAGTCCATGTCGTTCAGTCTTTTTACCAACAAAAGGCCCAAGTTATACTTGACCTAGATGAAAAACATAGTTCTAGGTTGAAGTGAATGAGAAAGGCCGCATTCTGTTATGAATTAAATCTTGCTAAAACTGTCCTTATTTTTCCAGTGGCTCCACAAAGGTCATGAAGTCAGATTTAGTCCTATTTGCTTGAGTTACTGCAGCAGTATTCTCATCTGTTCCTTCTCTAGTAGAAGTAATATGTAACAACTACAGTAGAAATCTAGAAAAATCCGATTGAGGATTTTTCTATAGAAAAAGAATCACAGATTCCATCATAGATTCCTGCCTCTTTAAAGCTTACTCTTCTTATAACATTCACAAAGGAGCAAGCTATTCCAGACTAAGGATGAGCTACATAATAATAACTCTGCTCTCACTCTGGGAAACTGTATCCTGAAGTGTATGTTTAATATGCAAAACATATTCAACACCTAGTATTGTAAGCATTAGAGCATGAAATATATACACAAGGTTTTGGATAACACACGGTTTAGAGGTAAAATAAAGTTTTACTGGAAATAGCCTTTCTAAAGATATCTTTGGTATCTTTATTCAGATAAAGATGGAAACAAAGAAGGAAGTGCCTAAGTGCCACATATGTTTATGGGTAACTTAGAATTACAATTATGCCTGATAACATCATATTCTGCACTTGCTTTGTGAATGTTACATTCATTCAGCTCCAACAATTCTCTGTGATATATAGAGGTATCTAAATTAACATCACTGTCCATTGAAAACCCCTAGGTAATAGTAGAAAGGTATCTGGGGGTCTCAAGATAATGACTGCACAATCCAATGTATTTTGGAAAGGCAAAAAAATATTTATTTGTATAAGAGGGTGTATAGATATGCTCCTTGTTTGAATGCCCTGCTGTGATTTTTATTGATTTTTTTTTCCTTTTTATATTCTCTTTTTATCCACAGTTAATTTAAATGTTTACTTTATATCCTGGTAATTGTGCCCCACTCTCTGTGCCCACCCCTTCCACAGTCTTTCTACCATACCCCCATTCCCTTTTTCACCGTGAGGGTAGAGCTCTCTCCCACAGCCCATATGGTATCCTCCAGCTCTGGCACATCAAGCCTTTGTAGAACCAGGTAAACCCTTTCACACTGAGGACAGATAAGGCAGCCCAGCTAGGGGAATGGATTCCACATACAAGCAATGGCTTTAGTGTCAGTCTCTGCACCAGTTGCTAAGAGACCCACATGAAGACTGAGCTGCACATATGTATGGGGACCTAGGTCTAGTCTGTGTATGTTCTTTGGTGATTCAGTCTCTGAAAACCCCCAAGGGTCCACGTTAGTTGACTCTGTTGATCTTCTTGTGGAGATCCTATCCCATTTAGCCCTCATCTGAGAGGTCTGAGCCAGGCTGACTCCATGGCAGGCTTCAAACTGGTAGTTTAGGAGACTAGGCATAAATTTTCATTTCCCATAACTTGGTAAGTCCAGGCAAGTCAGTTACTTAAACAAACATGGGCTGCAGGAAGCTAATAAGAAGCTGTACACACTCACCTGGCCTGAGGCATGAGCAGTGAGTCAGCAACAGTTTCCAGATTCTCCCAGCAAGGGTTCTGGAATGTCCTCAGAACCCTATCCAACCCCCAAAATCCCATATTCCTAGAGAACAAGCCAACCAATCAAGATAATGGTCACCTACCCCTTTCTGGAATTTGCCTAATATGTTTTAAATTGGGCCTAAAAGTTCACCTGGGCATATCCATCTTGGCAAATGATAGAACACGCCCTCCTACCCCCCCCCCCCACACACCCTACATGCTGGACTTCTACATAATAAAAGATAATGCTCTTTACTTTGGCATACTATTTGAGTCTGGGGTATCATTCTTGTGTGAATCATGGACCCTTAGAAATCCTTCCTCTGAATCTTCCATTAGAGTCCCAAAGCTCCATCCTATGTTTGGCTATGGGTCTCTGCATCTGTTTCAGTCAGTTGTTGCATGGTATCTCTCAGAGGAGAGTTATGCTAAGCTTCTCTCTACAAGCATAGGAGAGTATCATTAATAGTGTCAGGAATTGCTGCTTGCCACGGGATGTTCTAAAGTTGGGCCAGTTATTGGTTGGCTATTCCCTCAGTTTTTGCTCCATCTCTGTCCCTTCATTTCTTGTAGACAGGACAAATTTCATTTCTAAAGCTTTGTTAGTGGGTTCATGTCCTTATTTCTCTACTGGGAGTCCTGCCTACAGGCTACAGGAGGTGGCCTCTTCAGGTTCCATATCCCCACTACTATAAGTCTCAGCTAAAGTCACTCTCATGAACTCCTGAGTTCTTCCCCCACCCCAGGTCTCTGGAATGTCTTAGAGATGTACCCCCACCCCCAACACCCAACAGCCTCAGATCTCCATTTACTCTCCTTTCCCTCTGGCCCTCTCTACTGTCTCTCCCCACGCTACCCTACCCCTTTCCCCCTGCAACTCAATTTCCCTCCTGCTCCCCTCTTCCTTCCAGTTCCCTCCCTCCATCTGCCTCTTATGCCTGTATAATTCCCCCTTCTAAGTGAGATTCAAGCATTCTTTCTTGAGCTTCTTTGGGTCTGTAGAATATAGTATGGAAATCAACAAGATAGACAAACCCTTGGTTTTTTTTTTGTTGTTGTTGTTTTTTGTTTTGTTTTGTTTTGTTTTTGTTTTTGTTTCTTTTTTCTAATGCAAAAAGGTCTCCTGCTTTACGGAGTGGTTGGAATTTGATCACATATTCTTATGCTATAGACTAGTGCAAAATGACACAGTTTCTAAGGAGAAATGGACCTGAGTGTATTTAAATTTCAAAGAATTAGTGAATCTGGAGAGATTGTAATTCTTCCAAGAGATTTCTTTATACTTTTTAACAGTGCTCTTTTCTTATTTAACTGTTTGTTAGAATAACTTTGTTCATATATACCACAGCAACTTCAATACATATTTCTTGTAGCTGATCTCTAATATAATAGGGTGTATCTTACTGTGATGCATTTCATAAATAAATAAAAATTTCCTAGGAGCAAAAATATGCTACTCCAACATGTAGTAACTTTGTAAGTATGAATTTTCTGAGTCTTCTTTATAGGAGCTAGCTAAAGGGAAAGGAAAAAAAATCCCATGATAAGTCTTTTTATGTTTTATTTTTTCTAGAAAATTTACAGTTGTAGTCTTATTCCTCTCTATCACATGACCAGGAACAAAAATGTGTCCTTCAGCCTTAGGTGACAAGACATATTTAAAAGAGAACACAGAAAACTACATGTTTTAACAAAAAAACAATAAAAGTTTGTTAATATGTAGAATATACTAATCAGTATAAAATGTTAAGTCTCAAACCCTGGAACAAATGGCTGAGGTGCGTATTTAACATAGCAAAATGAATCTGGCCACCAGGCTTTCTCAGCATCTCTCAACCCCTACTGTCACAGGGTCCTCCAGGATTGCATACCTTGCCCCCTACCCTGCACTCTCTATGTAATTCACCCATTTTGGTTACTCTTCCCTTTAAATCTTTGTCATCTTGACTGCTACATATCCTCTCTCTCTCTCTCTCTCTCTCTCTCTCTCTCTCTCTCTCTCTCTCTCTCTCTCTCTCTCTCTTCTCTTCTCTTCTCTTCTCTTCTCTTCTCTTCCTTTCCATCCCTTTCTCCTCTTTGGACATGGTCCAGATCAGTTTGGTCATATCCACTCCTGACTCTCCCAGATTTCTCTGCCCCTGACTATGCTCTCCCATAGATCTATAATGAACTTTCTCCTTCCACCATACCTAGAAACAATCATGTTCTCCTGTCCTTTTATTTGTTTTTATCCATACACATAATATACTTTAGTAAGAACAGCAGAAAGAAAATTATGCAGAGAAAAATATTCTATGCATAGAGAACAATGAGAATGGGGGATCCTTTGGATGAAATATCAGGAGATTTTATTGGCTGCAAAACACAATCTGTGTAGGGATACAATGGAGAGATCACTTAATCTGAATAGAGACAGGAGCCTGAAGCAGCATACCCAGAAACAGAGTATATATTCAACAGCACAGTGCTTTGTTTCACTTGACAAACAATGCATGGGCTTCAACACCCACAGTATCATCAAACCCTCATTTCTCCATGAAAATTTTATGTTTGAGCTTTTTATCCAACAGGCTAAGCCTGGATCTAGTTTTTATACACTCATGTGTTGAAGGCAAGGTGTCTGATTCAGTCTAGACTGTGTGCTTAGAATGGTTGGTCTTTACCTGGATAAGTCTGGATGCCTTTCTTAAAACACATTGCTCAGTTATATAGCATTTAGATTTGTTGATGTTGAAGACCACAAGACAAGTACTAAAACTTGGAAAATAGTCAAGGAAGGAAAATAAAAAAGTGACAGAATTCAACCAAGTAAAGCTTGTATTTTCATATATTTCAATACTCCAGTTCATTGCCTAATGAAAGTTTCCCAATGTAGATTTGTAAAGATATATTTTATTCTAAAATATCTTCTTCTATACTAATATTTATTCCTTATTGGTAAATTATGTCATGTTTAAGTCCTGAGGTAGCATGTGGCAGCAAACACTATATATAGTTCTTGTGCATATCTGACATTTGGTCTGTTTTTAGCAGTAACAGTTATATGGTCCTGTATGACTATGCCAGATACATTTAAGTGAGGGGCAACTATAGGAAAAGTTTGGGTTCTGTTTTATGCTCCTCAGTTTCAGAGATTATATTTTTCAAGAGCCACATCTGAAAGTCAAGAACTCTTCTCTGTGCACTTTCTGTATTTTGCAGAATACTGGGATTCCAAAAAGAAAATAAAACCACATTCTCATCATCACAAACTGTCAGCAATGAAAATAATTCTATTTTGGAATTCATCATAAAATAAATGAGTTTTCATGAATGAATAAACATCCACTTACTCTTCACATTCCAAGGATAGTGCATGAAGGCACACTGAGCAGTGCACTTCTCAATGCCATTCATTACTGTTTGTGGAGAGGCACTTATGGATGGGATGTTCTTGAGCAGACACTTCCCATTCCTGGCTTGGCTGAATACTCCATCAGTCAAAACTGATTAGCTAAAGAGAGTTGCATAAGTCTTTTTGCCCAGTGCTTCTATCAAACCATAGCGTGATAAGAGAGAAATCCTGTGGCTAAAGACTGCTGGCTATGTTTCCTGTACTTAACATTCTATATAAGTGAAATCAATGGGAAATAGGATGTAGACCTTGAGCACGACTCAGAATCATATGCATGTTACAATTTGCAGCTCAGGCTCCTCTGCAATACACTTCTCAAGGCTCATTCACTAATATTGGACTTAAATTTTTCTGAGATTTTTGCTATTGCCAGCTACCTTCAGTCTCCTGTCTCCTGTGTTGATTATTTCTCCAGTCTCCTCTCTCTTCTGTTCATAATTGCTCTTGTTTCTGTTCTTCTCTGCTCCTCCTTCTTCTCCTCCTTTCTCTTTATTCTTATTCTTCTTATTCTATTTCTTTCTTTTCTTCATTCTGTCCCTCCATTCTGTTTCTCAATGTTCAGTGTCACCATTCAGTTAATAAAAGCAGAGCGTGAATAGGATATGTCTTTCTTATCCTCTGACCCTTCCTGTTAATTCTGTCATTAGGCGTCAATTCAACACTTGTCTGATATGAAAAGAATCTCTGGATTCATCTTTATTTCTCCCCTAACATTCTGAAGTTCGTGAGTCTTCTAATACATTATGAATAGATCAGACTCACAAACACACATCTGATCTTTTAAATATCTTTCAGATAATTCTCTTTCTCTTTATGAGGCTTCTTTCAACAACCTTCATGTTATGACATCTTCTACCTATTTAAGTTCAAATCTTATAGTTCCTCCATGCACTAGATTTCCTTTGGGTTGCACAGTCTCAAAGTTGTCTGCAACTCTCTTCTATTCCTCCCTGGAAGCCTCCTTTTAATTATTCAGTTATCTGTGTTAAAACTTATTATTCTCTTTATTTAAATTGTCTGTCTTTTGTAATTCTTCTCTGATGCAGTATTATCTGTCTTCCGCAGGGCTTGCTGAAGCTCTTTCTTGCTTATCTGTTGCATATCTTGACTTTACTTTTATTTTCTCATTCTTTAGATTTTCTAGGATTGCAGATCCTTTGTCAATGTTTCTCCAAAGCTTTATACACAAAAATAATTTCATTCATATTTGACACAATGTATCTTTCATTGGTGAAATTATATTAGGAAGTTATATTATTGAGAGTACTGTTTTTATAATCTATACTTTATAAAGTCAATGTTTTCAGTGTCTTCATATTTTTAAGTAACTGAACCAGCACGAAGAAGAAACAAAACTAGAAAGAGAAAATTAAGAAATAACCCAAAGGTGATTTTGCCATCATAAATAACCATGATTTACATTTGGTAAGTAACTTCCATAACTCTCTTTATGTACTGATTCAAAAAGTTGCTAGATACAATGCTATAAGAAAATGGGCATGTTGGCTTCTTTCCAGCCCACTGCTCTACCTGGGCCAGATCTGCTGCCCAACCAATATCCACCCAAATGCTGCAGCCTGCATGCTTCTTAGGAGGTCCTTAGTGACCAAGGATATAGGTGAGAATTTTGATCAAATACCCAGGTTAGCTGGAACACCCACAGTGAATGTGGGACCTAAATCCTCCTGCCTCCGAGCTCCACCTCACTTCAGTTCCACATCCCCACAAAGGCCAGAACAGTGGTCCTACCTGTAACATCCCAATGCTATAACCTGTGAGCATCCCAGAAATTCCAGAGTAATCAAGGGTCTAGGGAATCCGTGATAACCAAAAATTACCAAATAAGGTGGGAAAGGACACTCCATATTCATCAAAGGAAACATCTACCAATAGGAATTCTCAATCCTGAACAACTTTGTCCCAAATGCAAGGGCCCCCACATTTGTAACGAGGCTTTACTAAAATTAAAAACATACATTGAACCCCACACAATAATAGTGGGAGAATTCAAAACCCCACATTTGCTAAAGGACAGGTCATTGAAACAGAAACTAAGCAGAGAGACAGTGAAACTAACAGAAGGTATGAATCAAATGGTTTTAACAGATATATACAGAGCATTTGACTCCAAAACAAGAGAATATATCTTCTCAGCACTTCCTGGAACCTTCTCCAAAAGTGACAATATAATCAGACATAAAACAAATCTCAATATATACAAAAAGAGGGTAATACTCCCAAGCATTGTATCAGATCACCACAAACTAAGGCTAGACTTCAATAACAGCAAAAACAACAGAAAGCCCACATACTAATGGAAACTGAAGAACTCTCTGCTCAATGATAACTTGGCCATGGGAAAAATAAAGAAAAATATCAAAGACTTTATAGAATTAAACGAAAATGAAGATACAACATAATCAAGCTTATGGTTATAAAAGCAGCATAAAGAAGAAAATTTTAGCACTAAGTGCCTTCATAAATAAATTGGAGAGATCCCAAACAAGCAACTTAACAGAACACCTGAAAACTCTAGAACAGAATGAAGCAAACACACCCAAAAAGAGTAGAAGGCAGGAAATAGTCAAACTCAGGGCTGAAGTCAACGAGTGAATGATACAAAGCTGATTCTTTGAGAAAATCAACAGGATAGGTAAACACTTAGCCAAACTAACTAAAGAGCACAGAGACAGTATCCAAATTAACAAAAAAGCAAATGAAAAGGTAGACCTAACAACAGAACCTGAGGAAATTAAAAAAAATCATCATAACCTACTACAAAAGCCTATAGTCTACAGAATTAAAAATCTAGATGAAAAGGATAATTTTCTAGACAGATACCACATACCAAAGTTAATTCAAGATCAGTTAAACTATTTAAACAATCGCATAGTCCCTAATGAAATAGAAATAGTCATCAAAATCTTCCCACCCAAAAAAACCCAGGGCCAGATACTTTTGGTGAAGAATTCTACCAGACCTTCCAAGAGGAACTAATACCAATACTCCTCAAACTATCCCACAAAATAGAAACAGAAGAAACACTACCTAATTCATTCTGTGAAGCCACAGTTGCTCTTATACCTGAACCACACAAAGCCTCAATAACTAAAGAGAACTTCAGGCCAATCTTGCTTATGAATATCAATGCAAAAATACTCAAAATTCTTGCAAACCAAGTCCAAGAACACATCATAACCACCATTCACCACAATCAAGTAAGTTTCATCCTAGGGATGCAGGGATGGTTCAACATATGAAAATCCAACAGTGAAATACCATGTATAAAGAAACCTCAAGGAAAAAACCCACATGATCATCTCATTAGACGCTGAAAAGCCCTCGACAAAATGCAACACCCTTTCATGTTAAAAGTCTTGGAGATCAGAAATTCATGGCACATATCAAAACATAATAAAAATAATATACACCAAACCAACAGACAATATCAAAATAAATGGAGAGAAATCAAAGCAATCCCACTAAAATCAGAGCCAGGTTAAGGTTGCCCACTCTCTCCCTACCTATTCAATTGAAGTTCTAGGTAGAGCAATTAGACAACAGAAGGAGAGCAAGAGGATCACTATTTGCATATGATGTGATAGTATACATAAGCAAACCCAAAAATTCCTCTAGAAGATTGCTACAGCTGATAAACAACTTCAGCAATATGGCAGAACATAAAATTAACTCAAAAAAAATTGGTAGCTTTCCTTTATATAAATGATAAATTCTCAACTGAAGAATACCGAATGGCTGAGAAGCACCTAAAGAAATCTTCAAAATCCTTAGTCATTAGGGAAATGCAAAACTAAACAACCCTGAGATTCTACCTCATGCCAGTTAGAATGGCTAAGATTAAAAACTCAGGGGACAGCTGATGCTGGTGAGGATGTGGAGAAAGATGAACACTCCTCCATTATTGGTGGGATTTCAAGCTGATACAACCACTCTGGAAATCATTCTGGTGGTTCTTCATAAAATTGGACATAAAATACCTAAAGACCCAGCTATACCACTCCTGGGAATATACCCAAGAAATGCTCCAGCATATAACAGGGACACATGCTCCACTATGTTCATAGCAGTCTTTCTTACAACAGCCAGATGCTGGAAAGAACCCTCATGTCCTTCATCAGAGGAATAGATACAGAAAATGTGGTATATTTACACAATGGAGCTATTAATAACAATGACTTCACAAAATTCTTAGGCAAATGGATAGAACTAGAAAATATTCTGAGTGAGGCAACACAATCACAAAAGAACACATGTGATATGCACTCACTGATAAGTGAGTATTAGCCCAAAAGTGCAGGAATATGCAGGATTCAATTCACAGACCGCATGAAGCTCAAGAAGGAAGACCACAGTGTGGATACTATGGGCCTTCTTAAAAGGGGGAGCAAATTCAGAGACAAATTGTGAAGCAGAGACGGAAGGAAAGACCATCCAGAGATTGTTCCACCTGGGCTTCTATCCCATCTACAGTCACCAAACCATGACACTATTGTGGATGCCAGGAAGTGCTTGCTTACAGGAGCTTGATATAACTGTCTTCTGAGAGACTCTGGCAGAGCCTGAAAAATACAGAGGTGGATTCTCCCAACCAACCATTGATGTGAGCAAGGGGTTCCCAATGGAGGAATTAGAGAAAGGACTGAAGGAGCTAAAGGGTTTTGCCACCCCATAGAAAGAACAATATCAATCAACAAGATTCCCCCAGAGCTCCCAGGGACTAAACCACCAACCAACAAGTACACATAGAGCAACCCATGGCTCCAGCCGCATAGGTAGTGGAGGATGGACTTGTCAGACATCAATAAGAGGAAAGGCCCTGTGATGGCTTGATATCCCAATGTAAGGGAATTCTAGGACAGGGAAGCATGAGTGGGTAGGGAAACACCCTCACAGAAACAGGGTTTGTGGAGGATGGGATAGTGGGTTTTCAGAGGTAAAACCAAGAAAGAGGATAATATTTGAAATGTAAATAAGGCAATATCTAATAAAATTTTTCAAAAAAAAATGAGGACATCATGAATTTTGCAGGCAAATGGATAGAACTAGAAAATATTCTGAGTGAGCTAACTCAGACATAAAAGGACATTCATAGTATTTCAACTGATCAAAAACTCAAGTGACAGCATTTTTGGCATCCATTGACAAGTGGATATTAGCCAAAAAGTACAGCATACCTAGGATACAATCTACATACCGTAAGAAGTTTAACAAGAAGAAATGCCCAATTGAGACTTCCATCCCACTTAGAAGGGAGAAGGAAATAATCACAGGAGGCAGAAGGAGGGAGGGGAGAATCTGGGTGGGAGCAGGGGTAGAGGAAAAGGGGAACAGGATTAGATATGGGAGGAGGGAACAGGAGAGAAGCCCAGAGGGTCATGCAAATGAAAAGAAATATGTAGTCTTGGATAGTGGGAGGTGGGGGACACCTCTAGAAATTACCAGAGTCCAGGAAGGTGAGACAATCTCAGTAACAATTTGGGGTGTTCTTAGCTAAAATATCCAACACTGGGGAAAGGGAGCTCAAAGAGTCCACCTTTATTAGATAGATAGAGTCTCAAGTGGAAGAACCCATAATCAAATTCCCTGACCCAGAATTGTTCTTGTCTAAAAGAACTGCAGGGACAATAATGGAGAAGAGATGTAGAAAAAGTGGTCCAATGACTAGCCCAATTCGGGATCTATCTTATGGGGCCACACCAAGGCCTGATACTACTATGCTATGATATGCTTACCGATCAGAGCTTGGCATGGCTATCCTCTGAGAAGTCCCTATCAGTAGTTGACTGAGACAGAAGCAGATACTTCTACCCATCTATTGGACTGAAGTCAGGGACCCTTATGCTTGAATTACTGGAAGGATTGAAGAAGCTGAAATGACTACCATATAGGAACACCAACCATCTCAACTACCCCAGGGGGACTGAGCCACCAGCCAGGAGCATACAGAGGCTGGTCCAAAGTTCCTGGCACATATGAAACAGAGGTCTGCCTGGTTTGGCCTCAGTAAGAGAAGATGCATATAATCCTCCAGAGACTTGAGGCTCCAAGAAAAGGGAATGCCTGGCGAGGGGAGTGGAGCACCCTCTAGGATGCAAGGGGGAGGAGGAATGGGATGGGGAACTGTGGGAGGAGAACTGGGGAGCAACAACTAGAATGTAAGTAAATAAAATAATTTTTAAAAATGGGAATGTCTTAAATGTTTGATTTTAACATTATCAAATGGACTGAATTTCTGCTTAAGCTCTAAATGCCAAACTGACTGCTATTGAAGTTCAGGATATTAGCAAGTGATTTAATTACTTCAGTGGATACTAGCCTAATAGATTCATTGTTCTTGCAAGATGAGGAGAAAAACATTTCTCTGTGTGCACATTCAGACACCAAGAAGATTGACTACCTATGGACAAACTTAGCAGCTGAAGTCTGTCAGCCAGGAAGAGTATGAGTACCGGACACTGAACAGAGAGTTGCCCGCATCTTCAACCTCAGGCCTCTAGAATTGTGAGGAACTCTTTCAATTGTTTCAACCACTTAATTTGTGATTACTGAAGCCCAAGTGGAAAGACAGCTGTTAAATTTATTAAATTTTAACTTATTTTTGATAAGAATTGAAAGAGTATTAAAATGACTCCAAGAAAATATTTTTCTCACTTAATATTCGCAAATTATTTGAAAAACTATAAATATGAAGTGAGCAAAAAGAAGTTACCCTGTCAATAAAGAGTAAAGATGTAAATACAGGTGTAAGGGGTTCAGACATTCTCTACTATTGAACTTATTTCCTAAGACAAATGTAAGTGTGCTGTGCTGAGAATAAAGTTTGTATGAATATGTATATATGCTAAATTGGTACATATTGTGTATAGTAAATTGTATATTTGTATGTACAGTGAATATAGGTGCCTGCATTCAAGAGTCTGTATGCCATCAAATGCAGGTGACAGGAACTCAACTCTACAAGGTCAGATCTCTTCTGGCCTCTAGGTGTACACACACACACACACACACACACACACACACACATCTTAAAAAATTGAATAATACTTTTTGTGGTTTCAACTGTACAGTTTGATTAATAAATAAAATGTTATTTTTGTGGGTTCAACTGTGCAGTTTTATTAATAAATAAAAATTTCATTTTTGTGTAGGAGAAAATTAACAACAGAAATAGATATGAACTTTCCTAAAGTGTTGTAAAATGTTTAGGATCATACATATTTGCTTAAATTTGATGTTTATTCTGTTTTTAGAGCAAGGTTAAAGAAAAAGGGAATGAAGGTTGGTAAAAAATAGAAGAGAAGAAAGAATGCTTTGATATTGTATTAAGATATGCAGATTCACTCTTGGAATAACAATGCATGCAATCATCTGCTTTTAACAGTACGGTAGGGTGGGAGGAAGCAAGAACTTCCCAGGTGACCTTCACCTTGGAGACCCGTGATTTCAACTCTTGGTTGTTTCAGCATGCTTCACATTATTGGAGAGCAATTCTGGGTCTGCCCCTTGGCAGAAGGAGATCTGGAAAAGACTGTAGAACATTGGTTTGAAAATTGTGACCCCTATCGCTTTGGCTAAGATCAAGTGAAAATTGTGGCCTATGTAACTCAGAGTTTCCAATAGTGAAACCTTGGGGAAATTTTAAGTCATTTTGCAGGTTTGAAGGTAAAGCTAGGAGATTCTAACTTTGGATCCACACCAGCTAACAGGAATCTGTTTCATTACCCATTTTATACACTTAGCATTTATGTAGAATTTCATTTGTAACACACTTTATTATTTAACAAAAATATAATCTACTACCATTGGTGTTTTATACAACATATTTCTTTGACAATAATAACTTCAATGGGAGCATTTTGAACAGAAGGCACAAAAATGTTACATATCATGAAGAGAACATAAGTATTTGTGGCCTAGAGCTGGTATACATTAATGAGGGCATATCGAATTTCATTCCTAGTTGAGTAACAGGGAACTATTTAGAATGTTACTTGGAACCACTGGATAAGGTATTACCTGGATTGAGTCTTGAAGATATTACTTTCTTGGAGACAGATCATGAGCCGCACCCCTTCCTGGGTACCAGAATGATAGAAAGTACTCTTAAAACTCTGTAAACTATTATTAGTGTTATTGATAAATTACTAAGTTTCTGTTATAATTAATCCCTCTCTCAAAGTCAATTTTCCATAAATAAGCAAGAACATAGAAAGAGAGAATTTGAAAACCTTTTTTGCAGTTTTGTCCTATACTGTGTGGCTGGAACAATATTGAACAAAGGGACTGGCAGTCAAACGGCCCCCTTAACCATCCAAATTCTAGAAACGGCAGTCTAGAAACACTACAGGGTCCCTTGAAATAGCTTTGCAAGACTGTAGCTGTCCACTCCTATTACCCCATGCACAGCACAATCAGGATTGTTTACGACACCTAACATCAAGATTTTTGAAAATTCTCAAATAATTCTCAACCTGACCAGAGGTGGGGAACTTTCCTGGTGGAGGAGAAGTTTTGACAAGTGGCACAGCCAGGTTTGAACCAACAGACGAGTCTTAATGGCTATAGCTAAAGGAAAAGCTTAGATTGCCCAAACAAATGGCTGCAATGGTTTTAACATTCTTCAGACTACCTGAGTGGCAGTCTAGAAGCACTGGGTGAGGATCTGGTGACATGTTACCATGTTTTCTTCTCTGGTCTTCTAGTAGTAGGCCCAATACAAGTTTCTTTAATGACTTTCTGTCTATTTTTCACAGTGTGGGCTGAAATAAAACTTAGTAATTTTTGATGGCAAGGTGACCGACAGGGTAGTTAGCAGAACAAATATTGATCTCTAGTGGTCCTTCTGTAGCAAAGACCTATCACGTATTTTAGATGGCAAAAAAATTCTGCATGAGAATTCTATATTGCAAGGAAACTCCATTTGTGCCTAAAATCAGGGATGATCAAGTCACTTGATTCTGGACTCTGATGTCCTTTCACTTTCATGTCTACCTGCATTAAATGTCATCCTCGAATGGCTACTTTGTAACTTGAGTCCAATGTTTCTAGGCAACAAAATATTAACAAATGTTTGACATGTGATGCAGTCTCATTACCTTAGGGGCAGTCTCATGCACATTTTCTAATGTTCAAATTGTGGCTTCTAAATAGCCCTGCCTTGTTGCACCTTAATAGTGTGACTAACAGCAAGTCTTCCAGCACAAAGTTCTAGAAATCACCCCTTGAAGCCAAAGAAACCAATGCAGAATTGGCTTCCTCCGCCCACCTCCTGCACCCACAGCCCTTAGTTGTGTCTATGGTCATATGAGCTGAGGTTGACAATCTCAGTTTTTCCACATCATTCAATAATATTCATTCATTCATTCATTCATTTTAATTTTGCAGGTTAATAGGTAGATTCTGGTTTCTGATATAATTTCTTTAGCATTTGTCAAATGTTCAGTGATCTTTTGCCTCTCTACAAGTTATTGATCTTCCCTATAGATACCAGGTAATCATGGCTTTCTTAGTGGACTAATCCTCTCTTTTACTAAAAATGCTTTTATTCTGAAAATTCTGATTACATTTTCCCCTTTTTCTAATCCTCCACTTAATCTCTACATCTCCTCTCATCTGGATCCATTCTCTGTCTGTCTCTCATTAACAAACAAGCAGAATTCTAAGGGATAACAATATAGTGTATGTCAATACAATACAATACGTAAAATATGATAAGAACATAAATTAATACATTGGAGTTGGATAAAACAACAAAACAGAAGGGAATAACAGCTCAAGGAAAGGCACACATACAGAAACTTATTCATCCCATACTTAGGAATTCCATAAAAACACTAAACTAGAAGTCATAATATATATACAGAAGACCTGGTACAGACCTGCACAGGTCCTGTGCATGTTGTATCAGTCTCTGCAAGTTCATATGTGCATGGATCTTGAAGATTTAGAGGGCCTTGTTTCCATGGTGTCCTCCATATTCTATGGCCTTTACACTCTGTGCCTCCTCTTCTTCAGATTCCCTGATCCCTGAGTGGAGGGATTTGATGGAGACATCAAGCACAGGTCTGAGTGTTCCAATGGCTTTTTCTCTATCTGCATAATGTCTGATTTTGTGTGTCTCTACTTGTTTCTATCTGCTGCAGGAGGAACCTTCTCTGATGATGGCTGAGCAAGGCACTAATAAGTCTAGCAGGATATTATTAGGGGTCAATTTATTGCTATTTGTTTTTTCAAAGAACAGTAGTATTTGCTTGTACTCTTGGTCTCAAGGGCATCTAGTCTCAGGTTCCTGATCACCTAAAGAGTGTGAGGTATGAGTTCCATTTCTTGTAGTAGGCCTTCAGTCAACCCAAAAACTCTCCCAAGGTTTTTGCCATTAATACCATAGCTAGGATAAATTCCTCCTATAATTACTATTGATATTTATAATTCATAATTTTCATAGTATCTTTAATTGATTAAAAAATTATTAGAGACTATGCCCTTTGACTCATGGAAGAGGGCATTGTTTAATATTCAGCCATGGAGAATTTCATTTATCTTTTTGCTATTGTTTTACTATGATTTGAGAATATATTTGCTAAGCTTTCTATTTCCTTAAATATACTAAAATGTATTTAACATCCTAGGAAATGGTCTTTTTGCAAGTATGCCATGTTTACTTGAGAAGACCCTGATTTCCATTACTATTGGGTAGCAAATTTTGTAAATGTCAATTAGACCAAGGGGATTGTTAATCAAGGTCAACCCATGTACAGCTTATTGATTTTTACACTGCTTGGTTCATCAATTACTTAGACAAGGCTGTTAAAGATTTCAACTGTAATGATAAATTTGACTATTTCTCTTCTCAGTTTTCTCAGTTTTATCTCATGGATTCCTATATTCCATTATTAGGTGCATGCCTATTTAGAATTGCCTATTTTATAATTGATTTTTTAAATATATCATTATATACTGCTTTGTTTTGAACACTGATTTTAGTGTTTATTGTGAAATAGTCTAGGCTGAATGTAGTGTCGCTGATCTCATCTTCCTTTGGTCAGTGTTAATAGAATAAGATATCATTCTTTAACTCTTTGCCTTTAACCTTGTTGACCTTCCTATATAATGTGGACTTCTCAAAAGATGTTGTTAAGTTTCGACTTTGTAAACAAATATGGAAATCTTTATTTTAAGTTATTATATTTAGGCCATTCAAAATAAAAGTGGCTCTGATGTAATAAGATTTGTTTATGGTTGTTACTTGAGTACTATAAGCACTTAGTGTAAGAACTGTTATATACCCTCCTCATCTTCCTAAATCCAGCAGAGGAAATAGTAACCTCTGGAAGTCTGCATGTGTTGTATCATTTACAGAAATAGAATCTTTTAATCTGAGATGCTTCTTGGTCTCCTACCTTCAATAAGTTCTAGCCCATTCCTTTTCATGGAGATGTTCTTTGACTCACATTTCTAAACTTCAAGACTAAGTACCAGTTAGACCTAGTATTGAGCTACCATTTAATTTGCTTTGTTTTAGCATATATCACCTCTTTATTGAAGTGAAGTGATGAGAAAGAACTATCTTGCCTCATTGCCACTCTATGAATATTTACTTTAGGTATTTTCAGGTATTTTACTATAGGTATCCTTTACCAGACAGAGGAGAATCCCTTATTCACTATTTTGTTAAGCCAATTTCCTACATGGTGATCATATATCAGTTGAATCCATTAGTGTATTAGGATGAATTGTAGATTCTTCTTCACTTTAATAATCTTATAAATACAATTAAGTTTCACATTTTAAACCAATTTTGCATTTCCAAAACAAATTACAGTTGCAATTTTGGACCAGGGAGCTGGGCAGTTCCAGAGCCTTTTATGCACGGCCTGCCAGGAGACAGTGATCTCCATCAGCACTTTCACTTCTGAGCACATAGGTGAGATAGCCATCTTCTCTCTGGAAGGGAACAGCTAGGAGCACACAGGGCATAAGATCAGTGGAGCAGCTGGGACAAAAATCTTCCCGCCATTTGGACCAGGGAGCTGGGCAGCTCCAGAACATTCATTCCACGGCCTGCCAGGAGAGAGTGATCTCCTAGCAGCACTTTCATTTCTGAGCGTGCAGGTGAAATCTCCACCTCCTCTCTGGATTGGAACAGCTAGGAGTGCACAGGTTATAAGATCAGTGGAGCAGCTGGACAGAGGTCTTCAGGCTGTCATTTGCACCAGGGAGCCAGGTGGTGCACAGACCCTGACAGAAGAGAGTTGCTCTCCCAGTAGTAAGGACACAGGTTTACAGGCCCACAGGAGAAACAAGCTCCAGCCAGAGACAGCAAAACCAGCTAGCAACAGAGATAGCCAGATGGCGAAAGGCAAGCACGAGAACCATACCAACAGAAACCAAGGCCAATTTGCAACATCAGAACCCAGTTCTCCCACCACAGCAAGTCTAGGATACCCCAACACACCAGAAAATCAAGAGTTGGATTTAAAATCATATCTCATAATGTTGATAGAGGGCTTCAAGAAAGACTTAAATAACTCTTAAAGAAATACAAGAGAATATCGGTCAACAGGTAAAAGCCCTTAATGAGGAAACACAAAAATCCCTTAAAGAAATACAGGAGATCATGGGTCAACAGGCCGAAGCCCTTAAAGAGGAATCAAAAAATCCATTAAAGAATTACAGGAAAACACAAATGAAGTTTCCCGGGAATTGCTCACGAGTGGATTCTACATGGAGGAAGAGGTGAAGAATGAAACGCCGGGGTCGAGAGAAAAAAACACACAGAGACATTAGTGCATGGTTGTACAAAATCTTTCTCCTTTCTTTGGGGATAAGAGCAACAATATATGTGCTGTGGGTGTGACCCCCCCCCCCCAGTGTCGAAGAGTCTTTTCAGCGCTTCTCAGCAGGCTCTTGATGCCAAGGTTCCTCGAGGAAACTGACCCCATAGGGTCTGTTGATTTGCTGGAGGCTGAGGTGTGATAAAAGGCTTGCTCCCATAGCTCTGCCAGCTCCGCCAAGTGGGGGGAGGTATGATTGGAATTCCTCAGCTCAGAGTACTTGAAGAATGAAGGCAGCTGAATTTGAATATCAGGTTATATGGCATTACAATGACTCTCTACACAGACACAATCAAGTGAAGGAACTGAACACAACCATCCAGGATCTAAAAGTGGAAATAGAAACATTAAAGAAATCACAAAGTGAGACATCTCTGGAGATAGAAAACCTTGGAAAGAATTCAGGAGTCATAGATGCAAGCATCAACAACAGAATACAAGAGATAGAAGAAAGAACCTCAGGTACTGAAGATACCATAGAAAACATTGACACAACAGTCAAAGAAAATGCAAAATGTGTAAAGCTTGTAACCCAAAACATCGAGGAACTCCAGGACACAATAAGACCAAACCTAAGGAAGTGAAGATTTATAACTTAAAGGGCCAGTAAATATCTTCAACAATATTATAGAAGAAAACTTGCCTAACCTAAAGAAAGAGATGCCCAAGAACATGGAAGAAGCCTACAGAACTCCAAACAGACTGGACCAAACCAGAACATCTTCCCAGCACATAATCAAAACACCAAATGCACTAAACTGAGAAGGATTATTAAAAGCAGTAAGGGAAAAAGGGCAAGTAACTTATAAAGGCAGACCTACCAAAATTACACCAGACTTCTCACCAGAGACCATGAAAGCTAGAAGATACAGGGCAGATCTCGTACAGACCCTAAGAGAACACAAATGCCAGTCCAGGCTACTATACCCAGCAAAACTCTCAATCACCATAGATGGAGAAACCAAGATATTCCATGATAAAACCAAATTTATACAATATCTGTCCACAAACTTAGCCCTACAAAGGATAATAGATGGAAAATACCAACACAAGGAGGGAATCTGCATCCTAGAAAAAGCAAGAAAATCATCTTCTCCCAACAAACCCAAAAGAAGTTACCTAAATAAACATAAAATTAACATCAAAAATAACAGGAAGCAAGGATCACTACTCCTTGGAATCTCTCAACATCAATGGACTCATTTCCCCAATAAAAAGACATAGACTAACAAATATTTTTCACATAAATCTTCAATTTTATCAGAAAATGTTTGTAATTCCTCTTTCA
Organism: Tokudaia tokunoshimensis; assembly: GCA_036184795.1. Classification (NCBI taxonomy): domain Eukaryota; kingdom Metazoa; phylum Chordata; class Mammalia; order Rodentia; family Muridae; genus Tokudaia; species Tokudaia tokunoshimensis. The sequence continues at coordinate 84,079,233 of BTHU01000014.1, forward strand.
ATTAATTTAGTAAATTTTTTATGTCTACCATTTTATCTACATTATTTTTCATGATAATCTTCAATTTTAATTTGTTTTTCTGTATATATCTTCTATTTTATTAAAAATGTTTTCCATGTAAATCTCCTATTTTATCACAAAATGTTTTTAATTCCACCTTCAATTAATTTAGAAAAGTTTATTATATCTATCATTTTATCTATTTTAAAATAGTCAATTTTAATTCGTTTTTCTATATATTTCTTCAATTTTATCAGAAATATTTTCCATTTAAATCTTCAAGTTTATCAGAAAATGTTTATGATTCCACTTTCAATCAACTTAGAATTATTTTTATGCCTATAAATTTATCTATATAATAGCCATGATAATATTCAATTTTAACATGTTTTTCTATATATTTCTTCAATTTTATCAGGAATAATTTCCATGTAAATCTTCAAGTTTATCAGAAAATGTTTATAATTCCACTTTCAATCAACTTAGGAATACTTTTATGCCTACCATTATTATATGTATATAAAATTTTCTGGGATAATCTTCAATTTTAATATATTTTCTACAATTTTATCAGAAACATTTTCCATGTAAATTTTCAATTCTACCATAAAATATTTCTATTTCATTTTTCAATTAATTTAGCAATGTTTTTTATGTCTACCACTTTACTCTTTAATTTTCCATGGAAATTGTCAATTTTAACGTGTTTTTCTATATATTTCTTCTATTTTATCAGAAATATATTCCACGTAAATCTTCAATTTTATCATACAATGTTTTAACTTCCTTTTATTTCCTTTTTCAATAAAAATAAAAATAAAAAAATAAATTACAGTCTCTAGTGTAAAGATCATGAAGCTCAATTAGAAAATATTTAACTTTAAATTTTAGCACTGGAAATAAAAGAATAATTTACATAACTGAAAATGTCTGTTACACAAAGATGTTGATATTTAGATGTATTTGTTTACTCACCTTTCCTTAAATTTTTAGCATAATTAGTGTTAAAATCATTTGCACCTTGGTGTTTTTAAAATAGTATAGGTTGGTTGACCATTTCTCGTGGAAAAATCAATTTGATTCTCTAAAAGTATTCCTCCTTTCTATTTCTATTTAAAGTTTTGTCTATAATTGCAATAATTATTTCTCTTAATGCTAGGTATAAAATTTTTAGTTGATATCATCATTTTCATTCCTAATATTGGCAATTTTTTATTTCTATTTAAGAATCTGCTTGGAGGGACTATTTATTTTATTTTTTTAATTCAGTTATTATTATTATTTATTACGGTTTCATATTTTTTTCTCATGGTTACTGTACAAATTTCTCTTAGTGCATCATATTTTTACAAATTGAATAATATAGATGTCTCAGGCCTTATTTGGTAATTATTTGTTTACTTCAAGATTTCCTATAGCTCTATTTTATATTGTTCCTTCAAATGTGTATTTCTGTCTTTGCTATTATTTTCCATTACTCTTCATAAGTTCATAACTCTTGAAATTATCCAGAGTTCTTGATTATTTCATTCAATTTTTAAAGTCCATTTTTCTTATTTTTGTGTTTTTAGTCTGAAACTCACTGTTTCTTTCCTAAACCTCATCAGGTCTGCTTAGGTCTCCACATGAGGCATGTCCCATGTCCCTTCTATGGACTCTTCCTTGTAGATTCTTTCTCTATATGTGTACATTTCTCATCTGTTTTACTTGTGCTTTACTTCTTACAATGAGGTTCCCAATATATCAATATACTATTGTTTAGATTCTGCATCTTAAAGTTCTAAAATCTCTATCATACAAGAACCATGTCTTGCTGGTTGCTTTGTGTTTTGCATTCTTTGGCTTCTAGGAGCCCTCCATGTTTTGGATGAAATTTTGGCATGAAGTATCTATTGGGTTCTAGAAGACATTCTTTTATAATGTCTATGGAGGTGTAATGTCCCTCAGGAGTATTTATATAGCCTGTTGCTTGTGGACAGCATACCATGTGAAAGCCAGATATTTAGCTGCCCCAAATGTGAATAGTTCTTGCTGATGAAAGAAGGCTATGACCTTGGTAGCAATCATCTCAAGACAAAAGACTGAGTGCAATGAACATTTACAAATAAAGCTATTTGACTTTGTTACACACTGTGATATACCACAGATTCTGTGGTGAGAAGTTTTTTTTCATTGCTTTTGTTTGGGGTTTTTTGTTCTTCTGAATTTTTAATTTAGTTTTCATTTTCATTTTCTTTTGGAAAGAAGTTTCAAGAGTAGAGGGCAGATGGAGAGGGATTGAGAGATGGGTGAGATTGGGGTACATGATGTTAAATTCCCATAAAATCAATAAAAAGTTTTTAAAATAAAGAAAACAGGATAGGGCAGCACTTGGGAGGCAGAGGCAGGTGGATTTCTGAGTTTGAGGTCAGCCTGGTCTACAGAGCGAGTTCCAGGACAGCCAGGGCTGTACAGAGAAACCCTGTCTCGAAAAACCAAAAAGCAAAAAACAAAAAACAAAAAAAAAATGAAAAAAGAAATCAGGATAATTATCTAGCAGTAATAGTCCATTTCTTTTTGTAGAACATTTTATTAATACTTTGAATTTTTTACATAATATATTTGATCGCATTTATTCCTAGATTCACAACTAACTTCTCACAGACTTGAACTCTTTCCCAGCCCACAATTTCTTTCTTTATTTTTTTATATTTTTATATTGTTTTATTATACATACATACATATATATATATATATATATATATATATATATATATATATAATTTACATTCCCAATGATCTCCCCTTTCCTGGTTCCTCTCTCCCTGAAAGTCCTATAAGCCTTCTTCCCTCCCCCTGTTCCCCATTCAACCCCCTCTCGCTTCTCTGATCTGATATTCCCCTACATCCAGTCTTTCCAGGACCAAGGGTCTCTCCAAGCTGGTGTTCTGATCAGGAAATGTTCCCCTGTGCCCATGTGCTCAAGGTTCTTCCCCAGTTTCTTTTCCAATAGTTTCAGGGTTTCTCGTTTTATGTAGAGGTCCTTGATCCACTTGGAATTGAACTTAGTACAAGGAGATAAGAATGGATCAATTTGCATCCTTCTACATGCTGACCTCCAGTTGAGCCAGCACCATTTGTTGAAAAGGCTATCTTTTTTCCACAGGATGGTTTTAGCTCCTTTGTCAAAGATCAAGTGACCAGAGGAGTGTGGATTCATTTCTGGGTCTTCAATTCTGTTCCTTTGATCTACTTGCCTGTCACTGTACCAATACCATGTGGTTTTTAACACTATTGCTCTGTAGTACAGCTTGAGGTCTGGGATACTGATTCCCCCAGAGGTTCTTTTACTCTTGAGAATAGTTTTAGCTATACTGGGTTTTCTGTTATTCCAGATGAAGTTTTGAACTGCTCTTTCTAACTCTATGAAGAAAAGAGCTGGGATTTTGATGGGGATTGCATTGAATCTGTATATTGCTTTTGGCAAGATGGTCATTTTTACTATATTAATCCTGCCAATCCATGAGCATGGCAGATTTTTCCATCTTCTGAGATCTTCTTCAATTTCTTTCTTCAGAGACTTGAAGTTCTTGTCATACAGATCTTTCACTTGTTTGGTTAGAGTCATGCCAACGGGAGACAGCATACACTAACAGCTTAATGGCACACCTGAAAGCCCTGGAACAAGAAGTAAGAGAATTCATTGTTTTTAATTGTAGAGTAGTATTCAATTGTGTAAATATACCACATCTTCTGTTTCTATTCCTCCGTTGAGGGACATCTGGGTTCTTTCCAGCTTCAGGCTATTATAAATAAGGCTACTATGAACATAGTGGAGAATGTGTTCTTATTGCATGCCGGGGAGGCCTCTGGGTATATGCCCAGGAGTAGTATAACAGGATCCTCTGGGAGTGTCATGCCCAGTTTTCTGAGGAACCACCAGACTGCTTTCCAGAGTGATTGTACCAACTTGCAATCCCACCAGCAGTGGAGAAGTGTTCCTCTTTCTCCACATCCTTGCCAACACCTGCTGTTTCCTTTGGTTTTGATCTTAGCCATTCTGACTGGTGTGAGGTGGAATCTCAGGGTTGTTTTGATTTGCATTTCCCTAATGACTAAGGATGTTGAACATCTCTTTAGGTGCTTCTCAGTCATTCGATATTCTTCGGGTGAGAACTCTTTATTTACCTCTGTACCCCATTTTTTAATAGGGTTATTTGGCTCTCTGGAGTCTATCTTCTTGAGTTCTTTGTATATATTGGATATTAGCCCTCTGTCGGATGTAGGGTTGGTAAAGATCTTTTCCCAGTTTGTTGGCTGTCTCTTTGTCCTTTTGACAGTGTCCTTTGCCTTACAGAATTTTTGTAATTTTGTGAGGTCCCATTTGTCAATTCTTGATCTTAAAGCATAAGTTATTGGTGTTCTGTTTAGGAAATTTACCCTTGTGCCCATATGTTCAACGCTCTTCCCTAGTTTCTTTTCTATTATTTTCAGTGGGTCTGGTTTTATATGGAGGCCCTTGATCCACTTGGAATTGGGCTTAGTAAAAGGAGATAAGCATAGATCGATTTGCATTCTTCTGCATGCTGACCTCCAGTTGAACCAGCACCATTTGTTGAAAAGGCTATCTTTTTTCCACTGGATGGCGTTAGCTCCTTTGTCAAAGATCAAGTGATCATAGGAGTGTGGATTCATTTCTGGGTCTTCAATTCTGTTCCATTTATCTACATGCTTGTCACTGTACCAATACCATACAGTTTTTAACACTATTGCTCTGTAATACACCCAGCCCACAATTTCAAGTCCTTTTTCTTTTTATGTTTTTGCAATAATCCACTGATTCCAAATTTAGCTGTGCATATATTATTGGATATGGGACCATCTGCTTAATTGCTGGCAAACATACCAGGAGCTACACCCAATGATAAAAATCACTCCCTCTCCCAAAATTATCTGCTCTCCACAGCTCCTCATCTAGGATCGGAGGCTTATGAAAACCTTCCCACTTCATGGTGGAACACCACCTGGCTTTCATCTTGTGCAGGCAAGCACAACTGAATGTGTCCATATATGCAGTGATGCTGTCTTGTTAAAAAACCACTGTTTGACTTTTTGACTTCTGTCATTCCCTACCTCTACCTTTTACAGTCTTTCCTCCTTCTCTGCCATCATTGCTCCTGAGCATTGAGAAGGGAATGCAATATAGATAGATGTCCCATTTGTGACTCAGTTTGCCACTGACACTTATTCTACTCACTTTAACTAGTGGTGACATTCATAGCATTCTTAACATGGCCTAAATCTTCTTACATAAGGACCTATACCATAAAGCTTAGAACAATGGGCAACTATGCCACAAAGGATCTGACATTCATGTTCCTCTGAACCTTGAACTGCACAAAGTAAAATTACCAGCTGAAAAACTTATGTTATGATTAAAGTTTATCCTTACTTAAAAAAAAAAAATCTGCCCTTTCTGCTTTCTTCTACTCCTTGGTACATTTTTACTTAATTTTTTCACTCTGGAATGACCAGAGCTCTTCCTTTACATTATTTTGGCTGTTGTGATAATGGTACTAAAGATTACCTAAAGGTTTAGCCAAGATGAATTCTGCTACTGATATGTGTCCACTGCTTTTGTTGTTGTTGTTGCTCTTATAGCGACATATTTTATTTTCAGACATGATCTTGATGTGGGTTTTTGACTGACTTCATACTCTCTATGTATCCCTTATGTGCAGGCTTCAAGCATGATTTTCTTCTATATCAGTTTTCCTAAGTCACTGGGATTATAGGTGTGCACCATGTTTTGTTTTGTTTTTCCTGGTTTTAAGTCACCTTCTTATTTTGTTTAAGAAATTTGATAATAGCTATGATTTACTACAGAGTTTTGATATTGTATACATATAACACATTAAACACTTTTTACAAGCTAGTTTACACCAGTATTAAGATCAGGTCCTTTTTGAAAAAAAAAATTCTTTCATCATTTCCTCACATCCATCAATCCATCTACACAATAGTTCTAGAAATGTTAGATAAGTACTTACACTTTGACCTAATCTCTTCATTGAGCTGATGGGACAGGTAGGCTTCTTATACTGTTATTGCCATGAACAAATATCATTACACCAACCTGAGCATGTAAGAAAATATCTTGAACAAAACTAATGGCCCAATTAATACTTTGTGTATTATCATTACTCTGGTTTATTGGGGAAGTGACAGACTATGGCTGGGTCTGTAAAGAGGAACTGGCTTGTTCTGCTTTTTTCCAGGAACCTGGGTTTACTTCAACCTTCCTGTTTTTTTTTTTTTTTTTTTTTGGAGGATTTTTTTTTTTTATTTTCTAAGTTTTTTTATTTACATTCCAAATCATTTCCCCTTTCCCGTTTCCTCCCTCCCTGAAAGTCACATAAGCCCCCTTCCCTCCCTCTTTTCCCTATTCAACCCCCTCTCGCTTCTCTGTCCTGGCATTCCCCTACATCCAGTCGTTCCAGGACCAAGGGTCTATCCTTCCATCTTCTTGGAAATCTACTGATATCCGAATTGTGTCTAGGGTATTCCGAGATTCTGGGTTAATATCCCCTTATCAGTGACTGCATACCATGTGTGTTCTTTTGTGATTGGTTTACCTTACTAAGGATGATATTTTCAAGTTCTGACGAGCAAATCAAAACAACCCTGAGATTCCACCTCACACCAGTCAGAATAGCTAAGATCAAAAACACAGGAGACAGCAGTTGTTGGCAAGGATGTGGAGAAAAACGAACACTCCTCCACTGCTGGTGGGATTGCAAGCTGGTACAACCACTCTGGAAAGCTGTCTGGCGGTTCCTCAGAAAACTGGGCATGACACTCCCGGAGGATCCTGCTATACCACTCCTGGGCATATACCCAGAGGCTTCCCCGGCATGCAATAAGGACACATGCTCCACTATGTTCATAGTAGCCTTATTTATAATAGCCAGAAGCTGGAAAGAACCCAGCTATCCCTCAATGGAGGAATGGATTCAGAAGATGTGGTTTATTACACAATGGAATACTACTCTGCAATTAAAAACAATGAATTCATGAAATTCCTAGGCAAATGGTCAGAACTACCTCAAGCTTCCTAATAACTAACTGTTGGTTAATGCATACCTAAACACCTTCCACTACAAAATTAAGTTATTCTGAAATGCTCCATTTATATGAGCTTTTCTGTAATATAGATTTACGGAGAGAGAATTAGTGAATCAAATGATATACATATATTTAATGCCCACAGATATGATCTAAGACCTACAGAAAATTTCTGAGTTTTTGGTTTCATAAGACATAAGCAACATGTTTTTTCTTCTTTGTCTAGAATATATAGCTATCTGGCACCTTATTATTTGATTTTATAGTGCATTTTTGTGTTTTGTTATTAATTTTGATTTTGTACATCTTGAAACTAATTTTGGGACCTCTTTGTACATATTATTTTTACAGGTTCTTCAGGGTATCCTAGCATATAGTTTATATTTCAAAATGTTCTAATTTTAAGTTTATATTTCTGACATATTCCTATACTGTTATAATTCCCTGATGTTGCACTCCTAGTTTTGAACATTTTTGGAGATTTTCCTAATGCATTTGTGTTTCATGAGAATTAATAAGATGTAATTTATATTTATTTAATAAATGTAATTTATTTTTCAAGTTTTCATTTCATTTTTAATGTTTATACTTTAAAATGCCTATTTTGTTTACATTTGGAAATATTTATTTTATTGAATTTTATTTAATTGAACCTTCTGCATCTTCCACTTTATCTACATCCTGTTAGAATTTTTTGTTTATCCCACTTACACTTAGAGTTAACCAAAGATAAATGCTGTATTTTCCCCTTATCATTTAGTTTTGTATAAGTTGTTTTGCGACTCATGAAATATTTTTTATTTTCCTGAACTTTCCTTTCTGATCCTGCTTTAGATTTAAGTTTGTTTTCTGTTTCACAGTCTAAGCTTTCTTTCCCAGAAAAAGCAACTCCAACTGAAAATGGCATAAAATGATGACATCACTTTTTTTCTGCATTGCACTGGATGTAATTTCAGAGACTATGTTTCTCTGTGTTCTGAAGTCAACTCTGTTTCTAGTACACTCTTTATTTGTTTGGATGATTTTTGTTGTTCATACTTATTTCCAACTGAGGATAAAATGCCAGATTATATTTGCCTTGTTGTTTGATTTTAAGTTGTTTGTTCCTTCCCCTGTAGTCAGGGTGTCCTCAAATTCACAATAGCCACTTAAATTAGACTTTTTTTTTATTAGATATAGGTTTCTCAGACATATACAAACTGAACTTTCTAACTTTAATTGTTTCTTTTTTTGTTGTTATTTCTTTGTTTCTTTCTTTTCCTTTCTTCTTATTTTTTTTAATCATTCCATTCATTTGCATCTCAAATGATATCTCACTTCCTGGTTACCCCTCCATAAACCCCCCATCCCACATCTGCCTTCTCCTTCCTCCCCTCTGCCTCTATGAGGGTGTTCCCCCACCCATCCACCCACTCCTGCTTCACTGCTCCAGCATACCCTTATGCTTGGGCATGAAACCTCCAGAGGACAAAAGGCCTCCTATCTCATTGATGCCAGTCTAGGCCATCCTCTGCTACATTTGTATCTGGAGCCATGTACACTCCTTGGTTGCTGGTCTAGTCCCTGGAAGCACTGGGTGATCTAGCCAGCTGCTGTTGTTTTTTTTATTGGATTGCAATTCCCCTCTGCTCCTCCAGTCCTTCTGCTAGCCCTCCCACCAGGGTCTCCGAGCTCAGTCTGATGATTGGCTCTAAGCATCCACATCTACATTGTTCAGTTGCCGGCTGAACCTCCCAAGGAACAGCCATACCACCTTAGCTATTATACTTAGCTAAGGCTTCATAGCACACAGTACACACTACACCCAAGAGACTTCTGCTCCTTGGCATACAAAGAATCATTGGACATCTGTGTTCTGTTTAATTTTTGTATTTTGTAATTTTTGTATAACTTTAAGTTTTGTATTTTTAACAAGACAACTAAAGAAAAACTACCCATTTTTTCTATCTCAATGCATCTTATTATAAAGATTCATTTTACATCTTAATAATAGCTTGGTTGTTAATATAAGTTATAGAAAGTTGTGTTTGATGACTTATTTTCTGTCTTTACATATATTTCAGAGGTTTCGTAGGAAACTCTATAAGCTTTCTTGAGGTAATTTGACCCAAAACTCTTAGATATTTTATTCACGGAAATTAATTAATTTGGTATATATTTAGAAAATACTCTGAGATATAAGTCTGGTAGGATTTTAAGTGTTAAAGATTCCATTCATTTGAAATAGATGTCATAAGTATAAACAAAACGTACTTACCAGCAATCAGTATTCTCCTAGTTCAGACAAAGTCCACACTTAGACATCATCATTATCAGATGACCAGCATGTAGAAGGTGGTCCCATGCCTAGTCTTTCTTCTCTTAATAGGTCATATATCTTATGAGTTTTGCTTTCAACCTTATAGAAGTTCATAGATGGGGCTTCTGAGTAGCAAACTAATTCAAGGAAAGCCTGGCCCGTCAATGAACCAACACTGAAGTAAATTGTTTAAGTAGATCTAAACTGAAATGCTTTAACTTACCAAAGTAGACACTTTGTGATCTGATTACCATATGAAATAAGCTATCAGGAGAAAATATTTCAGGAAAATTCTATTTTACATGTTATACAAATAGTAATGAATTTCACTATGATACCTGGGATTCTTCAAACTGTATCATCAAAATTCTTACAGTTCTTTAACAGACTGCCTGTGTCTAATATTACAGATACTACTTGAACCATTCCTAAAGGATGGTTTCTCCTTAAATATTTCATGTGAGCATACAGTCCAGTTAATACATTCTCCTAAAAAGAGCCTTAGCCTGTAAATATGCTTCCCTTAAAGTTTGCTTATGAAGGATAATTCTTGATATGGCATGCCTCATTAACAACTTCTTGAGCTTTGGGGGGGAAAAGTCTCCAAAAAATGATTCAGCCAGTAACATGTAAAAGAAAGAAGAAGGGAAAAAATGCAGGAGAGGAGGAACTGATATTCTTGTCTTTTACATAAGATGCTGAAAATAAGAAAGGTAACCACCCATTTCATTGTGTATTGAGAAACATTTTGTACAACAAGAAAAAATGACAGAATAATAATTTACTTTTCTCTTTTCTATTTTTGGTTAAAAATCTCCTAAAATTGAAGGTCAAAAATCCCAGAATAGCGAAAACAATTCTTAACAATAAAAGAATGGCTGGGGGAATCACCATCCCTGACCTCAAGTTTTACCTCAGAGAAATAGTGATAAAAACTATAAGGTATTGGTTCAGAGACAGACAGGTTGATCAATGGAATAGAAATGAAGACCCAAAAATAAGCCACACACTTAGGGACACTTGATCTTTGACAAAGAAGCCAAAAACATACAGTGTAAAAAAGAAAGCATCTTCAATAAATGATGCTTGTCTAACTGGTTGTCTGTACGTATAAAAATGAACATATACTCATATTTGTCACCTTTCACAAAGCTCAAGTTCAAGTGGATCAAGGACTTCAACATAAAACACAGGTACACTGAATCTAATAGAAGAGAAAGTGGGAAAGAACCTTGAACTCATTAGCACAGGGAAGGGAGGATTTCCTAAACAGAACTCTAATGGCTCATGTTCTAAGATCAAGAATTGATAAATAGGACCTTATGAAACTGGAAAGCTTCTGTAAGGCAGAGGACATTGTCAACAAGACAAATGGCAACATATAGATTGGGAAAAAAGTCTTCACCAATCCCACATCCTATCCTATAGATGGATATATATATATATATATATATATATATATATATATCCAAAATATATAAAGAAGCTAACCACCAAAAGCCAAGCAACCCAATTAAAAAAAAGTTGTATAGAACACAACCAAGAAATCAGAACAAAGGAATCATGAATATCTGAGAAGTACCTAAAGAAATGTTCAAAGTCCTTATTTATCAGAGAAATGCAAATCCAAACAACCCTGTGATTCCACCTTATACCCAACAGAACAGCTAAGTTCAACACCTCAGTTGGTCACACATGTTGGCAAGGGTGTGGAGAAAGAGGAACACTCCTCCATTGCTGGTGGGATTGCAAATTGGTACAACCACTCTGGAAATAATCTAGAGGTTCCTTAGAAAATTGGAGATAGATCTACCTGAAGACCCAGCAATACCACTCTTGGAAATATACCTGAAAGATGTCCCACCATTGCCACAGGGTCACATGCTCAACTATATTCATAGCAGCCTTGTTTGTGATTGTCAGAAGCTGGAAACAACCCAGATGTCTCACAATAGAAGAATGCATGCAGAAAATGTGATTCATTTACACAATGGAATACTACTCAGCTATTAAGAATGAGGATATCCTGAATTTTGCAGGCAAATGGATTGAACTAGAAAATATCATTCTGAGTGAGGTAACTCAAACCCAAAAGGACACGCATAGTATGTACTCTCTAATGAGTGACTATTAGACAAAGAAAAGCACAAAATACTCAAGATACAGTCCACAGAACTCAGAAAGGTCAACAAGCTGAAGGGCCCAAGTGAGGATGCCTCAGTCACACTTGAGAGGTAGAAGAAAGCAATCACAAGGAGGGAGGAAGAGAGGGACCTGAGAGGGAAAGTGGATGAGAGGGGAGGGGAATATGGTCTGGCACTGGGTGGGGGAAAAGGACTGACTCCCTGAGGGTCAGCAGAAAGAATGGAAACAGGTTACCTTGGGATATAGGAGGTTGGGAATATACCAGAGACCTGGAAGGTGAGAGACTCTCAGGAATCAAAGGGAGGGACCCCAGATAAAATGCACCACAGTGGGGAGAAGGAACTTGCAGAGCCCACCTCCAACAGTAAGACAAGGCTTCAAGTGAGGGATGGGGTTGCTATCCTACAGTCAAAACTCTGACCCATATTTCTTCCTGCCTAAAAGAACTGTAATGATGGAAATGGAGAGGAGCCTGAGGAAAAGAAGGTCCTGTGACAGGCCCAAAGTGGGATCTAGCTCAAGTGGAGGCCCAAAGGCCTGACATTTACTGACTGTTACTGAAGCTATGGAGCACTCACAAAAAGGTACCTAACATGACTGCCTCCCAAAAGACCCAACAAGCAAGTAAAAGAATCAGATGCAGATATTTGCACCCAACCAATGGACAGAAGTTCCTAATCCCTGTGGTTGAATTAGGGGAAAGCAGGAAGAAGCCGAGGAGGATGACCCTGTAGGAGGATCAGCAGTCTCAATTAATCTGAACCCCTGAGATTTCTCAGACACTGGATCACCAACCAGGCAGCATACACCAGCTGGTATGAGGCCCCTGACACATATACAACAGAGGACTGTCTGATCTGGGTTCAGTCAGAGAAGATACACCTAACCCTCAAGAGACTGGAGGCCCCAGGGAGTTTAGAGTTCTGATGGATAGGGTGGTGGCTGTTGGGGACATCCTCGTGGAGATAGGAATGTGAGGAGGAGGTATAGGATGTAGAACAGTCCCAGGGTGGACCTAGAGGGGGATAAAATCAGAAGTATAAAATAAATAAGTAAATAAATAAATAAATGATTAAATTTAAAAAAAAATCCTAAAATTGTATCATCTTTTATCCAAAACACTACAGAAAGGAAATAGAAACATAAAGAGAATGGACAACAGTTTGCAAGCAATGAAAGGAGAAAGCAGTTAGAATGAGTCTTCCATGAGGGCAGAAAGACTGATTCCTTAGAGATTCAAAAAGAAGTGCTATCTGTCATCTGGAGCTATCATAACTTATTAAGGTACACATCATAACATAGCTGTGCTGCCTTCTCTTTGTGACTAAAGACCTTTGTGCTAGATGCAGTGAAGAGGTTCATAAGGAGGACAGAGGATAAGGGAAGAGAAGTCAGGAGAGGACAGGAGAGAAAAAAGGGAGGGGAGTAAAAGAGGAGGCAGAGAAGGGAAAGTGAGGATTCAGATCTAGTTTTATTATCCAAATAAGGCCATCAAGTCAAATGAAATAATGCCACACCTTAGGGTATCATTTAACTCACTTAAAGTCTGAAAGCATCTTCAAGTCTTTATGGCTTCAGATTGAATCACATTGTAGGCCTGGACTTTAACAGAAGATTGTGAGTAGTGTAGGCTGGTAGGATGGAGTGTCCTAAGTCATTACACATCAGAATTTCAGCACAAAAGTCCCATGCAGCCACCTAGAGAGTTGTTATTTCTGTTACTTTTTGAACTGCATACCTAATGCTCAGTCATAGCTTCCTGTTGGAAGTAATTCATAAACATTTCTTACAAAGATGTAACAGATGATTTAACATGGACTATGCTGACTTGTAAAATGGAGATGGACTTTCTAATTCTGCTTGTTGACTTACAAATCACAGTGAAAGGATGGTCCAATATGAGAAAATTTATCTTGATGGGTGTGACAGGTGACCTAAGAAGCCAAGAAGACTTAGTAACACTTATGAAAATTATAGAGTTATAAAGAATTCCAACTATGATTTCTGAGATTACCAAAAATTCTCCTCATTACTGAGCTCTTTAAATCATCCCAAGACAGCTCAGAAGTTGGTTGAAATCTGTACTGTGAAGAATGCTGTGGATTCCCATAAACTTCTGAAGTGTTTTAACTACTCTTGCAATGTCATCCCATACTTGGGGGATTGTTTTTAGACTTAAGAACATAACAATAGCCGAAGAAGCTGCACACACTCACTATCAAATTATAGGTGCAGATAGCTTTTTGAAAATAGTTCCAAATTCAAGTGAGTTCTGAAAGTCCTTATTACACCAAGAACTGATTTAAATGTAACTATTATTTCAATATATCTAACTTTATTCCATATATACATTTCTATACCCAAATATAGTCATGTTTGAGTCTTAAGAAACAAATGGATGTTCTGCTACTGATTATAAACTTAACCTCTGAGGCAAATTTTCAGTGGAGGGTCTCTTCGGATGGCGCTAGAAACTTGACTGATAATTACAAGTTTCTTTGACTAAAGAATATATATCTCAAGTGGACTTCAGTAAAACAGACTGCACATAATAAAGAAAATATGATTCAAATGTTGCTTTGTCACTGAGCAGCCAAGAAGATATTTGAAATACTACCAAGAGAATATAGAATCTCAAGTACAGTATTTCATCTTCACTTTCTCTGCCAATTAAAACCTTAGAGAATTCACTTATCTGCACCTCAAGACCTAATCTGCATGTGGGCATGATAACAGCAGATAGCTCCCTGAGCTACTGGAAGATTGACTAATGCCTTTGAAGCACTTACCTGACATCTGCTGCAACTAAAGTAAGTGCCTAATAAATACTGAGTTACTATTATTACCATAAATCATGACTATCACTTCATCTTTAAGCTAGCTAAAATCACAATGACACCAGATAATAGGAATTGTTATTATTCTGTAGTTAATGCAGACATACCACACTGAAGGATTTTTTCACACAAGTATTTTGTTATAATATTTCTGTTTTTTGGTGTGTATATAAACACATAATATTAAAACTATGTATAATAGTGATCTCAATTTTATTTATGGTATTTTAATATTATCAAATTAACTTTTGTTAGTTACATGTTCCTGCCTGTTTCAAATTCTCTTCTTCCTACCCAGCATCTCCTGTCTTGGAAGGATGGAGTGAGAAACCCTGGTTTTCAATTGAGAAAAATATTCCCACACCACTTTTCTATTACTTCTCTGTCTTCAGTTCCCACATCAGTGCCTTGAACACTTTTAATGGCTCTTCTAACATTTTTTCTTTTGTCTTATATCAGGAGATGAACTGTAGAAAACTTCCCCTCTGAGGAATCTTCAAACATGACATTTCCTTTACAGTAAAGCTCTTATTTTTTTCCTGGTTATATTTTTCACAAGTATGGCCTGTCTTTAATCACTGCATGACCTTGACAGGATTTAGCATCAGAAAACATTATCCTGCATGTGGACTCATAGGGCTATCCAGTTGATACCAATATAGAAATGTCTCTCCAACAGTCTGAATGAATGGCTATGCTTTCCCAGAGAGTATTTTTGTAGTAGTTGGGAGCATAGTGTCTGACAATCAGAAAATCCTATTGTTGATTAGACCTACAACCATGCAGGGTCTATCCAATACATGACTCCCTACTGCTTATCCACAGCACTAGCACTGAGGAATGAATGGTACAACACAGGGTGAAAACACGCTCTTAGTGTTTTTTCCAGACAGACTTGTATAGTGGGGAATTTTCATCTCTCAGTGTCATGTACTTAAATATGGGCAGTGAGAATGGTTCAAAAGTCCTGCTCATTGCCAGGTATACACGAGCCTCTAAGATACTTTTAAATATGTGCAAGTTATCCATCAATGGCTGTTCTTTCAAGGTCCCTTGGTTTTTATTATTAATAGTTTATTTCACTTACTATCTAATTACTTTATAGATTTGTCTGTTAAGCCAATGGCTAATTAATGTTACTTAGAGCAGACATATAGTTGATTATTTTATAAAGTGGAATGATAGCTCTGGGTCTAACATTATGTAACAGAAGATATAACTCAGATATAGAAGTGCTTAATCTGTTCCTATGTTCAAGCTATTATTCAAAATTATATTAATGGATGTGTATATGTTTGAATTAACAAGTAAAAGTGCAATTTTTATAAAAAATAAATGCCTGGAAACAATATTTGACAATATAAACATGCTATTTATATATGCCTTTTATTGTTGAGTATATATTATTTTACAACAGAATAATATCATTTTTATCTTTGAATTAAGGAAAATTAAATTTTAAAGAAAAATGGCAGATATGAAAACCAGACTAGTATTGATCTTTGAATGTCCTGCCACAGATTCCCAGCCTCTGGAATTCCACGGATTTTCTCCTGTGCCCACCCAAAAGTTCCTTACTATTGAGCCTTCTGTGATTACCCTTTTTGCTCTAGTAACAAACTAATGTGTTTATTATTATGAGCATGGGGAAGAGGGATTACAGGTAGGAACAATTGGGAGATAGGGATGTTAGGTGATGAAGAAGACAAGAGGCAGGAGTTCTAGCTCTTCCAGGAGAACTCTATTGTCTTTCTAGAGCATTGTCAGCTAATAGAAGGATTGAGTTTTCTGACAACTGCTCATAAATGTCTTTTTCAATGACATGTTCTTTTGAACTTAAAAACCCTTGAAATTCTCTTTATGTAAGTTTTATCAAAAAGTATAAGAACTTGATTACTAAATTTACAATGACAGGTAACAGTTGTTACCTTGAAGAGAAAATTTATCCAGAATATTTGGTCTTTAAAATCAGAACAGAGAGAGAAGTCATCCTTGTGGAGACAGGGGACAGGGAGGAGGTATGGGATGTGGAAAAGTCAGAGGGTAGACCAGGAAAGGAATAAAATCTGATGTATTAAAAGAAGAAATAATAATAATAATAATAATAATAATAATAATAATAATAATAATAATAATAAACATTAGTATTTTTAAAACCCTCTTTTTTAAGTAGCTAACTTCTAGATGTTATTGTCATTTTCAGATTAAATAAAACACTGTTCATCCGTGTATAACTGAACCAAACCTCAATATTCATTGTAGCTTAATACGCTTTTAGATATCCTAAAAATCTCTGCTAGGAGATCATGTATGTAGGCAAGATATGGTTATACTTCCTCTACCTTGCTGGAGACAGCATCTTTGCTCAGTGGATTATGACAAAAGTTGGCTACATTATTATTTAGGTACTTCACAGCCATTTTGATGAAAACAATGTCTCATTAGCCTATAGATGTCTACAAGTAGCTTCCTTTGTGCTCTCAATGTTTGATGTAAAGACACTTTCCACTGGCATGGCTGGAAACAGCAGATTATAACAAAGGAAAGAGTAATAGCACCAGGACCCACCTAGAAAAGTCTCTGCTGATTCTCAGAGAAGACAGGAGTGTCGCTCCCCTTTACCAGCCTCTATTATTCCCTTTCCTTATTTTGCTGCAAAGTATTTTGCTATGTGTCTTAGGCTGACATCGTGCTTTCAGTCCAATTGCTTCAGTCTCCAGAATTCTGGGATACAAGGCATGTTCCATGAAGCTAAACAAGAGCTGAAGGTCTTAAGAGTATGGAGATAGTTTCAGGCTTTGACCACAAGCATACAACTCTGTATTTGTCAGACTCTAGCAGAGTCTCTCAAAAGATAGCTATATCAGGCTCCTGTCAGTAAGCACTTCCTGGCATCCACAATAGTGTCTGGGCTTGATAACTGTATATAGGATGGATTCCTAGGTGGGGCAGTCTTTGGATGGCCTTTCCTTCAGTCTCTGATACACACTTTGTCTCTGTATTTCCTCCTGTGAGTATTTTGTTTCCCTTTCTAAGAAGGACTGAAGCATCCACATTTTGGTCTTCCTTCTTCTTGAGCTTCATGTGGTCTGTGAATTGTATCTTAGGTATTCTGAACATTTGGGCTAATATCCACTTATAAATTAGTGCATACCATCTGTGTTCTTTTGTGACTGAATTACCTCACTCAGGATGGTACTTTCTAATTCCATCCATTTGCCTAAGAATCTCATGAATTCATTGTTTTTAATAGCTTATTAGTACTCCATTGTGTAAATGTATCACATTTTCTGTATCCATCTGGTTTCTTTCCACCTCCTGGCTATTATAAACAAGGCTGATATGAACATAGTGGATCATGTGTCCTTATTATATGTTGGAGCATCTTCTGGGTATATGCCGAGGAGTGGTATAGTTTGGTCCTCAGGTAGTAATATGTCCAATTTTCTGAGGATCTACCAAATTGATTTCCAGAGTGGATATACCAACTTGCAATCCCAAGAGCAATGGAGGAGTGTTCCTTTTTCTGTACATCCTCACCATCATCTGTTCTCACCTGAGTTTTTGATCTTGGCCATTGTGACTGATGTGCAGTGAAATCTCAGGGTTGTTTTGATTTGCAATTCCCTGATGACTAAGGATGTTGAACATTTCTTTAGGTGCTGCTTAGCCATTTGGTATTCCTCAATTGAGAATTCTTTGTTTAGATATTTTAATAGGGTTATTTGGTTCTCTGGAGTCTAATTTCTTGAGTTCTTTGTATATATTTGATATTAACACTCTATTGGATGTAGATGGGTAAAGTTTTTTCCCAATTGGTTAGTTGCCTTTTTGTCCTTTTGACAGAATCATTTGCCTTAAAGAAGCTTTGCAGTTTTATGAGGTCCCATTTGTCAATTCTAGATCATTGAACCATAGGTGTTCTATTCAGGAAATTTCCCCCTATGCCCATGTGTTTGAGGCTCTTCCCCACTTTCTCTTCTATTAGCTTTAGTGTATCTGGTTTTACATATAGGTCTTGATCCACTTGGACTTGAACTTTGTACAGGAAGATAAGAATGGATCAATTTGCATTCTTCTACATGTTGACTGCCAGTTGAACCAGCACCATTTGTTTAAAATGCTATCCTTTTTCCATTGGATGGTTTTAGCTCCTTTGTCAAAGATCAAAAGACCATGGTTGTGTGAGTTCATTTCTGGGTTTTCAATTCTGTTCTATTGATCTACCTGCCTGTCTCTGTACCAATATCATGCAGTTTTTATAACTATTGCTCTGTAATACAACGATGTCAGGGACAGTACTTCCCTCAGAAGATCTTTTATTGTTAAGAGTGGTTTTCAGTACCTGGGTTTTTGTTATTCCAAATTAATTTGAAAATTGCTCTTTCTAACTCTATGAGGAATTGAGTTGGAATTTTTTTATAGAATATAATCTTCATTTATATTTCAAATGGTAAAACCTTTCCCAGTTTCCCCCCCCAATACCCCCCAACCCTGCCTCCCACTCCCTGCCTCCAAGTATATGCCCCTCCCCCCTCCCTGCTCCCCCCGACCCCCTCAATTTCCCCTTGTTGGGGCATCTATTTGTCCTTCATCTGACCAAGGACCACTCCTCCCACTGATGCCCGACAAGGCATTCCTCTGCCACATTTTTGGCTGGAACCATATGTACCCCTTGGTTGCTGATTTATTCCCTGGGAGTCCTGGGGCATCCGGGTGGTCAACATCATCGTTCTTCCCGTGGGGCTGTAAACCCCTTCAGCCCCTCCAGACTGCCCTCCAACTCCTCCATTGGGGACCCCACTCCCAGATCAATGGTTGGCTACTGAGCCTCTGTATGTATAAGGCTCAGGCAGGGCCCCCCTCCGAAGACAATCATAGCATGCTCCTTTTTTTTCCTTTTATTTATTTATTTTCTACATTCTTTATTTACATTCCAGATGATTTCCCCTTTCCCGGTTCCCCCTCCTTGAAAGTTCCATAAGCCCTCTTCCCTCCCCCTGTTCACCATTTGCCGAAGAATTTCATGAATTCATTGTTTTTAATTTCTGAGTAGTATTCCATTGTGTAAATATACATGGAAAATATCTCTGATAGCGTTGAAGAAATATATAGAAAAACATGTTAAGATTGACTATTTCATGGAAAAATTATACAGATAAAATGGTAGGTATAACAATGTTCCTAAGTTGATGGAAAGTGGAATTATAAACATTTTCTGATAAAATTGAAAATCTACAAGGAAAATATTTCTAATAAAACTCAAGAAATATATAGAAAAACACATTAAAACTGACTATTTTGCTGGTTGTGGTGGTGCACGCCAGTAGTATTTGCTGAAGGAGGCTGAGGCAGGAGGATCACGAGTTCGAGGCCAGCCTGGGCATGCTCCTTTTGATATGTGCTTCTTGTCGTCCATAGTAGTGTTGGGTCTCTGATCTTCCCAGGAATTGCTCACAAGTGGGTTCTACATGGAGGGAGAGATAAAGAGTGAAACTACTGGGGTCGAGAGAAAAAAAACACACAGAGACATTCGTGCATGGCTGTACAAAATCTTTCTATCTCTCTTTGGGGACAAGAGCGACAATATATATGCTGTAGGCGTGACCCTCCCTCCCAAAGTTGCGAGTCTTCTCAGCAAGTCTCCGGCAGGCTGAGCTGATGTTGCCATAACAGATCTCAGTCAGATGTTAATTTCACAGGGTTTGGCGACTTTCGCAGGAAACTATAGTGCCAGAGGGGCTCTGACATCTCTGTCAGGTGGGAGGAGGTGTGGCTGGAATTCCTCAGCTCCGTGTAGGTGAAATGCAGGCAGCTGAATTCTACCTAGAGGCTATATGGCATTACAATGGCTCTCTACAGTTGGTGACAGTTTATAGAGTGAATCTCCAGGTAAGGCAGTCTCTGGGTGACCTTTACTTCAGTCCCTGCTCCACACTTTACCTCCATTATTGCTCCTGTTAGTGTATTGTTCCCTTTCTCAGAGGAACCCAAGCACCCCCACTTCAGTCCTCCACCTTCTTGACCTTCTTGTGGTCTGTGAATTGTAACTTGTTTATTTTGAGCTTTTGGGTTAACATGCACTTATCAGTGAGTGCAAACCATGTGTGTTCTTTTGTGATTGGGTTACCTTGCTCAGGATGGCACTTTCTAGTTTCATCCATTTGCCTAAGAATTTCATGAATTCATTGTTTTTAATAGCTGAATAGTACTCCATTGTGTATATATACCACAGTTTCTGTATCCATTCCTCAGTTGAAGGATATCTGGGTTCTTTCCAGCTTCTGGCTGTTATGAACAAGGCAGATATGAACATAATGAAACTTGTGTCCATATTACAGGTAGGAGCATCTTTTGGGTATATACCCAGGAGTGGTATAGCTGGGTCCTCAGGTAGTATTATGTCTGATTTACTGAGAAATCACCAAACTGATTTCCAGAGTGGTTTTACCAGCTTGCAATCCCACCAACAATGGAGAAGTGTTCCTCTTTCCCCACATCCTCTCCAGCATCTGCTGTCCCCTGACTTTTTCATCTTAGCCATTCTGACTGGTGTGAGGGGGAATCTCAGTGTTGTTTTGATTTTCATTTCCCTGATAACTAAGGATGCTGAACATTTCTTTAGGTGCTTTAGAGTCATTCGAGTTTCCTCACTTGAGAATTCCTTGTTTAACTCTCTACTCCATTTTTTTAATAGGGTTATTTGACTCTCTTGAACCTAACTTCTTGAGTTCTTTGTATACATTGGATATTAGACCTCTATCAGATATAGGATTGGTAAAGATCTTTTCTCAATTTGTTGGTTGCCGTTTTGTCTTACTGATCATGTCCTTTGCCTTACAGAAGCTTTGCAGCTTCATGAGGTTCCATTTGTCGATTCTTGTTCTTAGGGCTTAAGCCATTGGTGTTCTGTTCAGGAAATTTTTCCCTGTGTCCATGTGTTCAAGATTCTTCCCCACTTTCTCCTCTATAAGCTTCTGTGTGTCTGGTTTTATGTGTAGGTCCTTGATCCACTTGGAATTGAGTTTTGTACAAGGAGATAAGAATGGGTCGATTTGCATTTTTCTGCCTGCTGACTGCCACTTGATCCAGCACCATTTGTTAAAAATGCTCTTTTTTTCCACTGGATGTTTTTAACTTCTTTGTCAAATATCATGTGACCATACATGTGTGGGTTCATATCTGGGTCTTCAATTCTATTCCATTAATCTTCCTGCCTGTCACCATACCAATACCAAACAGTTTTTATCACTATTGCTCTATAGTAGAGCTTAAGGTCAGGAATTGTAATTCTCCCAGAAGTTCTTTTCCTCTTGAGAATAGATTTTGCTATCCTGGTTTTCTTGTTATTCCAGATGAATTTTGAGAATTGCTCTTTCTAGATCTATGAAGAATTGATTTGGGATTTTGATGGGAATTTCATTGAATCTGTAAATTGCTTTTGGCAAGATGGGCATTTTTACTATATTGATCCTGCCAATCCATGAACATGGGAGATCTTTCCATCTTCTGAAATTTTCTTTGATTTTTTTCTTCAGAGACTTGAAGTTTTTGTCATAGAGATCTTTCATTTGCTTCGTTAGGGTCATACCAAGGTATGAAATATTATTTAGGAATATTGTGAAGGGTGTCATTTCCCTAATTTCTTTCTCAGCTTGTTTATCCTTTGAGTAGAGGAAGGATACTGATTTGTTTGAGTTAATTTTATATCCAGCCGCTTTGCTGATGTTGTTTATCAGCTTTAGGGTTTCTCTGGTGAAAGTTTTGGGGTCGCTTAAGTATACGATCGTATCATCTGCAAACAGTGATATTTTGACTTCTTCTTTTCCAATTTGTTACCTTTGACCATTTTTGTTGTCTGATTGCTCTGGCTAGAACTTCAAGTACTATATTGAATAGATAAGGAGAGAGTGGGCAGCCTTGTCTGGTCCGTGATTTTAGTGAGACTGTTTCAAGTTTCTCTTCATTTAATTTGATGTTAGCTACTGGTTTGAGTATATTGCTTTCACTATGTTTAGGTATGGGCCTTGGATTCCCACTCCCTCCAACACTTTTATCATAAAGGGATGCTGGATTTTGTCAAAAGCTTTTTCAGCATATAATGGAATGACCATGTGGTTTTTTTCCTTGAGTTTGTTTATACAGTGGATTATGTTGATGGATTTCCATATATTGAACCATCCCTGCATCCCTGGGATGAAGCCTATCTGATCTTAGTGAATTATAGTTTTGATGCATTCCTGAATTCTGTTAGCCAGAATTTTGTTGAATATTTTTACATCTGTGTTCATGAGGGATATTGGTCTGAATTCTCCTTCCTTGTTTGATCTTTGTTTGGTTTAGGTATAAGCATGATTGTGGCTTCACAGAATGAGTTGGGTAGTGTACCTTGAGTTTCTATTTCATGGAATAGTTTGAAGAGTATCAGTATTAGCTCTTCTTTAAAGATCTGATAGAATTCCTGGCTAAACCCATCTGGCCCTGGGCTCTTTTTGATGGGCAACTATTAAGGACTGCTTCTATTTCCTCAGGATTTATGGGACTATTTAGATGTTTTATCTGATCCTGTTTTAATGTTGGCACCTGGTATGTATCAAGAAAGTTGTCCATTTCATCCAGATTTTCAAACTTTGTTGAGCATAAGCTCTTATAGTAGGATTTGATGATTTTCTGAATTTCCAGTTTCTGTTGTTATGTCTCCCTTTTCATTAATAGTTTTATTAATTTGGGTGGTGCTTCTTTGCCTCTGGTTAGTCTGGCTAAGGCTTTATTTATCTTGTTGATTTTCTCAACAAACTAGCTCCTGGTTTTGTTTGTTTGTTTGTTTGTTTGTTTTTTTTTGATTCTTTGTACAGTTCTTTTTGTTTCTATTCGGTTGATTTTGGCCTTGAGTTTGATTATTTCCTGCTGCCTACTCCTCTTGGATGTATTTGCTTCCTTTTGTTCTAGAGCTTTCAAGTGTTCTGTCAAGCTGTAGGTGTAGGCTCTCTGCATTTTCTTTTTGGAGGCACTCAGAGCTATGACTTTTCCTCTTAACACTGCTTTCATTGTGTCCCATAAGTTTTGGTATGATGTGTCTTCATTTTCACTGAATTCTAAAAAGTCTTTAATTTCTTTCCTTATTTCTTCTTTGACCAAGCTATTGTTGAGAAGAGCATTGTTCAAAATCCACATGTATGTGTATTTTCCATTGTTTTTGTTTGCGCTTAAGACTAGCCTTAGGCCGAGGTGATCTGATAAGGTGCATGGAATAATTTCAACATTTCTGTATCTGTTGAGGCCTGTTTTGTAACTAATTATATGGTCAATTTTGTAGAAGGTACTAAGAGGTGCTCAGAAGAATGTATATTCTTTTCCTTTAGGGTGGAATGTTCTATAAATATCTGTTAGATCCATTTGGTCCATAGCTTCAGTTAGTTTCATCTGTCTCTATTTAGTTTCTCTTTCCATGATTTGTCCATTGTTGAGAGTGGGGTGTTGAAGTCTCCCACTATTATTGTGTGGGGTGCAATATGTGTTTTGAGCTTTAGTATAGTTTCTTTTATGAAGGTGGGTGCCCTTGCATTGAGAGTATAGATGTTCAGAATTGAGAGCTCATCTTTGTAGACTTTTCCTTTGACCAGAATGAAGTGACCCTCCTTACCTTTTTTGACAACTTTTAGTTGAAAGTCAATTTTATCCGATATAAGAATGGCTACTCCAGCTTTTTTCTTGGAACCATTTGCTTGCAAAATTGTTTTCCAACCTTTGACTCTGAGGTAGTGACTTCCTTTGTTACTTAGGTGGGTTTCTTGTATGCAGCAAAATGTTGGGTCCTGCTTACATATTCAGTTTTTTAGTCTATGTCGTTTTATTGGAGAATTGAGACCATTGATGTTAGTAGATATTAAAGAAAAGTGATTGTTGCTTACTGTTATCTTATTGGTTAAAGGTGAAATTCTGTTTTTGTAGTTATCTTCTATTGGGTTTGTTGAAAGATTACTTTATTGCTTTTTCTATGGTGTGGTTTCCTGCCTTGTGTTGGTATTTTCCACCGTTTATCCTTTGTAGAGCTAGATTTGTGGAAAGATATTTTGTAAATTTGCATTTGTCATGGAACATTTTGTTTTCTCCATCTATGATAATTGAAAGTTTTGCTGGGTATAGCAGTCTGGGCAGACATTTATGTTCTCTTAGGGTCTGTATGACGTCTGCCCAGGATCTTCTAGCCTTCATAATTTCTGGTGAGAAGTCTGGTGTAATTCGGATAGGGCTCCTTTATATGTTACTTGACCTTTTTCCCTTACTGCTTTTAATATTCTTTCTTTTCTTAGTGCATTTGGTGTTTTGATTATTATGTTACTGGAGGAATTTCTGCTCTGGTCCAGTCTGTTTGGAGTTCTGAAGGCTTCTAGTATGTTCATGGGCATCTCTTTCTTTAGGTTAGGGAAATTTTCTTCCATAATTTTGTTGAAGATATTTACTGGCCCTTTCAGTTGTAAATCCTCATTCTCTTCTATACCTATAATCCTAAGGTTGGGTCTTCTTATTGTGTCCTTGATTTCCTGGATGTTTTGGGTTACCAACTTTTTGTATTTTCTTTTACTGTTGAGTCAATGTTTTCTATGGAATCTTCAGCATCTGAGATTCTTTCTTCTATCTCTTGTATTCTATTGTTGATGCTTTCATCTGTGATTCCTGAATTCTTTCCAAGGTTTTCTATCTCCAGTGACCTCTCACTTTGTGATTTCTTTATAGTTTCTACTTCCATTCTTAGATCTTTGATAGTTTTGTTCAGTTCCTTCACTTATTTGTTTGTGTTTTCCTGAAATTCTTTAAGGAATTTTTGTGTTTCCTCTTTAAGCACTTCCACCTGTTGACCCTTGTTCTCCTTTGTTTCTTTTAGAGATTTTTGTGATTCCTCTTTAAGGGCTTCTGCATGTTGATGCATGTTCTCTCATAGTTACCTATAGGATTTTTGTGTTGCTTCTTTAAGTGTTTCTACCTGTTGACCCATGTTTTCCCATATTTCTTTAAGGGAATTTTGTCTCTCCTCTTTAAGGGCTTCCACCTGTTTACCCATATTCTCCTGCATTTCTTTAAGGGATTATTGTGACTCTTCTTTAAGGGCTTCTACCCGTTGGTTGACCCATTTTCTCATTTATTTCTTTAAGGGAGTTATTTACCTCCTTCTGGAATTCCTGTAACAGCATCATGAGATGTGATTTTAAATCCAGCTCTTGCTTTTCTGATGTGATAGAGTATCCTGGATTTGCTATTGTGGGAGAACTGGATTCTGATCATGCCATGTTGCCTTGGTTTCTGTTGATAATGATCTTACATTTGCCTTTGGTCATCTAGTTTTATCCAGTGTTAGCTGGTGTGGCTGTCTCTGACTGTGACTTCTCTGTCCTTCAGGCCTGTGTATCTATACTCCTGGGATTCCTTTTCTCTCAAATGTCCTGCATAAAGCTGGTTTTTCAGGAAGTATCAGGAAATTGGGTCTTCCCTATGGCAGATTTGGTAAGGGTTGAATGTCCTGCAAACTGTTGGTTCTCGAATTCCTTGCTGCTGCTGTATCTCAGGAAATGCGGGCTTCTCCCATGCAGACCTGGCACAGGCCAAATGCCCTATGGCTGTTGGATCTTGAATGCCCTGCTGCTGCTGGACCTCTAGATATCACCTGGAAATGGAGTCTTCCCCATGGCAGACCTAGCACAGGTCTACCACATTGGAATGAACAGGACAGGCAGCAAAGGAGGGAGGGGTAGATGAATTGGAATTTTGATAAAGATTTCATTGAATCTGTAGACTGATTTTGGCCAAAAATGGCCATTTTTACTATGTTAATCCTACCAATCCATGAGCATGGGAGATCTTTCCATCATCTGAGATCTTTGATTTCTTTCTTCAGAGACTTGAAGTTGTTGTCAAATAAATCATTCACTTACTTGGCTAGTATCACTCCAAGGTATTTTATATTATTTGTGACTACTGCAAAGGGTGTCTTTTCCCTAATTTCTTTCTCAGCTTGTTTGTCCTTTGATTAGAGGATACCTATCAGTTTCTTTGAGTTAATTTTAAATCCAGCCACTTTGCTGAAGCTGTTTATCAGGTTTAGGAGTTCTCTGGTGGAATTTTTGGAGTCACTTAATTATACTATGATATCTTCTGCAAATATTGATATTTTGAAATCTTCCTTTCCAATTTGTATCCCTTTGACCTCCTTTTGTTATTGAATTGCTCTGACTAGAATTCGAGTAATATATTGAGTAGGTAGGAAGAGAGTGGGTAGCCTTTTCTATTCCCTGATTTTAGGGGAATTATTCCAAGTCTTTCCATTTAGTTTGATGTTGCTACTGGTTTTTTGTATATTTCTTTTACTATGTTTAAGTATGGGATTTGAATTCCTGATCCTTCCAAGACTTTTACCATGAAGGAGTTGTGAATTTTGTCAAATGCTTTCTCAGCATCTAATGAGATCATCATGTTTTTTTTTCTTTAAATTTGTTTATGTATTGGATTACATTTATGTATTTCTGTATATTGAACCATCTGTGCATCCTTGAAATGAAGCCTACATGATCATGATAGTTGATTGTTTTGATGTGTTCTTGGATTCAGTTTGTGAGAATTTTATTAAGTACGTTTTCATCAATGAAAGTACCCATCATGCTTAGAAAGAATAAAAGAATAAAAATATGACCCACAGACAGTGGGAACTAGAACATTAGTTTGTTTTGCTCTGACTTGCTATTCTTTGCTGATGATATGTATGCATTGGTTCATTTTACATTGCATTGCTGAGCTTCACTTGTGATGATGTCCTAGAGAGAATCTCATTAAAGAACTTCTTGTGATATTGCTGCAGTTTCCGAAGATTTGAGCCAATTGGCAATCCTCACGGTTTCTTCTGGATTGAACTGCCCTTGCTGATTCATGTGTGGTGTCTGCTGAGCAAACTGCAACTGCTAATTCCTGTTTTGTGTTTGCTAATGAACTTGACTGAGAACAGTGAAGATTGGAATCACCCCAAAGAACTATTTCTAAACAGATTCACTTCCCCTATATCCCAATAAACTTCCTTATCTATTACCTCATGGAAGGGGGTGAGAGTGGGCTAGAGGAGAGGTTAAGACCTTGTTGATGTAGGCTGTAGAAAACATACATCTACAAATAACCCTTATCTTCTGTCTCTATCTACATTGTGTCTAGAGTCCACTCTCTTCTATTGTAAAACAAAACTGTCTAAATCTAATATCTTTTATTCTTCAGAATATATTTCATCAGCATTCATATTCTTCCACTTGATACATATCTATATGTATGTGGAATATTGTATATTATGTATTTTATAGTCATAAAAATGTACATATGTAGTGTGTTTTAGTTATAGTAGAGATACCCAAACAGAAAAAAAGAGTGAATCACAGAAAAAATAAAATGAATGATATACCTAAATAAATACCATGAAAGCATGGATGAATTCATTTATAAGTTTAATCCCAGCTACTAATGATTGTCTCTCTGTTCCCCAAACACTTAAGATTGGTGTCAAGAAGTACTAATAACAATATCAGAAATGTGTAGTGTGTAGTGGTTAATTATGCTCAAAATGAAGACCTGAGGAGTCTGCAATGCTTGTTGAACAGGCTGGCAATAGAACAAGTAATATGATGGATATGAACAGAGTATTGATTTATTTGAACATATTGTCTGGGAATGCATTAACTCATAATAATTACTGAATAAATATTAACTATTCTCAGATACTAGTAAAGAAATATATATCAAAAGAATTAGTTTGCTTTATTAATAGTTCTTATTGAGAACTGGGTTATGTGGCACAAGCATGTGGACCTCCTTAAGTTTCACCCCAGCAAGAGTTACATGTTAAGACTCTACCTCAAGGTAAATAAGTATATAAAGAGTCTGCTGAGAATGTGGGACACAATAGTACTCAATGGAACTTTCATACATACTAAATAACATCTTTAAGGAACATGGGATCAAAACACATGTACTATGAGATCACATGACAGGTAATGTCACATAGATTGCAAATCTTGAGTGGACTCTTTTCAAAGGTGAAACTAAGTTCAGAAGTGGCTGATGAGAATTATTACACTGGTGAAGTGTAGCAAGAAATTATCTGCTAACAAATTCAGATCTGAGATGAACTCAGATAGCAATGAATCCATGCTGGATGCAAACATCTTAATAAGACTTCAGGGTAGCTGTTAAAGACTCTGAACATAGAATGTTTCAGCCAGTTCACCCATTTTAGAAAGGAAAGGGGCACTTCAAATGTTGTCTGGAAAGAATAATGGACAACAATGGGTGTTCAACTTTATCTTAAGTATGATTTGCTTGCTGTTCAATGTGAGGGAAATTCAATGGTTTGCACCAGAATGAGATGATAATAGTATAGAATAATAAATGTAGAGGGAAGTGGAGAGGTAAAAGGAATTGCATATTATCTTGTTACTAGGAAATGAGACAGTGAGGGACAAAAGTTAGACAGTGGATCCATGTTTTAGCTTTCTTGAGTATGAAACTACAGTTGATATTTACCATTGTCAAATGGACAGAAGAGGTTCTGAATGAAGAGTAGGAAGTGTGCATTATCATAAGGTTTGTTTCTTACATGTTATGTTTCTTTTCTGACTGTAAAATATCAAATGTACCAAAAGAATCCTTTCTTTATCTGCTGTAATAAATATAATAGACTGTATAACTTTGATGGATAATGGGAACCGATGATTATTGACTAAGCATACTACTCAGATTTCTCTGAAGCAGGAGTTACCAACCTTTAATACAGCTGCTCATGTTGTGGTAATCTCCAACCAAAGAATTATTTCATTATTACTTAACTGTAGCTCTAATAATGCTAGGAGTCATCATGTAATTATCTGGTATGCGACAGCCAAAGAGATTGCTACCCACAGTTTGGGAACCTCTGGTCAAGAGGAACATGCCTGATAGTATGAACTTATCACAAAAGAAGATTTATTAGATTGCTTAGGTGATAGAGTCTGCATAGTTCAATAATGTATCTCACACTAGAGAGGCTGAAAATCTGGTATTTCCTCAACTCACAAAGTTGGATATCTTTGCAGTTCCAACATGTTGCCCTGGGCCTGGAGAATTCCTAGGGGCAACAAGGTCTTCAGCACTTACCAGTTTAAGGAAAGTCTAAAGAAAGTACAGTTCTGATGTCAGCAAGAGTGGTAGCAGGAACAGTCATGGGTGACAGACAGGCAAGCTAAAACAAGTAGGCAGAAAGTATAAGCTTTCTTTGAGATCTTTTTGCTTTCATTGCTAGTAGGTGCCACTCACATTCAGGATAAATCCTCCCACTTCACTTAACATAATGGAGAATGCCCAGAGTCATGCCCAAGGCTAACATAATCTAGGTAATCCTTCAATGAAATGATTCTATAGCATGTCAAAATGAAGAATAAAATATTATGGACTAAAATGTATGAGGGCATATTTGGGGCACCTCAGCATTAATAGTATGCTAGAAGAGGACAGCACTGCTTACTTGTCTCAGAAGTAGAGAAAAATAGGACCCATAATGTGGTCATGAGAATATTGCAACACAATTAGACTAGGTTAGTTACTATAAAAGCCAAGACTGAAAGAAGTCTAGATCCTTCATGGCAAGTAGAAAATGAAGTTGGATTTCTTTGTTTTGTTTGTTTGTTTGCATTTGTTGTATTCTCTTTTTATTGGATATTTTATGTGTTTGCATTTCTTTTTTTTTCTTTTATTGTATATTTTCTTTATTTACATTTCAAATGTTATCCCCTTTCCTAGTTTCTCCTCCCAAAATCCCCTATCCCATCCCCCTTCCCCATGCTTCTAGGAGGGTGCTTTCCTACCCACTCCCCCACCCACTCCTGCCTTCCCATCCAGGCATTCCCCTACACTGGGGAATGAAGCCTTCACAGGACCAAGGACCTCTCCTCCCACTGATGCCCAACAAAACCATCCTATGCTACATATTTGACTGGAGCCACGTGTCTCTCCATGTGTACTCTTTAGTTGGTAGTTTAGTCCTTGGGAGCTCTGGGAGGTTTGGTTAGTTGATATTGTTCTTCCAATGGGATTGCAAACCCCTTCAGCTCCTTCAATCCTTTCTCTTACTCCTCCATTGGGGAAACTGTGCTCAGTCCAAAGGTTGGTTGCTAACACCTGCCTCTGTATTTCTCAGGCTCTAGCAGAACCTCTCAAGAGACAGCTATATCAGGCTCCTGTCAGCAAGCATTCCTTGGCAATAGTGTCTGGGTTTGGTGACTGTATATCAGATAGATCCTCAGGTGGGTCCTTGCATGGCCTTTCCTTCAGTCTCTGTTCCACACTTTGTCTCTGTATTTCCTCCAATGAGTATTTTGTTTCCCCTTCCAAGAAGGACTGATGCACCCACACTTTAGTCCTCCTTTTTCTTGAATGTCATGCTCTGTGAATTGTATCTTGGGTATTCTAAGCTTTTGGGGTAATATCCACTTATCAGTGAGTATATACCACGTGTGTTCTTTTGTGACTGGGTTACCTCACTCAGAATGATATGTTCTAGTTCCATCCATTTGCCTAAGAATTTGGATTTATGAGTGCAGTGCCTTCTCCTAGCTGATTCTGGAGAAGTAATGGTAGTTGGAGCATCCTAATAGTTGTCTTCTAAGCAGTAAACTTATCCTGTGTTCTGTATTTTTATCATACAGCATGGTTTGATTTACAGAGTGTTCATTCTATATTTTCAGTTGGAAGTAAAAAATCAGAACTCAGCAGTAAACTACTGAGCATGAACATGTCACATGAACAGTGAGTGAGATCTGCCTAGGTGAGAGAAAAAGGAGACAGTTTCTCTCCTTTCAGTGAATACTTTTTTTTTCTTTTTTTAGACTAGAGACTTCATTCATTTATTTATGGCATTGAGCATATGGTGGAAGAGGGAAAATGGGTCAAAAGGGAGGAAGAGGGGGAGGGAAGGCCGATCCAAGCCATGGGAAGGAGGGCAGTCAGTCCATCCAAACAGGCTGGTTAGTGTGCATTCTTGGTGCTTTCTGGCCTCTTTTCTGAATCCCCACAGTCTTGGAACCCGAAGAAAGAGAGAGAGAGAGAGAGAGAGAGAGAGAGAGAGAGAGAGAGAGAGAGAGAGGCAAGCAAGCCAGTGAGTGAATGAGTGAGTAGTGAATACTTCTTAGACTGGGATATAACTTAATTGTAGAGATAGCTACCATTGTAGTTTCTGAGTTTGAGTTACAGCACCACAAGACATAAACAAATAAACCAACAAGCAAGAAAACAAACAAACAAACTGTGAAACAGATTTTGTGAAACTGATCACACTCCTTATGTATAGAAAATTTCCTATATTTTCCTAAATAATTTCCACTAAGGGTGAAAAATATTCTACTTAAGGCCCTTTAAATACTATAGTAAATGTAAAATTGTTTATTTGAAGAAAAAGGTAATTAAATAAATAAGGAAAGCTTAGCAAAAGGAAGCTAAGGCTTGTCAAAGGGGCCCTTACTTGGACCAAACTTTACAAGTGCTAAAGGCAGCAGACATTATGTTCCAGGATCTGAAAATAAAGCTGGGACTGGTGTGACTGGCTTCTACTCTTACAGTACAAGATCTGAAACTAGATAAAGGTATATTCAGGTCTTTGTTTCTATGTGAAAGAAGTATCTTTTCAAATCTTCTCACATTTGGGGTAGAGCAAATATGCTGATTTCTTAGTCCCTGTGTCTTGACTCCTTTACATGTGGAATGACAAAGTACACACTGTAATAGTAACATGTTATTTCAATTTCAGAATAACACATGGAACTAAAACATTGTTTTCTTTTATTTTCTCATATTGATTACATTACACTGATAACAAATATAGGGATTCCCTTATAAATGATTAATTCTCAGCACACTATAGTTAGAACCTATTATAATTAATGGCTCTGGTTTATGAAGCATGGATAAAACACAGAGGCATTGTGAAGAAAATAGCTCCTTTAATCTACAAGTTTATCATTAAATAGGTTTTTCTGAGATGAATTACTCATTAGAGATGTATGTAAATTTTTCCTTTTAAATTTATATCTTGCTGAAGTTTTTGACTACCTTTGAACATTTAGGTGCTTGCTTTCTTTCTTTCTTTCTTTCTTTCTTTCTTTCTTTCTTTCTTTCTTTCTTTCTTTCTTTCTTTCTTTCCTTCTTTCCTTCCTTCCTTCCTTCCATCCATCTGTCTGTCTCTGTCTCTCCCCATCTCTATCTCTGTGTGTGTGTGTGTGTGTGTGCACGCACCTGTGTATATTGATTAGAAAATGATGGAGATCGTGCTGAAGTAAATACATATATATAAAAATGAGCACAAACATTTGTCCAGAAGATAAAATTTTTTGAAATAAGCCTACCTTAAACTAGAGGGTAAATTAGTTGGGCACAACCAAGTGTATCTTCAATTAAGATATATTATAATTGAACCTATCCAATTTTTCTCATAAATAGTAGGCTGAATGTTGGTTTATGAGGTTATTGATACATAATATGATAGATTAAATATATGATATTGATTGACTGGTGATGGTAATGGATTTTTCAAGGACAGACAGATATGAATGTTTTATATTTATGTGCAGCTATAGTATAAATAATAATTTTATTTTTCTAGGCAGGCAGATGTTGAAGACTATCACTACAAAAAACTTAAAAATGTTTTTCAGTCAATCACTATTAGCTACTTTCATTTCACACATATGTTCTTTGAGGTAACTTACTATAGAGGAATTTCCCACATAATTTGATCTAGAAAGAACATTAACAGTTGTAAATCAAATCTCCACATTTAAATGGGTATGGGATAAGCAGGTACTGGAATGTAATTATCTCCCTTAAGGTTACCAG
This sequence comes from Tokudaia tokunoshimensis, assembly GCA_036184795.1. NCBI lineage: Eukaryota > Metazoa > Chordata > Mammalia > Rodentia > Muridae > Tokudaia > Tokudaia tokunoshimensis. The sequence goes on from BTHU01000014.1 coordinate 84,112,509, forward strand.
AACCATAGTTAGGACAGCTGAAGTTTAAGTCAGACTTCCAGCTCCACTATGGTTTCCATTCTAGAGGGTATGATTATCATCAGCAATTGAAAAATCATTGTGCCTGTGAAAGCTAGAACTACTCAAAGGAAGCTGTGTCTGTAGACACTGATTGACAACTTTGAACTACATTTCTATGGAGACATTAGAATAATGAAAGTCAAAAGGTGAATTGCCATGTCTTGGGCTAGCTTTAGCTCCTGGAATAGCCATTTCTTGATTACTTCCATGTTTACCTTTACCACTAGTATCCTATTACTATGGTAAAGAGTTTTGGGATCTATTAACCTAACAGATGCAACAGATGCACTGACTCTCACCAACCCAAAGTCTAAGAATGTCATCAGACAGAAACTTAGACACACAGAAAAAAATTCTGTCTTGCTATGACTTCCTGTCCGGTGTGCCCCACCATGCTCACTCAAAATTGCACCAGAATAAACTTTTTCTCATTCCCTTTAAAATGAGAGTTTGGATGGTTCTTATTTTTATTTTGGTTTTGTTTCTGTGTTCATTAGTATTGTTTCGTTGACTGTTTATAGGAAATTTCTGGTCCATGTCTATAGTGTTGCACTGTTAAGGATGGATGCTTTATTCCTACCTAGAATGGGGAACAAAATAATCACTGGATGTAGAGGGAGTGAGGGATCTGGGAGAGCTAGAGGAAGGGGAAGGAAATGGGGGGCAGAATCAGGTGTGGGAGGAGACAGGGGAGAATACAGAGAGTCAGGAAATTGAACTGAAATGTGTAGCAGTGGGGAATGGGGAAATGCTTGTGGCAACTAGAAAGTCCCAGGTGCCAGGAAAGCAAGGGGATACCAGGACCCAGCAGGAATGACCGTAACTGAAATATTCAACAAAGGGGAGAGAAAACCTGTAGAGACCATATCCAGAGGTTAGGCATGGACCCCAGTTGAGGAATGGGGCCATGCACTCATATCAAAAATATTAACCCATAATTGCTCTTGTCTAAAGGAAATGCAAGGACAAAGAGTAGAGCAGAGAATGAAGGAAAGACCATCCAGAGACTGTCCCACCTAGGGATCCATCCCATCTGCAGACACCAAACCCAGACACTATTGCTGATACCAAGAAGCACTTGCTGACAGAAGCCTAGGATAGCTGTCTCCTGAGGGGATTTGCCAGAGCCTGACCAATATAGATGTGAATGCTTGCAGCCAACCATAAGACTGAGCATGGAGACCTTAATGGTGAAGTTAGGAGGACTGAAGTAGCTGAAGGAGTTTGCAATCCCATAGGAAGAACAACAATATCAACCAACCAGACCCCCAGAACTCTCAGGAACTAAACCACCAACCAAAGAGTACACATAGAAGGAGCCATAGCTCCAGCTGCACATGTAGCAGAGAACTGCCCTATCTGGCATCACTGGGAGGGGAGGCCCTTGGTCCTTTGGAGGCTTGATACACCAGCATAGGGGAATGCAAGGGAGGTGAGGCAGGAGTGAGTGGGTCGGTGTGGGAGCATCCTCATATAAGCAGGGGGAGGGACAAAGGGATGGGGTTTTGTGGAGTGGAAATCAGGGAGGAGGATAACATTTTAAATGTAAATAATTAAAATAATCAATAAAAAAACAAGAATGAATGGCAGAGATATTATAACTAGTAACAGTGGGAGTGGTCAATTTTCATTTATTTCCATGTATTCGCAATTACCTTTGCAACAACTGTTTGCTTCTGGTTTCTCTCATTTGTTTGTACACTGAGAATCATTGTATTTTTGGGCCCCATATCAAGAAGTGTCACTCACATATACAGAGTAGAGTAGTATGGATCTCAAAATTATTGTAAATGATGTCATTGGGCTTGGAATGATCTGTTTTATCCCATATGAGTAAGAGTTTGACCTTAGCAATCAACATAATCTGTCACCTGCTAGCAGAGAAGCAACAAATAAGTGCTTGAAAAAGGTAGCCTTGGCCCTGAAGTTTTATGAACAGCAAAATATAGTGAAGTTTTATGAACAGCAAAATATAGTGAAGTTTTATGAACAGTAAAATATAGAATTAAAAAAGCTCTTACAATAAATCATAGACCAGCAAATACTTTACAAACTAAACTATTATTTTATATCTAAACATCTATATCTATATATTATACAAACAGAAGAAATCTCATAATTGCTTATATTGTATACTACTGTTATTGATCCATAACTCACTGGCAAGTGTGTTTAAATTATTCATTTGCAATAAATAAGCCACCATTTGAGACTTAAAGATACTTCCTTTGAATCTTTAAAAAAGAAATACAAATATCAAGTACATGTGTTTGGCCTTTGAAAACTATGATAAGATTTGGTTATTGTGTTTACTTAACCCAAAGATTAAACAACAAAAAAAACAAAAACAAAAACATTGTTTGGTTGTTTGTGTTTTATGTGAAGTCAAGATGGAATGTCTTATTGTTCTAATTTTATCATCCTCTTGTAACTGACCTTTATAATTCACAAGCAATTCTTTTGTGTCTGAGAAGAGGAAAGGGAATGAGTCAGATGGCATAAAGCACATTGTTGAATTGTTGAAATATTTTATATATGCAAAAAGTTTAAAGACAACATCAAAAACAACTTGTATTGATCACAAAGATACTATCAGTTATTGTCTTAGTCATTTACTTTGGTGTTTTTCAAAGATTTAAAAACTTTTGCTATTTGGCCTATATGGTGGCTTGTCTCATAGAGTGGCACTATTTGGAGGTGTTGCCTCATTAGAGTAGGAATGTACTTGCTGGAGTAGGTGTGTCAATGTGAGCATGGGCTTTAATACCCTCATCCTAGCTGCCTGGAAGACGTTTTCTCCTAACAACCTTCAGTAGAACTCTCAGTTCCTTCTGCATCATGCCTGGCTGGACACTGCCATACTTCCACCTTGATGATAATGGATCGAACCTATGAACCTGTAAGCCAGCCCCAATTAATTGCTGTACTGGCTGGTTTTGTGTGTCAACTTGACACAAGCTGGAGTTATCACAGAGAAAGGAGCTTCAGTTGGGGAGGTCCCTCCATGAAATCCAACTGTGGGAAATTTTCTCAATTAGTGGTGAAGGGCAGAGGGCCCCTTGTGGGTGGTACCATCTCTGGGCTGGTAGTCTTGGATTCTATAAAGGAGCAGGCTGGGCAAGCCAAGGGAAGCAAGCCAGTAAAGAACATCCCTCCATGGCCTCTATAACAGCTCCTGCTTCCTGACCTGCTTGAGTTCCAGTCCTGACTTCCTTTTGTGATGAGCAACAACACAGAAGTGTAAGCTGAATAAGCCCTTTCCTCCCCAACTTTCTTCTTGGTCATGATATTTGTGCAGGAATAGAACCCTGACTAAGACAATTGTTGTCCTCATAAGAGTTGCCTTGGTCTTGGTGTTTGTTCATAGCAGCAAAACCCTAACTAAACAGCTTATCAATGAAATTACACTATTTCACAAATATTTATACTATTTGTAAAATTATATACATACATATAAATTAATTGATCTATAACATTTTTAACAACTGTATGTGTATAAATTCCTCCGACTATGTGCTTCTTTATAAGGATGTAACAAGAGCGTTCAATATTTTTCACATCCTTTTGATGCTGATGGAATAATTCTCCTCTTTCTTCTTATTTTAATCCTATTTTCCTTCCTTCCCCCTTCTCCTCTTCTCTCTTCTTTTTCAAATTCATCTTCATTATTAATTAATAGTGCTAGGAATAGAAGCCAAGATCATTCTCATGCTAAGCAAGGACTCTACCAATGAGCTGCAACCCATCCTCTCATTCTGTTTTGAGTGGCAGAATAATGTATAAAACACATACTGTTCTACCTCTTTGTGACTTAAAAGAGTTCACTGATCACTGGTAAAAGAGTAGCTTTCAGGGCAGTGAGTTCAGACATTTTCTTACTTGCAAAAATATAATCATTTTTAAACAGAAATCAATATGTCTACTCTCCTCTAGACATGCCACACTTATATATCTTTAATTACTTTCCAATTAATAAATAAAATATTGTGACATTTAAATTACAGTCAAGCAATTCTAGTCACTAAGATAACTTCCTTATAGACTACATCACAGTTTACTTATTTTTGTACTTAATATTATTTGCTCATTTTTCTATAAGTTTGTTAGGTCACCTATGTTCTTGCTCTGTAATAATTTCAAAACATTCTAGCTAATGAGATTTGTTGTTTTATGCTGATCATCTACTCTATCTCTGGTTTTTCTTTGTTTCTCAAGGATTTAATTGTGCTTGTCTCAAGTTTATGAGATATCATTCATTTTGTTATGATTTTGCTAATGCATGGAGTATATCAGTAGGATGGGGACACCTGTGTTGCTCCACTCAGCTTCATATTATTATTATTATTATTATTATTATTATTATTATTATTATTAATCATCAACTTTTGTTTATAAGCCTATTACAAAACTGAGACAAAAATGTATGAACATTCTTGAAAACTCAATTTTTCAGTTTATTTAAATTTGACCTAATTTCCATTCATGTTCCTTTTTCTGGATTGTGACCATTGTCAGACACCACATCACACTCCACACATCATCAAAACATCAGAGTTTCTCAGGGTTTTCCCCCACTTTTAGTCACCTTAATACTTGGTTAAAATCAAGTATTTGGTACATTGTTCCTCAGTGGGAACTGACTAATTCTCTTCTTGGGCTTAGAGTGGTTATGGTTGTAAGAGCAGTACCTGGTCTGAGCAGGCGTATAATAGTAGTGGAACATACAGTAAATGTGGCCATCTAAGCCAAAGATTGCTTGCTAGGTTCCCCTCTACTGTTTTAGAAATGAGTTGCCATTTTAGCTGACAATTAAGAAGAAAGGGTTAGTTCATCACTGAAAGAGAGTGAAACATATTATATGGAATTGCATAATAAGGATATAATGTTCTTTCTTTTATATTTGCTTATGTTCCAATCACATTTTATGGAATTGTATACCCAGAATAGTGTTATTTGAGATATGATTCTATGCTAGTGTTACCTATTTTGTTCATATTGTTTAACTTTGCTCCTGGTTTGACTCATTATTTACATGTACATTTCCTTTGGAAGCATACATTAAATACACACATGCACGTATTTAATTGTGTGTGTATATGTATGTGTGTGTGTATGTATGTGTGTGTATGTATGTGTGTGTGTGTATGTGTACGTCTGTGTGTATGTGTATCACTAGTAAACATTTACAAACTCATTTTATTTTTGTCTTTTATTACTTTACTTCATCTGGGTATCAACTGTTTCATCAAAACCCTCAACCTCGAATACAGCTGAATGTTTACTTAGGAAGCAGTTATGTATAATGGTTTAAATGTTAGCCAATAGCAAATCACTACTCCATGCTCTCTGAGTAGGCTTGATTTTAATTAGTTAAGTTTGTCACTAATAATTTTTAACAATATTTAATGTAATCATTGTAACTCAATGACTTGTACTTATCATATGCAAAATGCTGGCAATAATAATATAGTTCTCATAATATTATATGATGAAACTAAATGTTCATGGAGGCATATGTAGTATTTTGCCTATACTACAAGCATTCTTAATAACCATTATCATTAAATCCAGTCTAACGGTTCCTCAGAAAACTGGGCATGACACTCCTGGAGGATCCGGCTATACCACTCCTGGGCATATACCCAGAGGCTTTCTCTGCATGCAATAAGGACACATGCTCCACTATGTTCATAGCAGCCTTATTTATAATAGACAGAAGCTGGAAAGAATGCAGATGTCCCTCAACGGAAGAATGGATTCAGAAGATGTGGTATATTTACACAATGGAATACTACTCTGCGATTAAAAACAATGAATTCACGAAATTCCTAGGCAAATGGTCAGAACTAGAAAATACCATCCTTAGTGAGATAACCCAATCACAAAAGAACACACATAGTATGCAGTCACTGATAAGGGGATATTAACCCAGAATCTTGGAATACCCTAGACACAATACGCATGTCAATAGATTTCCAAGAAGATGGAAGGAGAGACCCCTGGTCCTGGAAAGACTGGATGTAGGGGAATGCCAGGACAGAGAAGCGAGAAGGGGTTGAATGGGGAAAAGAGGGAGGGAAGGGGGCTTATGGGATTTTCAGGGAGGGAGGAAACGGGAAAGGGGAAATGATTTGGAATATAAATAAAAAAACTTAGAAAATAAAAAAAAATCATTATATCCTATTGTAGAACCAGGACACATTTCTCTCAACAGAGGAATGGATATAGAAAATGTGGTATATTTACACAATGGAGTACTACTCAGCTATTAAGAACAGTGAATTCATGAAATTCTTATGCAAATGGATTGAGCTAGAAATGATCCTGAGTGAGGTAATGCAATCACAAAAGAACATACCTGGTGTGCACTCGCTGATAAATGGATATTAGTCCAAAAGATTGGAATACCCAAGATACAACTCACAGACTACACAAAGCTTACGATGAAGGAAGACCAAAGTATGGATATTTTGATCCTTATTGGAAAGGGAAGCAAAACATCCATGGTTCACAGTCAACCGATAGAATGAGCATAGGGCCAATGGAGCAGCTAGAGAGAGGACACAAGAGCTGAAGAGGTTTGTAGCCCTGCAGGAGGAACAATAATATGTACCAACTAGTACCCCCAGAGCTCCCAGGGACTAAACCACCAACCATAGAGTACACATGGAGAGACCCACAACTCCATCTACATATGTAGCAGATGACCATTTCCGACATCACTGAGAGGAGAGGTCATTGGTCCTGTGAAGGCTTGATTCCCCAGAATAGAATAAAGCAAGTCAGGAAATTGAAGGGGTGTGAGCAGGGGGAGGGGGAAAGGGATAGGGGGTTTTCGGAGGGGTAACGTGGAAAGGGGATACCATTTGAAATGTAAATAAAGCAAATATTTAATAAAAAGAAAAAAAATGACATAATGCTAAAACTCCTGGAGCTGGCAAAGATGATAAAGAGTTATAACTGCAGCAGGTGCTCTGCAAAATCCATTATTAAAGAAATTTTAATGCACATGCTCAGAGTGTGATGGATTGTGCAGAAATTAAGAGTGATACACCATACATTTGCAGCATTAACATTGTTTTCCCTAATTGAAGCATTGGGAATGAACTCCAGACAGAATCTGTCTGGAGCTGGACATGAATGGATACATTCCACAGTGCTCCAGTTGGATTCTTGACCCTGAGTTTTCACAGGAATGCTCAAATTAAACTATGAAATGAGAGCCAAAAGTACTGACATGATTTAATCAAAAGTTCACCTCTTCTGCCATGCCTTGATTTCTATTTCCATTGTCACATATGAATACTTCCCTTATCTAATTAATGTACAATGTGTAAGGTAGCAGCCTATTGATAGAAAAGACTCTAACGAATTCCAGAAAAAAAAAAAAACTCATTTTGTTTTCTGATCTTTTGGTTTATTCTAGAATAATAAAAAATCTTTTATTATATGTTGAACTTTCTCTATCCAATTGCAATTTCTTTTAAATTATGTATTTTGAGATTGCAATTTAGGTGCATAATAACTTGAAGAACTGTGTTTTAAATTTTGAGCTATATGTTTAGCATAGTAATGAATTCGTTTTAAATTCTTATCCTTAGATGTCGTGCTTTTTCTGTCTGTATTCTTTCAAGGCATTTCTATTTCTTTTGCTTTGTGTTTATTTAATGTATATTATTTTTATACATTTTGACACTTTGTATTCAATTTCTGTGAAATATGCTTGTAATATACTGTCATCTATCCACACTGAAAATATGTGCTCTCAAATAAGTTTTTTTTAATTAATCAGGAAATTCTATGCTTAGGACTTACTTCTATATTTTTAATTCTTTTAAAATAACATTTGATATATTTCTGACTTCTTATAAAATAATTCAGTTTTCCTTATGTTAATTTTCCATTTTATTGGATTCACAAATAATTGCACATTTCTATTACATATGTCATTTTATGTTTGACAGATATACTCAGTTAATAAACATCTCTGATTTGTTTAAACAACATGAACATCTTTAATGAAATCATCAGAATCCATATTTCTCACTTTTGCTTTATACCACTTTTGCACAGAGAGAGAGAGAGAGAGAGAGAGAGAGAGAGAGAGAGAGAGAGAGAGAGAACAATGGGAATAAATAAGTGGTTATTATGCACTGTGGCATATGTTTTCCATATAGTTTACATGTACATTGCTAACTTTCATATGGAGAAACAGAAGAATAGAAGCTCACCAAGTCACAGTGCTGCATAAAGGTGTGCCCACCTTTCTGACTTCTGAAATCATAGATTGTTTATGCATATTTGCCACATTACTGTAAAATAAACAGAATGTAATTATTTCATCTATTTTGCTTGGCTTCTTTCACTCCACATTATATTTGAGAGATCCATTCATGCCACAGTGCATAATAAGCATTTATTTATTCCCATTGCTATCTGGTTTTCTATTTAATAAAAATATGTTTATACCAGAGTTTATTTATTCATTTTTCTGTCAGATTTTGCTATGTATTATTCAATTTTTCTTTGTTACAGAAATATATTCATTGTGATTATGAAGAAATATTACTCAGTGCAATGAAAAGGAAAATAAGGGCCATACTGCATATTACTTTTTCTTTTTTAATACAACAATGAAATAGGAGAATTATGTGGATGTCAACATAGAACACAGAATATTTCATCAAATTTGGTTTCATGAGAGGAACTTAAGGATATGCCAAGGAAGGGAATGGACATTCATTAATGGCTTCTATTTTGAGTGGATGCTCCCTAACGGATGTATCTTTTGGGGTATATCTCAGAGATGTGGTTACCTAGAAGCAAGAGGTCACTGAAATCTTCTTTTGGGACTCGGTTGAAGTGGAAACTTAAGGATTCTTTGAAGAGTCAGTTGTGTTGAATGGTGTTTTTCTGGGGCAAACATATGAAGAATTGTTTTCCTGAAGTGTACACAGGTATAGCTAGCTGTGCAACACTTGCGGATGTATCATCTTTGTTTCCATGAGAGAGGCACAGTTGAGAATTCCTCCTAGTGTTCTTGCTGGTCCCTGCTGCTGACTCGGGCCAAGGCTGAGGCCTTGTTATCTGTGATAGGTCGGTCTCCACTGTTGCTAACTTGACTCTACCAAATTGGACTACTGATGTATCCCTAAAGAGTTATGAATGTATTGAGCAGTAGCTGCCTGCTAACCTCTGAACTAAACTGCCAATTTCTAGACAACACAGAGAGGATTTGCTCTAAAGAGCCTTTATAAATGGGTCCACTACCCTGTATCCTTTCTTTTCCACTACCTCTGGTAAGTGATAGGCTGTAAAGGGAGGTTAAAACATTTGAAAACTGTGGTTAAAATATGGTTTTAAAAAAATTTAAGTTACACTGGGTCCCATCTTTGATCACTATGTGCCATTTCCCACCTTGTCACTTCTGAAGAAAAAACATTCCCTCTGAATTCTAGGGTTGCCATGCCCTTGAACATAAAAGCAAGTATCCATGGAGTAGACTCTGAAATAGTATGATCAGCCTTTCCTCCCCCAAATACTTTCTGTCAGATACTTTGTTCACAGTGACGAGAAGACAAACTGATATAGGATTATGACCTGTGTGTTACTCAGTGGCATAGGTAAAAGTAAGATGATAGTTGTAGTGGCTATTCCTGGTTGTCCACTTCACTATATCTGTAATGAACTAATCAAGAATTGGAAGGCTCACCTATGATCCTTATCTGGAGGCTCAGAGATACAAGTTTCTGACCTGGATCTTGGCATAGAGATCCTGAAGCATAGTGGATATGAATTCCAGAAGATTAAGACAAGGAGATCTCCAAGTTCAAGGTCATCTGGGATTAATGGTGTGATGGCACACATCTTTAATCTGTGCCACACCCTCTGCTGGAGACCTATATAAGGACATTGGAAGAAGGAAGATTTACTCTCACTCTCCCTGGCTTACTTGCCTTGTGGGACTGAGCAAATGCTAGATCCTGGGAATTCCATTTATGGCTACTGCTGACCATTGTAGGGGAATTGGACTACAAGCTGTAATTCATCCAAAAATTCCCTAACTATATAGAGACTATCCATATGTTCTGTGACTCTAGAGAACCCTTACTAATACAGAAGTTGGTACCAGAATTGGTTCTATAGGAGCAGAAATATAAGGATGAATATTCTAAAATTCTGGAGTTGGTTTGGTAATTCATCAGCACCTTCAACCACTGAAACATCGCCAGATTCAATTCCTCCTGGGAGTTCAGAGAATATTGATGACCTGTGGTTGAAACTATATTTCAAGCTTAAAGAAGCTAATGTCTTTGAGTATCTTTATGAATTAGATGATTTGGTGGTGTACAATACTTTCTGAAAGCTGGGGAAAAAAATTGAAAAATGACTTTGCTCACTGGTTGCTCTTAGTATCTCAGGGAAAAATAATGAAGGAAAGGAAGAAGTTGTGTGATAAAATCGAACAGCTCCAGATGCAAGTAAATAATCTAAAAGTTGCTAAGTGTGCCCTTGAAGAGAATCTTCTCTCTAGCAGCCATAGAGCTCAAATTGCAGAAAATCATACTGAAGCCCTCATTATAAGGTTGGCTGAATTATAGCGAAAATTCTGGTCTCAGCCTCAGAGGGTGTCAGAAGTTAAAGTAAGGGTATTAATTGGCAAAGAATGGCTTCTATAACTTGGGATGGGGATGTGTGGGAAGACCCTGTTGAAATTGAGAATTTTGAATCTTCAGTTTTCAAGGATTTGCCCCACCTGAGGAAGTAGTGCCCTCAGCCCCACCCCTTGAAATAACGCTTTCTCCACATGAGGAAATTAATCCCTCAGTGTCTGAAAAACCAGCAGTGACTTTTGCTGAAGAAAATGCCAGACAAGACAATACTGATGTTTCTCAAGGCCCACAAATAGTTTCTTTATAGACCTATAACCAAACTCAAGGCAGAACAGGCCCCTAGAGGGGAGGTAGAAAGTGTAGTCCATGAGGAAATTCACTATACTACTAAGGAGCTTAATGAGTTTGCTCATTCATTCAAGCAGAAGTCTGGGGAATATGCATGGGAATGGATTTTAAGGGTGTGGGATAATGGTGGAAGGAACATAAAACTAGAGCAGGCTGAGTTTATTGGCATGGATCCTCTGAGTGGAGATTCTAGTTTTAATATGGAAGCTCACTCTGTTTAAAAAAAAAAGTGTCAGAAGTTTGTTTGAATGGTTGGCTGAAGTGTTTATCAAAAGATGGCCTACTGAAAAGGATTTGGAGATGCCTGATTCCCCTTGACTTAGTTTTGATGAAGGGATTTTAAGGCTTAAGGAAATTGCAATGCTAGAGTGGATATGTTGTGTAAAACCAAAGGATCCACAATGGGAAGGTCCAGAAGATATACCCTTCACCAGTTCTATAAGATGGAAACTGGTGAGAGGGGCACCAACACATTTAAAGACTTTTGTTCTTGCTCTTTTCCTTGTGCCAGACCTTAGGGTTGGAGATGCTGCTGCTCAATTAGATGAATTAAATTCAATGGGTTTAATTGGGCCACAAGGTATCAAGGGCCGGGTGGCAGCATTGAATCGCCTGAGATAAGATGATCATAGTTATTATAATGGACAGGGTAGACAGAACAATGTTCATAATTACATACCCTGTAATGGTCAATACAAGAGAGATGGAATTTATAATGGCATAAATTGTTTGGACCTTTGGTACTGGCTAATCAATCATGGTGTTTCCAGGCATGAAATAGATAGGAAACCTACTTCATATCTGTTTGATCTGTATAAGCAGAAAAATTCTCAAACAAAAGAGAGGCTACATTGGATCATGGCAAAAGGCAATCTTGGCCAGTGAATCAATTTCCAGACTTGAGCCAGTTTGTAGAGCCAGAACCCCTTGAATGCAGGTGGGGGGCAGGTTCTTGTGAGGAAAGATCTTGATAAGACACCTAAAAGTTTTGCTGTTAATCTTCCTCCAATTCTTCCCCAGAGGAACCTACGGCCTTTTACAAGGGTAACTATACACTGGGGGAAAGGAAATAATCAGACTATCCAGGGTCTATTGGACACTGGTTATGAATTGACACTGAACCCAGGAGATCCCAAGAAACATGTGGCCCTCCAGATAGAGTAGGGGATTATGGAGGACAAGTGATTAATGGAGTTTTGACTTATGTCCAACTCTCAGTAGGTCCAGTAGGTCTGTGAACATATCTTGTGGTCATTTCCCCAGTTCCAGAATGTATAATTGGGATTGATATACACAGAAATTGGCAGAATTCTCACATTGGTTCCCTGACCTGTGGAGTGAGGGCATTTACAGTTGGAAAGGCAAAATGGAAGCCTTTAGGTTTGCTTCTGCCAAAGAAAATAGTGAATTAAAAACAGTATTGTATTCCTGAAGGAATTACAAAAATTACTGCCAGTATCAAGGACTTGAAAAATGCAGGGGTGGTGATTCCCACCACATCTCCCTTTAACTCTCCTATCTGGCCAGTACAGAAGACAGATGGATCATGGAGAATGACAGTTGATTATCAGAAACTAAATCAGGTAGTAACTCCAATTGCAGCTGTTGTACCAGATGTAGTTTTGTTACTTGAGCAAATTAACACATCTCCTGGAACCTGGTATGCAGCTATTGATCTGGTCAATGCCTTCTTCTCAGTATCTGCCCAGAAGGATCACCAGAAGCAAATTGCTTTCAATTGGCAAGGCCAGCAGTATACCTTTACAGTTTTGCCTCAAGGATATATTAATTCTCCTGCTCTGTGTCATAACTTAGTTAGAAGGGATCTTGATCGTTTGTCCCTTCCACAAAATATCACATTGGTGCACTATATTGATGACATTATGCTGATTGGACCAAGTGAGCAGGAAGTAACAACCATTTTGGATTCATTGGTAACACATATGCGTATCAGAGGATGGGAAATAAACCCAACCACAATTCAAGGACCATCTACTTCAGTGAAATTCTTAGGAGTACAGTGGTGTGGGGCATGCAGAAATATTCCTTCTAAGGTAAAAGATAAGTTATTGCACCTGGCCCCTCCCACCACCAAGAACGAAGCTCAACATTTAGTGGGTCTATTTGGATTCCAGAGACAGTTCATTCCTCATCTTGGTAAGTTATTCAGGCCTATTTACCAATTGACTTGGAAAGCTGCTAGCTTTGTGTGGGGCCTGGAACAAGAGAAGGCTCTTCAACAGGCCCAGGGTGCTCTGCAGGCTGCAATATCACTTGGACCATGTGATCCAGCAGACTCAATGGTACTTGAGGTGTTGGGCAGATAGAAATGCTGTTTGGAGCCTCTAGCAGGCTCCTGTAGGTGAATCACAGAAGAGACCTTTGGGATTTTGGAGCAAAGCTCTACCATCATCTGCAGACATCTACTCTCCCTTTGAAAAAACAGCTCTTGGTCTGCTATTGGGCCTTAGTGGAAACTGAATGTTTGACAATAGGATACCAAGTTACTATCCGACCTGAACTGCCCATCATGAGCTGGGTATTATCAGACCCTCCAAGTCATAAAGTTAGACATGCACAGCAGCAGTCTATTATCAAATGGAAGTGGATATATGTGATTGGGCCAGAGCAGGTCCTGAAGGCACAAGAAAATTACATGAAGAAGTTGCTCAGATGCCTATTGTTTCTACTCCTGTCACAAAGCTATCTGCTGCCAAGCATGCACCTATAGCCTCATGGGGTGTTCCCTATGACCGGCTGACTGAAGAAGAGAAGACTAGAACCTAGTTTACTTGTGTCTCTGCATGTTATGTAGGCACCACCTAGAAGTGGACAACTTCAGCATTACAACCTCTTTCTGTGACAACTCTGAAAGATACAGGTGAAGGAAAATCTTTACAGTGGGCAGAACTTCGGCCAGTACACATGGTATTACAGCTTGTTCAGAAGAAGAAATGGCCAGATGTATGATTTTTCACTGACTCATAGACTGTAGTCAATGGATTGGCTAGATGGTCAGGGATGTGGAAAGATCACAATTGGAAAATTGGTGAGAAAGACATCTGGGGAAGAAGTATGTGGATAGATCTCTCCAAATGGGCAAAGGATGTGAAGATATTTGTGTCCCATGTAAATGCTCACCAAAAGGTGACTTCAGCTGAGGAGGAGTTCAGTAATCAAGTGGATAAGATGACCCATTCTATGAACAGTCAATCTCTTTCTCCAGCCATCCCTGTCACAGGGCAATGGGCACATGAACAAGGTGGCCGTGGTGGCCGAGATGGAGGTTATGCTTGGACTCAGCAACACGGACTTCCACTCACCAAGGCTGACCTGGATACAGCTGCTGCTGAATGCCAGATCTGCCAACAGAACAAACCAACACTGAGTCCCAGATATGGCAACATTCCTCGAGGTGACCAGCCAGCAACCTGGTGGCAGGTTGACTACACTGGACCACTTCCCCATGGAAAGGACAACGTTTCATTCTTACTGGAGTAGATACTTATTCTGATTATGGATTTGCCTTTCCTTCCCATAATGCTTCTGCCAAAACCACCATCCCAGGACTCACAGAATGCTTTATCTATTGTCATGATATTCCACACAGTATTGCTTCTGACCCAGGAATTCATTTCACAGCCGGAGAAGTGTGACAGTGGACTCATGATCATGTACTTCACTGGTCTACCATGTTCCCCATCATCCTGAAGCAGCTGGTCTGATAGAAAGACGGAATGGCCTTTTGAAGACACAGTTACAGTGCCAATTAGGTGGCAACAGTATGGAAGGCTGGGGCAGAGTTCTTCAGAAGGCAGTATATGCTGTGAATCAGCATTCCATACATGGTACAGTTTCTCCCATAGTCAGGTCATGTGTCTAGGAATCAAGGGGAGGAAAAGGGAATAGTTCCACTCACTATCAATCCTTTTGACCCTCTAGGAAAGTTTTTGCTTCCTGTCCCCACAAGTTTAGGGTCTGCTGGCCTAGAAGTTTAGGTTCCAGAGGGGGGGAGTGCTCCTACCAGGAGCCACAACAAACATTCCATTGAACTAGAAGCTCAGACTTCTCCCTGGCCATTTTGGGTTTCTAATGCCCTTAAACCAACAGACTAAGAATAACAGTGTGAGGAGGGGTAATAGATCCATATTACAATGGGGAAATTGAATTGCCTCTCCACAATGGAGGTAAGCAGGATTATATCTGGAGTGCAGGAGATTCTTTAGAGCATCTCTTAGTACTACCATGTTCTGTGATTAAAGTTAATGGAAAACTACAACAGCCTAATCCAAGCGGGATGACAAAGGACATGCAGATCAATCAGGAATGAAGGTATGGGTCAATCTTACAGGAAAAGAGCCAAGACCTGCTGCGGGGCTTGCCAAAGGTGAAGGAAATACAGAATGGGTAGCAGAGGAAGGTAGTTATAAATACCAGGTAAGGCTATGTAACCAGTTGCAGAAACGAGAATTATAAGTAATATGAATGCTTCTGTCTTATTTTGTCAAGGACGCATTTGTCTTTCTTCCAATTTCTTTAACTTCAATTGGTATTGAGACACTAAAAGAATGTTCCCAAGTGATATTGCCCCACTATAGATTTACAAATGCATTTGCAATTGTATGAGGAATAGTTGTATCATGTTAGGTATATTCATGACCTTGTTTCAAGTGGATATGAGATATTATTTGTGACAAGTTGCCAAGGGGTGGATTTTAGTGGCTATTCCTGGTTGTCAACTTGACTCTATCTGGAATGAACTAATCAAGAATTAGAAGGTTCACCTATGATCCTAATCTGGAGGCTCAGAGATACAAGTTTCTGACCTGGATCTTGGCATGGAGATCCTGAAGCATAGTGGCTATGAATTCCAGAAGATTCAGACAAGGAGATATCTGAGTTCAAGGTCCTCTGGGATTAAAGGAACGGTGGCACATGCCTTTAATCTGTGCCACACCCTCTGCTGGAGACCTATATAAGGACATTGGAAGAAGGAAGATTTACTCTCACTCTTCCTGGCCTGCTTGCCTTGTGGGACTAAGCAACTGCTAGATCCTTGGACTTACATCCACAGCTACTGCTGACCATTGTTGGAGAGTTGGACTTCAAGCTGTAAGTCATCCAAAAATTCCCTAACTATATAGAGACTACCCATATGTTCTGTGACTCTAGAGAATCCTGACTAGTACAATAGTGTATGTATGTGTTTATAATACACAGTTCATGTTAAAACCTACCTCTAGATATTACTATTCATAGACTAGATATTCATGTTTTCATAGACTCCTAATGTAAATGTAATTTTGACAGCTCTGAGCTGGAATTAAGAACAGAGGCACAGAATGAACTGAGGATTGTACTTTTCAAACTTTTCATGGTAAATCATCCCTGGATATCCTTGCATTTTGAGGCAATGCTTGTTTTATGATGACTCTGTCTGCATATTGGAGACTTCATAAAACAGCACTGGTAATTAATCAGTTCACAGAGAAACTTCTTTGAATTCTAAAATTATTTATAAGAAATTACATCTGTGACCTGATGTTGGGATGCTTTATTACCTGTTCACATCAGAAATCTTGCAGCTAAGAATGTTATCTGCTCTATTCCATTATCTTCTGGAATGGGGCTAGTTCTTGTCCCATAGCATATATCAAATTCTTTTAATTATTTATCTATGGTCTACTCTGTCAGAACATTTTAGCTTATTTAACACTTTTTATTTTTATAATCTCCAGAGCTTGATGTAGTAAGAATCTATATCTTTTTCAGTTTTCAACATATTTGCTGACTGTTCTAGTGACCAAAGGGCTATACGAATAAGAACCAATGTACAGATGCTGTATAATGAGTACAGTGCCTCACTGGAACTCATTAGTGTCCTTTACATCTACCTTATTTTAAAAACACTCTTTAAAGACTGCACACTTACTACAATTTGGAGAAGAAAAAAAAAACAATGTTGTAGAAGGATCTGTTAAAAAGAAAAACCTCAGAGATCATTGAAGGGGATATTATAGAAATGCACTCTTTGAAAGGAAGTTTAGTATTTCAATTATTTATCCTAATTAAATTGTTCCTAGTAAAACACTGAAGAGCATTATTTGTTAATATTTGTTGTGATTTTATTATGGACTTTACTATCTATATGTTAAGTATTTTTTAATTGTTTTTCTCCAGCTTGTTGTGTTCTTTTGGAAGATAGTGAAAACTTTAGGGTATGGAGGCATAGCTGGAATAATAGGATACTTGAAACTATGCTGTTTTGCTCATAATGAAGTCTGAATTAGGAGCAAACTAGCTGTTTTTTTTTTTAAATTGTTACCTTTGTTCATTTTGTTAAAGTCATGCAGAAATAATAATAAAAGCACGCCAGATTCAAGAGGTATATATTTTTTATCTTGACATAATCAGTATTAACATATCTTAGCACTAAAAATAGCCTCTGCTATGCTTTCTTAAGATTTTTTCCATTGAAAATTTATCAAACTTTATTTTAATAAATTACTCCATAGTTATATAACTTCAAATTCTTTAAAAGCTAGGTAGTCTAACATTTAATCTGGTAGATTTATTTTTTTATTTATTTTTATTTTCTAAGTTTTTTTTTTATTTACATTCAAAATCATTTCCCCTTTCCCGTTTCCTCCCTCCACGAAAGTCCTATAAGCCCCCTTCCCTCCCTCTTTTCCCCATTCAACCCCCTCTCGCTTCTCTGTCTTGGCATTCCCCTACATCTAGTCTGGTAGATTTATATGTATCAATGATGTTGATACTTAAAACCATTTAAAAATATACCTAATGATATTCCCAAAGACTATGTGATCATTAGTTTGTACAAAGAAATATAGTAGCATAAGTCATTGAACCATATTGAAACAACTTACACTCAATAGTATACTGAAAGTATTCTAATTTTATGCAGAAATTTTGCTGTCCTATTTCAGAAAAAAATAAAAGTCAGTGCTTTTGAATTTTTTCATATACTTTTACAATTGTATGTATTTGAAAAATGTTAATAGAATATAGAAGGCATCAGGCCTGATGAGGAAATATCAAAAGTAACACAGTTGATAAAATAGAATTTTGGGTAAAATGTAGAAATATGTTCAGCAATGATTAGGGGAGGAAACGAAGTGACAAACTCAAGAGTCCAAGGTAATAAAGACAATCTTTGAAGAAAAGAATTAATTTATAGTAGATGGCTGTCAGCATCTGCACATTCTTGAGCTAAATGGAGGCTTCTCATTTTTTATTTACATGAAGTTATAAACAAGTGATACAAGAAGTAATCATGCATCTAGGCTCCAAACCTCTAAGGCAACAGAGATCTTGATGTCCCAGGCCTAATCCAAAGGATAATATTCTTCTTTGCCTTCAAACAGCAAATCTTTGGGGTAGATGATTACCTAAGAAGATTCAAAAAGTAATTCACAAGCAGATATTTGAAAGATAGTTACAGATCACCAGCCTCTGACCATAATGAATTTAGGATGGATTCTTTGAAACTGGTTAACTAACATTTGATGAGAAAAGATGATAAGGAATTAGAAGATAATTGTGATCTGATTAGTCTTATATATTTCATAACTCTGTGATAGTAGAATTAATGAAGATTGCTGAACAAACATAAGAAAACTTTATATAAATTTAATGACTTCCTTTAAAAATCAATAAATATGCTTACTGTCCTGTGAATAATGGAAGAGAAATTGTGCTGATTAAGGTGGTTAACCATACAAAGCTAATATGCAATGTGGCAAACATATATGATATAAATAGCACATCTGTATTACACATATTATAGGAATTCCAGAAGGAGCAGGAACAGAAAAGGAATGAAACACATTCAAATATGGAGGAGGTTAGACTGCAAGGATGAGAATTTTACAGTAAAAATTTTATCAAGTATGAACAGGTATTTTATACTATCTATAGAATTTGTGTTTGATAGATATAGACTATGGATCATAATGAAAGGCTGAAAATATAGTTGCAAAGAATAAATTCAACTGAGTTAAGGTAGAAAAAATAAACTCAAAGTTGTTATGAAAGACAAAATACAAATTTTAACCATGTATTTGATTCTTGAGAAGGTAATTAACTCTGTAATGTTAGATAATCAATTAATATTTTTAACATTCTAAAAATAAATCCATATCATTTAAGGAAACTGGAATTCATGGTTTGGGGCCATGGTCACTAATAAAAGTAAATAAAAATAAAATAATATAATATAAAATTAAGAAAAGAAAGAAAATGAAAAGAGAAGAAAGTCTGTTATCCTATTATCTTAAAGCAGAATTGGTATTTAATGTTAACAAATATCATTTCTCTAAACTAATTTTAGTAGGTGTGAGGTAGGATAGAAAAATGGGGAAATTATGAAAACTTGTAAAAGAAGAATATATAACACCCTGTGTTCTGGTTGGGGCTTGTCTCCAGGTGGCAATCAAGAGTTCTGTCACCATTCACAACATTGACTATGATAGATTTCAACTAGAGACAGTATTCCTTCTTCATAACAATACTTCAATGGAGAATGTTATGATAAATGAGCATGCTTAAAGCCTGGATGTATATTCCTTTACACATTTTCTTTATGGAACCTGATGCACTTTTCTAGAAATCACGTCAGAATCACCATTTAGTGTGAGCACTATGTCTTAATTTCCTTGTGTAAACTTTGTGACTTCATGTATAGATTCAAGAACCTTTGAATTGTAACTTGAAAGCCACCAATATGATGTACATGTCCATATCTATGATAAGTAATAACTCTCTTGATAATCTCACAGCCACTTTCTTAGGGTTCTCTGCTTTCTTTCCATGCCTTTTTTTTCCTACTTCTCATAAACACAACTCTATTTACATGTTCAATCTCAAGTCTTGTCTTTGCTGAGGATGCTTTGTGCTATTGGTTCACCATGTCACTCTTTGCTGGTCATTGTTTGTTGTGACTTCATAGAAAGCAGTGCCAACAAAGACCTTCTGATGGTGTTCTGAGGCAGGAGAATCATCATTTGAGGCTGGCATGTATACATACCAAGACTTTGACTAAAAACAAACAAACCTATTGACTTAAATGAAATACAGAGACAAAGACAGCTGACAATCTCTCATATTTATGGAACATTATTGTGGTTTCAGTGTTTCCTAAACATGTACTGTTTATAATGAAGTAAATGTCTAGTTTAAAAAAACTGTCTTTTTCATTAATTTTAATGAAAATTCTTAAATAAGAGAGATAAAGACATGATATCGTTTACTGACAGAGTAAGTCGGCCATGGGCCTACAATCAGTACTGATGGCAATAAATTGAGTGAAGTAGGAGCCAGAAGCCTTGAAATCATCAAAGCAAATTCCACAGAATCAACAAGCCTGGGCTCATAGGGGCTCACAGAGACTGTACCAGCAATCATGGAGCCTGAATGGGTCTAAGCTAGGTCTTCTACATATATTTTATATTTGGATAACTTGGTGTTCTTGTGGGACTCATATCAGTGGGAACAAGACCAGTCTATCTATGACTCTTTTTCCTGCTTTTGGAATGCCTTTGTTCTTATTTTGGGTTGCCTATTCTGGCCTTAATATGAGGGATGTACCCAGTCTTATTGCAACTTGATATGCAGTGTTTGCTTGATATCCATGGAAGACTTGTCTTTTTCTGAAGGGAAATGGAGGAGTGGATCTGGGGAAGAGGGTGGTGAAGGGCTTGGAGGAGAGGAGGGAGGGAAACTACAGTTGGGATGTAATATATGAGAGAAGAAAATTTTAAAAAGGTAATAATAAGGAAGTTCTACTATTTTTCAGTATGGAATTATATTGTGATATTGATTTTCTTTTTTTTAAGATTTATTTTACTTATTTTTTTTTTATTTTCTAAGTTTTTTTTTTATTTACATTCCAAATGATTTCCCCTTTCCCGTTTCTTCCCTCCCCAAAAGTCCTGTAAGCCCCCTTCCCTCCCTCTGTTTCCCATTCAACCCCCTCTCGCTTCTCTGTCCTGGTATTACCCTATATCCTGTCTTTTTCTGTGTCAATAATCAAGGTTGCTTTATCAATTTGGGTCATAGTTTGGGACAAGGTCACACAACAGATCCACTTGACTTACAGTGCAGTGTCTATTTCTCCATTCTCCAACCAATGTCACTGGTTTTATTGGAATAGTTTGCCCAAGAAAGGGAATATACTTCTTAGACAAGAGACACTTGGACAAAAAAGCTGCATTGAATTCCCCAACTACACTTTCCCTTGCATATATGAACTACCCCAAAAAGCAGTTCTATAATTGAGCCAGACTGTGATGGTCCTACTTTGTTGTGCTTGAAATTATTAGTATCATCTAATGGATGATTTTACTGTTATCTATCAAAAATATGTATATGCATACTTATTTACTGTCTGTCAGCATTGAGATATCATTTATAGAGGCTACAAATAGGAGCACAAATGAGTGATCAGTGTGTTTGCATGGATTTTCTACATTAATCAACTGATTCATAAATATCAAAATACTTTCCTTACAGTGAGTAATTTTCATTAAGAAATATAAATAGCTCTTTCTGGAGTCAGATGTATATAGCAACCTAATTAAACTTACGAAAATGTGCATGGGTATGACAGTGTTTGTGTGTGTGTGTGTGTGTGTATGTGTGTATGTGTGTGTGTGTGTGTATGAGTGAAAGAGACTACACTGGTAACTTTTATTCCTTGTCCTAGAAATTTTAAATATTTTTCCAAAATACTGAAATGACCTTTAAAGGATTATTATCTGTATTTTGCCAAATAGTATTATATGTTTGAAATACCTGATGAAGCTAATGCAATTGGGCCTAGATTTCTTCAACCATCCTGCATTACACCAATCTCTCTTTGCTAGTTGGCATTGTGATATCACTTCTTAGCAAAACTAACTAAACAATAAAAAATATGGAGCATATATATCTGTAACTCATTGTGATTTGATTATCGTATTTGTTAGATTCACCATGTAGCATTATATTGCTTATAACCATGGAGTCCCTTGACACCCTTAATCTCTATGACTCTCTACCTTCCTTGTTAGTCAAGTCTTCTTATGTTGGCTTGAATGAGAAAGCTCCACTCCCCTATAGTCTCAGATGTTTGAATAGTTGTTTCCCAGTTTGTGGCACTGACTGGACAGGTTTGCAAGAGTTTGCCTTGCTGAAGAAAGTATGTTAGAAGAAAATATGGGGGCAGACTTTGCAATATCAAAAGTCACACATCATTACCAATTTATTCTCTGCTATCTGTTTGTAGATTGAAATGAAAACTCTTAGCTATTTTAGCTGCCATGATTCTCTGGCTAGATAGTGATAGACTTATCCTTAAAGAATCTTAGGCCACAATAAACTTTTCCTTATAAGTTGTCTTGATCATTGTGTCTAATCAAAAGATAGAAAATTAAATCTATTATGC
This sequence comes from Tokudaia tokunoshimensis, assembly GCA_036184795.1. Lineage (NCBI taxonomy): Eukaryota > Metazoa > Chordata > Mammalia > Rodentia > Muridae > Tokudaia > Tokudaia tokunoshimensis. Next base: position 84,134,973 of record BTHU01000014.1, read on the forward strand.
ACCCCTAATGGTGTAATCATGTAAGTATTGATGTCAATTACTGGTTTTATTTCCATATAACTGAAGTGAGAGACAGCATGCCTGTTCAGGTTATCCAATCATGAATATCTTTCTGATTTGGACTCTTTTGTGTTTCTGATTTTATGTTTCAGATCTCAAGAGTCCCATTTATCTCTAAACTCTTGCTTGTCCTTTGATACAACTGATGAACATCTGCGGCAGGACCCAGTGTTCATGAGAACAGACACAGAACCTAGGTGCCAGGAATCTAATAGTAAGTTTATTGTTACTGTGCCAAGGAACCTTCTTCTAATGACTTACTCATTTGAAATGGTAAGTATTTTATAATTATCTTGGATATTTTCCCCATGACATACATTTTAAGTCATTATCATATCCAAGATCTGATTTATCCTCATGACAAATTTTTGAGAGTGATACTGTCATCTTAGTTTTACTGCTAATAAATGGAAAGCAGAAAGATTCTGAAGAATGGGAGCATGTACTTCTTAGGGTACTTGTAGTAAATCCAGAGTCATCCTGGTTTTTCACTTTTTCCTAGACCAATGGAGAATTTTATAATATCATGTCAACTTATATGATATTATCATTTTGTACCACTTTGTAAGCTACATCGACACAATACATACCTTATATATTTAAAAAGACATGGTCAAAAACACACATTACATTCATGGTAAATCCATTATTGTCTTGGTCAAACCAAAAATAAACACCAAGAAATCTTAATACTGAGGATTTTTTACCCTAAACACGAAATTTCATTGTACTATATTTATGAAGCTTTATATCAATTAAAAAGTTTCCTTAATTCAAACATTTAAATATCAGAACCAGTATTAGATTGTTTTTTAAAATTCATACATTTATGTTCCTGATATAATTAAGAAGTTCCTTGAGACATCGTTTGATCTGAATTATCCCACAATGAGAACATTTCAAGATCTGATTGTTTTCATTAACTTTGTTAATGACCCTGCTTCTGAATTTCTGCAGAGATTGCAGTCCTGATGAGCAGTGACAACTCTGTGATCTCCCAAATGTGATTTTTTTCAAGGATTTAATAGATTCCTAAGGTCTTGCACCTACTTTAAAATAGCTCACTTTTTGTTTAAGCTAAAAGTGTTTTAGAAACATATTTCCAGCCATGCAACCTCTTACTATTTGTTTGGCCTTTGTGGCAATTCAATGTGAGAAGACATTTGCAAAGTCTGCTTAGTGCAAATTTCCAAATGTTATGGTAATATTTCCAATCAATTTTATCTTTGAAAGAAAAGATCTTTGATGTTTCCCTATACATTGCTAGGGATATGCTAAAATTTCATGACTTAAAATATAATCTTTGTTTATAGTGGTTGAATAAAATGTTTCTTCTTTTCTAAAACTTTTTATACAATCAATACAATGTACTATAGGAACAATACATTCTAGGTATAGCTTTCGAAATAATGACAGTGTATAGTTGGGAGGCTTTTTTAACTCTCGTTTGAGGTCTACAGTATTTAAAATCATAAATAAATGAATTTATCATTCAGAAAGTAGAAGTAACCATAGTATACTGCATTCATTAATGCATTATATTTATTGTTGTTTGCTTAAATGTATCAGATTTAGATTTCTATGGAATTCATTTCTATATGTAGATAAATTACTTTAAAAATAACCATTAATTAGGTAATTTAACCAGGCTGGAAAAATGGTGAATTTGGGAATGTTTCTCCTATACTGCACATGGTTTTAATTTTCAGTGTAGAGATTAGCTTTTAAGAGAAGTTATTGAAAATATAATGATGAAGGTATGACTAATCAAACAGATAGCTTTTTCCTCTTGGAAAAAGGATATTACTCATCTTTCTGAGATGAGACATTAGCTACTTCATTCCTAGAGGATGATGCCCTTTTGCTGAATCCAAGGTGTGAAAAGGTCCTTGAATTTCAACTGGCAAGAAATTCTCCACAAACCACTAACCCATGAAATACATTCAGGAAAGGCAGGAATGTTGCAGGCATTCCAGCAGACTGAGGAAATGATGAAAACCAGGAAATGGGCCCTTCCCATGTAACAGACCATGTATAGTCTTCACATGGGAACTTGTTTAGCTACCTGGGGTAAAGGAATCATGTTTTAACTGACTTAGCAGGGAAAAGGGTATTCTAAAAGACACCCATATATATCAATTTATCAAACAATCAATGCAATAGACCTCAAGACACTTGGATTCTATCCAGAATCACATCATGTTAGAAGGAAAAGACTTACGAGGTTCAGGAGTGACTTGTCACCTCCAAAAGAGAATCACACGGTTCTAGCAACTTGCCAGATCACCTTTAAGGATGAGACTGGAGCCAAGAAAATTAATAGGTCCCTGGTGGAGTGCTAAAATGTGCATATCCCTAGTCTTCTACTTAAAACTTTTATCTTACTTCGGGGCCCAGAAATATGTGCTATGTAGAATCACTAGATCTCTTTGTCCTTCTCTCCCAATGTAGCCATATTTAATAAATCCTTCTTGTAGCTTTTAAATATTTATTTGCTGTTTTAATTGGCCTCCTGAGGACAGGTCACTGAACTTAGCATCTTGAGGTAGAGATTGCAAAATCAAGTTCGATAGGAAAAGCGTTATCAAGAATTTATTCACTTTTTAAAATTCCTGCTATGAGTTCCAAGATAAAAATGAACATTTTCCTGTCTATAAAAATAATAAAAAGGACTCAGGGTAACTCATTAAAAGACAAAAAGTATAGTAAAATTAGAATGTAACAGTATTATAAAATAACTCCTTGAATTTGGAACTTTATTTAACTTAAGACAAATTTAACACAAATTAAATATAATTCATTGTCACTGAGATATTAACAATTTATAAGAAAAAAATTCTAAACACTCACCTGGAATGAATTTACCAGTGCTAACAATGATTCTCTAACTCTTAATAAATCTTGCAAATAAATAAAAAATATTACTCTGAATGAAACTTTTCAATATAAAATTAAAGAACAGTAAAAATAAACATATAAATTCCTTCTGGAAATGATATTTATGATGGATAATCCTATATTTGTATGCATATACATTGATAAATATTAACAAATTCTATATACATGTTTATGTATACACAGAGCCAAAATTCCACAAATATTATATTGGAATTAAAAAGGGCCAAATGAACATGCAATTTTTATAATATGTCTTCCTCTGAGGATGATAGCAGTACATATATGTCATTCCAGCCATCAAGAATCATGGCATTTATATCCTGAACTACAAATCAAGAAATGGTCCCTAAAAACTGTGTGTGTGTGTGTGAATGTATATGTCTGTGTGTGTATGTATCTGTTTTTATGCATGTATGAGTAGTTACTTAATAGGAAAAACAACACAGACTACTGCTAAAGAATTCTTTTATTACTTTAAGGACATCCAGTGAAGTAAGGCCTGATCCTTCGCTTGGCTGAATAAAAAGAATTTGAGAATGATTCAACATGAATCAGAGTAGGGTGTTATTTCTAGAAGTTAAAGATGTATTCAAACTTAGGAGTTGATAGAAAGAAAGTCAAGACAGGAATAAAATTCCAGACTGTGGGAGTAGATTTCAAAAGAGCATATCACAGTTGGCCATTTTAGCAAGAGTTTGTGGTAAAACATTTTAGTTGCTTTCAGTTGAAGCTTAGCATTGCTTGGAATTTCCCTGTATATTTTTCCATAAATTTTATTACAAAAACTTTCAATTATATGGAAACATCATTGAATCTGTGTATTACTTTTGGTAAGATGATCATTTTTACTATATTAATCCTGCCAATCCATGAGCATGGCAGATTTTTCCATCTTCTGAGGTCTTCTTCAATTTCTCTCTTCAGAGACTTGAAGCTCTTGTCATACAGATCTTTCAATTGTTTGGTTAGAGTCACGCCAAGATACTTAATATGGTTTGTGGCTATTGTGAAGGGTATTATTTCTCTTACTTCTTTCTCAGCCTGCTTATCTTTTGAGTATAGGAAGGCTTCTGACTTGCTTGAGTTGATTTTATATCCGGCCACTTTGCTGAAGTCGTTTATCAGCTGTAGGAGTTCTCTGGTGGAGTTCTTTGGGTCGCTTAAGCATACTATCATATCGTCTGCAAATAGTGATAGTTTGACTTCTTCCTTTCCAATTTGTATACCAAAAGTAATACACAGATTCAATGCAATCCCCATCAAAATCCCAACTGAATTCTTCATAGAGGTAGAAAGAGCAATTCAAAAATTCATCTGGAATAACAGAAAACCCAGAATAGCTAAAACTATTCTCAAGAGTAAAAGAACCTCTGGGGAAATCAGTATCCCGGACCTCAAGCTGTACTACAGAAAAATAGTGTTAAAAACCGCATGGTATTGGTACAGTGACAGACATGTAGATCAATGGAACAGAATTGAAGACCCAGAAATGAATCCACACTCCTATGGTCACTTGATCTTTGACAAAGGAGCTAAAACCATCCAGTGGAAAAAAGATAGCCTTTTCAACAAATGGTGCTGGCTCAGCTGGAGGTCAACATGCAGAAGAATGCAAATTGGCCCATTCTTATCTCCTTGCACTAAGCTCAATTCTAAGTGGATCAAAAATCTCCACATAAAACCAGACACACTGAAACTAATAGAAGGGAAACTAGGGAAGAACCTTGAACATATGGGCACAGGGGCGAATTTCCTGAACAGAACTCCAAAAGCTTATGCTCTAAGATCAAGAATAGACAAATGGGACCTCATTAAATTACAAAGTTTTTGCAAGGCAAAAGACACTGTCAAAAAGACAAAGCGGCAACCAACTAACTGGGAAATGATCTTTACCAACCTTACATCTGACAGAGGGCTAATATCCAATATATACAAAGAACTCAAGAAGTTAAACTCCAGAGATGCAAGTAATCCTATTAAAAAATAGGGTACAGAGCTAAACAAAGAGATCTCACCTGAAGAATATCTAATGGCTGAGAAGCACCTAAAGAGATGTTTATCATCCTTAGTCATTAGGGAAATGCAAATCAAAACAACCCTGAGATTCCATCTCACATCAGTCAGGATGGCTAAGATCAAAAACACAGGAGACAGCAGTTGTTGGAGAGGATGTGGAGAAAGAGGAACACTCCTCCACTGCTGGTGGAATTGCAAGCTGGTACAACCACTCTGGAAAGCAGTCTGGCGGTTCCTCAGAAAACTGGGCATGACACTCCTGGAGGATTCGGCTATACCACTCCTGGGCATATACCCAGAGGCTTTACCTGCATGCAGTAAGGACACATGCTCCACTATGTTCATAGCAGCCTTATTTATAATAGCCAGAAGCTGGAAAGAACCCAGATGTCCCTCAACGGAGGAATGGATTCAGAAGATGTGGTATATCTACACAATGGAATACTACTCTGCAATTAAAAACAATGAATTCACGAAATTCCTAGGCAAATGGTCAGATCTTGAAAATATCATCCTTAGTGAGGTAACCCAATCACAAAAGAACACACACGCCCCAATATAACATCACTTGGGACACGGCCTGTTGGGGCTTCGGTCTGCGCCCGAGAACAGGTCAGCGCTGTGGTCATCTGGGTGCCAGATCGGCAGGCCATCGCGTCTGCAGGGTGAGCGGCACCACGGAGAGTGTGCAGATTGCACTCTGCCATCTTTGCTCCAGTGACTGGGAAGTTGGGACAGCCAGGTTCTGAGACAGACAGGCTTAATATCGCTTGGGTCTTGGGCGGCTTGTGTGTATGCGGCTCCCAAGTGCTGGGCTGATCTGCAGTAACCAGCTTGCCAGCTCTGCTGTGGGACTTCTGCCTGGCAGAGGGATGCCCCCTCCCCCCTCCAGGAGAGATCACACACCCCTGCACAGGGCAGGAGCCTACCAGCCTCCCTTTGGCTACCTCTGCTCCAGGAATCCACTAGGCTGAGCCTTTGGATGTGCAAGACCTCCCCAATATAAGATCACTTGGGGCAAGGCACATCAGGGCTCCAAACTCACTCAGGAGCAGGGCAGACCCCAGAAATCTGTGCCAGGGGAATCCTGGCAATCCAGGGGGGGAAGAAATAGCCTTGCAGGCTCACAGGAGGTCCAACCAACAGCCAGTGGCAGCAGGACCAACTAACATCAGAGGTATCCAGATGGCAAGGGGCAAACGTATGAATGTTACTAACAGAAATCAAAGTAATATGGGATCATCCGAGCCCAACTCTCCAACAGCAGCAAATCCTGGATACCCCACCACACCCGAAAGACAAGATCTGGATTTAAAATCACTTCTCATGATGCTATTAGAGGATCACAAGAAGGACACAAATAAATCTCATAAAGAGTTAGTTACAGGAGACCATGAATCGACAGTTAGAAGCCCTTACAAAGGAAAGACAAAAATCGCTTAGAGAAATGCATGAGAACATGGATCAAAAGATGGAGGCGCACAAGGAGACAACACAAAAATCGCTTAACGAGATGAATCAACGGGTAGATGCACTCACAAAGGAATCACAAAATTGGCATAAAGAAATGCAGAAGAATATGGGTCAACAGATGGATGCCCATAAGGAGGCAACACAAAAATTGCTTAAAGAAATGAATCAACGGTTAGATGCCCTTACAAAGGAAACACGAGAACTGCTTAAAGAAATTCAGGAGACAATGGATCAACAGATGGATTCCCATGAGGAGGAAACACAAAAATCACTCAGAGAAATGCAGGAGAACGTGGGTCATCAGGAAGAAATCCTGAAAGAGGCAATGCAAAAATACCTTAAAGAAATACAGGAAAATACAAACAAACAAGTGAAGGATCTCAGCAAATCCATCCAGGAACTAAAAAAGGAAGTAGAAACAACTAAGAAATCACAAAGGGAGACAACTTTGGAGATAGAAAACCTTGGGAAGAAATCAGGAGTCATAGATGCAAACATCAACAATAGAATACAAGAGATGGAAGAAAGAATCTCAGGTGCTGAAGATTCCATAGAAAGCATCGACTCAACAGTCAAAGAAAATGCAAAATGCAAAAAACGTGTAACCCAAAACATCCAGGAAATCCAGGGCACAATGAGAAGACCAAACCTAAGGATTATAGGTATAGATGAGAGTGAAGATTTGCAACTTAAAGGGCCAGTAAACATCTTCAACAAAATTATGGAGGAAAACTTCCCTAACTTAAAGAGAGAGATGCCGATGAACGTACAAGAAGCCTACAGAACTCCAAACAGACTGGACCAGAACAGAAATACCTCCCGTCACATAATAATCAAAACATCGAATGTTCTAAACAAAGAAAGAATACTAAAAGCAGTAAGAGAAAAGGGCCAAGTAACATACAAAGGAAGACCTATCCGAATCACATCAGACTTCTCACCAGAGACTATGAAAGCCAGAAGATCCTGGGCAGATCTCATGCAGACACTAAGACAGCACAAATGCCAGCCTAGACTACTATACCCAGCAAAACTCTCAATCACCATAGATGGAGAGACCAAGATATTCCATGATAAAACCAAATTTTCACAATATCTTTCCACAAATCCAGCCCTGCAACGGATAATAGGTGGAAACCTCCAATACAGGGAGAGAAACAACACCTTGGAAAAAATGAGATAATAACCTTCTTGAATCAAACCCAAAAGTAGATAACCACTCAAACATAAAGATAGCGTCAAGAATGGCAGATGGCAATAATCACTATGCCTTAATCTCTCTTAATATCAATGGTCTCAATTCCCCAATTAAAAGACATAGACTAACAGACTGGATACGTAAACAGGACCCAGCATTTTGCTGCATGCAGGAAACGCACCTCAGTGTCAAAGACAAACACTACCTCAGAGTAAAAGGCTGGAAAACAATTTTACAAGCAAATGGCCCCAAGAAACGAGGTGGAGTAGCCATCCTAATATCAGATAAAATTGATTTTCAACCTAAAGTCATCAAAAAAGACACAGAAGGACACTTCATACTGATCAAGGGAAAAATCCACCATCAAGAACTCTCAATTCTGAATATCTATGCTCCAAATGCAAGGGCACGTTCATTCGTAAAAGAAACTTTACTAAAACTCAAAGCACACATTGCACCGCACACAATAATAGTGGGTGACTTCACCACCCCGCTCTCTAAAATGGATCGTTCAGGAAAGCAGAAACTAAACAGGGACACAGTGAATCTAATTGAAGCCTTGGACCAACTGGAACTAACTGATATACATAGAACATTTCATCCTAGAGCTAAAGAGTACACCTTCTTCTCAGTTCCTCATGGTACCTTCTCCAAAATTGACCATATAATTGGTCACAAATCAGACCTCAACAGATACAAGAAGATAGAAATAATCCCATGCCTCCTATCAGATCAGTATGGAATAAGGGTGGTCTTCAATGGCAACAAAAACAAAAGAAAACCCACGTACACATGGAGGCTGAACAATGCTCTACTGTATGATAACTTGGTCAAGGTGGAAATAAAGAAAGAAATCAAAGACTTTTTGAAAGTTAATGAAAATGAAGGCACAACATACCCTAATTTATGGGACACAGTGAAAACAGTGCTAAGAGGAAAATTCATAGCCCTGAGTGCCGCCAAAAAGAAACGGGAGACAGCATACACTAACAGCTTAATGGCACACCTGAAAGCCCTGGAACAAAAAGAAGCAAATACACCAAAGAGGAGTAGAAGGCAGGAAATCATCAAACTCAGGGCTTAAATCAATCAAGTAGAAACAAATAAAACCATACAAATAATCAACAAAATGAGGAGTTGGTTCTTTGAGGAAATCAACATGATAGATAAGCCCTTAGCCAGACTAACCAGAGGGCACAGAGATAGTATCCAAATTAATAAAATCAAAAACGAAAAGGGAGAGATAACAACAGAAACTGAGGAAATTCAAAAAATCATCAGATCCTACAACAAAAACCTGTATTCAACACAACTAGAAAATCTTGAGGAAATGCACAATTTCCTTGACAGATACCAAGTACCAAAATTAAATCAGGATCAAATAGACCATCTAAACGGACCTATAAGCCCTGAAGAAATAGAAGTTGTCATTGGAAGTCTTCCAACCAAAAAAAGCACAGGTCCAGATGGTTTTAGTGCAGATTCTATCAGACCTTCAAAGAAGACCTAATACCAATACTCTTCAAACTGTTCCACAAAATAGAAACAGAAGGAACACTACCCAACTCGTTCTATGAAGCCACAATTACACTAATACCAAAAGCACACAAAGATCCGACAAAGAAAGAGAATCTCAGGCCAATCTCTCTTATGAATATCGATGCAAAAATACTCAATAAAATTCTTGCCAACCGAATCCAAGAACACATCAAAACGATCATTCACCACGATCAAGTAGGCTTCATCCGAGGGATGCAGGGATGGTTCAATATAAGGAAATCCATCAATGTAATCCACTACATAAACAATCTCAAAGAAAAAAAACCACATGGTCATCTCATTAGATGCTGAGAAAGCATTTGACAAAATTCAGCATCCTTTCATGCTAAAGGTCTTGGAAAGATCAGGAATTCGAGGCCCATATCTAAACATAGTAAAAGCAATTTACAACAAACCGGTAGCCAGCATCAATCTAAATGGAGAGAAACTTGAAGCAATCCCACTAAAATCAGGGACTAGACAAGGCTGCCCTCTCTCTCCATATTTTTTCAAAATAGTACTTGAATTTCTAGCTAGAGCAATTAGACAACAAAAAGAGGTCAAAGGGATAAAAATCGGAAAGGAAGAAGTCAAACTATCACTATTTGCAGACGATATGATAGTATACTTAAGTGACCCAAAGAACTCCACCAGAGAACTCCTACAGCTGATAAATGACTTCAGCAAAGTGGCCGGATATAAAATCAACTCAAGCAAGTCAGACGCCTTCCTATACTCAAAGGATAAGCAGGCTGAGAAAGAAGTAAGAGAAATAATACCCTTCACAATAGCCACAAACCATATTAAGTATCTTGGCGTGACTCTAACCAAACAAGTGAAAGATCTGTATGACAAGAACTTCAAGTCTCTGAAGAAAGAAATTGAAGAAGACCTCAGAATATGGAAAAATCTGCCATGCTCATGGATTGGCAGTATTAATATAGTAAAAATGAGCATCTTACCAAAAGTAATACACAGATTCAATGCAATCCCCATCAAAGTCCCAAATCAGTTCTTCATAGAGTTAGAAAGAGCAATTCAAAAATTCATCTGGAATAACAGAAAACCCAGAAGAGCTAAAACTATTCTCAAGAGTAAAAGAAACTCTGGGGGAATCAGTATCCTGGACCTCAAGCTGTACTACAGAGCAATAGTGTTAAAAACCGCATGGTATTGGTACAGTAACAGACATGTAGATCAATGGAACAGAATTGAAGACCCAGAAATGAATCCACACTCCTATGGTCAATTGATCCTTGACAAAGGAGCTAAAACCATCCAGTGGAAAAAAGATAGCCTTTTCAACAAATGGTGTTGGCTCAGCTGGAGGTCAACATGCAGAAGAATGCAAATTGGCCCATTCTTATCTCCTTGCACTAAGCTCAATTCTAAGTGGATCAAAGATCTCCACATAAAACCAGACACACTGAAAGTAATAGAAGGGAAACTAGGGAAGAACCTTGAACATATGGGCACAGGGGCGAATTTCCTGAACAGAACTCCAATAGCTTATGCTCTAAGATTAAGAATAGACAAATGGGACCTCATTAAATTACAAAGTTTTTGCAAGGCAAAAGACACTGTCAAAAAGACAAAGCAGCAACCAACTAACTGGGAAATGATCTTTACCAACCTTACATCCGACAGAGGGCTAATATCCAATATATACAAAGAACTCAAGATGTTAAACTCCAGAGATGCAAGTAACCCTATTAAAAAATAGGGTACAGAGCCAAAAAAAGAGTTCTCACCTGAAGAATATCTAATGGCTGAGAAACACCTAAAGAGATGTTTATCATCCTTAGTCATTAGGGAAATGCAAATCAAAACAACCCTGAGATTCCATCTCACACCTGTCAAGATGGCTAAAATCAAAAACATAGGAGACAGCAGTTGTTGGCGAGGATGCGGAGAAAGAGGAACACTCCTCCACTGCTGGTGGAATTGCAGGCTGGTACCACCACTCTGGAAAGCAGTCTGGCGGTTCCTCAGAAAACTGGGCATGGCACTCCCGGAGGATCCGGCTATACCACTCCTGGGCATATACCCAGAGGCTTTACCTGCATGCAATCAGGACACATCCTCCACTATGTTCATAGCAGCCTTATTTATAATAGCCAGAAGCTGGAAAGAACCCAGATGTCCCTCAACGGAGGAATGGATTCAGAAGATGTGGTATATCTACACAATGGAATACTACTCTGCAATTAAAAACAATGAATTCACGAAATTCCTAGGCAAATGGTCAGATCTTGAAAATATCATCCTTAGTGAGGTAACCCAATCGCAAAAGAACACACATGGTATGCAGTCACTGATAAGGGGATATTGACCCAGAATCTCGGAATACCCTAGACAGAATCCGCATATCAATAGATTTCCAAGAAGATGGAAGGAGAGACCCCTGGTCCTGGAAAGACTGGATGTAGGGGAACGCCAGGACAGAGTAACGAGAGGGGGTTGAATGGAGAAAAGAGGGAGGGAAGGGGGCTTATGGGACTTTCGGGGAGGGAGGAAACGGGAAAGGGGAAGTGATTTGGAATGTAAATTAAAAAAATAAAATAAAATAAATAATAATAAAAAAAAGAACACACATGGTATGCAGTCACTGATAAGGGGATTTTGACCCAGAATCTCGGAATACCCTAGACACAATCCGCATATCAATAGATTTCTAAGAAGATGGAAGGAGAGACCCCTGGTCCTGGAAAGACTGGATGTAGGGGAACGCCAGGACAGAGTAATGAGAGGGGGTTGAATGGAGAAAAGAGGGAGGGAAGGGGTCTTATGGGACTTTCCGGGAGGGAGCAAACGGGAAGGGGAAATGATTTGGAATGTAAATTTAAATAAATAAATAAATAAATAGACTACTAACATGTAAAAAAAAAAGAAAAAAGAAAAATATGTTAATGTAATTTACCATGTTAAGAAAACGTGAGAGGATGCCCGGTGCCATGTGCAGCCAGCAGGGGTGGGGTGGGGTGGGGTGGTGGGGTGGGGGTGGGCACTGTGGTGAGCAAGTGTGTAATGTTGAAATGGAAGAGAAAGAGAAGCAAAATAGTGTACGCAGTATGAAGCGAGAAGGAGCCAGAAATACGAGGGTGGGACAGGAAATACATGGGTGGTGAGGAATGACCTGATAGGAATAGCCTGTGCTGCCACTCGAGGCATGTCCTAGCCTAGGCTGATGTCTTGGTCCATGTTGCCGCATAGGGCAGTCTCTGGGTCCAGGGCCGTCTCTGGGTCCATGGCCCTGCAGCAATAAGAGTTCCCGTTGATGATGGATGTCTGTGGCCCATGTTACCACCAAGCCATGTGGATGTCCATGGTCCAAGTTTAACAATATCCAAATATCCTCAATGAACTTCTATACAGTTAGAAGCATATTTTTATGAGTTAGATTGTAGAGCAGATCCAGAGGTCCTTGATTATAATTTTTTAAACTTAGACTAGTAGCTACAGTTGTTACAGAAAGATTTAAAATATAGCTTTTACTTTAAACGGTTTGTCTGGCAGGATCTCTAAAAATGGAATGTTTACCACAGGAATGAAGGAAGAATTGCATGTTTAGACCCTAAGCCTAAGTCATTATTATTTTAACATTTTTAATTCATGAATCTTTACGTAGAAGTGATATTCTTTCTGTGTTAAAATCTTTCTGAGATATTCTTAATTGCTTTGGAATTCTTGACTGCTGGTGAATGGTTTCTACTAGGCTCCTGAGTGCTGGTCCACTCCCTCTTACAATGTCTTGTAATCTTTTTCCTTCTGCCTGTCTCAATTTCACCCTCTGAGCCTTTGATACCTTAATCTTAAGGGTTGATGAAAGATGAAAGATCCATTTTCTACAGCTTCTTACATGGTAAGTAGAGAAGTAGACATTACTGATCAAAAAGTCAAAACTCTCAAGTTGCCTGATCCTAAAGAAACATGAGAAGAGTCAAGCTTGAGGATTAAGGATCATCATTTGATAGAATTATGGAAGACCAGATGATACTACTGAAGATATCCAACCAGGTAACTAATAAAGCATACAGGAGTTTAATCCTAAGATTACCAAGGCCTTTTTATTATGAGGTTTCTGATAGTAATAATGTTAGGGAAATCACTAAACCTTAAAGCATAAAGTTGCATAGGTTTACTTTTAGTTTACAAATCCTCAACAACCCGAGGGCCTACCACCTCAGTGGTTAGGTATAAACACAAAGCACATTTTAAATGGCACAGGTTTCCTTTTCTTGCTCCGATAATACTGTGATTCAGCAGATCCTGAAGCACTACTATCCTCTCCATCTGAAAATTTGAGTTTACTGGTAATATTTTTGGTTGAAAGAAAAAAAAATATACTGATAGCTCCATATAGAAGGTTGCATGCTTCGAATCAGAAATAACAAATTCATTCAAGAATCCACCCAATGTTAGGATAGATTAAAAAGAAACCAGTGCAATATTTTAATCACTGACTATAGTGTAGAGCTAATATTTTTCAAACCCAACTTTTAATAAGGATTCTTAAATGCTTTAAACTTCCTTCGAGTTCACTACTCACCAGAAATAGTAGAAAGGAAAGATTAATATGGCAAAGAAGAATGTAAACCTGTTTTGAAATAGCAAATCAAACCATTTGCAAACACCATTCATGAGTCAGCTAGGCTGTGCCAATAGGTCCAAATTTGCAGAAGTGGAAAGAAGCCTGCAATTTAATAGTATCATGATAGAAGGATGCTACTTGGTGAATGGATTTATACCCACAAATGTTTAATCTGTCTTTCACACTATACAACTGTGTAACCGCATTTGATATCAGATGAGTATGTATTCATGTCCACAGGAATTTAGTTTACCTTGCTGAAATTGTGCTTTGTAGTGCAAAATAATTTGGAGGGTTATTGACCCAGAAAGATGAAAGTTGGGAGACTATTGGGTTTTTTTGTAATGATGGAACTTTTGTAATGATGATCTTATTATCTCTTTACATAAACTAACCAATGATGTCAATATTTAGATAAGCAGGCTTGTGACTATATACATAAATATGGCTTGAGCTATTCAAAACTACTTGCTTGAAAGTCAACAGATTTCCAGAATCTTTACTTTCACCAATACCACACCTCTGTCCTCAGGTTCTAGAACCCTGCCAGTGTTGGTCGTCTACATCTTCTCTTAAAGTATCACAGATACTCAATAATCATATCTTATATTCAGAAGAATATTAATATCAATAATTAGGGCTAGATGAGGAACAATGTAATTGCTTTGGATCACAGTTTATCTTAAGACATATTTTAATTGTTAAATATCTCTTTTATTTAAAGTAACTCTTGGTTGTTAAGTAATGGGATTTCATTCAGAAGAAATAATTTATAATGGCATAGCATTAAAAAGGAGATAATAATCTTTATTTTAGCTGACTAATATTTAACCTGAGGAAAGAAATCTCCATTTTTCTCTTTGTAAGCACATTTTAAAATATCATCTTCTAAAGTATATATGTCTAGAGAGATGACTAATAATAGCTAAAAGGTGGATACTCAGGGATACAAATTTAGTACTTAATTGCAAGTTTGCTACATAAGAATATTTTTCGGATATTCATTTTAATACACACACACACACACACACACACACACACACACACACACTTTAATCCTGATATTGTGATTTTTTTTCAGACTTAACTCTGTTGGGAAAGCAGGAATGTTCCAAAACATACACACAGAACTAACAGTTGATAGGTGCCTGGCGATTTTAGTTGGTGAATCATAATTTCCTCTGTGGCATTTGCCTTTCTCCATGAAGTGACTTTGAAGAGCACCCTTTGCATTCTTTATTCAATAAATAAGTAAGCATCTTCCACAGTGGTGAAAGGGCTAGTCAAGTCTTCATTTATTTTGATTGCTTTAAAATACTTTTTAAAAAATGATGTGTATGTTTTTATGTGGATTCTAGGCACAGGAGTGAGGTCCCCACAGAGAACATAGATCCCTAAGACCTGAAGCAACCAGCAGTAGTGACATTGTACTGGGAATCAAACTCCTTCTCCAAAGAAACAGTATATGATCTTAGCTACTGAGCTCTCTCTAGTTTAGGGTAGATTTTTTTTCATAACTACATGCTACACATGGGTTTTATTTTATTTTACTAAACTGATGTTGCATGTTTAAACATTTTATTTGTGGGTGTTTTTATGTGAGTCAGTTCAATTAAGTATGTACCATTCATATGCACTATCAGCCCATAGCTTTTCTTTTTTATGTTAGTAATATTTGTTGAAAGAAGTATTAATTTCAATTCAGTGAAATTTACAATTTTAATATTAGTTTTTTTATACATTGTTATTTAAGATGCTATTTAAAAAGTCATATTTGTTCCAGTTTTTGAAGGGATTTTTCTGTATTTTTTTAATAACTTAATAGGTTTATCTCAACTTGATAATTTTGTATGCTTGAAATCAAAGTCATGGCTTGTTCTCTTTCCAAGGACTCTGCACCTTAAAGATTGCATTGAAATTCAGTGAAGTGTCTGCCTTAAAATGGGAAATCAAACAATGATGGGCTCATCTCAGCCCTGCTTATTCTGTTTCACTAGTCATGGCGTCCAATTTGCACCCATATCAAACTGTCTTCCTTATTTCAGCTTTTCAGTAAGTGGTGACTGGCATGAGTTTGTCTTTACACTGATTTCTTCCTTAGTATTGCTTCCTGTGTATCCTCATTTTCATGTATTTTAAAGAATCACCCCATGGAGATGGACTAGGAATCAGTGTGAACTGATATTTGAACTCCAGGCAACTTGGATTTCAGTATGGTATTTTGAATGTGTAAGCATAAAGTGTCATACTATTTTCAGTCTTTACATTTTCTAAGTGATGTGTTCAGTGTTCACTAGTTGTCTTATAAATTGTATATTAGCTTTTTTTTATCTGTAGCATCAGGTTTTGATACTGTTGCAAATACCATTTTTAAATATCTCATGTTCAGTTTTCTACAGATAATATCATACGAGTTTGTTCAAAAATATCACTCTGAAATCATCAAGGATGCATAAAATTACTATTTAAAGTACTTCATTGAGTTTAGATTGTTATTTCCCATGTATGATGGAATCTGTGGAAAGTATTTGCAGTTGAGAATTTACCTGAATCAACTCTGTGATACTAGGCTACATGTATCTTCATAAACTGATAGAAATAGTGTTTAAAATAGTGTTCTCTATAAATAGTGTCCACTATTTTAATATTGGTGCAATTTCAAGTCTAAATTTTTATATTTACAAGTTTTAGCAAATTTTCTTTTACTACTTATTTATATCAAGTGATAATTTATGAATACATTGAATTTAATGAGCTATCTATTTAAAGTATCTGTTATATAGAATATTTTTCTGTCATGTAATTGAATAATAGCAAACTTAAATACTTGGATTATAGTTTTCTTGTTTCATTATTGACACCTTGTTTTGTTTTGTTTGTTTTTCATTTTAAATTTATAAGTCACTTCCTGCAACTTTACTGCATTGTCATATCCAAGTGTACACATGCACCTAGACTCATAAACAAATTGGAAAACATTTCTTATATGTTTTTTTTTCTGGGGAAAGAAATGGAATTGGTATTATATCTTTCTATATGTTGTTTGGATGAATTTAACAAAGAAGCCACTTGGGCTCAAGTTAATATTTTTTTGTTACAGATTCAATTTTTGATCTTTTCTAACTCATATATCATTTTCAAACTTACTGTTTTAAACAAATCTGTAAATTTTGTTTAAAATGGTATAAAGTTTTTACTATTCTTGTAGTGTTTTAAATTTGAAGCAATCTTTAGAAATCTTTTGACATTGGTCATTTTTTTCATCTTGTTCTCTTCATTCTTATTAAAATCTTCTGAGTTTATTTTACATTTTCAAATGACAAAAGCTTTTTATTTTTAAATATTTTGTATTATATACAATTTTCTATTTAATTTAATATTTATATGTATTATTATTAAAATACTACATTACATATTTCTATTATTGGTATTTAACTTTGTTTACTAGAATTTTGAGATGAAAACCAAAATATTAATTAATTGACATACTAGAAAAGGGCATCAGATCCCATTACAGGTGGTTTTGAGCTACCATGTGGTTGCAGGGAATTGAACTAAGGACCTATGGAAAAATAGTCAGTGGTCTTCACTGCTGAGCCATCTCTCCAGCTGTATTAATTTATTTATTTTTTCAGGTTTCTCCAGTGTACTAAAAAAGAACGGAGCTTCTACTTGTTTCCAGATGCAAATCTATATTTACAAATAACATCAATTGCTGTCATGTTCAAAATTGTCCAATCATATATATTCTTCTGAACTTGTGTTACCATTTTGTCAATTGTTATTATAGTGTTTTTTTCTCCATTAATTATGCAACTGTTTTATTTATATTTTAAGTTATGGTATAATAAGCAAATATTACAATAAATTTATTTTATTATAATCTTGTTTTAAAATTAACTCTTGCTTGATATAACCATGGTGTAGCATCCTCTTCTGTCTTTAGTATACAGGTTTTAGTGTACACTTATATTTCATTGGAGAAAAAAGGTTTCTGAAAAACATTGGAAATTCCCCTCATTACTCTGTTTTGATTTTATTAACATTCATTACAATTTCCAATTGTTGTGTACTAATCAGTTATTATGTTCTTACTAATGCAAATTTTCATATTATAACTATCATTACATTATTATTTAAAGCATAAATATTAATGAAGAATGTCATATATTTTGTTCTCTCTGTACATTATCAGGTTTTTCTTCTTTGCAATCTACAAACTTATTACAACTTTTATACACCAAATTTAGAGCTAAAAGTATTATCACTGGTTATTATTACCATTTTCTCTTTTAATGTTAAAAAGTTACCTGTACACTCCTACCAATTAAGAGTTCTGCAGAACATACAGTGCAAAGAAGCCTCCATTACAAGGTTCACATAAAACTTTGCTTGGCAATCAGAGTGGCATTTCTCTTCACTGGAAATGTGCTTCATTTGTCATGTTGCTTTGTCTATTCTAAAACAATTCCAAAGTCTTTGTACGTTTAAGTTACATTTAGTAGAATGGAGAAAATTGTAAGCCGGGCGGTGGTGGAGCACGTCTTTAATCCCAGCACTTGATAGGCAGAGACAGAAGGATTTCTGAGTTCGAGGTCAGCCTGGTCTACAAAGTGAGTTCCAGGACAGCCAGGGCTACACAGAGAAACTCTGTCTTGGAAAAAAAACCTAAATAAATAAATAAATAAAATAAAATAAAATAAAAAAAGGAAATTGTAATATTCGGATTGAGTATACATGGGGCTTCAGTTTATATAAGGAAGTGAGCAATAATCAGACTTGCTTTGCAGGCTTTTGAGTTCATATTATACAGAAAAAGGAAATGGTTCTGATATACAAGAAGGAAAAAGGAAGCCTTGGACACATCCTTTATAACCTCAAAGAGAGAGTCAACATAAATGATTTCTGTCTTGCAGAGAATGTTGCTGGGGTTTAAAGTATGGGACTTCAAATAAATATATAAGCTCCTTCTAAATCTATTGATGTTTTAAAATACAGAATACAATAAATTCGATTTCTAAATAATTTTTCGGCATATAGTCTTGTCAATACCCATGATCCTTTAAAATAATATCTCCCCAAATAATTTAAAGATCAGAACATAGAGAAAACAATTGGATACCATTGAGAAAAATTATTTAAATCCCAGTGTTAAAACAAGAATGTTATCAATGACTTATGTACATTATTTGTGGATAAGATACACAGACAATTAGGTGTGGGAGACCAACAAACACACACACATACACACACACACACACACACACACATACATAAACAGACTCACAAACATACACATATATGTTATACCTATACATGTATATATAAATGTGTATGTGCACATATACATATATGCATACAGGACTAACACTTTGTTAATTAAGAATCATATTATTTTATATGACTCATTAATTGCTCAGATAAATTTGTCGAAGGTTATTTTGAACTGTTTTAAATAAGGAGGTTGGTCTGGTCCTGCTTTGTATACAAATGCTAAATGCTGGCACCAATATCTGATTGTCCCCAACAAGGGAATTTCCACCTACACTAGGTTTTATCATGCAAACCTTGTTCTGCAAGTTAATTCCTTAATAAAGGCTAAAGCCTATGATTGGGCATTAAAAAGAGGTAGGTGGGTTTTCAATTACCTGGCTGGGGTTTCAAGTAGAGACAGAGGAGCAGAGCAAAGAACTAATAGAAGAGACAAGAAGAGGGAGGCCAAGGGAGGCGAAGGCTGCTATGAGAGGAGATAGACCAAGTGGATGTGGCCAGGAGAAAGAGAAAATAACAAGGAAAATATCCTTGGGATGTAAGTAGCTCCATAACCTGCCCAATCTAGGTTTATGGTTTGTAAATAAAATAACTGGATTGTGCATCTTCTGTATGGACAAGCTAGAATTTATAATTCTTTTTTACAGATAGAATTAAAGTTCTCTCGATTCATAAGTTTAATAAATAGCAAGAAATGCCATAAATCAAGAAATGTACAGTGTAATGATCTGGCTTTCCCATCACTTTTTCCTGGCCTCTTTATCTCCATATATCAGCTTAGAACCATTGTGATCATAAAAAAAGAAAGAGCTATTAAGATATGTTCTGTGGGCCTGTGTGGGGGAAGGGTGTACCTCAGTGGGCCATGAAGAGGCATCCCTTCCCCCTGAGGGACTAGACACATAAAGGTATAGTATAGAATAGAGTTTATTAAGGGTATGGGGAGGGGAGTTAAGGGGGTAGTAGAGGCAGAGGAAGGCAGAGAGAAGTAGAGAGCAGAGAAGCAGAGGTTGACCATGCCCATGTGGAGAGAGAAGGGAGGGGAGGGAGGAAGGGAAGAGCCCAAGAGAGGGCAAGAGAGAGGCTAAGAGAGTAAGAGGCAAAAGAAGCAAAAGAGGGAGGAGGGGCAAGCATCCCCTTTTATAGTTGGCCAGACCTACCTGGCTGTTGCCAGGTAATAGTGGGGAGGGGCATACCTGGCTGTTGCCAGGTAGCTGTGGGGTGGAGCTTAGACAGAATCCTAATGTTCTCCCATTTTGGTTTAATTAAAAAAGAAAAAAATAGAAAGAGCTTATGGCAAAGCTGGAATAGGTTCGTCGTGATATCTTGCTGCTTCATGCTGACATTGGGGGTAACATGTCTCTGGGGAACCTAGAGAAATGGGTATGGGGAGGTTTGTCCAGTCTTAGGAGAGTTGACTGCTTTCTTGTTGTCCAGGGTCTGTGGAGCCATCTGAGGATAGGTCAGAAGAACAGGTACACTAGAAGCTGTCTATGTCTGGGAGGAGATTGGAACATCTGAAGATTGCTTCTCTGGAGTTGTCCTGGATGTAGCAAGGTCCTGGACTTGACAAGATGTTGAAACACATTAGTATAGGTAGGCAATAAGATTAAGTATGTTTGGGAGAAAGAAAAAATTTTTCTTACGACATGGATTTGAAACCCAGAGGAATCTTTATATCTGTTTCTCCAATTTCTTGCTTTGTCTATTGAAAACATTGTGCACTTGTATTGGAAATGTGCTCAAGTATCGGTTTTGCTCCATGCAACTGCCACTGCTTTCACCTCTGTGTTTTTTCCTCTTATTGTTCTTTTAATTTTAGGGCATACTAATTCTGTAAGTCATTAAGTATACCTGCTCTTAGATTCATCTATTGTGAGGACCTATTGTAAATAATTTCAATTGTCTTCTCTTTTCTTATTTTATGCACTGATTTTCTTAATTTTTCTTATATTTTTCTTCCATAAGAATGGTATAGGAGCTAAAATGAGCAAGAATAACATTTGTAAAAAGTAATTCAATTATTCTGGTCATATTCAGTCTCAAGAGTAAGAGTTTTAATGTACAATACATGTGAATTGATGTGTGATGTTAGTTCATTTATGGACTATCTTGATGATGAGTTAACTACAGATCAGCAGACTTTATTCAGATATCACCTCCTGTTACTTTGTGTTGCTGTGGTCCTTAGTTCTTGAGCTCTCACCTCCCACTGCACGTTCAGGGTCCATGACACCTATACATATCTCGTAATCTAAGATCTAGGTATTATTATTAATAAAACTTGTTGGAGAGACAATATGTGAGTTTGATAAAATCTGTATTTTAACATAAATCACTTAAATTCATGGACATGTTTATGTTGTATGTTATATATAAAAGAGGATCACGTTGCTTTGCCTACCAAATTAAGATTATTTTGGGATTATTCAAAGGAGGTAGAAATATATATTGAAGAGGCCATACTTTAAACAGAAAAACAATGTTCAAAAATAACCTTAGAGATTCCTCAAGTTAAACAAGATTTTAAAAAGAACTGATCTGAACACAAATAAAATGTGCATTATTTTCAATACGTATGAAATAGTTGATATTTAATTGGTTCAATCCAATTACATCAAATGCATTGGTTGTATAACTAAATATCAGAAGTCCTTACAGATTTATTTGAATTTGAGTTTATCATGACTACCAGTTACTTTCTCTGGAAAGCGTGGCTTGAGAGTTTAAACTCTGAGAGTATATCAGGTGCTGACTAAATTTAGATAAGTTTCTAACCAGTCATGTACCTGCTCTGCTGCTAATTTAATTAACAAAACTGCACATATAATTTTAAGTCAAATGAATAAATTCTTATTCAAATTGATGCTTACCCTTTAAAAAAAAGGTACTTGTTAGCTGGTTCTACATTTTGATTGTTTTGATTATTTAAGAAGCATGGTCTTGTATGATTAAAAATGAGACAAGGTAGACATTTTCTATATTAACTTGTCCTGCCTCTGTTCAGGAATTAATCTTCTATATGAGGCTGGTTCTGTTTTACTAAGCTCTGCATACACTGAAATTTCCTATGTTCCCTTATACTTACCAAGATAAGCATCAAGCGTCTGGTTCTGAGGGAGTGTGCCTGGGAATGCTACTCCTTAGTAAACAGTCATCTATGAGATATATTAAAGCTCTTATTTGGCTCCACAAATACACATATAAGTAAATATGTATTCTGAACACTAACATTTTGAAAATACCTAGTTCTTTGAAACAAAACAATGTTCTACTATTTTAAGCTGTTTAGAGTGTACCTTCTTTACTTTAAACATGAGATTCACTTTAAACCTTATCTGAGGAGAAACAAAAAAAAATCAGTTTCGGTGGTGTTACAAGTACAGTCATAGGAACACTAACAGTTGACCCATTTTTACTGGCTTAAAATATAGAACCTACATTGAAGCAAATTGAGATGGATGTTTTTCCAAATTCTATCTCAAGAAATGAGAATGTAAATCTGAAACAAAACAAAACAAAACTTCCCCCCCAAAATAAACTGTCCTTAAATAAATAAGCATAATCCTTACCTTTTGTTTTATTCCTTCTTTTTTAAAATTTTGTGCATGTAGCGTGTGTGTGTGTGTGTGTGTGTGTGAGAGAGAGAGAGAGAGAGAGAGAGAGAGAGAGAGATGGGATGAGGCAAGAGAAAGGAGACAGAGACAGAAAAAAGAGAGACAGAGAGGGGGAAGAAGGAGACAGAGAGACAGAACTTATATTCCCCTGAGCAAAAGCTAGGGAACCATATATGGAATAGATAATTACATTTGCCATAGAAAAGGATATTTCTGTATCTCTGTGTTAGAACATATATACTAAATGCAAATCAAAGTTAATATCTGCATATATTAAATAAGAGAGGCTCTCTCCATTGATAAAGGGAATTGTTTCAATATCATCTTCCTCAACAACTAATTTGCTGAATGAAACGATAATATGTAGCCTGGAATTTTCCCTTTCTTCCCTTTTCCTCCAAATCCAGGAGCACTGAGACAAGCTCCTGTAGACAACCTAAAAGCTTACTTTTCAGCATTAGAATCAATATTAAAAAGAAACTGCTTTCTCTAAGTATAAACCATCGGTTTTGACTTCCCATGTCAGTTTTGTGTCCTGAAACTTTGGCACTGCAAACATTTTATTTTCTTCTGCTCTGATGGATTCTTCCTATGAAAAATAACACAGTTTCT
The DNA here is from genome assembly GCA_036184795.1 of Tokudaia tokunoshimensis. Classification (NCBI taxonomy): domain Eukaryota; kingdom Metazoa; phylum Chordata; class Mammalia; order Rodentia; family Muridae; genus Tokudaia; species Tokudaia tokunoshimensis. The sequence continues at coordinate 84,158,248 of BTHU01000014.1, forward strand.
TATTAGTATAAATTCTCTTTTGAAGATAGTGAAATGAAGGATCTGGTTAAGACAATTCTCCTGAACTCTGATATTAAGCAGCAAAAGATGAATTTGTGTACATCTGTATTTCTTCACCTTCTTTCAATGACACAAGCAAAAGTAAACTAATGACCTGCCATGTGAATGTATCAGGCAATATCATGTGTTTCTGATTGCATGGATTTGAAATAATTCTTTTGTTTCTAACGGGGCAGTATCAGTGATGAAGGTCACAAATGGGGCAAGCCTTTCTTTATATATCTCTCATTCCACAGTCCAATATCACTTGAATATTAGCAAATGATGTTTCCTGATAGATTGGAATTGCCCCTGTGGAGTGGGAGGGCTTGCTTGTGGATGCAGGCCCAACAACAATCTCATTAATGATGGAACTGCTTGATTTTTAAATTTGACCTAGGTTCTGGCAAAACAAATATTCATAAACAAACAGAAGGAGGTGTGTGGCATGTCATAAGCCATACTCACCTTCATAAAGGATAATTCATAACATTCCCCCTACAATTCAAATCAATCACAAGACAATCTTGGAATACAAGGGCTATGCATATATTAACACCATAGATGTGGAATGGCATAATGGATTTGTAAGCATCAATATTTTATCAAGTCATTAGTATGTATTACTTTATTTTGTCTTTTTCATTAATGAATTAATTTACTTATTTATATCATGGATAAAACTTCTCCTCCCAATCTCTCTTTCTCCCACCCCTTTCTCCCATTCCCCTTTCTTTTTCCTCAGAGAAGGAGAGAACTCCCAAGGATATCCACTAACCTTCCCATATCAAGTTGTAGTAGGACTATGCACATCTTCTCCTATTAGTGCTAGACAAGGCAGCCCAATTAGAGGAAAGGGATCTAAAGGCAGACAACAGAGTCATAGACAGTCCCTTCTCCTGTTGTTAGGGGTCCCATAAGAAGATCAAGCTACATATCTGTTACATATGTGCAGAGGCCCTAGATCTATACCATGCATACTACCTATTTAGTGTTTAATATCTATGAATCCCTATAGGTTTAGTTGATTCTCTAGGTTTTCTTGTGGTGTCCTTGACCCCTCTGGCTTCTTCAATCCTTCCTCACTTGTCCACAGTATTTTCTGAACTCTCCTAATGTTTGAGTGTGAGTTTCTGTATATGTTTCTGTCAGCTCCTAGGTCAAGCCATTCAGATGACAGTTATGCTAGGCTCCTGTCTATAAGTATAGCAAAACATCTTTAAAAGTCAGAGGTAGCCGGGTGGTGGTGGCGCACGCCTTTAATCCCAGCACTTGGGAGGCAGAGGCAGGCGGATTTCTGAGTTCGAGGCCAGCCTGGTCTACAGAGTGAGTTCCAGGACAGCCAGGGCTACACAGAGAAACCCTGTCTCAAAAAACCAAAAAAAAAAAAAAAAAAAAAAACCAAAAAAACAAAACAAAACAAAACAAAACAAACAAACAAAAAAAATCAGAGGTGATCTCGCTCTCATGACATGGGTCTCAAATTGGGCTAGTCATTAGTTGGGAGTTCTCTCAATTTCTGTTCCATCTTTATTTTTGTATATCTTATAGGCAAGGAAAATTGTGTGTCACAGGTCTTGATGCTGGGTTGATGTTTCCATTCCTCCATTGGAAATGTTGCCTGTTTAAAGGAGATGGCCATTTCCTGTTCTATGTTCCCTATTACTAAGAGTCTTAGGTAGGGCCATCCTCATAGAATCTTGGACATTTCCTTTGTCCTAGGTTTCAAATTCATCTGAGAGATGCCCCATCACTCACCAATTCCAGTCCTCACTCCCAGTTCTCTCTTCCTCACTACTCACTACACTTGATTTCTCCTGTTCCCATCCACACCTTCTCTCCTGCCCAGTTCCCTCTCCCCCAGATGTCTATTATATTTCCCATTCTCAGTGAGATTTAAGCATTCTCCCTTTGACCCTCCTTAGCTTCTTTGTGTCTGTGGATTGTAACATGGCTAACTGATCTCTGAAATATATAAAGAATTCAAGAAATTAGACACTAACAAACCTAATAACCCGTTAAAATGGGGTACATACCTAAACAGAATTCTCTACTGAGGAATATCTAATGGCTGGGTATTACTTTTGAAATGTTCAACATCCTTATCCATCAGGGAAAGGAAAACCAAATGACCCTCATATTCCATCTTACATATATCAGAATGGCTAAGATAAAAATATGTGATAGCATATGCTGGTGAAGATATGAAGCAAGAGAAACATTCCTCCATTGCTGGTGGGAGTGCAAAGGTGCAATCCCTTTGAAAACTTGAAGGTTTCTCAGAAAATTGGGAATAGTTCTACCTCAAACTTTTTGATTATCACTGCTGGACATATCCACAAAAGATGTTGCACCATACCACAATGATACTGCACAAATATGTTCATTGCAGCTTTCTTTTTAGTAGCAAGAAACTGGAGACAATCAAGATATACTTTAACTGAATAATGGATAAAGAAAATATGCTGCATTTTCAAAATAGACTACTACTCAGCTATCGAAAACAATAACATCATGAAACCTTCAGGCAATTGGATGGAGCTAAAGGATCTTCATTAGTGAGGTAACTCAGAACCAGGAAGACAAACACGGTATGTACTCACTTATAAATGGATATTAGCCATATAGCATAGTTTATTTACTCTTAAGGAAGTTGAATTTTTATATTTTTTTCAATATTCAAGCTTTTATACAAAGTTAGTCTTCTCTGAAAGATGACACAGATGTTATAATTCAGATGATAATCAATTTTAATTGACTTGTCAAGTATATCTATACCTACATCTCTGTCTATTCCATCTATGAATAACAATTCTAAAATAGGCTTCCTTCTTCTTTTTTGACTATATGCTAGGGACTTTTTCATTTGACAGGTTATTCCCCACATGCCCTATCCATACCCTCCTTCTATGGTCAGTCATCCATTCCATAGTTATGCATTCCTTCCATAGGGGCCTATGCTTTGTCCTTTGGAAGCTCTCCCACATTCCCATGATCAACAATAAAGCTTTGCTCTTTTGGCTTAAGTGACACATCCACATCTTTCAAAATTCACTATATTTTGATGGATTAGGCAAGGTTTTGAGAACATAACTCAACCCTCCTTTCTTCACAATGATGAAATAACCACAACCACTGCACGTCTAAACATCTTCAATTCGTGATGGTTTGTATTCTGTTTTAAAAAATACATAATATTTGTTGTACGCTTGAGTTGATGCTAAGTACTATCAGACAGTATCAAATGACTTCTTTTTTCAAAACAATCTGAAGAGATTAATATCAGTAAGTATAAATTCTAAAAATATTGTACATAAAAATTTTTGCTCAATTTACTATCAGTTCCAAAAAAAGAAAAAGAAAAGTCAACCATCACTTCCTGCTACTTGTTATTTCACGTCCAAGTCTTTGTATGTCTTTATTCAGAATTTATTTCAGATCTGTCATTTCCACTAGGTATACCATTCTGCTATTTTCCTGGTTGGGGGCTTCTGTCAGTGAAGTGTTATCTTCAGTTTCTAGTGACCATTTTTCTATAGTGGATATTGGGATCTCTGCTTTTACAAGGGCTACTGATGCCTGTACCTTGTCTTCCACCTCCCATATCAATATCATTTCAGATTGTTTTCTGCTGCCCTCTCCACAGACAATATAACTAAGACTTAAGTGAACTTACATTTTATTCCATCTGTTGTTTAAACAGGATTTTTCAAATTTATAATATCTAAAATAACCTAGGAGATAAGTCTCTGGGCACACCTGTGAGAAACATTATAGACTAGGTTAGTTGAGGTGGAAAGAACCTCCTTAACTGTGGGCAACATTGTTTCCCATGCCAGAGGCCTGGAATGAATAAAAAAAGTGAAAAAGAGAAAGTAACCTGAACATCCACATCTACTATTTTCTGCTTCCCAAGTATAGGAAGCACATGACCAGCTGCCTCCAGCCCATGCACCCCTGGCATTCTTCTATGAGATGTACCATGACCTGTTAGCCAGAATAACCTCTCTTCAGGTGTTTTATTACAAAAACCAAGCAAGTAACTCATGTAGTCACTGTGTTATGATTGCTCAACTCCTTATCTGATTTATTTATTTTCTGTCTGTAAGTCCTAATTTTGCCTTCTTGGTCATCCGGTACTGAATAACCCCAATATAGAAGAAAAGAGTAATACTGCTTAAAAATTTTAAAGTGTTAAATATTCTGTTATATGCATGTCATTCTGTGATTGTATGTAACTTCTTGATTTTATTAAAAAACCAACAACAACAATATAGCTTTCAAGAGTACAAATTTGTTTTCTTGCTTTCTGAAGTCATAATTCTGTTGTGGGCTTCTCTTGGCTACAATCAACATTCCAACAGTGCTGTGCTTCTAAGTGTGCATCAGTGTCAGTTTGTTTCCTTGTCTTTAATGGCTTTTGAGCTCACCAACACTTCCTAGATAATGTCTTTCAAAAGCCTTACCTCCAGTGCTGACTTTGTGGCTTGTCGTCATTTCTGTGATCTATGCTATCTGTCATTCTATTCTTCATCTCCCTTTCTCTTGTTTATATCCTTCTTTAATTCTATAAACCTAACATTACACCCCGCAGATAATATAATCTGGGATACTCTTTTTTCCTTTATGTTAATATATGCACAATTATCATCTCTTTTGTCTTGTAATACAAACTGTTTATAGATTATAGTGAGGCATATGAACAAAGTGAATCATTTAACAACTTGAGACTTTACATAACGTTGATTATCTAAACATTCTTCTAACAATGCACATGGTAAGCTAGGAGCATCACTTAAATGTACTGTGCATATCATTTAAGTCTATCATAGCAACACAACTAATACCCTGTTGTTCACCTAAGACTCCAACCTGCATCTAAGAGAACCTAAATGTGACTACAAAGAATAAAAAAAAAATTTCTCTGTTGCAAATAACCATTCCTGACTCCCCCTCCATGAACAGTTTCTTATCATTCATGTTCCTTGGTGAGTTTAAATCTAAGAAGTTAGGATGTGATCTGGCCTAGTATGATTTTGATTTTGAGTGAGAACACAACCAGAAAATTAAGTCCTCTTACTAGAATTTTAGGGATTCTTATGTATAATTGGGAATGCATATAATCAAATTTAAATACATCAAGAGAAAGAATATGCACAATGAGCAAAAGTTTTCATAATCCAGGCCTGTTCACCAGAACTTAAATTCAACCATATGCTCCCTGATAACCAAACTAATCCTTCTCTCTAACTTCATGAAGGTGAGCTCTGAACAATAACTAGAGCCTAGAGCATTCTCTCACATAGTCATTCATTTGAAATATATTTGATTTGTGCTGTGTCTTTGTTTTAGGGTAAACTTTCCTTCCTACTTTGTAGTTTGTGAGTGATTTATTTGGTTCATTGGATAAGATGATAAAAGTCAGGAAGCACCATGCCTATACCATGAACATGAGTGAGGATCTATAGAGACCACCCATAATACATTTATTATCATTATTATTATTATTATTATTATTATTATTATTATTATTATTATTGTTATCATTATTATTATTTTATTTTGTTTTTTTCAAGACAGGGTTTCTCTGTGTAGTCCTGTCTGGCTGTCCTGGAACTCACTCTGTATACCAGGCTGGTCTCGAACTCAGAACCTCTCCTGCTTTTGTCTCTCTCCCAAGTGCTGGGATTGCAGGCGTGCTCCATCACTGCCAGGCTCACTTATTTTAACTAGAATTTCTCTTATGTAAGTTTTGTTTTATAACTTTAGATTCAGAGTTCTACTATATAACTGAGGTCATGCTTGAATTCATAATCCTTTTGCTTCTGTCTTCCAAATGCTAGAAATAGAAGTATGAAACAAAAGATCCTGTCATAAATTCTTTTATCATATTTTATTATTGCAAAATTATTATCAACTAGGATATTTCAGATTTAAATAAATCTATCAAATTAATTATTTTCTTGAATTGCTCTTTCATTGATTCTTGGATATTATAATATCTCTATTATAATAATGAGGCCATTCTATTGTGTGAAGGATTGTCCCAGGCTAAAAGAATGTAAACTTATCAGCTTTGAAAGAATCGAGTAAGCTAATTATAGAGAAATTTTATCAAAGCTCATGATTCTGTGATTTTAATTAGAGTTATATTCAAAGGATAATATCCATATCAAAGTAAAGTATCCACTCTTGAGCAAATATTCTGTTCTTTGGTGGAAGTTAGGTCATGTAATTTTGAAGTTTAGAGAGATGAAAATATATCTAGCTTGTGTATTTTTAACTAGTTCTTCTCTGAGATAACGATAGATTCTTAGATAAATTTCCAACCTGCACATTACCAAGATTTAACACAACATTAACTTGACTCAGTTTAATCATAACTAAGTTTGCATAGTTCTGGGGTGGGGGAAAGAAAAGAAAATTAAAATGGAAAGTCTTTGGGTATCTGAGGATAGTATTTCCCTCATCTCTTTAATCTTTCTTAGATTATGTGTCTCCTTAACAAACTAGCAAATTCTAGTACAATAAAACTAAATAACTAAAGAAAATACAAATGTAGAGATTGCCTATTTACTTTATAGGTATTGCTATTTGGATGAGAATTTGGAAGCCAAGTCACAATAAAGAATCACGAGGGCTGATGCGTTCAGCATCAGTCTCTGAAAGTTGAAAATGAAGGCCTTCCTTAGCAATATAGATCATGTTCCTCCACATTTTGATTAGCTGAGGCCTCCTCCTGAGCAGAAGCATTACGAATTCAAGGCTGATCATGGTTTCTCTAAACTTTCTATAACTTTTCTGAAAGGATTAGGATTCCATTGAAAGCTTTGCAAATACATGTTAGTGAAAGATAAAAAGGAATTCCAACTTTTGCAAAGTAACATGAGATAGGACAATGAATGGTGATTCTGTTGCTGGTGTACTGGCAATGAATGGTAGTGTCTCTGTCTCTATCTTGTCTCAGTCTGTCTTTGCCTTTATCTGTCTCCTACCTTGGCCTCTCTCTAACTCTGACTCTCTTTGTCCCTGTCTCTCTGGCCCACCATTTGCTTGAAGAAAGTTATTGTGTTACCATCCCTATTCTACAGTGTCACCATTCCAGAGTACCCTCAGGAACAACTGCACAATGCTTCCTTCATCTCATCCTCAATTTTAAGTGTGCCACTATGCAATGTTCTCTCTACAACAGAATCTCCTTTTACAAAGTGGACTAAACCACCTGAGCACACATGCAAACCCATGGTTATTTATACACAGAAAGCAAGTTGGGATGTACCTGACAGGAGAAGATCCTGCCAAAAGAGCTTTTATTAAGTAGCCATGGGAAGTTCCATACCATGTAATTTAGCCTGACCTAACCCATATGCCAAAATACTAGGAAGTCAGGTTTGCCCATAAAATTATCTTGAAATTGCAATGGGTGGGGATTTTCTTGCTGAGATATGAATTCTCTTTGAGATTTAACAATGGTGTACCAGGTTTTTTGTTCTAAGGGACGAAATGTAGGGGGATGTGACCTCATTTTGTGAAACAAAGAGAAAGGTAACCATAGGGAATGTGACATAACAGCTGGGTTCATAAAACTTAACTTGAAGAACAAGACCTTGGGAAGTGAGGCCAAACAGAAGCAAGATTCTCATTCTGTGTCTCATCTTATTCTTTTCCAATTTGGGTTTTCTGAGCTGTGTACTAAGTTCAGTTAAATATATTCCAATATAGGTTCCGTTTATTTTCTCCCAGTAACCTACTGCAAACTCAACTCCAGTGAAGATGGAATTATCTTGTCAAAAATTGTAACATTAAATTACTCTAGGGAAGCCTGCAGGTGCAAAACGTGTTGTTTTTTCATGCAAATTTTTAGGGTTCTAATCCAAACAGAGCCTCAAAACAGATCTACCACACAGACTAAAAATAAGTCCTGATGTTTTCAACAGTGTGTGTGTGTGTGTGTGTGTGTGTGTGTGTGTGTGTGTGTGTGTGTTACAATTCAACTCAGCTAAAAGCATGGATTCTGTACAATAAAAATTCTTTTTCTTTATTGTCCTAGATCTTGATGACTTGCATGCTAAACATTCCCCAAAGCACACTTTATGTCAGTAAAATATATATTCTCTAACGTCAGATTATGAAATTTAAACAATTATTTTGATAAATAAAACTTTGACAAGTGTTACTCTAAGAATAATTATACAAAGAGCAGTAGGTTATTTTCATTGAATATTGATGGGGTTTTTTTTAGAACTCGTCTGTAAGATGAGAAAGTATTCTCACTTCTTGTGAAATTTTTGACTCATTTTCAAAATAAAAATGTCATTTGTCCAAATGTACTGAGGCATCTCAGAAAGAATAACACAGGATTAATTTGAATGATGCCACATTGATCAATAATCTGTGAAAGTAACATTTAGAAATAAAAGATGTAGATGACTTTCCAACATTGTATTTATTCAGGAATAATACACCATATAAAATGATGAAGTTAATATGGGTAGGGAGTAAGACTATGTTTAATCCTCATGTGATCTTCAGAATCACTATCTGGTTTTATTTTGTTTGTTTGTTTTGTTTTGTTTGGGTTTTGGTTTGTTTTGGGGGTTAGGATTATTTTTAACCTGAAGGGAAGTCTTGACAGTATCTTTTGGGCACAGTAAAAATGAATGATGGAGCAAAGCAATTAGCTATTTACAACTACAGATGGTAAAGAAATTCACAGAAATAAACAGTGAAAGCCAAGGAACACAGAGCAATGAATATATGCTAGTGTTGAGTCCATTGTCTCCACTATAGAAGGTCCAGGGTACCTGAATGTGGATCTTAATTCTCGGCCCATCTACTTCTCTTTCTTGTGTTGACACTAAGGAAATATTTCTTTGGTCAGTTAGCTTCAAGGAGCAGGGAATCCATTAGTTTAGGCCTTCTCCTTTAGCACAATTTAGAAATTTTCTGGATATAACCTCTAATCGATGTGGTTAATCTCCAAATATTTTCCCATTTCAGTGTTGTACATGTTTTTCATCAGTAATGTTTAACATAGATTCTTTTCTGTCTTGAAATTTCCTCTGCCAAACAAATTACTCCCTTATCTTCAAGCTCAACTCAAGTCAAGTTGTAAGGATACAGGCAGAGTAAAATGAGATTCTTGGTCAAAGCATCTCATAAATGGCCATTTTCCCATAGTTTGACAGAGTCCTGTCTTTTTCTTATATCTCATGAGCCAGGCCTTTGCTCCCCCATTTCACAGTATTCTTGTTTTCTACATTTCCTGAAGAATGCACAACTATAATGCTTATAGCATTATAGGGCATTTGTAGTTCAAAGTTCAAACGTCTTCCAACTAATAAATCAAAATAGTTACTGTTGATATCAGGACCTCTGAAAGAGCAGTCAATGTTCTTAACCATTGAGCCATCTCTCCAGCCCCTCAGCATGCCTGCTTACTTTCTTTTCCTTTTGTAAATATTGTTGTCTTTGTTTTTATGCATGTGGGTGCTTTCCTGCATGAATGCATGTCTACACACTGGGAGGATGTGTGTGCAGTGTCTATGGAGGCCAGAACTATAATTACAGGTGGTTATGCGACACCCACTGTTGGGTGCTGGGAATCAGACTCAAGTCCTAGAAGAGCAGCAGGTGCTCTTCTCTATAGCCCAAACATGCTTTCTCATTTAATCCAGGACCCCTGCTCAGGGAAGGCACACTCCCAGGGACCGGGACCTCCCACATCAATCACTAAGAAAAGTGCTCTATGGACTTGTGCACAGGCTTAATCTGGTGGAGGCATTTTCTCGATCGAGGTTCCCTCTTCCCAGATGGTTCTAGCGTGTCTCAAGTTAACAAACCTAGCTAGTACAGCTGCATTTTTAGCTTTTGACATTTTGAGACAGGGTTTTAGCCTCCTACAGAGCTGGGATCATAAGCATCTGTCTGGTTAGGCTGAGGCAGTACATGTTATGGCAGTTTCCATGCCTAAAACAGAACCTGAACCTATTTGTTTCCAAGACATGGTTGGCAGTCTGCAGGGCAGCTGTCATCCCCACAAGATTATGCTGCTCTGCTCCCTGATTGAAGGAACTGACAGTGCCAGACTCTTAGAGACTGGAGAGATGGCTCAGCAGTTAAGAGCACTGACTGCTCTTTCAGATTTCCTGATACAAACATTTTCTACATTCCTTCAACAACAAATACAAAAAATTTCTAACCAAACTATTAATCATTTCCTGTTATAGGGTTACCAGCCGCTGCCCACAGAAGAGCCACTGTCCACAGAGGAACCTGACACGAACATTTAACAAGTGGATCCTCATGGTGAAAGTCAGCCACACCCCAAAATTGAACTCACCTCTGTACAGCAGGAAGCAGCTTGAGAAATATCATGCCCTCATTCACTTTCACTATCAACTTCCCGCTCCCCTCCTTTTTCTTCTCTTTATAAAAATAAGAAGGAAGGAATGTTGGTATCAGGACCTCTGAAACCTGTGATATTATATAGGTGGCAGCATGACATGCACAACTGTTGCCAAGGCAACAGCCACCACCGTATTCTCAGAATCCACTAAGCTCACTACCCACCTTTATCCGTGACTGTGTCGCCACCCGTATATAAAGAAAGGTCCTTCTAATCTCTCTCTCTCTTCCCAACTTCTCTGTCTGCTGCTATTTTACCCTTTCCTCTCTCAATAAACTATATGTGGAACTTTTTGCCTGGTCACAACAGTTACAGAAGCCAAAGAACCACATAAAGACACGTGTTACAGCATTGGCACTATTTCAGTACCAGTGTTTGGTTTATATTCTTTTTCTTGTTGGTATGATAAAATATTCTGACAAAAGGAATTTAGAGGAATGGGGGGGGAGCTTATTCTGATTCAGAAATTCCATCCTAGTAGGTAAGTCAAAATGGGAAGAAGTTAAAGTAGCTGGTTATATAACTCAACTCCCATGATCAGGACATAGAGAGGCTGAATGCATTTGTGAAGCTGTACTTGCTCTCAATTATGAGGTTGTCCATTATCAGTTGACATAGTTAAACACTATCCTCTCAAGGACACCACAGGATCCCATTACCAGGTGTTTCTAGAGTCTTTCAGGTTGACATCAGGGAAGTATTAAGTCCAATGATACATGGCAAGTGATTTATAAATATCGGTAGGCAGGCAGGCAACACAGTATCATGGTGATCCAAATTAAAAAGCTTCAGTTCTGCCAGACAAAGCAAGGTGTCTATTTTATTTTCTAAGGGATCTCTTGTCCATTGTAAGAAAAAAGTAAAGCAGGCATAGCTAAAATGTGATCATTATAAAATGATGTGTAGCTCCACCATCTTTGCTCCAGTGACTGGGAGGTTGGGACAGCCAGGTTCTGAGACAGACAGGCATAATGTCGCTTGGGTCTCGGGCTGCTTGTGTGTGTGCATCTCCCAGGTGCGGGGCTGATCTGCAGTGACCAGCACGCCAGCTCTACTGTGGGACTTCTGCCTGGCAGAGGGACCCCGCACTGGGCAGGAGCCTACCAGCTTTCCTTCCGCGACCTCTGTTCCCGCAGACTGCGCTGAAGAGACAGATACCCCAAGCTCCCTATCCCCAATATAACATCACTTGGAACACGGCCTGTTGGGGCTTCCATCTGTGCCCAAGAACGGGTCAGCACTGTGGTCGTCTGGGTGCCAGATCGGCAGGCCATCGCGTCTACAGGGTGAGCGGCACCACGGAGATTGCCCTCCGCCATCTTTGCTCCAGTGACTGGGAGGTTGGGACAGCCAGGTTCTGAGACAGACAGGCATAATATCTCTTGGGTTTCGGGCTGCTTGTGTGTATGCGGCTCCCAGGTGCTGGGCTGATCTGCAGTGAACAGCGCGCCAGCTCTGCTGTGGGACTTCTGCCTGGCAGAGGGACGCCCCCTGCCCCCCCAGGAGAGATCACACACCCCTGCACAGGGCAGGAGCCTACCAGCCTCTCTTTGGCGACCTCTGCTCCAGGAATCCACTAGGCTGAGCCTTTAGATGTGCAAGGCCTCCCCAATAAAAGATCACTTGGGGCAAGGCACATTAGGGCTCCAAAGTCACTCAGGAGCAGGCAGGCCCCAGAAATCGGTGCCAGGGGAATCCTGGCAATCCAGGGGGGCCAGAAATAGCTTTGCAGGCTCACAGGAGGTCCAATCAACAGCCAGTGGCAGCAGGACCAACTACAATCAGAGGTATCCAGATGGCAAAAGGCAAACGTAGGAATGTTACTAACAGAAATCAAAGTACTGTGGGACCATCCGAACCCAACTCTCCAACAGCAGCAAGTCCTGGATACCCCACCACACCCGAAAGACAACATCTGGATTTAAAAACACTTCTCATGATGCTATTAGAGGATCACAAGAAGGACACAAATAAATCTCATAAAGAGTTACAGGAGACCATGAATCAACGGTTAGAAGCCCTTACAAAGGAAACACAAAAATCGCTTAGAGAAATGCAGGAGAACATGGATCAAAAGATGGAGGCCCACAAGGAGACAACACAAAAATCGCTTAACGAGATGAATCAACGGGTAGATGCACTCACAAAGGAATCACAAAATTTGCATAAAGAAATGCAGAAGAATATGGGTCAACAGATGGATGCCCTTAAGGAGGCAACACAAAAAATGTTTAAGAAATGAATCAACGGTTAGATGCCCTTACAAAGGAAACACGAGAACTGCTTAAAGAAATGCAGGAGACGATGGATCAACAGATGGAATCCCATGAGGAGGAAACACAAAAATCGCTCAGAGAAATGCAGGAGAACGTGGGTCATCAGGAAGAAATCCTGAATGAGGTAATGCAAAAATACCTTAAAGAAATACAGGAAAATACAAACAAACAAGTGAAGGATCTCAGCAAATCCATCTAGGAACTAAAAAAGGAAGTAGAAACAACAAAGAAATCACAAAGGGAGACAACTTTGGAGATAGAAAACCTTGGGAAGAAATCAGGAGTCATAGATGCAAACATCAACAATAGAATACAAGAGATGGAAGAAAGAATCTCAGGTGCTAAAGATTCCATAGAAAGCATCGACTCAACAGTCAAAGAAAATGCAAAATGCAAAAAACGTGTAACCCAAAACATCCAGGAAATCCAGGACACAATGAGAAGACCAAACCTAAGGATTATAGGTATAGATGAGAGTGAAGATTTGCAACTTAAAGGGCCAGTAAACATCTTCAACAAAATTATGGAGGAAAACTTCCCTAACTTAAAGAGAGAGATGCCGATGAACGTACAAGAAGCCTACAGAACTCCAAACAGACTGGACCAGAACAGAAATACCTCCCGTCACATAATAATCAAAACACCGAATGTTCTAAACAAAGAAAAAATACTAAAAGCAGTAAGAGAAAAGGGCCAAGTAACATACAAAGGAAGACCTATCCGAATCACATCAGACTTCTCACCAGAGACTATGAAAGCCAGAAGATCCTGGGCAGATCTCATGCAGACACTAAGACAGCACAAATGCCAGCCTAGACTAATATACCCAGCAAAACTCTCAATCACCATAGATGGAGAGACCAAGATATTCCATGATAAAACCAAATTTTCACAATATCTTTCCACAAATCCAGCCCTGCAACGGATAATAGGTGGAAACCTCCAATACAGGGAGAGAAACAAGACCCTGGAAAAAATGAGATAATAACCTTCTTGAATCAAACCCAAAAGTAGATAACCACTCAAACATAAAGATAGCGTCAAGAATGGCAGATGGCAATAATCACTATGCCTTAATCTCTCTTAATATCAATGGTCTCAATTCCCCAATTAAAAGACATAGACTAGCAGACTGGATACGTAAACAGGACCCAGCATTTTGCTGCATGCAGGAAACGCACCTCAGTGTCAAAGATAAACACTAACTCAGAGTAAAAGGCTGGAAAATAATTTTACAAGCAAATGGCCCCAAGAAACGAGGTGGAGTAGCCATCCTAATATCGGATAAAATTGATTTTCAACCTAAAGTCATCAAAAAAGACACAGAAGGACACTACATACTGATCAAGGGAAAAATCCACCATCAAGAACTCTCAATCCTGAATATCTATGCTCCAAATGCAAGGGCACCCTCATTCGTAAAAGAAACTTTACTAAAACTCAAAGCACACATTGCACCGCACACAATAATAGTGGGTGACTTCAACACCCCGCTCTCTGAAATGGATCATTCAGGAAAGCAGAAACTAAACAGGGACACAGTGAATCTAATTGAAGCCTTGGACCAAATGGAACTAACAGATATATATAGAACATTTCATCCTAGAGCTAAAGAATACACCTACTTCTCAGCTCCTCATGGTACCTTCTCCAAAATTGACCATATAATTGGTCACAAATCAGACCTCAACAGATACAAGAAGATAGAAATAATCCCATGCCTCCTATCAGATCACTATGGAATAAGGGTGGTCTTCAATGGCAACAAAAACAAAAGAAAACCCACGTACACATGGAGGCTGAACAATGCTCTACTCAATGATAACTTGGTCAAGGTGGAAATAAAGAAAGAAATCAAAGACTTTTTGAAAGTTAATGAAAATGAAGGCACAACATACCCTAATTTATGGGACACAATGAAAGCAGTGCTAAGAGGAAAATTCATAGCCCTGAGTGCCGCCAAAAAGAAACGGGAGACAGCATACACTAACAGCTTAATGGCACACCTGAAAGCCCTGGAACAAAAAGAAGCAAATACACCAAAGAGGAGTAGAAGGCAGGAAATCATCAAACTCAGGGCTGAAATCAATCAAGTAGAAGCAAATAAAACCATACAAAGAATCAACAAAATGAGGAATTGGTTCTTTGAGAAAATTAACAAGATAGATAAGCCCTTAGCCAGACTAACCAGAGAGCACAGAGATAGTATCCAAATTAATAAAATCAGAAACGAAAAGGGAGAGATAACAACAGAAACTGAGGAAATTCAAAAAATCATCAGATCCTACTACAAAAACCTATATTCAACACAACTAGAAAATCTTGAGGAAATGAACAATTTCCTTGACAGATACCAAGTACCAAAATTAAATCAGGATCAAATAGACCATCTAAACCGTCCTATAACCCCTGAAGAAATAGAAGTTGTCATTGGAAGTCTTCCAACCAAAAAAAGCACAGGTCCAGATGGTTTTAGTGCAGAATTCTATCAGACCTTCAAAGAAGACCTAACACCAATACTCTTCAAACTGTTCCACAAAAGAGAAACAGAAGGAACACTACCCAACTCGTTCTATGAAGCCACAATTACACTAATACCAAAAGCACACAAAGATCCGACAAAGAAAGAGCATCTCAGGCCAATCTCTCTTATGAATATCGATGCAAAAATACTCAATAAAATTCTTGCCAACCGAATCCAAGAACACATCAAAACGATCATTCACCACGATCAAGTAGGCTTCATCCCAGGGATGCAGGGATGGTTCAATATAAGGAAATCCATCAATGTAATCCACTACATAAACAATCTCAAAGAAAAAACCACATGGTCATCTCATTAGATGCTGAGAAAGCATTTGACAAAATTCAGCATCCTTTCATGCTAAAGGTCTTGGAAAGATCAGGAATTCAAGGCCCATATCTAAACATAGTAAAAGCAATTTACAGCAAACCGGTAGCCAGCATCAATCTAAATGGAGAGAAACTTGAAGCAATCCCACTAAAATCAGGGACTAGACAAGGCTGCCCTCTCTCGCCATATCTTTTCAATATAGTACTTGAAGTTCTAGCTAGAGCAATTAGACAACAAAAAGAGGTCAAAGGGATACAAATTGGAAAGGAAGAAGTTAAACTATCACTATTTGCAGACGATATGATAGTATACATAAGCGACCCAAAGAACTCCACCAGAGAACTCGTACAGCTGAAAAACGACTTCAGCAAAGTGGCCGGATATAAAATCAACTCAAGCAAGTCAGAAGCCTTCCTATACTCAAAGGATAAGCAGACTGAGAAAGAAGTAAGAGAAATAATACCCTTCACGATAGCCACAAACCATATTAAGTATCTTGGCGTGACTCTAACCAAACAAGTGAAAGATCTGTATGACAAGAACTTCAAGTCTCTGAAGAAAGAAATTGAAGAAGACCTCAGAAGATGGAAAAAATCTGCCATGCTCATGGATTGGCAGGATTAATATAGTAAAAATGAGCATCTTACCAAAAGAAATACACAGATTCAATGCAATCCCCATCAAAATCCCAACTCAATTCTTCATAGAGTTAGAAAGAGCAATTCAAAAATTCATCTGGAATAACAGAAAACCCAGAATAGCTAATTCAAAAATTCATCTGGAATAACAGAAAACCCAGAATAGCTAAAACTATTCTCAAGAGTAAAAGAATCTCTGGGGGAATCAGTATCCCGGACCTCAAGCTGTACTACAAAGCAATAGTATTAAAAACTGCATGGTATTTGTACAGTAACAGACATGTAGATCAATGGAACAGAATTGAAGACCCAGAAATGAATCCACACTCCTATGGTCACTTGATCTTTACAAAGGAGCTAAAACCATCCAGTGGAAAAAAGATAGCCTTTTCAACAAATGGTGCTGGCTCAGCTGGAGGTCACCATGCAGAAGAATGCAAATTGACCCATCCTTATCTCCTTGCACTAAGCTCAATTCTAAGTGGATCAAAGATCTCCACATAAAACCAGACACACTGAAACTAATAGAAGGGAAACTAGGGAAGAACCTTGAACATATGGGCACAGGGGAGAATTTCCTGAACAGAACTCCAATAGCTTATGCTCTAAGATCAAGAATAGACAAATGGGACCTCATTAAATTACAAAGTTTTTGCAAGGCAAAAGACACTGTCAAAAAGACAAAGCGGCAACCAACTAAATGGGAAATGATCTTTACCAACCTTACATCCGACAGAGGGCTAATATCCAAGATATACAAAGAACTCAAGAAGTTAAACTCCAGAGAGGCAAGTAACCCTATTAAAAAATGGGGTACAGAGCTACAGAAAAAGTTCTCACCTGAAGAATATCTAATGGCTGAGAAGCACCTAAAGAGATGTTCATCATCCTTAGTCATTAGGGAAATGCAAATCAAAACAACCCTGAGATTCCATCTCACACCAGTCAGGATGGCTAAGATCAAAAACACAGGAGACAGCAGTTGTTGGCGAGGATGTGGAGAAAGAGGAACACTCCTCCACTTCTGGTGGAATTGCAGACTGGTACAACCACTCTGGAAAGCAGTCTGGCGGTTCCTCAGAAAACTGGGCATGACACTCCTGGAGGATCCGGCTATACCACTCCTGGGCATATACCCAGAGACTT
The DNA here is from genome assembly GCA_036184795.1 of Tokudaia tokunoshimensis. NCBI lineage: Eukaryota > Metazoa > Chordata > Mammalia > Rodentia > Muridae > Tokudaia > Tokudaia tokunoshimensis. The sequence goes on from BTHU01000014.1 coordinate 84,175,609, forward strand.
TACCTGCATGCAATAAGGACACATGCTCCACTATGTTCATAGCAGCCTTATTTATAATAGCCAGAAGCTGGAAAGAACCCAGATGTCCCTCAACGGAGGAATGGATTCAGAAGATGTGGTATATCTACACAATGGAATACTACTCTGCAATTAAAAACAATGAATTCACGAAATTCCTAGGCAAATGGTCAGATCTTGAAAATATCATCCTTAGTGAGGTAACCCAATCACAAAAGAACACACATGGTATGCAGTCACTGATAAGGGGATATTGACCCAGAATCTCGGAATACCCTAGACACAATCCGCATATCAATAGATTTCTAAAAAGATGGAAGGAGAGACCCCTGGTCCTGGAAAGACTGGATGTAGGGGAACGCCAGGACAGAGTAACGAGAGGGGGTTGAATGGAGAAAAGAGGGAGGGAAGGGGGCTTATGGGACTTTCGGGGAGGGAGGAAACGCGAAAGGGGAAGTGATTTGGAATGTAAATTAAAAAAAATAAAAAAAATAAAAAAAAATCTAAAAAAAAAATAAATAAAATGACGTGTAACACTATATAATTTTTTTCTTCAAGGCAGAGGGAATTGGGTAAAATAGGCAAGTCCTACCAGAGCCATGTTCCTGATGTTCAGGTAAGTCTGATGACCACCAAAGGTTTAGGCTATATGTCAATGGATAGGAGACTATGGCATGATTACTGTGTGTCCACAATTAAGGTTTCTTGAACCATAGGTGGAAGTTTTTGGTGTTGGTATGTTGGAGAGGGATATGATCTTGTTCTATGTGAACTAAGGATTTGCAGAAGCACTGGGAGATTCTAGCTCTTAGCAGCAGTGAACAGAAATATATAAAATATTCTAGATACAGATGCCTTACATACTGGCCATTAACAAGATTATGTTTATGAGAGTAATGTACATGAGAGAATGAAATCACAGGATTAGCTCTTTAGATTGTTAAGTTTCTACCAGATGTCTATATTAAACAGCAATTAAGAGAGGAACAGATAAATATAAACAGCCACTTATCGTCCAGTGATAAAGAAAGGGCCTAAGAACAGAGTTAATTAACTTTAGTATCTTTTGTTAAATGAAGTTCCAGAGCAAGGAAAACTACACCCATGTTAAAAATTTCGCCAAGAACAAAAATGTTTAAAATGATTTATTAGCAAGTGACTGGTATCCAAGAAATTGAAACCTCAAACATATCATCAGGCCCATCTGAAAAGTCCAGCTGCTTTCACCTTTTGCTTATGCAGCTGGAATCAAATCTCAGCTTTATTCTCAACCCATGACCTGCAGCTGTCTGAAGGTGGCAGCCACAATTTCTCTAACTTTCTCTCCAGTTTTCTTCAGTTAGTTTGCTCCTCAATACAATTCGGCTCAAAACTTGAGGTTCTCAAGACTTAGAAATGCTTTAAAATTCCTTCCTCGTTAAGTCATTCTAAGCATTCTTCAGTCTGCAATCACATACACATATACATATATACTATGTTATTTGTATATATGTTCTTAGAGTAAATATTAGCAATTGAAATTGGAGAAAAGAGACTTGTATGCAACTGGCCAAAAATCACTGAGAAAAGCAGGAACATCTGACACATTGCTCCCAATGCACTCCAAACCACAGTACTTTGTGAATGTATAGTTATTAAGTAAAAACTGGCATTGTGGGAAGATATGGACATGTTTTTCTGTGTTTCTGACACAACATAGAACAATAGACAGTATTGCCAAGTTCTGCAAGTCCAATAGAGTGTATGATTGCCATATTTTGAGGAATGTATATGGCTAAGAAAGCCCAATTAACTGAATCCTCAAAGAGAAAATACAGAGCATACAAGGGAAAAAATATCATAGGAATAAAAGGAAAGAAAAAAGGATGGTCTTCAAAGTTAAATGAACAATTCAATGATAAACAACAGAGTAAGCAGACACCGGACCAGCTGGAAATTGATGACTTTTCATTGAGTATTGCCAAAGAACCCAAAAGCAGTTGTTTAGGATCTACTACCTTGGTCTTAGCTTTCCCTGATGAGACCAGCTAAAGACAAACTGTGACTCAGAAGATTTTTCTCCAGTAAATACTTGCTAGAAGACTGTGAAAATGGAATGCCTTCCAGTGCAGAAGTGATTGACTGAAGAGTTGTCTTAAAAGACAAAGAAGAGAATAAGAAGCAATGACAAGGACAAGTAAAAGTATTTGCAAAATTTGAAGTTTTTGTCAGTCATGTTTGGTTCTATCTTGGGTCTCTGGGCTGTCCTGCCTCTGGTTCCTGGCCATCCAGGCACTATCAGACATGAGCTTCCTCTCCTGGCATGGTCCCCCAGTTGGACCAGTTATTGACTTCTCACTCTGATAAATTCTATGGCATCATTACTTCACTACATTTTGCAGGCAGGACAAATTGAAGTATGAAGTTTTGTGGCTGGATTGATGTCTAAGTCCCACTGCTCTAATTCTTGCCTGGTGAGAGAAGATGACCAGTTATAGGGGACTTTGATTTGTCCTGGATTCCAGGAAGTTTTCTTTACTCTTGGGTTCTACAAAATACCCCCCAAATTCTTCCAATTACAGTTATCTCTACTAGGTTTCTCTCCCTCATTCCCTCCTGTTATCTGCCTGATTCCTCCTGTTCTCATTCTCATCTACCCCAAGTCCACCCAGAAAATCTATTGTGTTTCCCTGCCCAGGGATATCAATGTATTTCCCCTCCCAAAGATATCAAGGTGTCCCCCCTTGAGTCCTCTTTGTCACTTAACCTTTCTTGGTATGTGGATCATAAGGTGATTATCCATTAGCTGACAGTTAATGTCCTCTTCTGAGTACATACCATGTTTGACTTTCTGGGTCTGGGTAAACTCACTCAGACTGGCGTTTTTCAGTTCCATCCATTTTCTTGCAAATTTCATGATGTCATTTTTTTTAATAGTTTGGTCCATTGTCACCCCATTTCCACCCCACCATATGCCTGTGCCAAACTTACATGGAGGACCGCTAGCAGGAAAAGAGTCCATGCCAGCAGTCAGAACTCCAACCTCCAAATCAGGTAGACACTATTCAATCACCATTCAAGCCTGAAGACAAAAGAGGAAACAGAAACCAAGAAACCAAGGAAAAAACACGCATCTAACAAAGACTAACTCAGAAATTATTACCTAAGCCTTTAAGTAATACAACAGGAGATACCTAAATGTCAGTTTAAGGAACAAAATCAACAACAGCAAGGGCAATATGATACCATCATTTCCCTACTATCCAACTATAGCAAGCCTCGAATATTTCATCATAAGTAATCAAAAAGAAATGAACCTTAAAAACAACTTTGTGATTTTGATAGAGGCCCTTAGAAAGGAAATAAATAAGTACCTAAAAGAGATTCAGACAAAGATAAACAAACAACCAGAGGCAGTTGATAAATCTCATAAACAAACCCAAGGAAAAATAAACAAAGACGAAACGAAAATGAATAAAATTTTCGCGACCTGAAAATAGAAATTGAAGCAATAAAGAAAATACAAACTGAGTGAATCCTGAAGATAGAAAGCTTGGTAAAGAGAACAGAAATAAACATCACCAATACAATACAAGGAATGGAAGACAGAATCTCAATCATTGAAGATGTGATAGAAGACATGACTACACAAGTCAAAGAAAATGTTAAGTCTACAAAATTTCTTATTCAAAACATCTAAGAGATTTGGAATGATGTGAAATAAAATCAAACCCACGAATAATAGTAATAGAAGAAGGAGAAGAATCCCAGCTCAAAGACATAGAAAATATTTTTAATAAAATCAGAAATGAAATTTTTTTAATCAAAGGAAGGACATCCCTATAAAGGTACAAGAAGCTTACAGAACACCAATTAGATTAGAACAGAAAAGACTATCCCCTTACCACAAAATATTCAAAACACTAAAATACAGAGGAAAGAACAAATAATAAAAGCTGTAAGGATAAATGTCCAAGTAACATATAAAGACAGACTTATTAGGATTATATGTGACTTCTCATTGGAGACTGAAATTACATCTTGGATATATCATTAGTATATACATCCCAAAGAATTCTATTTTAAAAAAATATCCTTAAAGCATGAGATACATTTTAAAACTACAAAATGAAGAAAATACACTTTAAAATAGAGGATTTATGATCAAATATTTTATTAAAATAGACACTGTGAACATTTGGTAGCAAACGTCCAATATAAAAATAATAAGATGAAATCAGGATCTTAGTAGAATACGGAGGGCACAGTGTGCTCATTAAGTAGAAAGACATCAAGAGAACTCATGGCATCAGGCAAATAAAGGGCTAGCTCTTTAGAAATAGTAATAGATTAGACTAGAGTATAGTTTTTCAATGTCCCAGGAAGAAAAAGAAAAGATAAAATAAAGAAAACATAAAAAAAATACACATACAAATTCTTCACTCGACTTTTGTTTTCCTCTCTCTCTCTCTCTCTCTCTCTCTCTCTCTCTCTCTCTCTCTCTCTCTCTCTCTCTCTCTCTCTCTTTCCTTTTGAGGCAAAGATACCTCTAGAGACCACATTAATATCACTCAAATTGCCCAGACTAACATTTCAAAATCTATTTTGTATTCAGACTCCTTCTTATATTGAGCTTGCCCTTAGTTTGAACTTATATTCTGGAAAAAAACACAGTCTCTTTGAGAAATGCAGACACCCCTAGAAACAGACTCTACCCTTAGTAACAACCAGCTCTTAAGAGGAAAGTACCTAATGTATCAGATATTATTAAATAGATTACTTAAGTTAACTACGATTGTTTATAGCACTTTGAAATCGTTACAAGCCAAGAAATATGCTCCAAGCTGCAGATTTTCCCAGTGTTAACCAATCATGTAACTAACAAGTTGGAAAGACTCTTTCCCTGCTAAAACTGTGATAAAGAGGCAAGGATTCACAAGCTTGTGACTTTCCACACCCACTCACTGCATTGGAAAGATTGGAGAAGACTGAACTCAAGCTTAATTCATTGCTTTTGCATTTGAGGTGGACTCCTGGTGGTGTGTAGTAATAGGCATGGACCCTATGATTGGACATAACACATTGAGATACATATATTTTGATTTTGAAAATCAAATACAAATACTCTAAATTATGAAAATATTTACAAATATAAACATTTATTTTTTCTAAGCTTTTTTATTTATATTCGAAATCATTTCCTCTTTTCCATTTCCTCCCTCCCTGAAAGTACCATAAGTCCCCTTCCCTCCCTCTTTTCCCATTCAACCCCCTCTTACTTCTCTGTCCTGGCATTCCCCTACATCCAGTCATTCCAGGACCAGGGGTCTCTCCTTCAATATTCTTGGAAATCTATTGATATGCGAATTATATCTAGGATATTCTTAGATTCTGGGTTAGTATCCCCTTATCAGTGACTGCATAGTATGTGTGTTCTTTTGTGATTGGGTTACCTCACTAAGGATGATATTTTCAAGTTCTGACAATTTGCCTACAAATTTTGTGAGTTCATTGTTTTTAATTGAAGAGAAGTATTCCATTGTGTAAATATACCACAACTTCTGAATCCATTCCTCTGTTGACAGACATCTGGGTTCTTTCTAGCTTCTGGCTATTATAAATGAGGCTGCTATGAACATAGTGGAGCATGTGTCCTTATTGCATGCAGGGGAGGCTTCTGGGTATATGCCCAGGAGTGGTATAGCAGGATCCTCCTGGAGTGTCATGCCCAGTTTTCTGAGGAACCGCCAGACTGCTTTCCAGAGTGATTGTACCAGCTTGCAATCCCACCAGCAGTGGAGGAGTGTTCCTCTTTCTCCACATCCTCGCCAACAACTGCTGTATCCTGTGTTTTTGATCTTAACCATTCAGACTGGTGTGAGATGGAATCTCAGGGTTGTTTTGATTTGAATTTCCCTAATGACTAAGGATGATGAGCATCTCTTTAGGTGCTTCTCAGCCATTAGATATTCTTCAGGTGAGAAATTCTTGCCAACCGAATCCAAGAACACATCAAAATGATCATTCATCAAGATCAAATAGGCTTCATCCCAGGGATGCAGGGATGGTTCAATATAAGGAAGTCCATCAATGTAATTCACTATGTAAACAATCTCAAAGAAAAAAACCACATGGTCATTTAATTAGATGCTGAGAAAACAGTTGACAAAATTCAGCATCCTTTCATATTAAAGGTCTTGGAAAGATCAGGAATTTGAGGCCCATATCTAAACATAGTAAAAGCAATTTACAGCAAACCATTAGCCAACATCAATCTAAATGGAGAGAAAATTGAAGCAATCCCACTAAAATCAGGGATTAGACAAGGCTGCCCTCTCTCTTCAAATCTTTTAAATATAGTACTTGAAGTTCTAGCTAGAGCAATTAGACAACAAAAGGAGGTCAAAGGGATACAAATTGGAAAAGAAGAAGTCAAACTATCACTATTTGCAGATGATGTGATACTATACTTAGGCGACCCCAAGAACTCCACTAGAGAACTCCTACAGCTGATAAACAACTTCAGCAAAGTGGCCAGATATAAAATTAACTCAAGCAAGTCAGTAGACATCCTATACTCAAAGGACAAACAGGCTAAGAAAGAAGTAAGAGAAATGATACCCTTCATGATAGCCACAAACAATATAAAGTATCTTGGTGTGACTTTAACCAAACAAGTGAAAGATCTGTATGACAAGAACTTCAAGTCTCTTTCTTCAGAGACTTTGAAGAGAAATTGAAGAAGACCTCAGAAGATGCAAAAATCTGCCATGCTCATGGATTGGCAGGATTAATATAGTAAAAATGACCATCTTCCAAAAGCAATATACAGATTTAATGCATTCCCCCAACAAAATCAAAACTCATTTCTTCATAGAGTTAGAAAGAGCAATTCAAAAATTCATCTGGAATAACAGAAAACCCAGGATAGCTGAAACTATTCTCAAGAGTAAAAGAACTTCTGGGGGAATCAATATCCCGGACCTCAAGTTGTACTACAGAGCAATAGTGTCAAAAACTGCATGGTATTGGTACAGTGACAGGCATGTAGATCAATGGAACAGAATTGAAGACCCAGAAATGAATCCACACTCCTATGGCCACTTGATCTTTGACAAAGGAGCTAAAACCATCCAGTGGAAAAAAGATAGCCTTTTCAACAAATGGTGCTGGCTCAACTGGATGTCAACATGCAGAAGAATGCAAATGACCCATTCTTGTCTCCTTGCACTAAGCTCAATTCCAAGTGGATCAAAGACCTCCACATAAAACCAGGCACACTGAAACTAATAGAAAGGAAACTACAAAAGAACCTTGAACATATGGGCACAGGGGAGAAGTTCCTGAATAGAACTCCAATAGCTTATGCTCTAAAATGAAGAACTGACAAATGGGACCTCATAAAATTACAAAATTTCTGTAAGGCAAAAGACACTGTCAAAAAGATAAAGCGTCAACCAACTAACTGGGAAATGTTCTTTACCAACCCTACGTCCAACAGAGGATTAATATCCAATATATACAAAGAACTCAAGAAGTTAGACTCCAGAGAACCAAGTAACCCTATTAAAAAATGGGATACAGAAGTAAATATAAATATTTCAAAAGTTATTTGAAGATGATACATAAAAGTAACCTCAAAGTTGTTGGTAACTCACTAATGCTTTAAAAATACAAAATTCAGAGCTGCAATTACAACTCTATTAAGTGAGATTTTCTTTGTTTGATTTTTGGTTTATTTTTTCTTTTTTATTAGGTATTTTCTTTATTTACATTTCAAATGTCATCCCCTTTCCACATTTCCCTTCTGAAACCACCCTATCCCATCTTCTCTCCCCATTATCACCAACTCACCCACTTTTACTTCCCTGTCCTGTCATTCAATTATATTGGGGTATCTAGACTTCACATGACCAAGGACTCTCCTCTCACTGTTGTCCAACAAGGCCATCCTCTACTACTTATGCAGCTGAAGCCATGGGTAACCTTTGGTTGTTGGTTTACTCCCTGGGAGCTCTGGGGGTACTGGTTGGTTCATATTGTTGTTCCTCCTATTGAGCTGTAAACCCCTTCAGCTCCTTGAATCCTTTTTCTAGCTCCTCCATTGGGGATCTGTGCTCAGTCCATTGGATGACTCTGAGCATCCACTTCTCTATTTTTCAGGCACTGGCAAAGCCTCTGAGAAGACAGTTATAACAGGGTCCTTTCAGCAAACACCTGTTGGCATCCAGAAAATATTTGAGTTTAGTAATTGTTTATGGAATGGATTCCCAGATGGAGCAGTCTCTAAATAGCCTTTCCTTCAGTCTCTGCTCCACACTTTGTTTTTGTATCTCCTCCCATGGGTAATTTGACCCCCCTTCCCCCACCTTCTAAGAAGGACCAAAGTATCCATTCCTTGGCCTTTTTTCTTGAGTTTCATGTGGTCTGTGAAATGTATCTTGGGTATTACAAACTTCTAGACAAATATCCACATTTCAGTGAGTGCATATCATATGAGTTCTTTTGTAATTATGTTACCTCATTCAGGATGATATTTTCTAAGTCCATACATTTGCCTAAGAATGTCATGAAGTCATTGTTTTTAATAGCTGAGTAGTATTCCATTGTATAAATGTACCACATTTTCTGTATCCACTCTTCTGCTGAGGGACATCTGGGTTCTTTCCATCTTCTGGCAATTGCAAATAAGGTGACTATGAACATAGTGGAACATGTGCTGTTGTTACAACTTGAAGCATCTTCTGGGTATTTGCCCAGGAGTGGTACAGTTGAGTCCTCAGATAGTAATATGTCCATTTTTTTCTGAGGAATTGCTGAATTGATTTCCAGAATGGATATACCAACTTGCAATCCCAAGAGCAATGGAGTAGTGTTCCTCTTTCTGCATGTCCTCACTATCATCTGTTCTCACGTGAGTTTTTGATCTTTGCCATTCTGACTGGTGTGAGGTGGAACCTCAGGGTTGTTTTGATTTGCATTTCCCAGATGATCAAGGATATTGAACATTTCTTTAGGTGCTTCTTTGCCATCCATTATTCTGCAGTTGAGAATTCTTTGTTTAGTGCTGTACCCCATTTTTAATAAGGATATTTGTTACATCTAACTTCTTTAATTTTTTGTATATATTGAATGTTAGCCCTCTATCAGATGTAGGATTGGTAAAGATCTTTTCCCAATCAGTTGGTTGCTATTTTGTCCTATTGACAGTGTCCTTTGCCTCACAGAAGTTTTGCAATTTTATGAGGTCTCATTTGTCAATTCTTGATCTTAGAGCATAAGCTCTTGATGTTCTGTTCAGGAAATTTTCCTCTGTGCCCATGTGCTTGATGCTCCTCCTCACTTTCTTTTCTATTCATTTCATTGTATCTGGTTTTATGTGGAGGTTCTTGATCCAATTGGACTTGATCTTTGTACAAGTAGATAAGAATGGATTGATTTAGATTCTTCTACATGCTGACCACCACTTGAACCAGCACCATTTGTTGAAAATGCTGCCTTTTTTCCACTGGATGATTTTAGATTTCTGTCAAAGATCAAGTGACCATAGGTGTGTGAGTTCATTTCTTGGTCTTTAATTCTATTCCACTGATCTACCTGCCTGTCACTGTACCAGTACTATGCAGTTTTTATCACAATTGCTCTGTAGTATAGCTTGAGGTGAGGGATAGTCATTCTGCCAGAAGTTCTTTTATTGTTGAGTATAGTTTTCACTATCCTGAGTTTTATGTTATTCTAGATGAATTTGGAAGTTGCTCATGAAAGAACAACTCTATGAAGAACTGATTTAGAATTTTGATGGGGATTACATTGAATATGTAGATTGTTTTCAGCAAGATTATCATTATTACTATATTAATTCTATATATCAATCAATGATAATGGGAGATCTTTCCAACTTCTGAGATCTTCTTGAATTTCTTTCTTCAGAGACATGAAGTTTCTTGTTGTACGGAACTTTCACTTGCTTAGATTTATACCAAGATATTTTATATTATTTGTGACTATTATAAAGGGTGTTGTTTCCCTAATTTCTTCCTTAGCCTGTTTATCCTTTGAGTAGAGGAAGGCTACTGATTTGTATGAGTTAATATTATATCCAGCCACTTTGCTGAAGTTCTTTATCAGGTTTAGGAGTTCTCTGGTGGAATTTTTGGGGTCAATTAAGTATACTAACATATCGTTTTCAAATAGTGATATTTTGATTTTTCTTTTCCAATTTGCACTCCTTTGAACTCTTTTTGTTGTCTAATTGCTCTGGCTAGGACGTTGAGTACTATATCGCATATGTAGGGATAGAGTGGACAGCCTTGTGTAGTCCATGATTTTAGTGGGGTTGCTTCAACTTTCTCTCCTTTTTGTTTGATGTTTTTTACTGGTTTGTAGTATATTGCTTTCACTATGTTTAGCTATGGGTCTTGAATTCCTGATCTTTGCAAAACTTTTATCATGAAAGGGTGTTGAATTTCTCAAATGCCTTGGCAGCATCTAATGTAAGGATCATGTGTTGTATTTTTTCTTTAAGTTTGTCTATGTAGTGGAATACATTGGTGGATTTCTATATATTGAACCATTCCTGCATCCCTGGGATGAAACCTACTTGATCATAATGGATGATTGTTTTGATGTGTTTTTGGATTAGGTTTGGGAGAATTTATTGAGCATTTTTCCATCGATATTCAAAAGGGAGATTTGTCTAAATTTCTCTTTCTTTGTTGGGTCTTTGTGAAGTTTAGATATCTGTAATTGTGGCTTCATAGAACAAATTGGGTAGTGTTCCTTCCATTTCTAATTTATGGAATAATTTGAAGAGTATTGGTGTTCGGTCTTCTTTGACGGTCTGCATGAACTCTGCATTAAGCCTATCTAGTTCTGGACTTTTTTTGGTTGGGAAATTATTAATGACTGCTTCTATTTCATTAGGGGTTATGGGACTGTTTAGATCATTTATCTGATCATGATTTAACTTTGGTACCTGGTATCTGTCTAGTAAATTGTCCATTTCATCCAGATGTTCCAGTTTTGTTGAGTATGGACTTTTGTAGTAGGATCTGAGTTTTTCTTGTTTTATACTAGGAACCAGTATCTCTAAAAAAAACCTGTACACTAGCTTGGTATTAGTGAACATCTTGAAAATAACATTACAGAAATTAAATAGCAGGAAAGTGTAGGCCAGGAAAATGCAGCAAATGGAGATGCTTAGGTGTTTTGACTGCTGCTTTTGACTTTGTCATCTTTCCACAGCCTTGAAACACATAGTAAGACCTACAAATAACTTAGAAAAAGGGAACTGTTGGCCTCACAGTGTTCTTGTTTTATTTATTCTGGTGTGAGAAAAGACAGGGCCAACAGCAATATACAGGACCAGAGGGTTTATTTTGCTCATACTTGCAGATAACAATGCATCATAGTTGAAAACCAGAGCAGGAATTCAAGAAGGAGGTTGAAGTAGAAATTCTGGAAGGAATGGGGCCTTTTTGCTGGCTTACTTAGCTTCTTATATTGCCCAGAACCATTTGCTAATGGAATAGTGCTACCAGCAATGCATGAACCCTCCTATAACTAATACTCAAGACAATTCTTCACACTCGTGCCTAGAAAACAACATAATAAAGACATTATTCAATTATTCAAGGCTGTGGAAAGATGACAAAGTCAATTATGATACCAGGTATGTAAAAATGCCAAATTGTTTTAAAAACTAATTTTATTAAAATGGAAGAACAGTCAGAAGAGTATAAAACATCTTATAAAACATTTGATTGTGAGAAGTTATAATTCTGACAAAATTTTATAATTGAGATTCTAAGTATTCATTATCTTTAATGTGTATTAGTATTTTGCCTGCAGGAATGTAAATGAACCATCTAAATGCAATGCCCACAGAGAACAGAAGACCAGATGGACAACTGTGAGGCAAGTCATTAGTGGGGGGAGCAGCAAACCAGTCGTCTATAAGAACAGTGAATAGTTAGTAACTTCTCCAGGCTCTGTGTGTGTGTGTGTGTGTGTGTGTGTGTGTGTGTGTGTGTGCTAATATCAGGTGACACCTGGGGGCAGAGGGTTTCCCCTTCTCAAAAGATAAGGGGAAGGAGGAATTGGGGAAGGATTTGTGTGTACCAGGAGGAGAGGAAGGGCTGATGTTGAGCTATATAGTGAATAAATATATTGAAAAATAAAAAGGTCTTGCACAATGTGCTACACTGAAGACACCATCTCCTGATCCATCCTAGAGAACCCATTGCACTCAGGGAAGTTGGTAAAACCCCCTCCCATCTCTGAAGTCACAGATCTGCTACTGGTGGCCCAGCGTGACTCACTACCCAAAAACCACCAAAACAATTGCCCTCCTAAATACCACTCCCCTCTTGTTCCTTCCACCCCTTCTGCCACAGGTCCTTCCCCAGGAGTGCTGAGAGGCCTGGCAGCACAGATAAGACCATCACTGTTCCTCAGAGGAACCTGTATGGAACCATCAGGCAGGAGCCTTATGGTTTCTGTCTCCAGCTGGGGAACATCCTCAGCCACAGTGCGCTATATCCAGGTAACACAAGAAGAAAGCTAACCTCCCAGGACTGTGGAGAGGCTTGAGAGCACAGAGCTGATCCTGGGCTACAGAGATACATACACAAACACCACCACAGGAGAGCTGTTCTCCCAGGAGTGCCTACATACATGTGTGCACAGAGAGAATGGGAATCCCAGGAGTACAGACACAGAAGTGTGCAGGACAGATAAATCACAGTCAGATATAGCAAGACCAGCTAATTCCAGAGATAACCAGCTGGCAAAATACAAACACAAGAACTTTACCAACAGAAAACAAAGCAACACGTCACAATCCAAACCCAGTTCTCCCACAACAGCAAATCCTGGATGCCCCAACACACCGGAAAAGCAAGAGTTAGATTTAAAATCACATCTCATGATGCTGATAGAGGACTTCAAGAAGGACATAAATAACTCCCTTAAAGAAATACATGAGAACATGAGTCAACAGTTAGTAGCCTTTAACGAGGAAACACAAAAATCCCTTAAAATATTACAGGAAAACAGAAACAAACAAGTGAAGGAACTGAACAAAGCCATCTAGGATCTAAAAATGGAAGAAGAAACAATAAAGAAATAGCAAAAGGAGACAACTCTGGAGATAGAAAACCTTGGAAATTAATCAGGAGTCATAGATGCAAGCATCAACAACAGAGTACGAGAGATAGAAGAAAGAATCTCAGATCCTGAAGATACCACAGAAAACATTGACTCCTCAGTCAAAGAAAATGCAAAAAAGCTTGTAACCCAAAACATCCAGGAAATCCAGGACACAATGAGAAGGCAAAACCTAAGGATTATAGGTATAGAAAGGGTGAAGATTTACAACATAAAATGCCAGTAAATATCTTCAGCAAAATTATAGAAGAAAACATCCCTAACCTAAAGAAAGGTATGCCCAGGATCATACAAGAAGTGTGCAGAACTCCAAACAGACTGGACAAAAACAGAAATTCCTCCTGTCACATAATAATCAAGACACCAAATGCACTAAACAAAGAAGGAATATTAAAAGCAGTAAAGGGAATAGGTCAAGTAACATATAAAGGCAGACCTATCAGAATTACACCAGCTTTCTCATCAGAAACTATGAAAGCTAGAAGATCCTGGGCAGATGTCATACAGACCTTAAGAGAACATAAATGTCAGTCCAGACTACTATACACAGCAATACTCTCAATAACCATAGATGGAAAAAAAACAATACATTTTACACAATTTTATTTACACAATAAAATTACACAAAAAGCCAAATTTACACAGTATCTTTCCACAATCCCAGCTATATAAAGGATAATGGGTCGAAAATATCAACACAAGAAAAGAAGCTACACCCTAGAAAAAACAATTAAGTAATCTTTCAACAAACCAAAAAGAAGATAACCACACAAATATAATTCTACCTTTAACAATGAAAATAACAGGAAGTAACAATCATTTTTCCTTAAAATTTCTTAAAATCAATGGACTCAAGTCCCCAATAGAAAGACATAGACTAAAAGACTGGATACATAAACAGAACCCAACATTTTGCTGCATACAAGAAACCCACCTCAGTGACAAAGACAGTCACTACCTCAAAGTCAAAGGTTGGAAAACAATTTTCCAAGCACATGGTCCCAAGAAACAAACTGGAGTGACCTTTCTTATATCGAGTAAAATCAACTTTCTACCAAAAGTTGTCAAAAAACATAAGGAGGGACACTTCATACTGTTGAAAGGAAAAATCTACCAAGATGAACTCTCAATTCTGAACATCTATGCTGCAAATGCAACAGCATCCACATTAATAAAAGAAACTTTACTAAAGCTCAAAGGACTCATTGCACCCTACACAATAATAGGAGGAGACTTTAACACTCCACTCTCAGCAACAGAGAAATCATTGAAAAACTAAACTAAGACACATTGAGACTAACAGAAGTTATTAACCAAATGAATCTAACAGATATTTATAAAACATTTCACCCTAAAGCAAAAGAATATACCTTCTTCTCAGGACCTCATGGTACCTTCTCCAAAATTAACCATATGATTGGTCACAAAACAGGCCTCAACAGATACAGAAATGTTAAAATTATTCCATGTACCTTATCAGATCACCACGGTCTAAGGCTAATCTTAAGCTCAAACAAAAACAATGGAAAACACACATACATGTGGACTTTGAACAATGCTCTTCTCAACAATAGCTTGGTCAAGGAAGAAATAAAGAAAGAAATTAAAGACTTTTAGAATTCAATGAAAATGAAGACACATCATACCAAAACTTATGGGACACAATGAAAGCAGGGTTAAGAGGAAAACTCATAGCTCTGGGTGCCTCCAAAAAGAAAATGGAGAGCGCTTACTCTAACAGCTTGAAAGAGTACTTGAAAGTTCTAGAACAAAAAGAAGCAAATATATCCAAGAGGAGTGGACGTCAGGAAATAATCAAACTCAGGACTGAAATCAACCAAATAGAAACACAAAGAACTATACAAAGAATCAACAAAACCAGGAGCTGGTTCTTTGAGAAAATCAACAAGATAGATAAAGCCTTAGCCAGACTAACCAGAGGGCATATAGGCACTATCAAAATTAATAAAATCAGAAATGAAAAGGGAGGCATAACAACAGAACATGTGGAAATTCAAAAAATCATCAGATCCTACTACAACAAAATTGAAAAAATCTGGATGAAATGAGCAATTTTCTAGACACGTGCCATGTGCCAATGTTAAAACAGGATCAGATATATCTTCTAAATACTCCCATAAGTCCTGGGGAAATGGAAGCAGTCATTAACACTCTTCCAAACAAAAAAAGCCCAGGACCAGGTAGGTTTGGTGGGGAATTCTATCAGATCTTCAAAGAAGACCTAATACCAACACTCTTCAAACTATTCCACAAAATAGAAACACAAGGAAAACTACCCAATTCATTATATGAAACAGCAATAACACTTATACCTAAACCAAACAAAGACCAAACAATGAAAGAGAACTTCAGACCAATTTCCCTTATGAACATTGAAGCAAAAATATTTAATAAAATTCTTGCCAAATGAATCCAAAAATACATCAAAATGATAATTCACTATGATCAAGTATGCTTCATCCCAGGGATTTGGGGATCGTTCAATACACAGAAATCTATCAATGTAATTCACTACATAAACAAACTCAAAGAAAAAAGAAAGTGAACATTTCATTAGATCATGAAAAAGCATTTGAAAAAATTCAGCATCCTTTCATGTTAAAAGTCTTGAGAGATCAGAAATTCAAGGCCCATACCTAAACACAGTGAAAGCAATATACAGCAAACTAGTAGCCAACATCAAACTAAATGGAGAGAAACTTGTAGCAGTCCCACTAAAATTAGGGAACAGACAAAGCTGCCCACTCTCTCCCCATCTACCCAATATAGTATTTGAAGTCCTAGCCAGAGCAATTAGACAACAAAAGGATATCAAAAGTATACAGATTGGGAAGGAAGAAGTCAAAATATCACTATTTGCAGATGGTATGATCATACACTTTAGTGACCCCAAAAATTCCACCAGAGAACTCCTAAAGCTGATAAACAACTTCAGAAAAGTGGCAGGATATAAAATTAACTCAAATAAATAAGTAGCCTTCTTCTGCTCAAAGGATAAACAAGTTGAGAAAGGAATTAGGGAACTGACACCCTTCACAATAGTCACGAATAATATTACATACCTTGGTGTGACTCTAACCAAGCAAGTAAAAGATATGTATGACAAAAACTTCAAACCTCTGAAGAAAGAAATCCAAGAAGATCTCAGAAGATGGAAAGATCTCCCATGTTCATGGATTGGCTGGATTAATATATTAAAGATGTCCATCTCACTCAAAGCAAATTCAATGCAATTCCCCACCAAAATTCCAAATCAAACTCCGTAGAGAAAGAAAGAGCAATCTTCATATTCAATTGAAATAACAAAAAACCCATGACAGTGGAAACTTTTCTCCACAACAAGGATCTCCTGGGAGAATCACCATCCCTGACCCCAAGCTCTACTACCGAGCAATAGTGACAAAAACTGTATGGTATTGGTACAGAGACAGGCAGGAAGATCAATGGAATTAGAACTGAAGACCCAGAAATGAACCCACACACCTACAGTCACTTGATATTTGACAAAGGAGCTAAAAAACATCCAGTGGTAAAAAAGACAGCATTTTTAACAAGTGGTGCTGGATCAACTCGAGGTCAGCCTGTAGAAAAATGCAAATTGACCCATTCTTATCTCCTTGTACAAAGCTCAAGTCCAAGTGGACCAAGGACTTTCAAATAAAACCAGATACACTGAAGCTTAGAGAGGAGAAAGTAGGGAAGATTCTTAAACACGTGGCACAGGGGAATTTCCTGAACAGAACACCAATGGCTTATGCTCTAAGACTTGACAAATGGGACCTCATAAAACTGCAAAGCTTCTGTAAGGCAAAGGACACTGTCAATATGATAAAATGGCAACCAACAAATTGGGAAAAGATCTTTACCAATGCTTCATCATATAGAGGGCTAATATTCAATGTATACCAAGAACTCAAGAAGTTCGACACTAGAGAGTCAAATAACCCTATTAAAAATGAGGTACAGAACTAAACAGAGAATTCTCAACTGAGGAACATCGAATGGTTGTGAAGCACCTGAAGAAATGTTCAGCATCCTTAGTTATCAGGGAAATTCAAACCAAAACAACCCTGAGATTCTACCTCACACCAATCAGGATGGCTGAGATGAACAACTCAGGGGACAGCAAATGCTGGCAAGAATGTTGAGAAAGGAATACTCCTCCATTTCTGTTTGGATTGCAAGCTGGTAAAACCACTCTGGAAATCACTTTGGCTGTTCCTCAGAAAAATTAGACATAGTACTACCTGAGGACCCAGCTGTACCACTCTTGGGCATATAGCCAGAAGATGCTCCAACATGTAATAAGGACACATGCTCCACTATGTTCATAGCAGTCTTATTTATAATAGCCAGAAGGTGGAAAGAACCCAGATGTCCCTCAACAGAGGAATGGATACAGAAAATGTGGTATATTTACACAATGGAGTATTATTCAGCTATTAAAAAAACAATGAACTCATGTAAATCTTAGGCAAATGAATGGAACTACAAAGTGTCATCCTGAGGGAGGTAATCCATTCACAAAAGAACACACATGGTATGCATTCACTGATAAGTGGATACTAGCCAAAAAGCTCAGAATAAAAAAGATAAAACTTACAGAGCACAGGAGCACAAGAAGAAGGAAGACCAAAGTGTGGGTACTTTGGTTTTTTCTGAGAAAGGGAACAAAATACACAATGGAGCAATTATGGAGACAAAGTGTGGATCAGAGACTAAAGGAAAGGCCACCCAGAGACTGTCCTACTAGGGTATTCATTCCATAAACAGTCACCAAACCCCAAAGCTATTACAGATAAGAATTGCTTGTGGAAAGGAGCCTGTTATGGTTGTCTCCGGAGAAACCCTGTCAGAACCTTAAACATAGAGAGGTAGATGCTAGCAGCCAACCATTGTACTGAGTGTGGAGTCCCCAATGGAGGAAATTGGAGGGAGGACAGGAGGAACTGAAGGGGTTTACAGTCCTATGGGAAGAACAGTGATGTTGTCCAACCAAACCCCCTGAGCTCCCAGGGACTAAGTCATCAACCAAGGGGTAAAAATGATTCTAGCTGCATGTGTGGTGGAGGAATAACTTGTAGGGCATCAGTAACTTGTACTTGATCTATGAAGGCTTGATAGATGCCCCAGCATGGGGAAATCAAGGTGGGGATAGGTGGGAGTGAGTTGGGCAGGGGCATCTTCTTTGAGGCAAGGGGTGGGAGGATGGGTTGGGGGTTTTCTGGGAGAGGGGAAACTGCGAAATGGTATAATATTTGAAATGTAAATTAATAATATATTCAATAAAATTATGTCAAAATTAGAAGCAGTGAAACATCAAGCTGAATGTCACATGTCATGGTAAGAAGCATGGATATTGGTATTTCACAGGGTCCAGAATTGAGTGGCAGGGGCATTGGGTGTTGGTCCATTATGTACTGGAATTCTTTATTTTTTTTATGAATAAAAATGTATTCTATACCCAATAAGAACTTATGGCTTTAGCTTAGTAACAATTAAATGGATTTTTACCAAATGAAATTATGGCTATATAATCAATCCTATTTCCTCCTGGTTCAAATCTGAGCATTTCTACATTCTTTAGAAAGACAGCTTAGTAACAACCCTCTCCAACCCCAAATCCCAGGAACCTGGGATGATGACTCTTTGTTACTTCTTCAACCTGAATATGGCTATTGAGACATTAATAAGGGGATGGGTGAAGGGTAGGGAAAACGGGTGAGTTGGTTGGTCTCTGATTTCTGTGTCTTGACTGGATCTAGCTGAAGTCCAGGACCTCAGGAGTTCAAGCAGGCGGTTCAAAGCAGGACTATTCGAACTCGACATGTTTGATGAGGATACTCAACCTGGCTGTATTTTCTCTAATATATACATCTGAAAACAAAATTTTAGTATCACAAAGACAGATTTTGTTTGTTTGTTTGATATTCTGTAATCTAGTCCTCTGGAGTCTCCCTCTCTCATTTCTGATCTAAATAGCCCTGGAAGATGTCCAGAGCCTAATCACCCTTTTTTAAAAACACAAAGACAAAATCCTTGTTTCCAAATCAGCCTATCCTTGATCCATTAACCAGAAAAACCTTCATTTTGACCTCTTTCCCAGAGGAATAATATTACCATAAAGTCCAGCATCACACCCATTATGAAAATCAAAACAATTTAAAACAAATTAAATACGTCAAGATACTGTATAAGCCTCTATTTAGACATTTTTATCTAGGCAATGAGAAATAATGTCTCCAGTGACCCCTCCCCCTCTCTATTCCAAGAACTGCCTGTTCAACATGAGAAGGAATTCAGAGCTCTCAAATTGCCCTACTTAAGAAACTCCAAGAGCCCTCTCAGCCCCACACACTCTCTATAGCTTCCTGTTTCTGCCTGGAGTCAAAGATAAGCAGAATTCTGTTCTCTATCCGTGGGGCATTCCTGAGTAAGAATGCTCAGAAAAATAAAAAATAAAAAATAAAAACCACAGACTGTATTGACTAATAGCCACCTGACTCCAAAGGCTTGTGCCCTGCCCCCTGGGTCCCCTCTCCGGAGAGGGAGAAAGGCAACAGTGGGGGGGGGGTGAGGGGGGAAGATGGCTCATGTCTTGGGAGGGGTGGTCAGGCTCCCCAGGAAGTCGGGGAGGGGTGAAGGGTATCTGGGGGCTGTAACACTCAGGGCGGGATGTTTCTATGCCATGGGCGACCCCTTGTCCCCTCCCCTAGCCACCTTTCTGGCCAGGTCTTCTCAGCCATCCTGGAGCCATTTGCAACACTGTGGGGATGGGAGTGAGGGACTGGGGGACAGTTCCCCACTGACCTCCCCTATTCCCCCCAACACAGTCGGCACCTGATTGGCAGAACAAGGGGAACTGGGATGATGAATGCGTGGGTGGTAAGGATGAGAGGAACCGGGAACAGGAAAGATCCACCAGGACCACCTTCATGGCCAAATGCACCACGTCGCCCCAGGTTGAATCCTCTGGACATTTTGATCACCTGCAAGTCAAAGGTCTCTACAGGAGGCGACAGCAACAAACAGAGAAAAACAGCTTGACCCTGCCACTGGCAGGTGTCTAGGTCCAGGGAAACAGAACAAGACACTAACACAGAGAAAACAGTGATGGGGCCAGTTGTAAATACCAGGTTCCCCTGCCCAAGGCAGGAACCAGATAAACCAGATCATAGCACGACTCAGCTCTGCCATTACTCTCCTGCCATTTTCAGGAGCAGAGCTCTTCTGGCTCTCTCCTGAGTCTCTGGGGCATCCCCCAGACTGCTGCAGTCTCGAACTTTGGCACATCTGCCAGTCGAGCTCACCACACCAGACACTCACTGTAGCAAGAGTCTTAACTTACCAGAGAGACACCCTGAGTGGACCACACAGAGACAGGAATTGATGCAAAAAGCAAGTGGATTTTTATTTATTATCCAGCATGCTCCAGCCGCCCTGCACATGGAGATAGAACAACTGTACTGGAATTCTTGTCTTGCTTGTTTCTGAATAAAACAAAGAGAAAAACGAAAACAAACAAACAAAAAAAGTAAAAAAAAAAATAAAATAAAAAGGAAAGGTTAAAAATTGCACACACACACACACACACAAATTAAAACTTTTATTTTTAAATTTGGGGACAAGACTTTTGATTAGAAACTGTAATCATTATAACAAGATAATGAATTCCAGTGAAAAAACATCAGTTTGCTTTTGTGAGATTTAATTGGCAGATATTAAAAATATTTTTTTGTCTAGTAGGTTTTTTTTAAGTACTTTTTGACAGCACAAAATTTGCAAGTCTTCATCAAAATCACATTTTGATGTAAGACTACATCATAAATAGTGGTTACTTGAAATTGGGAAGAATATTGGTCAGTGGATCATGGAACAAAAAAAAATAAACATTTTCACTTTAGGCAAATTATCAAATATTTTCTGAAGTATTCATATACAAAATAAACCTATAAGGCTAACATAGAAATGTAAATGGGAAATTATAAATATTAAATTTAGATATCATATGTTATAAACATTAAAATTATATTTTCTGTATTAGCTATAATGATGAAAGTTAATTGTGAGATGCTAAATATCAAGATACAGAAAAATATTCATTATAATGTTTGAAAACAAAACTGAAAATTGTCTGGATCCACAGAAGATACTGTGCTGACAATGTGGAAGAACTGATATGCTACTGTATTTGAAAATAATTTTCTCACAAAGGATGTGCAATAAGAAAATTATTTTATTACGTTTTATAATAGTTTATGTTATTGTCTGCATATATTTTTCCATTCTTTTGTTTACACACAAACCATAAAATAAAAAGTGAAAACAGAAAAGAAAGAAAACTTTACAAATTAGAAAAAAATTAACTTTTCAAAAAATATAGGACTATTCAACAAATAAGCGAAGTACATAAAGCTTAATTATTCTTTACATGAACCAAACCTATCAAAATTTGGCAGTATGAAATCTATTTCTGAAATGCTTGCAAATAAGGTACAGCACAGATTTTCTCTGGAATGGAAGTTGACCTACTCACTTTGGTAGAAGCAGTATTTTCAAACAAAATGAAATTATGAAATCTGTGATTCAAGCATGGAGAAATACTCATACCTATTAATGAGAACACACATATAGGACATCACTCCAGGAAAACAAAGAACATCACAAGGAGTTTGCAAAAATATTCAAATATCTATTAAAATGAAGATAAATGTACAAACTGTCAAAAGTCTCAAATAGTAATACTACAGAAAAAAGTAGGCATGTAGCCAGATGCTGCATATGTTAGCAACAATAATCAGAACACCTCTTAGATTGACAGTAAACAAATAAAAAAACTATCATGTTTACCACATTTATGTGCTATTTAACACCTAGATGAATAAATAAACACTTGTGTGTGTATTTGTGTTTGTGTGTGCATATATGTGTATATGAATATAATAGAATAAATACTGCTTATACATAAATGTGTGTGAGCATGCATATGTGTATATGTGCATGAAATAAACTAATAAAATGAGAAATGGTTCAATATGATTTCCAAAAAAAAAAAAATCAAAATTATCTGTGCTTTGTATCTCCAGGAAACTAATGTTGACAATGTTCTGTATCTCCTTCATATTACTGGGTTAAATACCTGCTTAGTGGGTAAGGACATCCCTTGAATTTATATTGTATGTCAGGACATGATCAAACAAATACAAGCTATTTTCCCACAGTAAACCTTAAAAGTTCCCTTAGCATTTTATACTGTTAATGTGTAATCTGTATTTATTAACATTTTTCCTAATACATTTGCTAATATGCTATTTACTTTTTTGAAGCTATAGTGCTGTTTGATTAAACTATAATTATTTGTTACAATGAGAAGCCTACCATGTTAGCCATCAGTAAAAATTCACTGAATATGACTTAGAAGCCATTTGTTTGACATGATGACAATATGGAGGAAAGGTTTTTATAGCCAGGATTATTGCAGATGTACTTTGGGACAGACTATGGGGAAAGTTTATACATTCTTCATGACATCACTGAGTGTGCGAAATCGAAGTTTCAATCTCACAGACACAGACCAGATCTCAGTATCTCACAGATAAAGTCTAAGTATCCTTTATTGATCTGTATTTGAAATTAGGATATTAGATAGGAATATATTTTCACACTATGATAACAATCAACTCTTGCAAACAAACTAAGTTCTCTTTCTTTTCCTTGTTTTATAATCTCATTCCATCTAACTCACATTATTAATATTTTCTTTTCTGCTTTTCCAGCAGCATACTTTTTATTTCTTCCTAAAAATATTCATTGTAAAATGTAACATGCATTTGTGGTAACATCTCCATATATGGACAAATAAGGCACCAGTCAGGTATGTCTACTCATACTTAGGCACCTGTTTTTCCTCAAGACTCTTTTCATTTTCTAAAAGTCTGTCTTATTTTTATTTCCTGCCTTCTGCTTTCCTTGCCCTTCTCTATCTATTGTGGACTGGTGACCACAAATCCAATCCATATTTATATAACATTGATTGGTGACTTCCTTAAAATACAACACGTTTCATTATATTTTTCTGCTTGGCTTCCTTCATTCACTTTAAGGTTCTCCAATTGCATCAGCATTGCTACAACTGATTGGATTCTGTTCCTCTGTATGGCTGAGTTGTAGTTTTTTTAATTTTTTTTTAATGCTTATAAAGAAAACATTTAATTGGGACTGGCTTACAGTTTCAGATGTTCAGTCTATTATCATCACGGTAGGAAACATGGCAGCATCTAGGCAGACATAGCACTGGAAGAGCCAAGAGTGCTACATCTTGATCTGAAGGCAGCCAGAAAAAGTAGTTCTTCTTGATAATCAATCTGTTGTAGTTTTGGACACTTTTGAAAACTTAGTTGCTTATATTTTCTTCTCCTCTTAGATTTTTCACTTATCCTGTTTTTAAGAAAGACAGCTATAGATGAAACAAACATAGTTATCTAAAGGCAATCACTTTAATACAAGAAACTACATCTGTGATGTAGTGCACAATTTCTTTAATATGAGAAACACCTTCCCCAACAATGGTATAGAAATTTTCAGCAACTTTCATCATGTTGTATACGTATTAGGGACTAATAGGACAATGCTGTCATAAAATCATCAATAAAATCAAATAGCAATAGGTACATCTGAACAGCAAAATTCAAGAAAAACAAAAGATCATTTAATCAATAATCTTGGGCAGCAAATATCCTAATGAACAGAGCAGACTAGTCCTTAGTATTGATTTCTCTGACTATAAATCACTTTCCCAGAAATGTAAAGTATGCCATATTTTTTTAGATATGAAGAATAAGATGTATATACATAACTTACAAAATTTAGTAAAAATTCTTAATTTGTATACTTTTAGACTACAGTAAATTACCACTAAAAATAAGTTCCAAATAAACCTTGGTAAGAGTGAAAAAAATTTAATTTGCGAAAGACAGTGTGATACCAGACATACACAGACTTTCTGATGTCATTGAGGAGCTTTGGACGTTGGAACAACATCTGGATCTGTCACACTGACTAAATTGCCTGCAGAGAATGCATGGCA
Organism: Tokudaia tokunoshimensis; assembly: GCA_036184795.1. NCBI lineage: Eukaryota > Metazoa > Chordata > Mammalia > Rodentia > Muridae > Tokudaia > Tokudaia tokunoshimensis. The sequence continues at coordinate 84,199,880 of BTHU01000014.1, forward strand.
TTGACATCTACTCTGTAGTAGTTCTGCCTGGGAAGGCATTGGGCCAACATTTTTGATATTCTGAAATTTTAGATTTACAACACCAGTTTGATAAAACAGAAAAGGACACAGATATTCTACTTCCCAGATAAGGTGTACCAACATTCTCTGTAAATGCCTGAAACAGATTTTTCACTGCAAGTAGGAGGAGTCCTGCCACCATGCTTCCTGTCTGGTGAGTCTCTGTGCTGACTATATCTGGTATTGTATGGCATTCCCTGTGGTAACTGAGAGGATAGAGATAGGAGACCATTTGGTGACCTGCAAAGAAATGAAACACAGCAGTAATCAAGGTTAGCACACCTTTGTCATACGCTGAGCTTTGTCTTGATGCATGAGTTAAGTGTACAGGATTATCAGTAAAGTCTTCAGTGTCAGAAAGCAACACGCTCTTTCACACAAAAGTTTATATGGGTCTCATTCAACACTGAAATTTCCTTTCATTATTCAAAAGGAGAAAAATCTCTACCTGTATTTGGAGATATTTGGTTTTACCAAGGTAGGAGTATTGGTTTGTTTGTTTATTTATTTATTTATTTATTTATTTATTTATTATTTATATATAATACATTTATTTTTTATTTTAGCTTCTAAGGATATATCAAACCTTAAAAATTGTACATATTACTGAATGCCATCTGGTGTTTTCATCCTTGTGTGTGTTACGTGATACTAATTCAGATTAGTTATGTTTGTCTCTTTGAATAGTTGTCATTTATGGTTGAAATATTCAAAATTCTTTTCTACTGGCCTTTTGAAGGAAACAGTTATTATCATTGTATCTAGTAACCCTTCCATGCAAAGTTCTATCAAACCTTTTACCTTTGATGGGGTATCTATTACTTAGATTCCCCTGCCCCAACCGAAAGTATTCTTACTCCATGAGAAATCACATTGTATAATGCAACCAACAAACTAACTGTGGCTTTGCTTCTTGTGACTCTAGGGTCCTTGGCCAATCTCAGAGTATTCTTATTGTCTTTCTGATATTCCTAACCTGCTTTGTGTACAGTCTATTTGACTGCTGCACCCAAATGTAGAGTCATGAGTAATTTACCAATTTCTCTTCCAGTTAACAGAAACAATGGGCTCTCTTAGAGTATTTTGTAATGATTCATATACTGATATAATACCTATAGATGCTAATTTTCCAAATATAATATTTTGTTCACAATGATGTATTATTAGTTGAAATAACTAATTTTGGATTCTGGTTCTTTCCTAAATTTCTAGGTTGTCTCTTGATGTAATAAAGTGGCATGATTCAAGTGTATTTCACAGAACACCCACTCTTGACATTTATTTAAATATTGAAGGAAATAGCTAACATCCAGTCTTCCTTTGCCAATCTTTCCCAGTACAAATTGACTGGTGACAAACAAGTGAGAATTTGCTCATAACCACAGATAAGACTAGCAGCAAGTAGCAGATAAATCATGTGGAGAGGAAAATGAAGATTCAGATCCCACTGTCCCTCTAGAATATTTAGTGAGTAGGTTATCTGTGATGTAGTGCATCAATGATGGCAGGGTACAGTAAGCTGTAGAAAATATTGTAGATTAGAGGAATATGACTACAGACATAAAGGTCAGACAATCCTGCATCATTACAGACAGAAGGTGGGCAGTATAATAATAGGACACGTAGAGAACAAAGTAAAAGTTATTCTTAAAGAGAAACTCCATTTTATTACATGAATCAATATCTTTCATATAATCCTTTTATTTTACCATAAATCATTTTGTAACAATAAGTGAAATTAAGGGAAGCATGCATTAAAGATGAAACTAAGTTCTACATTTTTATTTTCTGTGGAACTTCTTTGATCAAAGAATTATTTGCTCAAAGATCACTGACTTTTAGCACTAACAAGTTAAAAATCAGCACGTATAGCACATGGTATGAAGTCACTGATAAGGGGATATTGACCCAGAATCTCAGAATACCCTAGACACAATCAGCATATCAATAGATTTCTAAAAAGATGGAAGGAGAGACCCCTGGTCCTGGAAAGACTGGATGTAGGGAAACGCCAGGACAGAGTAATGAGAGGGGGTTGAACGGAGAAAAGAGGGAGGGAAGGGGGCTTATGGGACTTTCGGGGAGGGAGGAAACGGGAAAGGGGAAGTGATTTGGAATGTAAATTAAAAAAATAAAATAAAATTAAATTAAAAAAAAATCAGCACGTAAAAGAAGCATCATATTTACTAAAATTTGGTGGTGAGCTTGGATTCCAAGACACTTAATAAAGAGTCATTTGGAGAAAGTTTCTTTTTGCCCCAGGCTTTGAAGCATGACTTCATCAGGTACCATTTTTCAAATTATTTTAGTCCATTTTAGGTTTCAATGCTTTTAAGTAAAATCTTGTTAGAATATATTTTATGTGTAGTATTACTAGCAAAATAAAGTAATTTCATAGATATTAAATTATGCATCATTTTCTGTTGAGCCACTACATGATTAAGATAATAAAATTATTGTTCTGTTTTCTATCAATGACACCTGCCATTTCTACATCTGCCAGAGCCTTTATGAATATTATTCTTAATCAAATCTCAACTCCAACAGAGATACATAGGCACATCTTTAAAAATATTTTATTTTTTGACAACTAGAAGTTAGAAAGTTGATAATAAAATAGTTCACCAAAGCAGTGCTTTGGTGAGATATCAGAGATGACATTGCAATAAGAACCCTACATATGAGGGGATGTGACTGCTGTATTTAATATGACATCATTGTGCTAAATTCACAGGGGATGACGTTGTACTAAATTCACAAAGGATGAATATGGAGAGAACTACATGCACAATTAATGTACAGGATATGGAATACCTTGATCATAAGGACTACTGAGCTCTGTCTCTCAAAGTTTGTACAACTTGGTTTTTTGAGAAAAATTTTCTACAGAATTAAAGCTCAAAGAATAGGCCGTGGTAGTTGTCCAATAAACCCCAGGAATCTACCTGTGCATTCTATGGATTAAATTCAGATCAGCAATATTGCACTGAACTGTTTTCTCCTGAATTACTCTACAACAACAACAATAACAGCAACAACAACAAAAACAAAAACAAGCTATTAATTTAATCTTTTTATTTTAAAAATCCTTCATACATTCTTTCCACAGTTGGATATTTTCTTTTCTACATCCTTAACCAGGAAATCTTTTAACTGTGTTCTTCCTAAATAACACAAAGGCTTATAATTAAATCTTGATTTTCATCGATTTTGCACAGTTTCTGATTACTGCTTCACAACACTCCTTAATGTTTTTGTCCATACATTCTGCAATTGCCTTAATTCACCATAAAGGCAAAAAGTGATTAAATTCCTTGCATGGGCAATTCCTTTCCCCACTTCTGTGATTCTGTTAACAATGAAATTTCATTGACTCAACTCGTTTTTCCTGTTTGTCTGCATATGTGTTAAACTTCTGCGTGTGTGTTAAACTACACTGAGAACCTGACATCTTCCATTTAAATAGAGTCCATCTATCCATTTTCAATTCTACCTCAAAAGCTAGGGTTATCTATGTCTTTCTTGAACTTCTGTACAAATGATCTAGTATTCTGTTTAAAATTATATCTCTCTTAGATACACCTCTGTATGGTGCAATTGTAATGACAGTAGACTTTACATGTTAACTTATTTTTTTCTTATTTGTGATAATGACAGAAAGATGAGTGTTTACAAATTTTTTGTGTCTAGGCAACACTGCACAATGTGGATGTGATACAATTTGCTTGTCATCTCACTACTCCATAAATACTTCAGTTGTTTACAAAGTTTGGTGTTCTAAAAATAAAGTTGTTATATTTTTCATTGAATTCTTTGTGTGGACAGAGTTACTGCCCACTTGAGAAAATGCCTGTAGTGGCTAGTCCTGGTTGTCAACTTGACTAAATCTGGAATGAACTAATCAAGAATTGGAAGGCTCACCTATAATACTAATCTGGAGTCTCAGAGATAAAAGTTTCTGACCTGGATGTTGGCATGCAGATCTTGAAGCATAGTGACTATGAATTCCAGAAAATTAATATTAGAAGATCTCTGAGTTCAAGGTCATCTGGGATTAAAGGCGCTGTGGCACAAGTCTTTAATCTGTGCCACACCCTCTGCTGGAGACCTATATAAGGACATTGGAAGAAGGAAGATTCACTCTGACTTTTCCTGGCCTGCCTTGTGGGACTGAGCAACAGCTAGATCCTTGGACTTCCATCCACAAGTACTGCTGACTATTGTTGGGGAGTTGGACTACAAGCTGTAAGTCATCGACAAATTCCCTCTCTATATAGAGAGTACCCATACATTCTGTGACTCTAGAGAACCCTGACTAATACAGAAGTTGGTACCAGGAGTGGTTCCAGAGGAGCAGAAGTATAAGGATGAATATTCTAAAAATCTGGAGTTGGTTTGGTAATTTATCAGCACTTCAACTACTGAAACCTCTCCAGATTCTCTTCCTCCTGGGAATTCAGAGAATATTGAAGACACGTGGTTGAAACTATATTTCAAGCTTAAAGAAGCTGATGTCTTTGAGTATCTTGATGAATTAGATGATTCAGTGGTATACAATATTTTCTACAAGATGAGGAAAAAATCGAAAATTATTTTGCTGGCTGGTTACTCTTAGCATCTCAGGAAAAAAGAATGAAGGAAAGGAAGAAGTTGTATGGTAAAATCAAACAGCACCAGATGCAAGTAAAGAATCTAAAAGTTGCTAAGTGCGCCCTTGAAGACAATCTTCTCTCTAGCAGTCATAGAGCTCAAGTTGCAAAAAATCAAAATGAAGCACTCATTATAAGGTTGGCTGAATTACAGCGAAAATTCCAGTCTCAGCCTCAGAGGGTGTCAACAGTTAAAGTAAGGGCATTAATTGGCAAAGAAAGGGATCCTATAACTTGGGATGGGGATGTGTGGGAAGACCCTGTTGAAATTGAGAATTCTGAATCTTCAGATTTTCAAGAATTTGCCCCACCTGGGGAAGTAGTACCCTCAGCCCCATCCCATGAAATAATGCCTTCTCCATATAATGAAATTAATCCCTCAGAGCCTGATAAACCAGCAGTGACTTTTTCTGAAGAAAATGCCATACAAGGCAAAACTGATGTTTCTCAAGGTCCACCAATAGTTTCTTCTAGACCTACAACCAGACTCAAGGCAGAACAAGCCCCTAGAGGGGAGATAGAAAGTATAGTCCATGAGGAAATACACTACACTACTAAGAACCTTAATGAGTTTGCTAATTTATTCAAGCAGAAGTCTGAGGAATATGTGTGGGAATGGATTTTAAGGGTTTGGGAAAATGGTGGAAGGAACATAAAACTATGGCAGGCTGAGTTTATTGGCTTGGGCTCCACTGAGTGGAGATTCTAGGTTTAATATGGAAGCTCGCACAGTTAAAAAAGCTGTCAGGAGTTTGTTTGAGTGGTTGGCTGTAGTGTTTATCAAAAGATGGCCTACTGAAAAGGATTTGGAGATGCCTGATATCCCTTGGCTTAGTGTTGATGAAGAGATTTTAAGGCTTAGGGAAATTGCAATGCTAGAGTGGATATGTTATGTAAAACCTAAGGATCCACAATGGGAAGGTCCAGGCTGCTGTGCATGCTGCACAACCACTTGATCCATATGATCCAGCAGACCCAATGGTACATGAGGTGTCAGTGACAGATAGAGATGCTGTTTGGAGCCTCTGTCAGGCCACTGTAGGTGAATCACAGAAGAGACCTCTGGGATTTTGGAGCAAAGCTCTACCATCATCTGCAGACAACTACTCTCCCTTTGAAAAACAGCTCTTGGCTTGCTATTGGGCCTTAGTGGAAACTGAACGTTTGACAATAGGACACCAAGTTACTATGTGACCTGAACTGCCCATCATGAGCTGGGTGTTATCAGGCCCTTCAAGTCATAAAGTAGGATATGCACAGCAGCAGTCTCTTATCAAATGGAAGTGGTATATACATGATCGAACCCGAGGAGGTCCTGAAGGAGCAAGCAAGTTACATGAAGAATTTGCTCAGATATCTATGGTTTCTACTCCTGTTACAATGCCATCTTCTGCCAAGCATGCATCTATAGCCTCATGGGGTGTTCCCTATGACCGGTTGACTGAAGAAGAGAAGACTAGAACTTGGTTTACTTGTGTCTCTGCAAGTTATGTAGGCACCACCCAGAAGTGGACAGCTTCAGCATTACAACCCCTTTCTGGGACAACCCTGAAAGATACAGGTAAAGGAAAATCTTCATAGTGGGCAGAACTTTGGGCAGTACACATGGTATGACAGTTTGTTTGGCAGAAGAAATGACCATATGTATGATTGTTCACTGACTCATGGCTGTAGCCAGTAGATTGGCTGGATGGTCAGGAATGTGGAAAGATCACAATTGGAAAATTGGTGAGAAAGGCATCTGGGGAAGAAGTATGTGGATAGATCTCTCCAAATGGGCAAAAGATGTGAAGATATTTGTGGTCCATGTAAATGCTCACCAAAAGGTGACTTCAGCTGAGGAGGAGTTCAGTAATCAAGTAGATAAGATCACCCATTCTGTGGACAGTCAGCCTCTTTCCCCAGCGATCCCAGTCATTGCCCAATGGGCACATGAACAAAGTGGCCATGGTGGCCGAGACAGAGGTTATGCTTGGGCTCAGCAACACGGATTTTCACTCACCAAAGGTGGCCTGGCTACAGCAGCTGCTGAATGCCAGATCTGCCAACAGCAGAAACCAACACTGAGCCCCAGATCTGCCACCATTCCTCAAGGTGATCAGCCAGCAACCTGGTGGCAGGTTGACTACATTGGACCACTTCCCCCGTGGAAAAGACAGCGTTTCATTCTTACTGGAGTGGATACTTATTCTGGTTATGGATTTGCCTTTCCTGCACATAATACTTCTGCCAAAGCCACCATCAGTGGACTCACAGAATGCCTTATCTATCATCATTATATTCCAAATAGTATTGCTTCTGACCACAGAATTCATTTCACAGCCAGCGAAGTGTGACAGTGGGCCCATGATCATGGCTTTCACTGGTCTTACCATGTTCCCCATCATCCTGAAGCAGCTGGTCCGATAGAAAGATGGGATAGCCTTTTGAAGACACAGTTAAAGTGCCAATTAGGTGGCAACAATATGGAGGGCTGGGGCAGAGTTCTTCAGAAGGCAGTATATGCTTTGAATCAGCGTTCAATATATGGTATAGTTTATCCCATAGCCAGGATCCATGGGTCAAGGAATCAAGGGGTGGAAAAGGGAATAGTTCTACTCACTATCACTCCTAGTGACCCTCTAGAAAAATGTTTGCTTCCTGTCCCCACAACTTTAGGTTCTGCTGGCCTAGAAGTTTTGATTCCAGAGTGGGGAGTGTTCCTACCAGTAGCCACAATAATCATTCCATTGAATTAGAATCTCAGACTTTCCCCTGGCTACTTTGGATTTCTAATGCCCTTAAACCAACATACTAAGAAAGGAATAACAGTGTTAGAAGGGATGATAGATCCAGATTACCATGGCGAAATTGGATTGCCTCTCCACAATGGAGGTAAGGAGGATTATGCCTGGAGTGCAGGAGATCCCTTAGGGCGTCTCTTGGTACTACCATGACCTGTGATTAAAGCCAATGGGAAACTACAACAGTCTAATCCAAGCAGGATGACAAAAGACACAGACCCATCAGGAATGAAGGTATGTGTTAATCCTCCAGGAAAATAGCCAAGACCTGCTGAGGTGCTTTCTGAAGGTGAAGGAAATACAGAATGGGTAGTGGAAGAAGGTAGTTATAAATACCAGCTAAGACCACATAACCAGTTGCAGAAACGAGGATTATAAGTAATATGAAAGCTTCTGTCTTATTTTGTTACGGGTACATTTGTCTTTCTTCCAATTTCTTTAACATCAATTGGTATTGAGACGCTTAAAGAATGTTCCCAAGGGACATTACCCCATTGTAAATGTAGAAATGCTTTTGCAATTGTTCGAGGAATAGTTATATCATGTTAGGAGCTTTCATGACCTTGTTATTGTTTCATGTGGACATGAGATATTATTTGTGTCAATTTGACAAGGGGTGGATTGTAGTGGCTATTCCTGGTTGTCAACTTGACTCAATCTGGAATGAACTAATCAAGAATTGGAAGGCTCACCTATAATCCTAATCTGGAGACTCAGAGATACAAGTTTCTGACCTGGATGTTGGCATGCAGATCTTGAAGCATAGTGACTATGAATTCCAGAAGATTAAAATTAGAAAACCTCTGAGTTCAAGGTCATCTGGGATTAAAGGCGCTGTGGCACAAGCCTTTAATCTGTGTCACACCCTCTTCTGGAGACCTATATAAGGACATTGGAGGAAGGAAGATTCACTCTGGCTTTTCCTGGCCTGCCTTGTGGGACTGAGCAAAAGCTAGATCCTTGGACTTCCATCCACAAGTACTGCTGACTATTGTTGGGGAGTTGGACCACAAGCTGTAAGTCATCGACAAATTCCCTAACTATATATAAAGACTACCCATACATTCTGTGACTCTAGAGAACCCTGACTAATACAATGCCTAAGAATGATGTTGAGACATGCAATAATCATAGTCTTCTATCTTATTACACTCTGTACTAAAATATCTTAGTTGTTCCAAAAAAATTACTATGCCGTATATTCATATTTGAAAGCTTCAAAGGACAAATTTAAGTAGTAAAAAATTGCATGAAAGTTCCTAACAGAATTTTCATAGTTGAGACTATCTGGAAATTTTTATTCACAAATAAAAATAGTAGTCCCCTTTGACCCGTTTTTTTTTCCACTTTTGAGTTAAATAAATACAAAAGAATATTTCATTCACATTAAATATGATGGTTTGGGGTTTGCAAAGGATCTAAATGTTTTGGATCTTTGGTCTCAGTGTATATTTTATCTTAATTAGAACATAGGGCTTTCTGAGTTATTTTATATAAAGTCTCACAGGGACTTGGTGACATCTTCTAATGACTTAATGACTAGATATTTTGAACACATAGAATTGTGTTCACTTGTACTCCATATAATTTCAACAGTAAAATGCTACAACAAACATTTACATTTAAAACATTAAACATGTGTTCTTTGATGGTTTCATACATGTATGCTGAAAATTTTATTAAAAAAGAATATAACATTTTGACATTTATCTTTGAAGTACTTTTAATTTTACATATTGATATTGTGTTTACATCATTTCCACCCACTCTGACTTCTACCTACTCCTCCAGTTTCCCTCTATACACTCCCCATTTCATGGTTACTTTGATTTGTTATTGTTACACACACACACACAAACACACACACACACACACACACAAACACAGTCTACCCGATTCATTTTAGTGTTGCCCATATGTGTTTAGGACTGACCACTTATGATTTAATAATTCATTAGGGGACTCATCTCTGGAAAAAAAAACTAATTCATTCTCTCCCCAACCCTCTCTCTATTTGTTTTTCTTTGTGCTTCTACATCTCTGTATGTCTTTTGGTCTATCTTTCTTTTTCTATCTGTCTATCTATCTGTCTGTCTGTCTGTCTGTCTGTCGGTCTACCTATAATCTATTTATCTCCCTGTCTCTGTCTCTGATGCAGTCTGTGTCTCTGTCTCTCTCTGTATCTATCTGTGTCTGTGTCTGTGTCTGTCTCTTGTTATCTGTGTCTCTGTCTGTCTGTCTCTGTCTCTCTGTCTCTCTCTCTCTCTCTCTCTCTCTCTCTCTCTCTCTCTCTCTCTCTCTCTCTCTCTCTCTCACAGAAACCCTCACACATACCACTTTTTATAAATTTGGAATTACTGTTGAATCAATAGTAAATGTTGACAAGAAAAATAAATTAGAGTATGTGAGTGTTTTAACTTTGAGTCTTCATGATTGTGATCATATCATGATACATTGGGAATGTTTACTCAAAGCAACTGTGAACCACTAGGAGTGCACAGCCAAATCAATTTTCTTCTCTTTATTTGTCATTCTTAACTTGTTAGTGAAAAAAAAAAATTCTTATGGAAATACTAAGTCCTTAACTAATCAAATTTGCTTTAAGTTAATTATTAACTTTATTTGGAGTTCTCTTAGGTAAGATTAATGATAAGGAAGAACTTAAGGAGTATAGGCAGTGTTTGATAACTACATTGAAAATCCCTTTCACACACAAAGGCATTTCTCATAAAATTCAGTCTGCACTTGCAGAGTCTTGTTAAAATTGTCAAAACAAAACAAAAATTGCAGATGGGGTTGATACTTTCGACTACACCACAAGGAGGTCCTTTCTTTTTTTTTTTTTCTGTTTTCTATATTTTTTTATTTACATTTCGAATGATTTCCTCTTTTCCGGTTCCTCCCTCCCCGAAAGTCCCACAAGCCCTCTTCCCTCCCCCTGTTCCCCATTCAGCCTCTTCTCACTTCTCAATAAGGACACATGGTCCTTTCTTTATTAGATGACTAACAGCTTCTCTAGAGCACCCTGGAAGAATATCAATGCCTACATAATATAGGAATAATCAAATCTAGCACAATGGTCCTCAAAGGAGATAACTAAGAGGTGGTATCACCACTACCTGTTAGTACGTTAAAAATCACACTGTTTCTATCCCAGTCAATGTTTACTGAATAAAGAATTCTGGAAATGAGCCCAGAAATTGGTGGGGATTTCATTACTTTGTTTTAAACAAACTCTTCAGAGGATTCAGAGTGAATGTTCAAGTTGGAGAGGCTAAATGCATAGCAAAACGTGTGAGCTAATTCACAAAGGTCATTACTTGTACTTATTCCTAATGGTTCATTCTCTAAAGGATGACTCTGAATTGTGTATAATCAAAGACAAATAAAGCAGATCAGGCCTAGGGCTTGCACTTGAATTGACGGCAGAACATTTTAGTGGGATCCCTGAAAAACAGCAGCTGGAATGTAAATAAATAAAATAATTAAAAACAATAACAACAGCAACCCTCCCCCCAAAAGAAACAAAAAACATCATCCCAGAGAAAAGTAGCTATGTATGGCCACAGGATAAAATGAGAGGATGCTATATTCAAATACTTTTATCTGTGTCAATCATCACATGGAAGGGTCAGATACTTTGAAGAGTCCCTAATCATACAGCCCAGAGGGAACATTATGTCATTACTGTCACCTAACTTATTTCTGACAAGTTCTAATTTTGTTTTTTCCATTCAGGCAGCAATAGCAAAGTACATTAATAAGATCACCTATAAACTATAGAAGTTATTCTCAGACAGCTCTGAAGGCTTTCAGAGTCAAAATAATTACATTCACTTATTACTGTTCTATTGTTATGAAGAAACATCATGACCAAGGCAATTCTTTTAAAAGAAAGCACTGAATTGTGGGCTAGCTTACAGTTTAAGAGAGTTGTCCATTATCATTGTGATAGTGAGTCTGGTGGTATTCAGACTCACATGGTGCTAGTGAAAGTGTTGAGAGCTTTAAATCCTGATCCTCAAGCAGCAGAAGAGAGAGGACAGAGAAGAAAGGAGACAGGAAAGAGATACATGCATAGTTGGATGGATAGATAGAGGATGGAGATACATATATATATATATATATATATATATATATATATATATATGTATATGTATGTATATATATATATATATATCTGGAGGGATAGTGTACTGGCTGGTTTTGTGTGTCAACTTGACACAGGTTGGAGTTATCACAGAGAAAGGAGCTTCAGTTGGGAAAGTGACTCTTTGAGATCCAACTTTGGGGCATTTTCTCAATTAGTGATCAAGGGGGGAGGGCCCCTTGTGGGTGATATCATCCCTGGGCTGGTATTCTTGGGTTCTATAAGAGAGCAGGCTGAGCAAGCCAGAGGAAAAAGCCAGTAAGTAACGTCCCTCCATGGCCTCTGCATCAGCTCCTGCTTCCTGACCTGCTTGAGTTCCAGTCCTGACTTCCTTTAGTGATGAACAGCAGCATGGAAGTGTAAGCTCAACAAACCCTTTCCTCCCCAACTTGCTTCTTGGTCATGATGTTTGTGCAGGAATAAAAACCCTGACTAAGACAGATAGAGAGATTAGATAGATAGATAGATAGATAGATAGATAGATAGATAGATAGATAGATAGATAGATAGATAGATACATGAGGATAGATACATAATAGATAGATAGATAGATAGATAGATAGATAGATAGATAGATAGATAGATAGATAGATAGATAGATAGATAGATAGATAGATAGATAGATGATAGATAGATAGATGATAGATAGAGATGATAGAGATGAGAGAGAGAGAGAGAGGATAGAGAGAGAGATAAATAGATAAATTGACAATAGATAATAGTTTCAGACAGACAAATAGACGTTAGATAGATGAGAAAGATAGAGAGACTGAGCCTGGTTTGAACTTTTGGAACTTCAAAGCTTACTTCTTTTTTTTTTATTAGATATATTTTTTATTTACATTCCAAATGATTTCCCCTTTCCCAGTTCCTCCCTCCCCGAAAGTCCCATAAGCCCTCTTCTCTCTCTCTGTTCCCCAATAAACCCCCTCCTGCTTCCCTGTCCTGGTATCCCCCTACACTGCTGCATCAAAGCTTACTAATGACACACCTTCTCCAAAATGTTCACAACACTAAATTCCTTCAAGCAGTCCACCAACTGGGAAACAAGCATTAAAATATGTGTGTAGATGGGGGACATTCTCATTTAAACCACCACACATACAAACATGACTGGGGTTCCAAGAAGGTAGGTTCTGTCACATGAGCTATCTTCTTGCTGTAACATCAGATGGCATTGTGATTCAGCAAGCTATTCAAAATATAAAGTGATTTTATTTACAGTGCAGAGCTCTTGAGATTTTGTGACAAAGGCTACATCTTATCATCATTACTTCAGAAACTAGAATTTCAGTATGTGCATATTTAAAGGGCAGACACATTTAGACCTTATTTTTACTGGCTACTACAACAGACAAAATAACAAACACAGTTCAAAAATGGTGTGATCTTCTACTGTAAGATGCAGAAAAATTATGTTTTACTATGATTTCAACTGAGAAATTTTGCTACATGCATCAAAAGAACCAAATGTATTTATACTTACTAAGTTAGCAATTCCACTTATCAAAAGCTATCCAGGGAAAAATTATTGTCATCATTATATATAGGATGCATATATATCATTATTTTTTTTTTTTTTTGGTTTTTTCGAGACAGGGTTTCTCTGTGTAGCCCTGGCTGTCCTGGAACTCACTTTGTAGACCAGGCTGGCCTTGAACTCAGAAATCCTCCTGCCTCTGCCTCCCAAGTGCTGGGATTAAAGGCATGCGCCACCACCGCCCGGCTATATCATTAATTTTAGTAGTACAATTTACAACTACAGAAATAACTTTCAACAGAAGCTGTGTTGCTAAACAAATGACATATTCACATATTAATGTAATAAGGACCACTAGTGATAATGGATGGATCATTTTTACTCAGTTTTTAAAGTTGGAATTATACTTCACATCATAATGACAAATTACAATGCCAGAGATAGATATGTTCAAGTTGTAAACTCCAAAATGTACATGTGGGTTTGTATGGAAACCAAAAAAACAAAAGCAAAAAACAAAAAAAAAGATGCAGATGCTCTAAAATGTAGCTACAGTTGTCTCTTTGAAAGGAAATTCATTTTTACATTTTAGTTATTTAATGTAGTTTAACTTTCATTTGTCACAAATTATTTTATAAAAAAATGGATAATATAATATTCATAATATACTTTAAAATATCACTTTATCTATGTCATTAGTTTTTTAATACTTAAATTACTTTGTACTTTAACTGTGTTTGAGTAGCCTTATTTTAAAAGACACTTTTAAGTTCTTTTCAAACTAAATACTTAACAGAGATACTTAGAAAAAAGAAAAAATAAGGAGATACATATCAATAAAAAATAAAAACTCTAGTTTTTGATAAAATTAAAATATATACTGATAAACTAGAAAAGAAAATTAATAATCATACTGTAAATCATATAGTCTGGAAGAAGATCCATGATCAGACATTATTTGAAGAAAACTTTGTAAAACAAAGTAAGAAAATTGGTTTGAAAACTAAGAAATATTTAAGAAAAATGTATAATGTGTTTTCAATGATAAATACTAGCCCTTAGGATTTGTTTCAGACAAATTCATATCTTATATACTATGAAGTTTTGTTTCACCCTCTCATCAATCCATACTTATAGCATAATTTAGGGAACATTAGTACATGCTAAGCAATTTAGATTTCATATACATTTAAAAATTCAGTATAATTTTTGATACTTTGTTTGCATAATTATAATAATTTTGGGTGATGGAAATCTAATCTATCATAAATATCATTTCTGCAATATCTGTACCTAATCATAACCAAACTCATGGACACCTGGCCAAACATGAGTTGCCCCTCATATGTGCACACATGATTTCAGTCCATATGTAAGTTTAGCTTCCACTGTGAGTCAGGCATTGTTATCAACCATGGAAAGATAATAGTTCATTTCCTCTAGTAGAGAGTCAAATAGATATAATGAAGGTTTTAATATTATTAGAAATATATGACATTTTATGGAGTAGAGACTCAAGAAAAGGTATTTCAGTGATTGGCTCAACTTGGGATCCATCTCATGGTGGACACTATTAGTGATGCTATGATGTGCTTACAGATGGGAAACTGGGATGCCTGTCCTCTGAGAGGCCCTACCAACAGTTGACTGAGACAGAGGGAGATACTTTCATCCAACCCTTTGCCTGAAGTCAGGAACACCTAAGGTTGAATTAGGGGAAGGATTGAAGACACCGAAAGGGAGAGTGACCCCATTGGAATTCCAGAAAACTCAACTAACCCAGATCCCAGGGAGCTTCCAAAGACTGAGACACTGACCAGGAACATGCATTAGCCTGTCTGAGGCCCATGGCACAAATATAGCAGATGTCTGCCTTGTATGACTCCAGTGGGAGAAGATGCTCTTAATCATTGAGAGTCTTGAGGCTCCAGGGAAGGAGGAAACCTGGTGGAAGAAGTACTCTCTCAGAGACAAGAAGGAGGAGGACTGGGATCAGGAATGGTTGGAATGGGAAACTGAGGGAGAGGGGACAATGACAAGAATGTAAATAAAATAACAAAATATTTTAAAACAATGTACTGGATAATAAATGTGGTATTGATAACAATTATAAGATACCATGTTGAAGCTTATCCATGGATATATTTTTAAGTGATTTGGGGAATACTTTCTTTCTATCCTTGTATTTCCTCTCTGCCTGGGGACATGGGCAGGTCTTAAGTTAGAAAAGAACTTAAGAAAAATTTATGTCACTTTTCATTGTTTGCTAACTTTAATAAATTACTAAGTCATACTCCAAGAACTGCATTTTTCAAAGCAAGACTTTTCTGTGAGTAAAAATAACATATATTGATTTTAGGAGCAGGAATGACAATCCTGAGTCAGGTACATGGTTATATAACTGTCCATAAACAAAATGTATATCTGCATTTATTAAAATTGTCATGAAACCAGCAAAAATTATATTTTCAAGGCAATTATGATAGGAAATACCTAAGAACAAACAATGTTTGAAAATTCAGGGGTACTGTAGATAGATGGTCTTAAAAAAATCTCAGAGATCCACAGATTACATTTAAAGGATTTTTTTATTACTAAAATATCTTTTTGACAATGAGACAAGTCTGTTCCTACCAGTATACTCAGTCTATTCCAAAGATAATGAGCATCAAAGATCCTTCATATGGCATTCACTTCAAATGTAAAAAGATGCCACTGTGCAAAAAATTCTCCTTTCTTCAACTGCAGACAGAATGCTAGTCAGTCTGAACAAACAGAAACAGGGAAGCTGAATACTGAGCTTTGCCAAGACAAGGTAAGTAGTTCATAATTCCTGCTTCATAGAAATATCTATCAGATATTGTGGGCTAGAAGGCCGAAGATGGATTCTCCAACAATACATAGACTATTGGGGCGACTTTCCAGTCAGCTTTCTCCATCATTTCCATAGTTTTAGAAATTACGTGCCTGCATTTCCTACATATTCAGGTAATGTGTACTCTTTCTCAAGTGTCTGATGAGGTTGTAGACTAGATTAAGAATCTGCTGTTTAGGAATCAAGAAGATGATTTTTTTATGTTCAAGAAGATTTTTCTACGTTAGTAATGCAAGTTATCATAGATAGTGATTTAGGTACAAAGTTTGGGGAACATTATGGAAAATAATCATATATATATATATAGCTGAGGATCAAGCAGAAGCACAGCAATAACAATGTTTTCATACCTTCCTTTTCATTCTTCTAAGTTCCCATAAAACTTTGTGAGGCACACATTCTTACATGTGATTGTCTAGGACAAAGAAACAATGCAAAGAAGTCGAGGATACATATTTGTACAAGATAATCTGGAACTGGTCAATGCACCTTCTGCAAGATGAGTTATAGAAAACTGTCAGTCAATGTCTCAAATATGATGTCACATCATTCAGACTGCCATCTAAACCAGCTCAAACACTGTTCTTTACAAAATCTGTCAATTTCACTTCACCTGCTTAAGGTGACACATTGTTGATTGTATGGTACCATACTGTTTCAGTAGCCTGTGCATAGTCAAATCTGTCTTAATCTTGTAGCAGGATATAGGATCTACTGCCAGTTTTCAATGCAATAAAAAAAAGAACTTGCTCTTATTTGCATAGAAATGATTTAAGTAGAAGCCGTGAGTCCTGTGGACACCATGTCACCTTCATAGTCATTAATAGATTTGTTCTATAGACTAGAGTTAACAATGCTTCTTGGTCTTATGGATAAGATCAAATATAGACTAGAGGTAATATGCAACTTTGAATATGGATTACTCTACAAAATTTAAATGGATATAGTTTGAATATGAATCTTGCTTCATAAGACTTGCATGATGAATGTTTGGTTCTTGGCTAGTGACTATTTATAAGGCAGCAGAAATCGGAGAATTGGAGAGTAGCTGACAGAAGTAGACCTATAGAGGTCATATGGGTTTAGTAAACTAGTTCATTCTTTGCTTCCTGTCTAGAATGTCTTGAAGTTGCTTGATGCTGATGTCAATTATATAATGTTCTACCAAACCCAGAGGGCCATACATATCACAGTAGACTGTGCTCTGAGATTGGTTTGACAAAATAAATCCCTTCTTCTTCTTCTTTTTCTTCTTCTTCTTCTTCTTCTTCTTCTTCTTCTTCTTCTTCTTCTTCTTCTTCTTCTTCTTCTTCTTCTTCTTCTTCTTCTTTGTTATCCCCAAGTAATTTGTTATAGTGCTAGTAAAAATAATACACAAACATGGCTAGAGTCTGTCATTTATTTTAAAATAGCTAGATGTTAAAATATGTGACACAACGATAGTTACATAAGGCATTCCCAAAAGTCAGCCTTCTATAGAACCAGTATCTTAAGTACAGACTGTGTAGGATGGAGCTGGCCTGATAAACTGATGCAGAGAGAAATTCTATTTCAGAAGAGTCAGTATCTGACAAGCATCTTAAGTCTCAGCCTGGCTCTGAGTGAGGTCTAATCATGTTCCTGATTGCTTTCTAATAGCTCTGAGGTTGAGCCTCCAGGGCTGCTGGCATCTACCTTGTGTCAAGTTGCTTGTGTGATGTTTAGAGCTCTGGGCTAACAGAGCATTCATTCATTGTCAGTCCCATACAATTCCTGCTGGCTGAGATCCTCTGCATGTATTTCCTGCAGGAAAAGCTTGTCTTTCTTTCTTTCTTTCTTTCTTTCTTTCTTTCTTTCTTTCTTTCTTTCTTTCTTTCTTTCTTTCTTTCTTTCTTTCATTATATTCAGTGACAAGATTCTATCTCTCTTTACTATCATTGATTTTCTTTGTTAGAATGTTAACTTTTCTCTCTGGAAGAATTATATCAGTGAGTGAGTTCCGGTCATAGATTATCCTATGACCCAATCATATAGATGCAACTGTCAAGATACATGGAGAAACTCTAATCAAGAGCTGCTATTTCCTTTATAGCTAAAGATGCATGATGAATTTCTTCTCAGGAAATAAATATATTTGGTTAAAATATATAAATAATCTCAGAAAACCTGATTTGGAAATAGTACTTTATAAGTTGTATGAATGGATTTCTGAAAATTCACGACAACTTATGGGAATATATTTCATCTCTCAGAAGTCAGTGAGAAAATATTTAGAGATGAATTAAGGCATCCTTAGTGCCTGACTAGGTGAGGAACATGTGTCTTCTCATGTAAAGAGTGCTTCATAACTGTGACTCAAGATGTCTGGAAATAAAGGAGAAAAACCTGTGTTCAAGGGCAGTCTTCACATGCTATGACATAAACAGGCTGAAGTGCGACTTACTAGAGATATGAAATAGCATCTATGAAGTACTATGTCAGTCCCAACATGAAAATTCAAGAAAAAGCAACAACCAGCTGCTTCTCTAACTTATAGTAAGTGTACCCGGCCAAAAAGAAAGAAAGAAAGAAAGAAAGAAAGAAAGAAAGAAAGAAAGAAAGAAAGAAAGAAAGAAAGAAAGAAAGAAAGAAAGAAAGAAAGAAGAAAGAAAAAAGAAAGAAAGAAATTACATACACATAGTTTCTCTAATTCCTAGAGAAAACCTTAGTCACTTTTCTTTTTAAAAATAGACAATATTATTTTAATTGTTTTCCTATGTAAATGATGTAGATTTGGTCTACATAACTGACTTAATCAGCTAAATATGCATTGTTATTTTTAATTATTAATAGCATTAGTAGCTAATTTTATTAATCTCATGTGTATATGAAATTATATAACCCAGATAGTATGTTATATGAATGGATTTTTCTTCACCAAAAATTTTAAATACTAAAATTCTTTTTTTCCTAAATTGTTATATCATAGATATGTTGCACTTTATATTGAATAATGTTGTGGCCTTCACCATCTGCCTAAGAGAGCATTTATATAGCAGAGAGTATTCTCTCATCACAGATGTTGATCATCTATGTATTTTACTTTGTGTATGGCATGAAAACTCATAGTGAAAATTGTGTTTACTTCAAGATCTCAAATAGCTGGTTATGAATCGATCAAGTGCGATGGAAATATATGGAGGTGTTTTTATATGTTTTATAGACACAGACTGGTATTCTCTTAAACCAATGGTTGACAGTTCCTTTGCTAGTCAGCTTGTCCATGGAGACTACTTTGTTTCTCTGCATTCTTGCCTCTGTATCTGTTCATATTCTGGTTTAGACTTAGTGTTTGTCCTTTACCATAGATGCAATGATCTAATATCTGCGACAACCACAGTGACTCCTCTCTAGGGTCTTATATTCTAGTAGAGGAAAGGGAATCATATAAAACACACTTGCAACAATTCAAAAATTATCTTTATCTCTATATTTTGTAGAATTTTTATCTTGAAACACTACATACTATTGCTATTACACCATTAATTCATAATTAAATATAAATTATATACATTGAAAATTATATATTATGTATGTATAGCATAATTATACTATATATATATATATATATATATATATATTACAAAAATACAGAAGATAATATATGGCTTTCCTCAGATAATGATATTTTCTGAAAAATTAAAAATATGATAAATGTGGCTATAGTTTAGCCTGTTAAATTTTGGCATTTTCTTATATTGGGAATAAAATATAAATTATTTGTTTAATCTATAAATATGATTGCTTTATTTTGGGTTTTCAGGTGTTCTAACTAATGCTCTTGCTAGGAATAAAGTTGTCTTTGGATCATGTTTACTACTTTGAAGGATTTATTAAACTTTGACACTGTGTGGAAAGTTTATCTTGATATTTGATAATCTCTGCAAAACTTCGATTGTTACCTGGAGAGTGTTTTTCACATCTAGGGAGAAAAGATAAATATGCTGCTAAATATGCAACAACATACAATAAATGTATCAAAATTTTCCAGCAAAATGGTATTTGCTATTGTTGTGAAACCTTCATCTAAAGTGAATGCCTACAGGCTAAATTTCTTCAGGTTGTAAAATATAAATAGGGAGCTTTGAGCACTGTGAAAAGATGAACAGTTTTCCTAATAGAATTTTTACATTTTCATCAGACTTTCATAAGATTTAAAATCCCTGTCATCTAAAATGTTATGTTTTTATTCTCTTACACTTTTTATAGCTCTAAACCAGTATTTGAGTGGATTTTGTTTATGTATTATAATAAAACACTTTATGCACAATGCCTGATCACTTCTGTTTCAATTCTATTTTTTGATTCTTAATTTTCAGTGATCATCTGTATCTTAGATACTAATTACTTCTGCTTTCTTCTTTTTTATTGAATATACTCTTTATTTACATTTCAAATGTTGTACCCCTTCCTGGTTTCCCCCCTTTCCAAAAACCCCCAACCTGTCCTCCCACCCCCTGCCTCCAAGAATATGCTACCCCACCTAACCCACTCCCACGACCTCTCCTGGATTTTCCCACACTGGGGCATCTATTGAGCCTTCACAGGACCAAAGGCCTCTCCTCCCACTGATGCCCGACAAGGCATTACTCTGCCACTCTTTTGGCTGGAACCATGTGTACCACTTTGTTGATGGCTTAGTTCCTGTGAGCCCTGGGGCATATATTTGGCTGACATCACATCGCTGTTCTTCCCACGGGGCTGCAAGTCCCCCAAGATCCTCCAGTCTGCCCGCTAACTCCTCCATTGGGAACCCCTTGCTCAGTCCAATGGTTGACTGCTAGTCTCCGCCTCTGTATCTGTAAGGCTCTGGTAGGGCCCCCTCCAAAGGACAACCATAACAGGCTCCTTTTCATATGAACTTATTGTCATGCATAGTTGTTTCAGGGTTTGGTGACTGCTTATAGGATGAATCCCTAGTAGGACAGTCTCTCGGTGGCCTTTCCTTCAGTCTCTGCTCCACACTTTGTCTCCATAGTTGTTCCTGTGAGTATTTTTGTTTTTCTCTTTCTCAGAGGAACCAAAACACCCCTACTTTGGACTTCCTTCTTCTTGAGCTTCCTGTGGTCTGTGAATTGTAACTGGTTTATTTTGAGCTTTTGGGCTAATATCCACTTATCAGGGAGTGCATACCATGTGTGTTCTTTTGTGAATGGGTTACCTCACTCAGGATTACACTTTCTACATCCATCCATTTGCCTAAGAATTTCATGAATTCATTGTTTTAATAGCTGAATAGAATTCCACTGTGTGTATATACCACAGTTTCTGT
Source organism: Tokudaia tokunoshimensis (assembly GCA_036184795.1). NCBI lineage: Eukaryota > Metazoa > Chordata > Mammalia > Rodentia > Muridae > Tokudaia > Tokudaia tokunoshimensis. The sequence continues at coordinate 84,221,167 of BTHU01000014.1, forward strand.
ATTCATTCCCCTCTTGAAGGACATCTGGGTGCTTTCCAGCTTCTGGCTATTATAAATAAGACTGCTATGAAGATAGTGGAGCATGTGTTCTTATTACATATTGGAGCATCTTCTGGGTATATGCCCAGAAGTGGTATAGCTGGATCCTCAGGTAGTACTACATACAACTTTCTGAGGAACTGCCAAACTGATTTCCAGAGTGGTTTTACCAGCTTGCAATCCCACCAGCAATAGAGAAGTGTTCCTCTTTCTCCATATCCTCTCCAGCATCTGCTGTCTCCTGACTTTTTGATCTTAGGCATTCTGAATGGTGTGAGGTGGAATCTCAGGGTTGTTTTGATTTGCATTTCCCTTATAACTAAGGATGCTGAACATTTCTTTAGGTGCTTCAGAGCCATTCGAGTTGGGAGACATAACAACAGAAACTATGGAAATTCAAAAAATCATCAGATCCTACAAGAGCTTGTACTCAACAAAATTGGAAATCTGGACAAAATGGACAATTTTCTAGATACATACCAGGTGCCAACCTTATAATAGGATCAGATAAACAATCTAAATAGTTCCATATGTCCTGAGGAAATAGAAGCAGTTGTTAGTAGTCTTCCAACATAAAAAAAAAAAAAAAGCACAGGACCAGATAGGTTTAGTGGGGAAATCTATAAGATCTTCAAAGCAGAGCTAATACTGATACTCTTCAAACTATATCAAAAAATAGAAACTCAAGAAACACTACAGAATTCATTTTATGAAGCCACAATAACGCTTATACCTAAACCAAACAAAGATCAAACAAGGAAAGAGAACTTCAGACCAATTTCCCTTATGAAAATTGATGCAAAAATACACAACAAAATTCTGTCCAAACGGATCCAAGAATGCATCAAAACAATAATTTACCATGATAGAGTAGGCTTCATCCCAGGGATACAGGTATGGTTCAATATAGAGAAATCCATCAATGTAATCCACTACATAAACAAACTCAAAGGAAAAAAAAAAAACACACATGGTCATTTCATTAGCTGCTGAAAAATCTTTTGACAAAATTCAGCATGCCTTCATGATAAAAGTTTTGGAGAGATCAGGAGTTCAAGGCCCATACATACACATAGTAAAAACAATATACTGTAAATTGGTAGCCAACACTAAATGGAGAGAAACTTGAAGCAATCCCACTAAAATCGGGGAATGGACAAGGCTGCCCACTCTCTCCCCATCTACCCAATATAGTACTTGAAGTCCTAGCCAGAGCTATTAGACAACAAAAGGATATTAAAGGTATACAGATTGGGAAGGAAGAAATCAAAGTATCACTATTTGCATATAATTAAGCGACCCCAAAAATTCCACCAGAGAACTCCTAAATCTGATATTAATTTTAACGCTAAAAATGTCAGATTTTAAAGGCTATTGTTGCAGGGTCGCAGAAGGGATACGGATTACTAGACTAAATCAGCGTAAGCCCGATGCTGAGATCACCTAGGGTGTGACAGCGAATTGAAACGGGGAATTCTGTTAGGCAAATTGTCCTTGGTCTAGAACTGCACATCAGGTGAGAAAATTAGGGCATAAAATAAATAAAATAAAATAAAAAGAATAAGCAAAACAAAAATAAAGGATAAAAAACAGATTTTAGAAACATGAGAGAGAAAGAGAGAAGGAAAATGGATTTTAAAAGTCTCCTAGGCATAAGGAGAAATATAGAGAAGTCCTGTTTCCTCTATGGACTTTACTGAAGATATTCTTAATACAAGCACGCTTCCCTCTCTATATATTTCTTTGGTGTATGCCTTTTGTTTGTCCTTGGTGCACCAGTTTGTCCACGTGTCAATTTTGTCTTTGTTTCACTGTTTGAATAACTGTTCTGTTTCATGTTGAAAAGAAAAAATGGTAAAAACTTCATCTGCTGGTGGTCCATCTCTTAATGCAGTCTCAGTTTATACAGTGAAGGCTGTGCTGCATTTAGCTAGAGCCAAACACAGAGAAAAAAGATGCCTTTAAAAAGGGCTAGCAACTTGTCAAATTCTAGGACAAGTGAGCTGATGGTTATTTATCCTAGAAAAATCCATATAATTGTGGTTATTGAGTCCAAAGTGCTTTTTTCTCTTAAAATTATAGCTAGAAAAAGGAAAAAAATTTGCTTGGTTTAAATTTATAAGATTTGTGTAGTTACTTTATTTTTGTTTCTAATGGGTATTAAAGGTATAAGTATATTTTACATGTCTTGACTATCGAAATATTGGCTTATAAGTTATTTAGAAGATGTATTGTCGGTAACAAAAAATTAGTTTAAAACTGGTAAATCAGGGTTGGAGCCTTCTTGTGGCAAGACCCAACCCAGAAAAATCAGGCCTCTAAAGATACTTCTAAATTGGTGTAATATTTTATGTGGATCTTATTCTAGCAATTAGTCTTATAAGAGATAAGATTTAAAATAATTTTTTCTTAATGAGATATTATAAGTTACACTGTCATGCATTGAAACATGAGAACTGGCAGACAAATTTTAAAGTGTGAAAGTAATGTGTTTGCCATTGATTTTAAAGGGAATAGATGGTTTAAAATTGGGCTTTCCTTTTCAAAGTTGTAGATATGTTCTAATATTACAAGAAAAGAAGTTTGCAGTGTGATTGAAGGCTCACGATTCTTAACATACTTTGTAATTAAGATGATTTCTAGAGTGATAAAGGTTAAAAACAGCTGTGGCCAATATAAGCCCGTTGCCCTTTTTTCACAAGTTTATTAGATACAGTTGTAAATGTAAAATTAACCTAAAATCATAGGCCTTTGCTCTTAACAATGAGCTTTAAATTTTTTTTTTAAGTAGTTGTTTCTTCCAAAAAAGAGTCAAAAGTAATGTATCAATTATATCTTAAGCAAATTGGTACTGAAAATTCAAATAAAAGATAATTTGCTTATTCTAAATGATTTTCAAAGGTTAAGATACATTAATTGACTTTATCCTATATGTTAATATCATCTTAAACTTGCCACAGGAGGAAATCTACTGTAATCATTTGCCATAGTTTATGTTATATGTTCATTGCCATTCCATGGCAAAGAGAACATTAATGTAGAATCACATTTTTCATTTCCAAGTAAAGTTTTATATTGATAGTTGGTCTATTGCGTGGCAAGCCTTTTAGGCAAAATTAATAATTGTTATCCAAAAGATAGGTTTTAAAAGTTGCTTCCATATATACTTTTATATTTCTATAGATTTATACATGCATCCTATAAAGAATGCATCTACTATAAGAATAAAACTCATGTAATTGTATTACATGTTTATTTCTTTGTTTCCCCCTGCTTCAGCACAGATAATTAACCTGGGTGCTGTATCTGCTATTTTAAAATGTAAAAAATCAAACTTTCAATTTGTTTACTGATAGCCAATTAATATATTTATAACTCATGGCTTACAAGTGCTTAAAATTGTTTCCTTTTTTAGATACTGCTAAATCTTAAATTTTGCAATTATTTATATAAAATATATTTCAAGTTAAGAAAAGATATATTCTTTAAATGACTATCCTCTAGACATTTAAGAACTTATCCAGGAACTAGAAAGATGGCTCAGCCATAGAAACAATTGGCCATATAATCATCTTCTTTACATCATCAAAATAGTAATAGCTTGAAAATAATTTTATCTTTTGAACAAGAAAAGCAACTAAAGGCGCTACATTTATTTTCTATGCTTACATAGACATGAAGGGACAGAAAATGCAGCCTAGCCCTCCAGTGGCCCCAATAAGTCAGAAGTTTAGAAATACCTTCTCACTCCTAAGTAGCCATAAATACCTCAAATTCCAGACCCTGCTCTCTGCCAGTGAAGTGGGTAAAAGGTCACTTCTTGCTATTCCAGAGACTGCTTTCTGTATAGAACTAGGTGAAAGGGTGTAAGACAGACCTTTGAATACATGATTCTGGCCTAGTAAGATAACAGGAAATGAGCTGACTAACTGCATATCTGGCTTCTGTAAATTTCTGGCACCATAAAGGGAAGATAACTCGCTGAAACCGCTTTTCTGGCTTCTGTAAATTGCTGGCACCATAGAAGGAAGATAACACGCTGAAACCTCTAGTCCTATCTAAACTGTAATTTGTTACCCCACTCAAATGTGAGTGAGACTATAAGAAACTGATTGGTTCACAAAGCGTGGGCTTAGATGTTTTAAAATGATTGGCCTAGAAACTATAGAATGGTACAAATCAATTGGCCCTCAACCACGTGGGCTCTGGATGCTATGAAATGATTTGCTTTCAAGGTGTGGGTTTTGTTGTTGTAACTCTATAAAAGCTGCCCCAATTCTGCACTCAGGGTCCACAGTCCTCTACTACTACATGGCATACGACTGTGCACCCCAGCGAGCATGGTATTAAAGTCCTCTTGCTGTTGCATCAAGCCCATTTCTCGTGAGTGTTTTGAGCTGTCACCTTTCCTGAATGGGAGCGTGGGAGTTCCTCTCTCTTTGAAGGCCTTTCAGACATTGCCTACATTATTGTCTATCCTTGGTGTTCCAACTTAGATTAAAACAAATAATGAAGCTAGATATTTGTTATAGTTATCATATATTTGAGATGTTTTTAACAATTTAATTCTTTATAATTCTCAAGGTCTAGACATTGTGTAACTTTTAAACAATATCTTCTAAATAAAAAACAAAAAAGAGGGAAATTGTATCCCTGTGCATATTATTTAAATTATATTTTATATTTTTAAGAAAATTTTAAAAATTTGGATGCCAAGGAACTCCTTGCTGAGTGTCTAGAATCCAACAACTAGGCATACTGATGCCTAGGTGAGATGGAAGGATCCACTTATTGTCATATGGCATGATCCTGATTCATTATTTTAATATGAGGATCAGTTTGACTCAATTATGGAGTGGTCTAGAAATCAGTCCAATATTGGAGATTCCAATTATGAAGATGGCTGCCAGAATGATAGGTTCATCAATTGGATACATATCCTGTATCTTCCAGTAAGTATGACTAATTCAAAAAGAAAAAAAAAGTCTCTGTTGATTCTCAAAGTCACTTCCCCCACACTGGGAAGCAGGGCTTTGTGTCTTAAGACCTACTAATTCACAACTGAATTGAATACCTTGGACCTTCAGAGACAAGTTAATTTGCAATTGGACATTGTTCCCTTCTTAATTCTTTATCTTGTATGTTAAGCAGACTGACTGTTTTCATTCAGGCAAGGCTCAGCAGCTCACCTTGACAATTTTTCTTCGCTATGAAGAAATGGACTGAGTACATAATTGTGGGTCCTTTCGTAGTTTGGTCTGTATTGGGAAAGGGAGTGCTATTGAAAGAATGAAAAATTTTAAGTTAGACCCTCTTCCTCTGGGGCCTGAGAATCTGAACTTGTGAACTCTGAGGGAGTGCCCACAGGGTGAGAACTTACAGAACAATCTTGAGAACTATAGCTGTGTATGCCAGATAAGAGACATGAGCCCAGTTACTAAGGACCATATCCTGATCATCTGGAGACAACCCGTGAGAAGTGCTTCTGACTAGGAGTCTCTACTCCCCCTCCCCAGTGTCATCAGCGGACCACATCCTGATCTTCTGGAGACACCCCATGAGAAGTGCTTCTGACCAGGAGTCTCTACTCTCCCTCCCCATTGTTATCAGCGAACCACATCCTGACCATCTGGAGATACCCCTGTGAGAAGTACTCTTGACTAGAAGTTTCTACCCCCCTCCCGTCCCAAATTTTGTGGTTTTCACCTTTATAAGCTTGTGTGAATTTAGGCTCAGGGCTCTTCTCCTCCCCTCCTGCATGGGGTATGAGTTGAGTCCCAGCTAGCTGGCCCTGAATAGAAATCCCCTTGCGGTTTGCATCAAGAATCTTTTCTCATGAGTGCTTTTGGGGTGATGCACTCTATGGGCAAGAGCAAGGGTCCTCTGGACTGAGGGTCTTTCATTTGGGGGCTCGTCCGGGATCTGAGACCACCCCTCACGCTCCAGAACTGACTTGGAGGTAAATGGGATCCCCCTCAGTTAAATGTGTGTACCGGCCAGTGATTGTGTTCTGTTTGTCTGTATTTTGGAATGCGTGTACTTTGGTTTCGCAGCTGTCTCTCAGCCGTAAGGACTGTGGGACTGTGGTCAGCAGACATGCTAGAAGAACCACAGGTTTTCACCCTAGGGGATGCCCTAGGTGTTCTGGAGGGCCAAGAACGCTTGGTAACCTCCTCTGGGGACCCTGATCCGGTTGGTCAGGTCCATCTGGTTTGGCGGTCCAATGGACTACCGTCTATATAAAGTCTCAGATCTCCTCTGCCTCCTTCTGGCGAGTGGCTAGAGGGTGGCGGCGGCGGGCTACACCAGGGCCGAGACTGGGCACCAGCCCTGGAGGGGAGCACCCGTGGTCCAAATTCCATTTAATAGGTCGTCTCCCTGTCAGCGGCCTGCGGCCTGCGCTCGGGCCTGCGCTCGGCCCCGCAGATGACATCGAGGCACCCCTTGCGGCACAGACATCCCCCATCTGGGCGCTGCGTGGCTGCCTGCGCGCTGAGACAGTCATTCAGATGAAATTCCAGTCCCAGGCCAGAGACCTGGGCTGCCTCTGCCTTCTTCCTCCCTTCACAAAACATGCCAGCAGGGAGAGAGAAAAGTTAAAAAAAAAAAAAAAAAAGGGCAACCAGAGAGGAAGGGAGAGATATGCCTGGGAAGTGCTCCAGCCTGACCCCTCACTACTGGAGGTCCCACTCAGACTGTCCCTGCCTTGGGTGGGAGCCTTGCCTGCACTAAGGAAAACAAGGACTGATCAAACTAGAAAGGAATATTTCTCAACTGCTAATGAACAGGAGGCTCGGCTCCTGGCCCTCCCCTCCCCCCCGCCCGCTCTTTCCACAATGGTGCAGTCAGAGATCTCGGCCTCTGGGTCACAGAGGCTTGTGGCCCCGCCCTTGCTAAGCAGCTACCCCTGATCTCTCTTCTGATTGTGACCCTGCCACTGCAGGCGTTTGAACCCCTGCCAGGGCCGGGAGAAGATGGCTAGGCACCCCCTTTGCAGCCACTCCAATACTGGCCCTTCTCCTCCTCTGACCTCTATAACTGGAAAACTAACCATCCTCCTTTCTCTAAGGACCTCCAGTGTTCAACTGGGCTGGAGGAAGCCCTTATGTTTTCTCATCAGCCCACTTGGGATGACTGCCAACAGCTTTTCCAGACACTCTTCACTACTGAGGGATCCTGTTAGTCCTGAGAATGATGGGCACCCCACACAACTGCAGAATGAGATTGATGCAGATTTCCCTTTGACCTGCCCCAGCTGGGACTTCAATACCGCTGAAGGTAGGGAGAATTTGAGAGTCTATTGCCAGACTCTGGTGGCCGGCCTGCGCCGTGAGAAGGCCCACCAATTTGGCTAAGGTAAGAGAGGTACTACAGGGACCAAATGAGCCGCCCTCTGTGTTCCTAGAAAGACTCATGGAAACTTTTAGGAGATTTACTCCTTTTGATCCTACTGCAGAGGCTCAGAAGGCATCAGTAGCTTTAGCCTTCATAGGACAGTCAGCTCCAGATATCAGGAAGAAGCTTCAGAGATTAGAGGGGTTGCAGGACATTGAGCTACGTGATTTAGTAAAAGAGGCCGAGAAAGTTTACTATAAAAGAGAGACTGAGGAAGAAAAGGAACAAAGAAAAAAAGAGAAAGGGATGAGAAAGAAGAAAAATGTCAGAAGAGACAAGAGAGGAATTTAGAATCTTGGCAGCAGTTGTAGAAAGAAAAGATAATAGAAGAAGAGATAGAGATTATAGGAAGCCCAGAGTAGGGCCTAGACAAATAGGGAACCTGGGCAACAGGACCCCCCTTGAGAAGGATCAATGTGCCTATTGCAAGGAAAAGAGACATTGGGCAAGAGAATGCCCCCACCCCCCAAAAAAAAGCAGAAGGAACCCCGAAGGGATCATAAAGTCTTGACATTAGAAAAAGATGATTAGAGGAGTTGGGTCCAATCGAATTTCTGGTCGATATCAGGGCTGAACACTCAGTGCTCCTACATCCTTTGAGAAAAATAAAAGATAAAAAGACATGGGTAATGGGTGCCACGGGGCAACGACAATACTCATGGACTACCTGAAGAACAGTCGATCTGAGAGTGGGACAGGTAAGCCACTCATTCCTAGTAATCCCCGAATGCCCAGCACCCTTACTAGGCAGAGATCTCCTAACCAAGATGAGAGCTCAGATTTCATTTACAAAACAGGGACCAGAAGTATCCATAAATGATAAACCTATTACAGTACTGACTTTAAAGTTAGAAGAAGAATGACATTGGCTAAGGCAGTTTCCACAGGCTTGGGCAGAAACGGCTAGAATGAGACTTGCCAGGCAAATTCCCCCTCAGGTCATTGAGCTCAAAGCCAGTGCAATGGCAATAGCTGTAAGAAATACCCGATGAGCCTAGAAGCTAGAGAAAGAATTCGACCTCACATTCAGAGACTGATTCAACAAGGTATCCTGGTCCCTACCAAGTCACCATGGAACACACCTCTGCTGCCAGTAAAAAAATCCGGGACTAATGACTATAGACCAGTACAGGATTTAAGAGAAGTTAACAAGAGAGTTCAAGACATACACCCCACCGTCCCAAACCCTTACAACCTCTTGAGCTCTCTCCCACCTGAATGGATCTGGTACACTGTACTTGATCTAAAAGATGCTTTTTTCTGCTTGAGATTACATCCTTCAAGCCAACAGATTTTTGCCTTCGAGTGGAGAGATCCAGACACGGGACGAGCAGGACAACTGACCTGGACTCGATTGCCTCAGGGGTTTAAGAACTCCCCCACCATTTTTGACGAGGGTCTTCATCAAGATCTTGTCAGTTACAGGACCAAGAATCCCCAGGTAACCCTTCTTTAATATGTAGATGGACTTCTTTTGGCTGGTGAGACCCAGCAAGATTGCCTAGAAAGAACTGAGGCCTTGCTGCAAGAACTGGCCGAGCTGGGGTACCGGGCCTCAGCCAAGAAAGCTCAGATCTGCAGGAGAGTGGTAACTTACTTGGGGTACAGTTTAAAGAATAGACAAAGGTGGCTGGCAGAAGCCTGGAAAAAGATGGTAACCCAGATCCCGGTTCCCTCAACACCGAGGCAAGTAAGGGAGTTCTTGGGAACTGCGGGGTTCTGTAGACTCTAGATACCTGGGTTTGCTACATTGGCAGCCCCCTGTATCCCTTAACAAAAGACAAAGGAGAATTTACCTGGGGCCCTGAACATCAGAAGGCCTTTGACAAAATTAAAAAAGGCCTTACTCACTGCCCCAGCCCTAGCCCTCCCAGATGTGTCAGAGCCTTTCACTCTATATGTAGATAAGAGGAGAGGTGTGACTAGAGGCATTTTGACTCAAAATTTGGGACCCTAGAAAAGACCAGTGGCCTACCTATCAAAGAAACTTGATCCGGTAGCCGATGGCTGACCTGCCTGAAGGCCATTGCCGCTGTGGCCCTTCTGGTCAAAGATGCTGACAAACTGACTTTAAGACAGAATCTGACTATTGTGGCCCCCCCATGCTCTTGAAAGTATCATCAGACAACCGCCAGACCGTTGGATGACCAATGCATGAATGACTCACTACCAGAGTCTCCTCCTAACAGAGAGAATTGCCTTCACTCCTCCAACTGTCCTCAACCCTGCCACCCTGCTTCCCAAAGAAGCTGAAGAACCAGTGATACACGACTGCCATCACCTGCTGGCTGAGGAGATTAGAGTCCGTAAAGACCTGGTTTACCGGCCTCTGACAAGAGAGGCACTGTCCTGGTTCACAGATGAGAGTAGTTATGTGGTAGAAGGTAAGAGAATGGCAGGGGCGGCGGTTGTAGATGGGATTCAGATAGTCTGGGCCAGCAGCCTACCAGAGGGCACTTCAGCTCCAAAAGCCAAGCTCGTGGCTCTCACTCAGGCTTTGCGCCTAACGGAAAGACGTTCTGTAAACATCTACACAGTAGGTATGCATTTACCACTGCTCACATACATGGGGCCATTTACCAACAAAGGGGGCTACTCACATCTGCTAGAAGAGAGATAAAAAACAAAAAAGAAATATTGAGCTTGCTGGAAGCTCTTCATGTACCCAAAAGAGTGGCTATCATATGCTGCCCTGGCCATCAAAAAGACAACGATCCCATATCTTGAGGGAATCGGATGGCTCATACTATTGCCAAGCAGGCCGCCCAAGGAGCCAACATCCTGCCCGTGCTGAGAGACCACACACCTGAGACCCCCCACACCCAGTACACCCTAGAAGATATACAAGAAATAGACAAACTGAGATCTCACTCTGAGACCCCAGAGGGAGTACATTTAAACCAGGAGGAGAAAAAAAAATACTGCCTCAAAAAGAAGGCTATGAATATGTTCAACAGCTACAGCGACTGATCCACCTAGGATTGAAACATGTACAGAAACTGGTAAGGTCATCTCCTTTCCATGTTTTAAAGTTAAATGAAGTGACTGATGCTGTAGTAAAAACTTGTGTGCCTTGTCAGTTGGTCAACTCTAACCCATCAAGGATGCCACCTGGAAAGAGATTCAGAGGAGACAGGCCAGGTGCCTACTGGGAGACAGACTTCACAGAAGTAAAACCTGCAAAGTACGGTAACAAATACTTGTTAGTTTTTGTAGATACTTTTTCAGGGTGGGTAGAAGCATACCCCACCAAAAGAGAGACTGCCACTCTAGTGGCCAAGAAAATCCTTGAAGAAATTTTTCCACGTTTTAGAATACCTAAGGTAATAGGCTCTGATAACGGTCCAGCTTTTGTTGCCCAGGTAAGTCAGAGATTGGCCAAAGTATTGGGAATTGATTAGAAATTACATTGTGCTTATAGACCCCAGAGCTCAGACCAGGTAGAAAGAATGAATAGAACATTAAGAGATGCTGACTAAATTGGCTATAGAGACTGGCATTACAGACTGGATTATTCTCCTTCCCTTCACCCTTTTTAGAGTTAGGAACACACCTGGAAAGTTTGGGCTGACCCCATATGAATTGATCTATGGGGGCCCCCTCCTCTGTTAGATGCCACTTCTGTTCATAGTTACAATGTACCATTATCCCAGCCTTTGTTCTCTAGGCTTAAAGCACTTGAGTGGGTGAGGCGCCAGGCGTGGAATCTGCTTAAAGAAGCCTACGTTAGAGACGGGGACCTCCAGACATCCCACCACTTCCAGGTTGGAGACTCTGTCTAGGTCTGCCACCACCGAGCAGGAAACCTTGAGACCCGGTGGAAAGGACCATACCTAGTCCTCCTGACTACCCTGATGGCTGTGAAGGTTGAAGGCATCCCCACTTAGATCCATGCGTCACACGTTAAGTCAGTCCCACAGCCAGATGTGGACTAGAGTAGGGACTAGAACTGCTGCCTCAATTACTGTACCTCAACAATTAAAAAAGGGACTTGAAAGTTTACATGCTGCCATGACAGAAGACCTAAAAGACTTAGAAAGGGCAATCCGAGACTCCATGAGCAAACTAAGAGAATGATTAGAAAAAAGACACCAAGAAAGAGAAGCTAACCAGGGCTGGTTTAAAAGATGGTATAGAAGATCCCCTTGGCTGACTACTTTGCTTTCTGCACTTATGAGACCCTTAATAATTTTATTTTTGCTCTTAACTATAGGACCTTGCTTGATAAATAAGTTAGTAGCTTTTGTATGAGAAAGAATAAGTGCAGTAAAAATTCTTATGCTTAGACAGCAGTACTGTACTCTGCAGGGCCAAAAAAAGTAGAATTATAAAAACTCAGTTCTAAGATTAGAACTATTACCAAGACAAGAAGTAGGGAATGAAAGAATGAAAAATTTTAAGTTAGACCCTCTTCCTCTGGGGCCTGAGAATCTGAACTTGTGAACTCTGAGAGAGTGCCTACAGGGTCAGAACTTACAGAACAATCCTGAGAACTATAGTTGTGTATGCCAGATAAGAGACATGAGCCCAGTTACTAAGGACCATATCCTGATCATCTGGAGACAACCCGTGAGAAGTGTTTCTGACTAGGAGTCTCTACTCCCCCTCCCCATTGTCATTAGCAGACCACATCCTGACCAATTGGAGACACCCCCGTGAGAAGTACTCCTGACTAGAAGTTTCTACCCCCCTCCCGCCCGAATTTTGTGGTTTTCACCTTTATAAGCTTGTGTGAATTTAGGCTCAGGGCTCTTCTCCTCCCCTCCTGCATGGGGTACGAGTTGAGTCCCAGTTAGCTGGCCCTGAATAGAAATCCTCTTGTGGTTTGCATCAAGAATCATTTCTCGTGAGTGCTTTTGGGGTGGTGCGCTCTATGGGCAAGAGCAAGGGTCCTCTGGACTGAGGGTCTTTCACTATGAAGGCCTGATAGCCAGTAATGGGCAACTGAATTATATGGAATCTTCCAACCTATGCCAGGGACTTGTGCCTGTAGACCACATTTATTTATAATAAATGCTAAAGGCTGTGTTTGTACAAATAAACACAAACAAAATGCACATGTTTCCTAAATATAGGTAAGAGAAGGTCTAGAATTCTGACCTAAGACAGGCAGGGCCGCCAGCCACCGTAAACTCCCGGACGGCATATAGAGCATAAATAAATCTTTTTCCCTAGTCCAGTCAATTTTTAATAAATCAAAAGGGAGGAAATGTGTCCTTCCCCCACTCAGTGTTCTGAGCAGAAACTTCCAGACTTCAGTGAGCCACACCTTCCCCACCTGGCATAGCTCTGGGACCAAGGTGAGATTCATTGTTCTTCAAGGATTTGCAGCATACTGAGAGAGAAGCCAGTGCCTGCATCTTTCTGAATAACACCTCAGCCTTCCTAGAGGGCAGCAGAGTGGTGGGACCTACATCCATGACATCCATCGAACAGTAGAGCCGAAGCCCTGCTGAGCAGACTATCAACTTTGGGGGAAGGGTCTCTCCCCAGATCTTAAATTGTCATTCCCCAAGTAAACCACAGACTTTGAGCAGCCATGTTGTCTTGATTCATGTTTTTCCCTCATCACCCTGTTTTATCTCCCCATCTCTCCGTCCAGAGAACCCGATGACCTGTTCGTATGTAACCACTGGGAGGTTACATTTGTTGCTGTTGTTGTTGCTGTTGTTTGTTTGTTTGCTTGCTTGCTTACTTCTGCTTGGGGTAAAACTAGAAATTGAAACTATAGCCTCTTAGTACAAAGTAAACAGCATTCAGACACATAAAATGTACTGTTAGAATCAAGTAGCTGGTTAGCTGCACATATGTTTATTGCACATATTGGCAGGAACATACCAGGACACTGGAGGTGTCAAACCAGAAAAGTGAATCAATTTATAGGTTTGGGTTTGATTGACACTGGGTGGCACACACATATTTCTCATTCTTTTTCCATGCTTCCTATCTGGGAATCTGAGATCCTAGTTGTAGGCTCCTGCTATGTACTTGATTTCTTCCTCAAAAGGGCTCTACTTTCCTTTCAGCAAACCCATTATGCTGTCTTTGGCAGTGGGACATGAAGTCTTCTCAGTGTCACCAACATGCTGTTGTCTCACTGTCTGTATGTTCATAGTATAAATAACTGACAATAGCCTCCTGTCCTGGAGACAGTTGAAATGAAACACTGAGTTGGATTCAGGTGTAATTTTAATGTCTGATGGTCTCCAGACTTTCTAGCTGTCTATCTATACTAAATGCTTGCACATAGCTTCTAAAATGTCCTAAAAACCTTCTTGCTCTTTCTAAGGGTTAAAAGCTGCTGGCTTACGCAATTAATACCTGGGCCCTAAAGGCAAGGAATTAAGTCATGTAGTCCTTGTTCTATCTCTGCAGGAATTGCATGACTCTATCCCTCAGCCTGCTAGTTGAAGTCCCAGGAAAAAAAATGAAACAAATTAAAAAGCGATTTTAGCCTTTATTTCTAAGTTCTAAAACAGTTTCTTATGAAAGATCTCTAAGAAAAATGGGAAAGGATCTTCTAAGATACAAGGGAATAGGAATGTAAGGAATGAGGGAATAAGCAGTTAAAGAGATCTAGGCTAAAGAAAGGGATAAGGGGTGCCCTTCTCACTTTGTCCTCAGCACTTATACATCTTTCATAATACATGATCATATGGTTAAAAAGTTCGGATGTAGGGGAATACCAGGACAGAGAAGCAAGAGGGGGTTGAATGGGGAACAGGGGGAGGGAAGAGGGCTTATGTGACTTTTGGGGAGGGAGGAACTGGGAAAGGGGAAATCATTCGAAATGTAAATAAAAAAAATATAGAAAAAATTCTTTAAAAAAGAAATGTAAACAAGTAAAACAAGCAATAAAAAATAAAATAATACAAAAAAAGTTTATCACAAGTTTGCACATAAATTTTAATCATAAATGTACACAGAGAATATTTACATGAATATTCATTAGGAATCATTATCTTGCTAAATACACATCATTTGTCAGCAGCTCTGCAGGTTCATGGAGAGTTAAGAATCATAACTTTTGTCACCAAGGTATTAGTGAAGTTTTATACAGATTAACTGAGTCAATTTTTTTTTAATTTAATTTAATTTTATTTTTTTAATTTACATTCCAAATCACTTCCCCTTTCCCGTTTCCTCCCTCCCCGAAAGTCCCATAAGCCCCCTTCCCTCCCTCTTTTCTCTGTTCAACCCCCTCTCATTACTCTGTCCTGGCGTTCCCCTACATCCAGTCTTTCCAGGACCAGGGGTCTCCCCTTCCATCTTTTTAGAAATCTATTGATATGCTGATTGTGTCTAGGGTATTCTGAGATTCTGGGTCAATATCCCCTTATCAGTGACTTCATACCATGTGTGATCTTTTGTGATTGGGTTACCTCACTAAGGATGATATTTTCAAGTTCTGACCATTTGCCTAGGAATTTCGTGAATTCATTGTTTTTAATTGCAGAGTAGTATTCCATTGTGTAAATATACCACATCTTCTGAATCCATTCCTCCGTTGAGGGACATCTGGGTTCTTTCCAGCTTCTGGCTATTATAAATAAGGCTGCTATGAATATAGTGGAGCATGTGTCCTTATTGCATGCAGGTAAAGTCTCTGGGTATATGCCCAGGAGTGGTATAGCCGGATCCTCCGGAAGTGTCATGCCCAGTTTTCTGAGGAGCCGCCAGACTGCTTTCCAGAGTGGTTGTACCAGCCTGCAATTCCACCAGCAGTGGAGGAGTGTTCCTCTTTCTCCACATCCTCGCCAACAACTGCTGTCTCCTGTGTTTTTGATCTTAGCCATCCTGACTGGTCTGCAGATATCTCTGCAAAAGTGTGGGCTTTACTTACGTTTTTAACTTCTACTTGTTGGCTCCTGACAAATAACTCTTCTAATAAACTCCTCCATCTGCAGTGATCCATATCATTGTCTTTTGAACCACTATACTTCATATCCAAAGCCTAATACTATCCGTTGCTACATTGGTGAATTTTAATGAACAGTAATACTTAATTTCATAGAATTCAATTTACTGCTCTCACACTAAGTATTAATCAATAAATGTAATTTATTTCATGGTATTTTCTTTTTGTTCCAGCATGAGAATGTAAGAATGCTGTTTGTTGCTGAAGACAACACCTACACAGTCCTTTGAACATGGAAAATTCAAGCCAGTGTCTACATACAGTCTCATCTGTATATGCTTTCAATTTTTATATAGGTAGGCGTTTTTCACACTGCCAATGGAGTAATGTAAACACTCGCCAATCACAGTAGTGTTAATCTACAATGATCTCCTTCCTGAAAAATTTGCTAGTGCAATGGTGGTATAAAGCTTGTTGAAGTAACCAACCAAATATCTTATTAGGCTTATGGTTCAGTTCATGAGATGGAACCTATAATCAATACTGCTTGAGAGCCCAACATCCTGATATGCTGCAGGTTACCGTGAATAACAAAATACTACTGTTCTACTAAAAGAACAGAGAAATAAGATAATTCCCACTGGCATCCTGCTATACTCATATATTAGAGACTTCCTCAGTCATCAGGAGAGAATATTCCTCCTGAAGTAGATTATAGACTGAAGCAGATAATGAATTGCACAGTTTTCTGTTAACTTAATACAATTGAACACATCTGAGAGAAGAATATCTCAAATGAGAAATTGCATCTTTAAAATTGGACTGTACGCAAACCTATATGACCTTTTTTTAATTTGTGCCTATTGAAAGTGGTGCCTTCCCTGGGTTGATAGACTTGAAGTCTATAAGAAAGTAGACTGAGAAAATCATGTGGAGCAAGCCATTAAGCCACATCCATGGCCTTTACATATGCCCTGGCCTCTAGATTCCTTCCTTTTTGGAGTTCCTATTCTGACTTCCTTCAGTGATGAACTGAAATATAGAAGTAAAAGTCATTGCTCCCCAACTTGTCTTTGGTCATGGTGTTTTGTAACAGCAATGGGAACTCTAAAACAGATTAGAACAAAAATAGAGATCTATAGCCATATAGTATGTAGCCTGTGAGAGATCATGTCATACTCAGATCCAAACGGGATCTCTCTATAAAATCCCTCCACTCAGGGCTTAAGAAATCCGGCAGAATAGGAGTATAAAGAGTCTAAAATCAGAGGGGATAGAAGACTCCAAGGAAAAAAATAGCCTCTACATCAACAAAATTGACACCCATATGAACTCACAGAGACTGAAGCCAAATGCATAAGGATTCCATAAGTTTGCACAAAATGGAGTTTTAGTGCCTAATGGAGCAGTGGAAACATGCCTTCTCTCTAACCCAGAAGCCATCTTCAAATTATAATCGCTTAAAATGAAAATTTAGTCTTCAAGTGTCTCACGTGGGAAACAAACTCTTCTTGTTGGGTAGGCTGCATGCCCAGAAGTAGATGGCCAACAGAAAAAGAACACTGTAGCATCCTTAGTGGCAACTTTGGAGGTTCCCTGTTTCATAATTCCATGTCAGGACTTCTTGTTTATCAGTTTTATTTAGATCACTTTCTTTCTTTTTTAACCTACAGATCCTTTGACTTTAAGTTTATTGTTTTTACGGGATATATGAGTGTATGAAAGCATGGGTCTTGAGATTCATATCTGTTTCTTTTCTTCTTTTTGTTTTATTTCTAATACCAATTTTTAGATAACATAATTATATTATATTTTATGTTATCTTATAATAATTGTCCCAAACATGTTTAAACTATTTTTTCTTTTGTGTGTTTGTGTGGGAGCATTCTTAAGACAGTGTTTTCTGAGTACACATGGCTGTAGATCCCTTGACATCAAACACTGAGATTTACCTGCCTTTAGCACCAGAATGCTTAGATTAAAGGTATATGTCACCACTTGGCTGCCTGTTTGTTTTCTTTTATTTATTTATTTTTTTGCATTTCTTTTTTTTATTTTCTATGTTTTTTCATTTACATTCCAAATCATTTTCCCTTTCCCATTTCTTCCCTCCCCAAAAGTCCCATAAGCCCCCTTCCCTCCCTCTTTTTCCCATTCAACCTCCTCTCGCTTCTCTGTCCTGTCTGTTTGTTTTCTAATGAGAGACAAAGAGGGTGGATCTGAAAGGGAATGGATGTGGGGAGGAATTAGGAGGAGTAGAGAGAAGAGAAACCATAATCTGTATATATGATATGAAAAAAAAATCTATTTAGATAAAATGACTAAAAAAATAATTCAGCTTGGAAATATATTTGGCATTTTCACAAATACAAGTATAATGTATTTAATATTTTATATAACTTAGTCTTACTTAACTTACTTCCCATATTAAAAACTAATTGTTCCAAATTTTGAGTTTATAACTGCATTTAATTAGGCCATGTTACCTACAAAAGCTGGTTTCTCAGTCACACCCACTGCAAAAGAATTTCTAATCCTTAACAGACTACTTAGAAACCCAGATTCTATGAGTACTATATGCAGAAAGTTTCATTTATCCCAGAAAGTTTACCTACTCAAGTTGCCATACTCTAGGACTCTAAAGAAGCATGAGTGGGCGCATCCTTCAGCTGTATAATGGGTACACCTTAACAAACTTTACCACTCATCCTAATACTCCCACATTTCTTTGTTAAAATTACTCCTCTTACTGCAATTGAGGAAGCAGGAACAGGTTGGCTGCAGAATGTGCCAATGGAATTGCCTACTCATAAACCACATGGCATGATTCCCATCTTTTGAGATCCTTAATGACTTGCACACTGTCTTGTGGATGATCCTCAGAGTCTCCATCATGCTAATGACTGTCTGTTCATGGCACTAATAACTCATAGTTCTATGACTTGAAAGGACAATCTGTCTAGTGTCTGCTAAAATCCACATCACAAAACAAATATTCATAGCTTTTGTTTTCAACATCAATATTATTTCATTTTTTTCTTTAATGCCTATTACTGTATTAGAATAGCTTGTTTATTTATTTACATATCAAGTTTATCTACTAGCATTTGTCTAGTCACAAGATTCTCATCATTACATAAAGCATTTTCCATCATTACCTTTCTCTACCAGAATCAGTTGCTGTCTTAAATTTTTAGGGACAAAATTAAAAGAAACATGATGGTTTCTATTCTTTCAAAGAGTATTTAGTGATTTTTTTTTTCACTGACATGATATTGAATAGATTGATTTTGGCAAACTTTACCTTTAAAACTCTTAATCTCCCTGTGCATTTAAGTTTCTGTTTTACTAAGCATCTAAACTATGTTTTCTATAAAATTTGTAATTTGAATTTTCTATTTCCCTGCATGTATGAGTGTATGTCTGTCTCTCTGTCTGTTTCTATCCATATCTCTCTGTCCATCTCTCTCTCACTTACTCATGTATGTGTGTTTTGTGTGTGTGTGTGTGTGTGTGTGTGTGTGTATGTGTTCATCTCTGCCCTTTCTACTTTATTGCTTAAGGCATGTTCTTCACTGAACTTAGACCTTGCTGATTCCTGAAGAGTAGCTGACAAGCATTTTCCAGATATTTCATCTTCATCTCCACAGCACTGAGCTGACAGTTTGCCTTTCTACAGAAGTGTTAGATACTAAAGTGGTGAACCACACAGTTGCATGGAAAGGACTAAACCATCTTAGCCATGACTCCAGCTGAATAGGGTTTGGACACCCACCAGCAGTGGAAGAGTGTTCCCCTTGCCCCACATCCTCACCTGCATGTGATATCATGTTTTTTTGATACTTTTTGAAACTACTTAACCTTGCAAATGCTTTTTAGTTTCATGAGTCCCATTTATTAATTGTTAATAATACTGCATAAGCTATTGGTGGACTGTTTAGGAATTTATCTCCTGTGCCAACAAGTTCAAGGAAGTTCCTCACTTTCTCTTCTATTAGATTTTTGATTTTGAAATTTAAAGAATTTTGTATATATGAATATATATATATATATATATGTATATATGTTTATACAGTTTGTCAAATCAAAAATGACTTTGACAATTTCTTTCCTTTTCACATTTATCCTTGTAAGATATGTTTTCAGTTTATTTCAGTCCTAGATTGTGAGTAGATTTTCAAAGATATTCTATGGTGTATATGAAATGATTCTTTGCTTGAATATTTGATAGAAATAATGGAGTCTCTGTGAGCATAGAATTTTCTCTGAGGAAAGTTTGATTTTAAAGATTCAGTAACTTTTTTGCTTATTTTAGTTTAACATTACTCTCCTTTCTTGAATTTCTTCTTTTTTTAAAATCCAATACTGTAATCTAAACATTTTTTCTGAAATTTTTGAATCTATGATGATAGTGTGGTTCACAGATTCATATAGTTGCTGTAATGCCTGCACTGGCATTGTATTACTCATATGAATTATACTTCACGTTTTTCTTCCTTTTGTTCTTTTTCTCCCTTTTGAACAATTTTAAAATATTTCTCAGTTATGTATAGTTACAAAAATAGAAAAAAATATTTACTTTGTCAGCAACTTCTGTTGTGTTTTCCTCTTTTTCATTAGTTTTAATTGATACAGAATTTATTGCTTTACCCTTTGGGGTTGTTTCTAGTTCTTCAATACTTGGTGACTAAATAATTTATATTTAGTTTTACATTTCTATTAGTATCAGTGTTTCCATATTACATATTTCTTCTAACAGAACTCTGAGCTTGAACCTCTGATGTTAGGTGATGAGTAACCTCTAATTTGAAATGTAGGAATCATGGATCTGTCTAACTCGATGCAGACTGCACATTTTTATCCTTCTGTTTCTACTCAATTACCATCTACTGAATGAAACTATTCATCAAGTCATTTTGCACTATAACTTACTAAGTACTCACAGAGAACAGGAAACTGAAAAACCATTGTCAAACTTACAACATCAGTTAAATCTTCAAATTATTGATGCTTATGAGCACTTCTATTGGTTCCTTTTCTTAGCAAAAATAATATCAATGTCTTTCAAAAATTTTTCAGTAATACCTACTTTGGGTTCATTATCAAGGTATGATTTACATTGAAATACAGTAATTGATATCAATGTGAATAGGAAGTTACTTTTTGCACTTATCTTTTTCTCCTAAAACCTTTTATTGATTTTTTTGTGAATAATGTTGACTATTGATTATTGAATACTTCAATTCAAACACATTAAACAGAAAACACTTGCAAAAAATCCTATTTGGAAAAGAGATGAAAATTGATTATGGTGATGTCATAAGGAAACAGTTCACTATTTGTTTTGCTTTGTGATACATTAACAGCATAGAAGAATATACTAAACATGGTAACCTTAACAAAATAAATCTAATGTAGTTTTGTAAAGTTTTGATCCCAAGTGTTCTTAGTATCTCATAAAACTTATACTGTGCATTTATTATTCAAGAGAGGAATCCCATCGTTTTTTTATAATTAAAATCTGGAACCTCAATGTAATTTACAAGAACCACAGATTAAACACCCAACCTTAAAAACTCAATTAAAGCATTTAAGTAGATTGGGTTACCTAATTGAAAATGGAACCAAAAAGCTCAAGTGATTTATGGTTTACTCCAAATTGCTCTATGCCTCTCTTAACAGCTGCTTGCAATGCAGTGGTCATTGCATACGTGACACAGAAACAATTGGAACTGTGAATGAATAATATCTGCCTCAAAATTGAAGTATTAAATGAGATGTAGAAACATGGTGTCCTATAAAACAAAATTATTCAGATGTTCCTATTTTAAAAATATCAAACTGAACTCAGTTATTTAAATCTAATGCTAGAAGAGCTTTGACTTGAGAAGCATAGTTATGATCTTTAGTAAGATGGCATTCCTTTAGTAAAAGGAAAAACAGCAAAACAACAAACAACAGACAAAATACAATGCAAATCAGATTTTCACCAACAAACTCAGAATGGGAACTTCCTATCAGATTCATGAACACTGTTCTTCCTTTTCCTGTTAAGACTTAAATCTTGTATTATTGCATGACTTGGGGTTTTGATATATTTATTTTTTCCAAGAAATTCTTACTTGAAAAAATATAGCTGCCATCTTCTCTTTGACTACTGAGCAGGCTGGCATAGCCAGAAGCACAGGGAACACAGGAGTGGCAGAGCAGCGGGGACAGGGACTGTCTAGGCTCCAACTTCAGCAGGAGCAAAAGCAGCACCATAGCACTCTGCTCATTGGTCCTGCCAGGGGTGACCTGCTCTTCAGGGAGTGATTTGACTACTGGGATAGGAGGTGAGACTGCTATCTTTCCTCCAGCTACAGTACAGGTGGGTAAAGTCAGGAGTGCAGGGAACACAGGAGTGGCAGAGCAGCTGGAACAGGGTCAGTCCGTGCTCCACCAGAACCCAGGTGCTGGGCAGCACCAGAGCACTCTGTGCCAGTGGAGAGCCTGTCACCCAGCGGGGCTGAGACAGGCTTCCAGGCCCACAGGAAGGACAAGCACCAGCCAGAGACAGCAGGACCAACTAGCACCAGAGATAACCAGATGGCAAAAGGTAAACATAGGAATGTTTCCAACAGAAACCACGGCAACATGGAACCATCTGAACCCAATTCTCCCACAACAGAAATTCCTGGATACCCAAACACACCAGAAAAGTAAGGTTTGGATTTAAAATCACAGTTCATGAGCCTCATAGAGTACTTCAAGAAGTACATAAGTAACTTCCTTAAAGAAATGCAGGAGAAAACAGAAAAACAGGTAGAAGTCCTTAAAAAATCACAGGAAAGCAGAACCAAACCAGTGAAGGAATTGAACAAAACCATCCAGAATCTAAAAATAGAGGTAGAAACAATTAAGAAATCAAAAGGGAACCAACTCTGGACATAGTAAAACTAGGAAGGAAGTCAGGAGTCATGGATGCAAGCATCAACAACAGAATACAAGAGATAGAAGAGAGAATCTCAGATGCAGAAGATACCATAGAAAGCATTGACACAACAGTCAAAGAAAATGCAAAATGCAAAAAGTTCCTAACCCAAAACATCTGGGAAATCCAGGACAAAGTGAAAAGACCAACCTTAAGGATTGTAGGTATAGAAGCGAATAAAGATTTCCAACTTAAAAGTCCAGTAAATGTCTTCAACAAAATTATAGAAGAAAACTACAGTAACCTAAAAAGAGAGATGCTCATGAACATACAAGAAGTCTATAGAACTCCAAATAGATTGAACTAGAAAAGAAATTCCTCCCATCAAATAATAATTAAAACACCAAATGCAATAAACAAAGAATATTAAAAGCAGTAAGGGAAAAAGGTCAAGTAACATATAAAGCCAGACCTATCAGAATTACACCAGATTTCTAGCCAGAGACTATAAAAGTTAGAAGATGCTGAGCAGATATCATACAAACCCTAAGGGAACACAAATGCCAACCCAGGCTACTATGCACAGCAAAAATCTCAATTACCATAGATGGAGAAATCAAGGTAATCTATGACAAAAAAAAATTTAAACAATATTGTTCCACAAATCCAACCCTTCAAAGGATAATGAATGGAAAACACCAACAAAAGGAGGGAAACTACAAACTAGAAAAAGCAAGAAATAAATCTTCTTTTAACAAACCAAAAAGAAGAGAGCCACACACACATAATTCCACCTCTAATAAGAAAAATAACAAGAAGCAACAATCACTTCTCCTTAATATCTCTTAATTTCAATGGACTCAATTCTCCAAAAAAAAAGACATAGGATACCAGACTGGATACATAAGGAGGACCCAAAATTTTACTTCATCCAGGAAACTCACCTCAGGCACAAAGGCAGACACTACCTCAGAATGAAAGGCTAGAAAACAATTTTCCAAGAAAATGGTCCCAAGAAACTAGTTGGAGTAGCCATTCTAATATTGAAAAAAAAATCTACTTTCAACCTAAAGTAATAAAAAAGATAAGGAAGAACACTTCATACTCATCAAGGGAAAAAATCTACCAAGATAAACTCTTGATTCTGAACATATATGCTTCAAATACAAGGGCACCCACATTCATAAAACAAAACAAAACTTTACTTAAGCTCAAAGCACACATTGCACCCCACATAATAATAGTGGGAGACTGCAACATCCCACTCTTCTCATCAGTGGACAGATCAGAGAAACACAAACTAAACAGTGAAACTAACAGAACTTATGAATGAAATGGATTTAACAGATATCTATAGAACATTTTATCCTAAAACAAAAGAATATACCTTCTCCTCAGCATCCACAGTACCTTCTCCAAATGTACCATATGCCTTTCAGTTTCTCCAAACTGACCATATACTGGGTCACAAAACAGACCTCAGCAGATATTAGAAGACTGAAATAATTGCATGCACACTATCAGATTAACATGGACAAAGACTGGTTTTCAATAACAACAAAAACAACAGAAAGCCCACATACACATGGAAATTGAACTATATTCTACTCAACAATAACTTGATCAAGGAAGCATTAAAGAAAGAAATTAAAGACATCTTAGAATTTTATGAAAACGAAGGCACATCATATGGGACACAAACTTTTGGGACACAATGAAAGCAGTGCTAAGAGGAAAACTCATAGCTCCAAAAAGAAACTTGAAAAAGTGTCACTAACAGCTTAACAGCATAGCTAAAAGTTCTAGAACAAAAGAAGCATATACACCCAAGTGGAGTAGATAGCAGGTAATAATGAAACTCAGGGTTGAAATCAACCAAGTAGAAATAAAAATAACTATACAATGAATCAACTAAACCAGGACCTGGTTCTTTGAAAAAATCAACAAGATATATAAACCCTTAGCGAAATTAATCATAGGGCACAGAGACAGTGTCCAAATCAGCAAAACCAGAAATAAAAAGGGAGACATAACATCAGATACTGAGAAAATCCAAAAAATCATCAAATCCTACTACAAAAGCCTATACTTAACAAAAGTGCAAAATGTAGATGAAATGGACAATTTTCTAGTTAGATACCAGTTACCAAAGTTAAACAAGGATCAAGTAAATGATCTAAACAATCCCAAAACCCCAAAGAAATAGAAGCAATCATTAATAATCTCCCAACCAAGAAAAAAAAAGCTCAGGAACAGATGGTATCAATGCAGAGATCTATCAGACCTTCATAGAAGACCCAATACCATTACTCTTCAACTATTACACAAAATAGAAACAGATACAACACTACACAAATAGCTTTATGAAGCCACAATTACTCTGATACCTAAACTACACATAGATCCAGCAAAGAAAGAACTTTAAACCAATTTTTCTTATGAATATTGATGCAAAAATACTCAATAAAATTCCTCCCAACTGCATCCCAGAACACATGAAAGTGATCATTTACCATGATCAAGTATGCTTCATCCCAGGGATTCAGGGATGGTTCAATATATGGAAATCCACCAATGTAATCCACTATATAAACAAACTCAAAAAAAAAAAACAAAAACAAAAACCACACAATCATTTCATTAGATGCTGAGGAAGCATTCCAAAACTACTTCACGAAAAAAATCTTAGAAAGATCAGGAATTCAAGGTCCATACTTAAATATAGTAAAAGCAATATACAGCAAACTAGTAGCCAACATCGAACTAAATGGAAAGAAATTGAAGTAATTCCATTGAAATCAGGGACTAGACAAGGCTGCCCACTCTCTCCCTACCTATTCAGTATAGTACTCGAAGTCCAAGCTAGAGCAATTAGACAACAAAAGGATGCCAAGGGGATTCAAATTGGAAAGGAAGAAGTCAAAGTATCACTATTTGCAGATGATTTGATGGTATACTTAAGTGACCCAAACATTCCACCAGAGAACTCGTAAACATGATAACTTTCAGCAAAGTGGCTGGATATAAAATTAACTCAAACAATTCAGTAGCTTTCCTATATTCAAAAATAAAGAGTCTGACAAAGAAATTAGGGAAATGACACCCTTCACAATAGTCACATATAGTATTATATACCTTGGTGTAACTCTAACCAAGTAAGTGAAAGTTCTGTATGACAAGAACTTCATGTCTCTGAAGAAAGAAATTGAAGATCTCAAAAGATGGAAAGATCTCTCATGCTCATGGATTGGCAGGGTTAATATAGTAAAAATGGCCATCTTGCCTAAAGCAATCTACAGATTCAATGAAATCTCCATCAAAATTCTAACTCAATTCTTCATAGTGTTAGAAAGAGAAATTTTCAAATTTATCTGGAATAACAAAATACCCAGGATAGCAAAAAACTATTCTCAACAATAAAAGAACTTCTAGTGGAATCACCATCCCTGACATTTGGTATACTACAGAGCAGTTGGTATTGG
Organism: Tokudaia tokunoshimensis; assembly: GCA_036184795.1. Taxonomy (NCBI): domain Eukaryota; kingdom Metazoa; phylum Chordata; class Mammalia; order Rodentia; family Muridae; genus Tokudaia; species Tokudaia tokunoshimensis. The sequence continues at coordinate 84,246,854 of BTHU01000014.1, forward strand.
TACAGTGATAGGCAGGTAGATCAATGGAATAGAATTGAAGACCCAGAAATGATCCCTCACACCTATGTTCACTTGATCTTTGACAAAGGAGATAAAACCATCCAGCGGATAAAAGCATTTTCAAGAAATGGGGCTGTGTCAACTGGCAGTCAGCATTTAGAATGATGAAAATTGATCCCTTCTTATCTTCCTGTGCAAATCTCAAGTCCAAGTGGATAAAGGACCTCCACATAAAACCAGATACACTGAATCTAATAGAAGAGAAAGTGGGGAAGAACCTGGAGCACATGGGCACAGGTGAAAAATGTCCTGAATAGAACAACAATAGCTTACACTCTAAGATCAAGAATTGAAAAATGGGACCTTATAAAATTGCTAATTCTGTAAGGCAAAGGACACTGTCAATAGGAAAAAATGCAACCAATAGACTGGGAAAAGATCTTTATCAATCCTACATCCAATAGAGGGCTAATATCCCATGTATACAAAAAAGTCAAGAAGGTAGACTCCAGGGAACCAAATAACCCTATTGAAAAAAATGGGTTACAATACTAAACAAAGAATTCTCAACTGAGGATTATTGGATGGCTGAGAAACACTAAAGAAATGTTCAACATCCTTAATCATCAGTGAAATGCAAATCAAAACAACCCTGAGATTCCACCTTACACCAGTCAGAATGACCAAGATCAAAAACTCAGGGGACAGCAAAGTCTGGAGAGGATGTGGAGAAAGAGGAACACTCCTCCATTGCTGGTGGGATTGTAAGCTGGGAAAAACACTCTGGAAATCAGTTTGGTGGTTCCTCAGAAAATTGGACATAGCATTCCTGAGGACCCAGTTATACCATATACCCAGAAGATGCTCCAACATGTAATAAGGAGACATGCTCCAATATGTTTATAACAGCCTTATTTATAATAGCTAGAAGCTGGAATGAATCCAGATGTCCATCAACAGAGGAATGTATACAGAAACTGTGTACATTTACACAATTGAGTATTACTCAGTTATTAAAAACAATGAATTCATGAAATTCTTAGGCAAATGGCTGGAGTTAGAAAATATGATCCTGAGTACGGTAACCCAATCACAAAAGAACACACATAGTATGCACTTGCTGATAAGTGGATATTAAACCAAAATCTAAGAATACCCAAGATACAACTCACAGACCACATGAAGCTCAAGAAGAGGGAAGACCAATATGTGGATACACTCTTTCTTATTGGAAAGTGGATCAAAATACCTATGGCTCACAGACAACCAATAGAAGGTACATAGAGTCCCCAATGAAGCAGCTAGAGAAAGAACCCAAGGAGCTGAAGTGGTTTGTAACCCTGCAGGAGGAATAATAATATTTACTAACCTGTACATCCAGAGATCTCAGGGACTAAAGCACCAACCAAAGTGTGCACATGGAGGGACCCATGGCTTCAGCTTCATATGTAGCAGTAGATGACCATTTCACATATCAATGAAAGGAGAGGTCATTGGTCCTGTGAAGACTTGATTCCCTAGAATAGAGGAATGCAGGCCAGGAAATTTGAGGTGGGGACTGTGAGCAGGGGGAGAGGGGATGTGATAGGGGGTTTTCAGAGGGGTAACGTGGAAAGGGGATATCATTTGAAATGTAAATAAAGTAAATGTCTAATAAAAAAAAGAAGAAAAGATATACAGTGGATTGCATTGTGGTTTTGGAGACCTATAGCCAGACTTTGCTATTAGAAACAAACAAACAAACAAACAGTCTAACAAATATATAAGACAATGCATGTTGCAAATACCATATTCTCTATTCCCATGACTTCAGAGTATCATTTAATGCAGAGCCTCAAATGGTCTGCATAAGCAGAGTGGCACCAGAATTTTCAAACTAAGTGAATTATATATATATATATATACCTCACATTTTGATACATGTATTTAGTAAGATACTAATATAAATTTTATAGGTTTATAGAGGAGGCTGTATTGTATAGACAAGTATGATGCAGTTGCTGTTTCTTCTGCTTTTATTTCAGAGAAATCAAAAAGGTTCTTACTTCTTCAGTGATCCAAGGAACCTAATGAGTTTAAAGAGCTTCAAAGAAGTGAAAATTAAAATAAAACTGGGTTTATTTTTCCTGAACATCATATATGAAATTTTTACTTAAGTGAACCATTTCCCTATGAATACCCAAAAGTTTTACAAAGGATCTTGAATAACAAATTCTGTTATTAGTTGACTTATCAGATGGTGCCTTAAAATTTACCTTGGATTTGGTCATTTTCTGTAGACTTAGACTTTTTTAAAACCTGCTTTTAGTCATGACTTTAAAATGATTTACTTCTACTTTCAATCAGTTTAGGAATATTTTTATGCCTACTATCTTATCTGTATAATTTTTCATGAAATAGTAAGTTTTAAGGTGTTTTTCTATGTATTTCTTGAGTTTTATCAGAAATATTTTCCTTGTAGATTTTCAATTTTATCAGAAAATGTTTATAATTCCACTTTCAACCAACTTAGGAATATTTTTATGCCTACCATTTTATATGTATAATTTTTCCATGAAATAGCCAAATTTAACATGTTTTTCTGTATATTTCTTCAATTTTATCAGAGATATTTTCCATGTATATTTACACAATGGAATACTGCTCAGCAATTAAAAACAATGAATTCATGAAATTCTTAGGCAAATGGGGAAGAGAGGGAGGGAACCGGGCTTATGTGGCTTTCTGGGAGGGGGGAACCGGGAAAGGGGAAATCATTTGGAATGTAAATAAAGAATATAGAAAATAATAATAATAATAATAATAATAATAATAATAAAATGTCTAACACACCTTCTAGCCCACCACCCACCAGAGGTAGTGGAAAAAAAAGTGTAATAGAGCAAAGGACAATGTGGACGTATTTACAAATTATTCTTTGGAGTAAATCCAATTTTCATTGTCAGGATATCAACAGTTCAGTTCACATGAATCAGCAGCAGCAGTTTGATCCACTCACAAACACCATTCACAAATCTGCAAAAACAGTTTGATTCAGAAGAAACCACAAAGCTCTGCCAATCGGCCTGAGTCTGCTGAAGCAGGCAGAAATTCTTTGAAGGAATTTCTTTCTATGAAGTCATGACAATGACCAGCAAAGTGTGGCAAGGCAAAACAATACCACAAATCATCCTCTGCAAATACCAAGATAATTAAATACCAATAATAATCAGCAAATAATTGCAAGTTAAATTAATACTGTACAGTATTGTCTGTTATATTCATAGGGTTTCCAAACATCACATGTTCTCTCAAGGGTCTGTTCTAGCAAGACATCACATGCCCTTTTCCCAGGCAGCCTCCCCAAAATTACCATGTGTCTTTTTTTCTCATCGAAACATCTTCCAATGTGTCTACTTCAGAAATGACATCCTTTTGTAAGACAGTTTTCAAAAAAAGCATCACATGACACAATTCTCCAAGGAAACCAGAATTTTCTACACCCTTTCTTTTTTGTTTTCTTTTGACTTTTCTTGTTCTTTTTCTTGTTTCTGTTCTTCCTGTTCTCATTCTTCTTGTTCTTCTCCCCCTCCTCCTTCTTTTTCTGTTTCTTCTGCTTCCTCCTTTTTTCTCACTCCCTCCCCCTCTCTACACCCCCCTCTCTCTCTAACATATGTATGCATGCATGTTCAGTTACGTGTATGCATACATGCATGTGCATATAGAAGACATTGGTGGATGTTGGGTGACTTCTTGGGTTGTTCTTTACCTTTTTCTCTTGAGATAGTAAGTAGTACTATACCTAGGGTGAAATAATTTGGCAAAATTTTCTGGCTAGTGAGCTCTGAGCATCCTCTGTCTGCATCTGCCCACTGTAAAATTGTAGACATATACTGCCACACCAATCATCTTATGAGTTGTTGACCTGAATAGTCTTCACAGTTATGTGGCAAGCACTTTAATGGATAAGCCATCATCTTAGGCCCCTGATTTTCTCTCTAAAAGTAAGAACAAAAAAGCATGAATTTTTATAAAAGTCTGCTACTGAGGAAAACCAATATTGCTTGCTTTAATTACAATCTTGGTATTATTTTATAACTGCCACCCAAAGTCATCACTGAACTTATATGTTTGATTTGGCTAAAGACTAGCCCCCTATGGTTTCTAACATTTGCTTCCTGTACAGGACCATTCGACTCTTTCATTTCTCTTCCAGATTCTATACTCCAATGACTATGGACACATTTCTCTTCACAATGCTCATTTCACACTCTGTCCTTTATCCTGAACGCCATCTATCTAACTTTGAAATGTCATAATGTTTTATTTATACTGTTTAATTATGTGTACATGCCTGTGTACTAGTGGATTTTATGTGGTTACAGTGCTCTTAGGATTTCAGTAGAAGGTACTGAATGCTTTAGAAATAGTGTTATAGCTCAGTATGGATTCTTGGAATCCTCCTTATTTCTTCTACAAGAGTAAAATGCAGAGTTAAACTTCTGCACTTTCATACCAGCTTTCATAATACTCTTTAAGTACCTTGAACTCATTAAATTTTATATGTTCCCTGAGTATGCACATCCTAAATCACAATGATGCCAGTTGTTTCCTTCATGCAAAGCTGTCAGGTCTGTACTTCCCACTTGGTAGTTTGAGCTTAACCCTATTGCAGACTATCTGCCATCTACCCCATCTCGCTTCTGAACCTTATTATACCTTCTTCACTGAAGACTCCTGACCTTCTAGTGATAATTTCCCTGAACGATCCTCTGAATCTCTTTAAATTTCACCTATACATTAATTGGCAAGATTGGTTGTTGAGATCTTTAAGATCTTACTCATAAACCAACATCTGTCAATATAGGATTGCACAAAATCCCAAATTCCTATTTGTATTGTAAACCTGTGGTCTCATTTTAGAAAACCGACTATCTTTTGCATAATTTCACAAAAATTAAATTTAGGCACTTAATTTCATCTCTGACTGCATTTTTTATTTCTGCCACAAACTGTGAATTGGATAAATTTTGATGTCCCATATAGCTCTTATCATTGTAGACTCAGCTAATATCTCCATAACTATGAGATAAAAACATTCTGAGAGTATGAATGTAAGTGCGGAGACAGAGCCAGAGTAAAGAAGAAAGTGCTCTGACATTTATAATGCTATAATTGGTAACTTCACCTACCTTAAACAAGTCTGAGTGCACATTCTTATTGCACATCCAGTAATCAGAGGAGGCAACAGGGAGCAAAGTGGAATGTAAACTCTACATTGTGGTCTTTGTTCTACTTGGAAAGTATAAGGCATCTCTTGATCCTGCCAGACTGCTGGGCTTCTCATTCTCTTGTGCCTGTGAGATGTAGCATATGTTCACAGTTCCAAAGGCTGCGCCTCTGACATCACATTAAGTCCTGTAAAAGAAAATGGAAAATTCAAATAAAAAAAAATCTATGTGTCCTCAGTTGACCCTAGTAAAGTAAGAAATGAAACTAAGTTAAAAATGGAAATTTGGCATAGTAACAATTTAGTAGAAAAGATGCAAGGAGTTATTAGAAATTCATTGGCAAGGTATTTGACCGACTGGAGTAAGTTAATTTTTGTGGTTCCTAGATTAGATGCAGAAAGAGGATGATTTTTTACCAATCAGATCTGTTAAAAAAAATGATACCCTATGTTTCCTGAATCATGAGGCAATGGTTTTAACCTGTTCTCATGAGTGTGATCAACAAACTTATCAGGTGTAACAGAGAAGGCTATATCTTAGTTAGGGTTTTTTATTGCTATTAAGAGAAACAATGACAATGGTAACTCTTATGAGGAAATATTTAATTGGGGCTGGATTACAGTTCAGGAATTTAGTCCATTTTCACTATGGCTCAAAGAATGGCAGCATTCAGGCAGACATGGTGCTTAAGAGGTAGCTGAGTTTTCTACATCCAGATTGGCAAACAACAGGAAGAGAATGAGACACTGAGCTTGCCTTGAGTCTGAAACCTAAGTCTACCCCCAGTGACACACTTCCTCTAATTGCACTTCGCCTACTTCAGCAACTCCACACCTCCTAAAAGTGCCACTCCCTTTTGACCAAGCATGCAAACATATGTGTCTATGGAGGCCAATACTATTCAAACCACCACAGAATGGAAAGGTCAAACCTGTTCTCACTGATGGTTACTGGGATATAAATTCCAATATATATGGAACCCTTCCAGGAAGGAATGTTTTGCATTTCTATCCATATGTGTCAACCAACCATAATAGTCTGTGGTCAGAAGGAGGGAGATAAAGACATATTTTCCTAGGATTATTTTGATTTTTGTTTATTAATTGCAGAATCTCTCCAGTAAACTTCAGACATTTCTACAAGGACAGCAACATGTTCCAAACATGAGATGCAAAATGACTCAGAGGTATAAAAAGAGCTTTTGTATTAAACCAAGTAGCCTAGTTATGAGCAAACCATAAAGCAAATGGCTACTGATATCCAGGGCTGTGTCAACTGACACTTAGTGTGTGTCTTTTTTTTTTTTTCAGTCATAGAGGATACATGTGTTTTTTAAATTTATTTTTAGTGTGTCTTTAAAATAAATAAATATCCCCCAAGATCTGACATTTACACTGTAAAATGCTTGTGTTGTTTAATTTTTCATGTGTTAACTTGTTTGAACCCAGATTGCCTACACATTTGTTTAAGTATTTTCTGTATGCTTCTGTGGGGTATGAAGGTCTCTGTGACCACTAGCCTTATCAGAGTAATGAGTGGTGAAAGAAAAGAAGGAAACCATGCTCAATACAGCTTAGCTAGCTAGTGCTGGTTCAAGTTTCTGGAGTATAATGCCACTTCAAGTAACTTATTGTGAGCATACTTAAACTCTATGTAATCTGGCAAAATGTTTCTTAGTATAAAACTCTGACTTTACTTGCATGCTGCCATCAGCAGGGGCTGAGAGTAGGTGCCACCAGTGCCTACCTGCTAATATTGGGTACTATCAGTGCCCAGGTTATTCCTGGAGCCTTCAGCCCTGTCTTTGATTGCCTGTGACCATAGTAGGAGCCACCAGTGCCTAGTTGTCCCATTCTGACAGATACTTACAAAATGCACACAACCCTGTAAACCACACAGATGTATAACAAATTTAGGCTTATCATCTTGAGTTATAAGTCAAAAAGTAGGAGATGGTGAAGAAGCACTCTATCAATGGTTAATATTTGTATAGATTGTTTAATTGTTTTGAATGGTTTTAACAATATATATATATGTGGTTATATTTTTGGTGGTTATATTAAAATTCCTCTGGGACAGAGATCAAGCTACATCTTTAATGATTTCTGGTAACTGGACCAACAACATGCTCATTTTGGACAAAGCCTCTGTATTTGTGTTGACAGGAAAGGTGAAAAAGCTTTGGACCACTTCCAGAGAGATATGAATCAGATATGACAGGGGAAGATCCCTGAAGATTTTGAAAAATTTGAGGAAAATCTAGCAGGACAGGCAACTCGATCTGCTCATTCCTTGATATGGGAACATCCCATTAATTGGCTTAGCCATAAAAATGTCTCTAGCCAAAACTTCAGCTAAACTGACACAATATATCTTGTTGGCCATGGAATCCTTACGATTCTTCAACTCCTTCTTCACATGGCATGAATGAAGATTTATTACAATTGGTTATTGATAAAATTAGTTCAGAAAAAAGATAGTTGTCTTTTACCTGCTCAAACAAGGAACAAAATTCTAACCTTAACTGTTCTGTGCACCCTGCACAATCCAAGCAAATATCCGATACTAGAATATTGTTTGTGAGATTCATATATTACAGAATGTACAGCTTTGATAAGACTTATTCTAAGAGATGCTGAACTGACCTACTGTTCCAGCCCCCTGCTT